>JAUIMM010000052.1:0-655000 GCA_031769625.1 Taudactylus pleione
CAAGTAGGCATGTCAGACAGTCCGTACCTGTACTGGCAGGAAAAAGAGGCAATTTGGAGGCCCCTGTACAAACTGGCTCTATTTTACCTGAGTTGCCCCCCCTCCAGTGTGTACTCCGAAAGAGTGTTTAGTGCAGCCAGGAAACTTGTCAGCGAAAGGCGTAGGAGGTTGCTTCCACAAAATGTTGAGAAGATGATGTTCATAAAAATGAATTATCAACTTTTCCAGGGAGACCAGCCTCCAGAACATACAGAGGGACCTGTGGTGGTGGATTCCAGTGGGGACGAATTAATACTCTGTGAGGATGAGGATGTACACAACACTGAAGAGGGTGAGGAATCGGTGGATGAGGAGGATGAGGACGACATCTTGCCTCCGTTGAGCCAGTTTGTGCAGGGACAGATTAATTGCCAGCTTGTTTTGTGGGGGCCCAAACGAACCAATCATTTCAGCCACAGTCATGTGGCAGACCCTGGCGCTGAAATGATTGGTTTGTTAAAGTGTGCATGTCCTGTTTATACAACATAAGGGTGGGTGGGAGGGCCCAAGGACAATTCCATCTTGCACCTCTTGTTTTTCTTTGCATTATGTACTGTTTGGGGCCTAGTTTTTCAAACTGCCATCCTGTCTGCCACTGCAGTGTCACTTCTAGATGGGCCACGTGTTTGTGCCGCCCACTCGTGTCGCTTAGCATAGTCATCCAGCTACCTCGGTGCAACCTTTTGGACATAAAAACACTATTGTGAGGGGTGAGGTGTTCAGAATAGACTGGAAATGAGTGGAAATTAAGGTTATTGAGGTTAATAATAGGAGCAGAAAACCCCACAAATTCAGTGATTTTAGCTGTTTTTATGCTTTTTTAAAAAAAAATACAGATCCAAAACACAAAACCCAGAACCCAAAACACGGAAGGGTGGTTTTGGCAAAACCAATCCAGATCCAAAACACGAAGAATCATCCAGATCCAAAACCAAAACACAAAATACGAAAAGTGGCCAGTGCACACCCCTACAATACACCCCTATATATATATACAAAGACATCCGTTTTTTATGACATCGCTAGTATATTACTTTAATAATTTTATTGACAGGGGCCCCCACCAGTTTATTGCCCAGGGGCCCCCACAGACCTTAATCCGGCTTTGGCCCCATGCCTCAGTGCCTGCCCCAAAACTCCACTGACTGCTGGTCCTAGGCAGGCTTGGATGCCCCTAGGCAATTGCCTAGTTCGCCTATGCCTAGGACTGGTTCTGGGTGTGACACCTTGTTGTTCTCTATATACTGCTGGTGTGACATTCTTGTTGTTCTCTATATACTGCTAGTGTGACATCTTATTGTTCTCTATATACTGCTGGTGTGACATCTTGCTGTTCTCTATATACTGCCAGTGTGTCATCTTATTGTTCTCTCTTCTGCCGGGGTGACCTCTAATTGTTCTCTATATACTGCTGGTCTTACATCTTATTGTTCTCTATATACTGCTGGTGTGACATCATGTTGTTCTCTATATACTGCTGGTGTGACATCTTGTTGTTCTCTATATACTGCTAGTGTGACATCTTATTGTTCTCTATACTGCCCGGGTGACCTCTAATTGTTCTCTACATACTGCTGGTGTGACATCTTATTGTTCTCTACATACTGCTGGTGTGACATCTTATTGTTCTCTATATACTGCTGGTGTGACATCTTATTGTTCTCTACATACTGCTGGTGTCACATCTTATTGTTCTCTATATACTGCTGGTCTTACATCTTATTGTTCTCTATATATTGCTGGTCTGACATCTTATTGTTCTCTACATACTGCTGGTGTGACATCTTATTGTTCTCTATATACTGCTGGTGTGACATCTTATTGTTCTCTATATACTGTACTGCTGGTGTGACATCTTATTGTGCTTTATATATTGCTGGTCTGACATCTTATTGTACTCTATATAGTGCTGGTGTGACATGTTATTGTTCTCTTCTCTATATACGTCTGTTGTGACATCTAATTGTTCTCTATATACTGTACTGCAGGTGTGACATCTTATTGTTCTTTATATATTGTTGGTGTGTGCAAACATTACATTTTGAGAATATACCTTTATTATTTGCAGTAAATATGATGGTTATTAATTGATCCTATATACATTTACCTGTTTGCCTTAATTTGTGTATCGCAGTTGCCATACTTAGGCCCGTGGGCGTAGGAATGATATTTTAATGGGGTGGGGGGTGGGGCAAAAGGCCAAGGACTACTATAGGGCCTGGCAGGGCCGTAGCTAGGGTAGTGCAGCCGGTGCCATCGCACAGGGCACCACAGGTCAGGGGGCACTGTTTGGGCCTGTCAAATTTCTGTTTATTATCATTCTTGCTTGTAGCTTTTTTTATTTCATCCCCAGCATCTCCTGGCCTCTCCTATCTCTTCCCTGGCCCTTCCCCATGAAGCCATTCCCCTTTTTTGGGTGAATTATGTCCCTTTGAAAAATGAGGGGGGCGCCAATGCTCTATCTGGCACAGGGCACCAAAAAGTGGTGTAACCCCCAAAGTGCACTCCAACAAAAATAAAACATTTTCTTCTGTGTTTGTGAATTGTCTGCACTGTACGTGCATCCTCAAAGCAGCAGCGCCAGGCATGCATCTGTCTGTTAAAGGGTGGTGTAACCCTCAAAGTGCGCTCCACAAAGAATAAAAAATTCTTCTTTTTTTTCTGTCTTTGTGAATTGTGTGGGCTATAGCCGCACCTGCATCCTCAAAGCAGCAGCGCCAAGTGTGCGTCTGTCTGTTAAAGGGTGGTGTAACCCTCAAAGTGTGCTCCACAAAGAATAAAAAATTCTTCTTTTTTTTTTCTGTCTTTGTGAATTGTGTGCACTGTAGCTGCACGTGCATAAACAAAGCAGCAGCGCCAAGCGTGCGCCTGTGTCCCATAAGTAAAGAGCTGGCTGGCTCATTTCTTAAAGGGTGGTGTAACCCACAAAGTGCACTCCAACAAAAATAAAACATTTTCTTCTGTGTTTGTGAATTGTCTGCACTGTACGTGCATCCTCAAAGCAGCAGCGCCAGGCATGCGTCTGTCTGTTAAAGGGTGGTGTAACCCTCAAAGTGCGCTCCACAAAGAATAAAAAATTCTTCTTTTTTTTCTGTCTTTGTGAATTGTGTGGGCTATAGCCGCACCTGCATCCTCAAAGCAGCAGCGCCAAGCGTGCGTCTGTCTGTTAAAGGGTGGTGTAACCCTCAAAGTGTGCTCCACAAAGAATAAAAAATTCTTCTTTTTTTTTTCTGTCTTTGTGAATTGTGTGCACTGTAGCTGCACATGCATAAACAAAGCAGCAGCGCCAAGCGTGCGCCTGTGTCCCATAAGTAAAGAGCTGGCTGGCTCATTTCTTAAAGGGTGGTGTAACCCACAAAGTGCACTAGTCTCCAACAAAAATAACAAATTATTTTCTGCGTTTGTGTGCGCCTTAGCCGCACGTATATATCAATATAACATAAATGGAGGACCAAACTTTCTCCGATAAAAATAAAATAGGGAAAGATCAAGAACCACTTCCTCCTAGTGCTGAAGCTGCTGCCTCTAGTCTTGACATAGATGATAACATGCCATCAACGTCGTCTGCCAAGGCCGATGCCCAATGTCATAGTAGAGGGCACATACAATCCGAAACGACAAAGTTCAGGAAAATGACCTTAAAAAAAACATTTAAATCATCTGAAGAGAAACATAAACTTGCCAATATGCCATTTACAACACGGAGTGGCAAGGAACTGCTAAGGTCTTTCCCTATGTTCATGACTAGTGGTTCAGCTTCACATGACGATGGAAGCCCTCCTCCCGCTAAAAAAATCAAACGAGTTAAGCTGGCAAAAGCACAGCGAAGAACTGTGCGTTCTAAGAAGATATCACAAATCCCCAAGGAGAGTCCAAGTGTGGTGGCGGTTGCGATGCCTGACCTTCCCAGCACTGGACGGGAAGAGGTGGCTCTTTCCACCATTTCCACACCCCCTGCAAGTGCTGAAAGGAGCACCAACAGTCCACTTGCTGATATGCAAATTGAAGATGTCACTGTTGAAGTACAACAGGATGAGGATACTGGTGTAGCTGGTGCTGAGGAGAAAGTTGGCTTGGAGGATTCTGATGGTGATGTGGTTTGTTTAAATCAGGCTCCGGGGGAGACAGTTGTCCATGGGATGAAAAAGCCTATCACGGTCATGCCTGGGCAGAAGACCAAACATTCCACCTCTTTGGTCTGGCAATATTTCTATGCAAATCCGGACAACAACTGTCTTGCCATATGTACCATATGTAAAGGTGAAATAAGTAGGGGTAGGGATGCTAACCACCTAGGAACATCCTCCCTTATACGGCACCTGCAGCGCGTTCATAAAAAGTTACTGTCAAGTTCAGAAACTTTGGCTAAGACCGTAAGCAGTCCAGGGACACCTAAATCCCATTGTCCTGTTGTATCCATGCGCCTGCAAACCACACCGTCAACTCCCTCCTCGTCAATTTCCTCCTTAGTCAGGATCGGAAGTAGTCCTGCAGGCCATGTCACTGGCATGACTGACTCTCCTATCCGGGATTCCTCCGGAGGATCCTGCATTGCTACGCCTACTGCTACTGCTGTTGCTGCTGCTGGGAGTCGTTCATCATCCCAGAGAGGAAGTAGGAACACCACTACTTTTACTAAACAATTGACCCTCCAACAGTCCTTAGCTAGGAGGATGAAGTTCGACAGCAGTCATCCTGAAGCAAAACGTATAACTGAGGCCTTGACTGCTATGTTGGTGTTAGAAGTGCGTCCGGTATCCACCATTAGTGCAGTGGGATTTAGACAATTGATGGAGGTAGTGTGTCCCCGGTTCCAAATCCCGTCTAGATTCCACTTCACTAGGCAGGCGATACCGAGACTGTACAGAAACGTCAGAAAAAGTGTCCTCAGTGTCCTGAAAAATGCGGTTGTACCCAATGTCCACTTAACCACGGACATGTGGACAAGTGGAACAGGGCAGACTAAGGACTATATGACTGTGACAGCCCACTGGGTAGATGTATCACCTTACGCAGCAACAACAGCAGCGTCACCAGTAGCAGCATCTCAGAAACGCCAGATCGTTCCAAGGCAGGCTACGCTGTGTGTCACCAGTTTCAGTAAGAGGCACACCGTCGACAACCTCTTAGAGAAACTGAGGGAAATCATCACCCAGTGGCTTATCCCACTTAGACTCTCCTGGGGATTTGTGATATCTGACAACGCCACCAATATTGTGTGGGCATTACATCTGGGCAAATTCCAAAACGTCCCATGTTTTGCTCACACAATAAAGTTGGTGGTGCACAATTTTCTGAAAAGTGACGGGCGTGCAGGAGCCGCTTTGGGTGGCCCGAAAAATTTCTGCCCACTTTTGCCATTCAGCGACTGCGTGCCGAAGACTGGAGCGCCAGCAAACACTCTTGAACCTGCCCGCCCATCACCTGAAGCAAGAGGCTGTGACGCGGTGGAACTCAACCCTCCATATGCTTCAGAGGATGGAGGAGCAGCAAAAGGCCATTCAAGCCTATACATCCACCTATGACATAGGCAAAGGAGGGGGTATGCACCTGACTCAAGCGCAGTGGAGAATGATTTCCGTGTTGTGCAAGGTTCTCCAGCCCTTCGCAATTGCCACTTGCCGTGAAGTCAGTTTAGACACTGCCAGCTTGAGTCAGGTCATTCCCCTCATCAGGCTTTTGCAGGAGCAGCTGGAGAAAGTGAAGGAGGAGCTAAGACGGAGAGATTCCGCTCGGCATGTGGGACTTGTGGATGAAGCCCTTCATTTGCTTTGCCAAGATTCCAGGGTGGTCAATCTGTTGAAATCAGACCACTACATTTTGGCCACCGTGCTCGATCCTAGGTTTAAAGCCTATGTGACACAAGCCTGCAGAGGTGCAAAGACCTGCTGGTGAAAACACTGTCAGCTGAAGCAGAACGTGGCACGTCAACAGCTCCTTCTTCATTTTCTCCCGCAACTGGGGCTGCCAGGAAAAAACTTAGGTATCCTAAGCAACCCGCTGACGGTAATGCAGGGCAGGCAGGACCAAGTTTGGACATCTGGTCCGGACTGAAGGACCTGCCAACAATTTCTGACATGTCTACTGTCACTGCATATGATACTGTCACCATTGACAGAATGGTGGAGGATTACATCGGTGACAGCATCCAAGTAGGCATGTCAGACAGTCCGTACCTGTACTGGCAGGAAAAAGAGGCAATTTGGAGGCCCCTGTACAAACTGGCTCTATTTTACCTGAGTTGCCCCCCCTCCAGTGTGTACTCCGAAAGAGTGTTTAGTGCAGCCAGGAAACTTGTCAGCGAAAGGCGTAGGAGGTTGCTTCCACAAAATGTTGAGAAGATGATGTTCATAAAAATGAATTATCAACTTTTCCAGGGAGACCAGCCTCCAGAACATACAGAGGGACCTGTGGTGGTGGATTCCAGTGGGGACGAATTAATACTCTGTGAGGATGAGGATGTACACAACACTGAAGAGGGTGAGGAATCGGTGGATGAGGAGGATGAGGACGACATCTTGCCTCCGTTGAGCCAGTTTGTGCAGGGACAGATTAATTGCCAGCTTGTTTTGTGGGGGCCCAAACGAACCAATCATTTCAGCCACAGTCATGTGGCAGACCCTGGCGCTGAAATGATTGGTTTGTTAAAGTGTGCATGTCCTGTTTATACAACATAAGGGTGGGTGGGAGGGCCCAAGGACAATTCCATCTTGCACCTCTTGTTTTTCTTTGCATTATGTACTGTTTGGGGCCTAGTTTTTCAAACTGCCATCCTGTCTGCCACTGCAGTGTCACTTCTAGATGGGCCACGTGTTTGTGCCGCCCACTCGTGTCGCTTAGCATAGTCATCCAGCTACCTCGGTGCAACCTTTTGGACATAAAAACACTATTGTGAGGGGTGAGGTGTTCAGAATAGACTGGAAATGAGTGGAAATTAAGGTTATTGAGGTTAATAATAGGAGCAGAAAACCCCACAAATTCAGTGATTTTAGCTGTTTTTATGCTTTTTTAAAAAAAAATACAGATCCAAAACACAAAACCCAGAACCCAAAACACGGAAGGGTGGTTTTGGCAAAACCAATCCAGATCCAAAACACGAAGAATCATCCAGATCCAAAACCAAAACACAAAATACGAAAAGTGGCCAGTGCACACCCCTACAATACACCCCTATATATATATACAAAGACATCCGTTTTTTATGACATCGCTAGTATATTACTTTAATAATTTTATTGACAGGGGCCCCCACCAGTTTATTGCCCAGGGGCCCCCACAGACCTTAATCCGGCTTTGGCCCCATGCCTCAGTGCCTGCCCCAAAACTCCACTGACTGCTGGTCCTAGGCAGGCTTGGATGCCCCTAGGCAATTGCCTAGTTCGCCTATGCCTAGGACTGGTTCTGGGTGTGACACCTTGTTGTTCTCTATATACTGCTGGTGTGACATTCTTGTTGTTCTCTATATACTGCTAGTGTGACATCTTATTGTTCTCTATATACTGCTGGTGTGACATCTTGCTGTTCTCTATATACTGCCAGTGTGTCATCTTATTGTTCTCTCTTCTGCCGGGGTGACCTCTAATTGTTCTCTATATACTGCTGGTCTTACATCTTATTGTTCTCTATATACTGCTGGTGTGACATCATGTTGTTCTCTATATACTGCTGGTGTGACATCTTGTTGTTCTCTATATACTGCTAGTGTGACATCTTATTGTTCTCTATACTGCCCGGGTGACCTCTAATTGTTCTCTACATACTGCTGGTGTGACATCTTATTGTTCTCTACATACTGCTGGTGTGACATCTTATTGTTCTCTATATACTGCTGGTGTGACATCTTATTGTTCTCTACATACTGCTGGTGTCACATCTTATTGTTCTCTATATACTGCTGGTCTTACATCTTATTGTTCTCTATATATTGCTGGTCTGACATCTTATTGTTCTCTACATACTGCTGGTGTGACATCTTATTGTTCTCTATATACTGCTGGTGTGACATCTTATTGTTCTCTATATACTGTACTGCTGGTGTGACATCTTATTGTGCTTTATATATTGCTGGTCTGACATCTTATTGTACTCTATATAGTGCTGGTGTGACATGTTATTGTTCTCTTCTCTATATACGTCTGTTGTGACATCTAATTGTTCTCTATATACTGTACTGCAGGTGTGACATCTTATTGTTCTTTATATATTGTTGGTGTGTGCAAACATTACATTTTGAGAATATACCTTTATTATTTGCAGTAAATATGATGGTTATTAATTGATCCTATATACATTTACCTGTTTGCCTTAATTTGTGTATCGCAGTTGCCATACTTAGGCCCGTGGGCGTAGGAATGATATTTTAATGGGGTGGGGGGTGGGGCAAAAGGCCAAGGACTACTATAGGGCCTGGCAGGGCCGTAGCTAGGGTAGTGCAGCCGGTGCCATCGCACAGGGCACCACAGGTCAGGGGGCACTGTTTGGGCCTGTCAAATTTCTGTTTATTATCATTCTTGCTTGTAGCTTTTTTTATTTCATCCCCAGCATCTCCTGGCCTCTCCTATCTCTTCCCTGGCCCTTCCCCATGAAGCCATTCCCCTTTTTTGGGTGAATTATGTCCCTTTGAAAAATGAGGGGGGCGCCAATGCTCTATCTGGCACAGGGCACCAAAAAGTGGTGTAACCCCCAAAGTGCACTCCAACAAAAATAAAACATTTTCTTCTGTGTTTGTGAATTGTCTGCACTGTACGTGCATCCTCAAAGCAGCAGCGCCAGGCATGCATCTGTCTGTTAAAGGGTGGTGTAACCCTCAAAGTGCGCTCCACAAAGAATAAAAAATTCTTCTTTTTTTTCTGTCTTTGTGAATTGTGTGGGCTATAGCCGCACCTGCATCCTCAAAGCAGCAGCGCCAAGTGTGCGTCTGTCTGTTAAAGGGTGGTGTAACCCTCAAAGTGTGCTCCACAAAGAATAAAAAATTCTTCTTTTTTTTTTCTGTCTTTGTGAATTGTGTGCACTGTAGCTGCACGTGCATAAACAAAGCAGCAGCGCCAAGCGTGCGCCTGTGTCCCATAAGTAAAGAGCTGGCTGGCTCATTTCTTAAAGGGTGGTGTAACCCACAAAGTGCACTCCAACAAAAATAAAACATTTTCTTCTGTGTTTGTGAATTGTCTGCACTGTACGTGCATCCTCAAAGCAGCAGCGCCAGGCATGCGTCTGTCTGTTAAAGGGTGGTGTAACCCTCAAAGTGCGCTCCACAAAGAATAAAAAATTCTTCTTTTTTTTCTGTCTTTGTGAATTGTGTGGGCTATAGCCGCACCTGCATCCTCAAAGCAGCAGCGCCAAGCATGCGTCTGTCTGTTAAAGGGTGGTGTAACCCTCAAAGTGTGCTCCACAAAGAATAAAAAATTCTTCTTTTTTTTTTCTGTCTTTGTGAATTGTGTGCACTGTAGCTGCACGTGCATAAACAAAGCAGCAGCGCCAAGCGTGCGCCTGTGTCCCATAAGTAAAGAGCTGGCTGGCTCATTTCTTAAAGGGTGGTGTAACCCACAAAGTGCACTAGTCTCCAACAAAAATAACAAATTATTTTCTGCGTTTGTGTGCGCCTTAGCCGCACGTATATATCAATATAACATAAATGGAGGACCAAACTTTCTCCGATAAAAATAAAATAGGGAAAGATCAAGAACCACTTCCTCCTAGTGCTGAAGCTGCTGCCTCTAGTCTTGACATAGATGATAACATGCCATCAACGTCGTCTGCCAAGGCCGATGCCCAATGTCATAGTAGAGGGCACATACAATCCGAAACGACAAAGTTCAGGAAAATGACCTTAAAAAAAACATTTAAATCATCTGAAGAGAAACATAAACTTGCCAATATGCCATTTACAACACGGAGTGGCAAGGAACTGCTAAGGTCTTTCCCTATGTTCATGACTAGTGGTTCAGCTTCACATGACGATGGAAGCCCTCCTCCCGCTAAAAAAATCAAACGAGTTAAGCTGGCAAAAGCACAGCGAAGAACTGTGCGTTCTAAGAAGATATCACAAATCCCCAAGGAGAGTCCAAGTGTGGTGGCGGTTGCGATGCCTGACCTTCCCAGCACTGGACGGGAAGAGGTGGCTCTTTCCACCATTTCCACACCCCCTGCAAGTGCTGAAAGGAGCACCAACAGTCCACTTGCTGATATGCAAATTGAAGATGTCACTGTTGAAGTACAACAGGATGAGGATACTGGTGTAGCTGGTGCTGAGGAGAAAGTTGGCTTGGAGGATTCTGATGGTGATGTGGTTTGTTTAAATCAGGCTCCGGGGGAGACAGTTGTCCATGGGATGAAAAAGCCTATCACGGTCATGCCTGGGCAGAAGACCAAACATTCCACCTCTTTGGTCTGGCAATATTTCTATGCAAATCCGGACAACAACTGTCTTGCCATATGTACCATATGTAAAGGTGAAATAAGTAGGGGTAGGGATGCTAACCACCTAGGAACATCCTCCCTTATACGGCACCTGCAGCGCGTTCATAAAAAGTTACTGTCAAGTTCAGAAACTTTGGCTAAGACCGTAAGCAGTCCAGGGACACCTAAATCCCATTGTCCTGTTGTATCCATGCGCCTGCAAACCACACCGTCAACTCCCTCCTCGTCAATTTCCTCCTTAGTCAGGATCGGAAGTAGTCCTGCAGGCCATGTCACTGGCATGACTGACTCTCCTATCCGGGATTCCTCCGGAGGATCCTGCATTGCTACGCCTACTGCTACTGCTGTTGCTGCTGCTGGGAGTCGTTCATCATCCCAGAGAGGAAGTAGGAACACCACTACTTTTACTAAACAATTGACCCTCCAACAGTCCTTAGCTAGGAGGATGAAGTTCGACAGCAGTCATCCTGAAGCAAAACGTATAACTGAGGCCTTGACTGCTATGTTGGTGTTAGAAGTGCGTCCGGTATCCACCATTAGTGCAGTGGGATTTAGACAATTGATGGAGGTAGTGTGTCCCCGGTTCCAAATCCCGTCTAGATTCCACTTCACTAGGCAGGCGATACCGAGACTGTACAGAAACGTCAGAAAAAGTGTCCTCAGTGTCCTGAAAAATGCGGTTGTACCCAATGTCCACTTAACCACGGACATGTGGACAAGTGGAACAGGGCAGACTAAGGACTATATGACTGTGACAGCCCACTGGGTAGATGTATCACCTTACGCAGCAACAACAGCAGCGTCACCAGTAGCAGCATCTCAGAAACGCCAGATCGTTCCAAGGCAGGCTACGCTGTGTGTCACCAGTTTCAGTAAGAGGCACACCGTCGACAACCTCTTAGAGAAACTGAGAGAAATCATCACCCAGTGGCTTATCCCACTTAGACTCTCCTGGGGATTTGTGATATCTGACAACGCCACCAATATTGTGTGGGCATTACATCTGGGCAAATTCCAAAACGTCCCATGTTTTGCTCACACAATAAAGTTGGTGGTGCACAATTTTCTGAAAAGTGACGGGCGTGCAGGAGCCGCTTTGGGTGGCCCGAAAAATTTCTGCCCACTTTTGCCATTCAGCGACTGCGTGCCGAAGACTGGAGCGCCAGCAAACACTCTTGAACCTGCCCGCCCATCACCTGAAGCAAGAGGCTGTGACGCGGTGGAACTCAACCCTCCATATGCTTCAGAGGATGGAGGAGCAGCAAAAGGCCATTCAAGCCTATACATCCACCTATGACATAGGCAAAGGAGGGGGTATGCACCTGACTCAAGCGCAGTGGAGAATGATTTCCGTGTTGTGCAAGGTTCTCCAGCCCTTCGCAATTGCCACTTGCCGTGAAGTCAGTTTAGACACTGCCAGCTTGAGTCAGGTCATTCCCCTCATCAGGCTTTTGCAGGAGCAGCTGGAGAAAGTGAAGGAGGAGCTAAGACGGAGAGATTCCGCTCGGCATGTGGGACTTGTGGATGAAGCCCTTCATTTGCTTTGCCAAGATTCCAGGGTGGTCAATCTGTTGAAATCAGACCACTACATTTTGGCCACCGTGCTCGATCCTAGGTTTAAAGCCTATGTGACACAAGCCTGCAGAGGTGCAAAGACCTGCTGGTGAAAACACTGTCAGCTGAAGCAGAACGTGGCACGTCAACAGCTCCTTCTTCATTTTCTCCCGCAACTGGGGCTGCCAGGAAAAAACTTAGGTATCCTAAGCAACCCGCTGACGGTAATGCAGGGCAGGCAGGACCAAGTTTGGACATCTGGTCCGGACTGAAGGACCTGCCAACAATTTCTGACATGTCTACTGTCACTGCATATGATACTGTCACCATTGACAGAATGGTGGAGGATTACATCGGTGACAGCATCCAAGTAGGCATGTCAGACAGTCCGTACCTGTACTGGCAGGAAAAAGAGGCAATTTGGAGGCCCCTGTACAAACTGGCTCTATTTTACCTGAGTTGCCCCCCCTCCAGTGTGTACTCCGAAAGAGTGTTTAGTGCAGCCAGGAAACTTGTCAGCGAAAGGCGTAGGAGGTTGCTTCCACAAAATGTTGAGAAGATGATGTTCATAAAAATGAATTATCAACTTTTCCAGGGAGACCAGCCTCCAGAACATACAGAGGGACCTGTGGTGGTGGATTCCAGTGGGGACGAATTAATACTCTGTGAGGATGAGGATGTACACAACACTGAAGAGGGTGAGGAATCGGTGGATGAGGAGGATGAGGACGACATCTTGCCTCCGTTGAGCCAGTTTGTGCAGGGACAGATTAATTGCCAGCTTGTTTTGTGGGGGCCCAAACGAACCAATCATTTCAGCCACAGTCATGTGGCAGACCCTGGCGCTGAAATGATTGGTTTGTTAAAGTGTGCATGTCCTGTTTATACAACATAAGGGTGGGTGGGAGGGCCCAAGGACAATTCCATCTTGCACCTCTTGTTTTTCTTTGCATTATGTACTGTTTGGGGCCTAGTTTTTCAAACTGCCATCCTGTCTGCCACTGCAGTGTCACTTCTAGATGGGCCACGTGTTTGTGCCGCCCACTCGTGTCGCTTAGCATAGTCATCCAGCTACCTCGGTGCAACCTTTTGGACATAAAAACACTATTGTGAGGGGTGAGGTGTTCAGAATAGACTGGAAATGAGTGGAAATTAAGGTTATTGAGGTTAATAATAGGAGCAGAAAACCCCACAAATTCAGTGATTTTAGCTGTTTTTATGCTTTTTTAAAAAAAAATACAGATCCAAAACACAAAACCCAGAACCCAAAACACGGAAGGGTGGTTTTGGCAAAACCAATCCAGATCCAAAACACGAAGAATCATCCAGATCCAAAACCAAAACACAAAATACGAAAAGTGGCCAGTGCACACCCCTACAATACACCCCTATATATATATACAAAGACATCCGTTTTTTATGACATCGCTAGTATATTACTTTAATAATTTTATTGACAGGGGCCCCCACCAGTTTATTGCCCAGGGGCCCCCACAGACCTTAATCCGGCTTTGGCCCCATGCCTCAGTGCCTGCCCCAAAACTCCACTGACTGCTGGTCCTAGGCAGGCTTGGATGCCCCTAGGCAATTGCCTAGTTCGCCTATGCCTAGGACTGGTTCTGGGTGTGACACCTTGTTGTTCTCTATATACTGCTGGTGTGACATTCTTGTTGTTCTCTATATACTGCTAGTGTGACATCTTATTGTTCTCTATATACTGCTGGTGTGACATCTTGCTGTTCTCTATATACTGCCAGTGTGTCATCTTATTGTTCTCTCTTCTGCCGGGGTGACCTCTAATTGTTCTCTATATACTGCTGGTCTTACATCTTATTGTTCTCTATATACTGCTGGTGTGACATCATGTTGTTCTCTATATACTGCTGGTGTGACATCTTGTTGTTCTCTATATACTGCTAGTGTGACATCTTATTGTTCTCTATACTGCCCGGGTGACCTCTAATTGTTCTCTACATACTGCTGGTGTGACATCTTATTGTTCTCTACATACTGCTGGTGTGACATCTTATTGTTCTCTATATACTGCTGGTGTGACATCTTATTGTTCTCTACATACTGCTGGTGTCACATCTTATTGTTCTCTATATACTGCTGGTCTTACATCTTATTGTTCTCTATATATTGCTGGTCTGACATCTTATTGTTCTCTACATACTGCTGGTGTGACATCTTATTGTTCTCTATATACTGCTGGTGTGACATCTTATTGTTCTCTATATACTGTACTGCTGGTGTGACATCTTATTGTGCTTTATATATTGCTGGTCTGACATCTTATTGTACTCTATATAGTGCTGGTGTGACATGTTATTGTTCTCTTCTCTATATACGTCTGTTGTGACATCTAATTGTTCTCTATATACTGTACTGCAGGTGTGACATCTTATTGTTCTTTATATATTGTTGGTGTGTGCAAACATTACATTTTGAGAATATACCTTTATTATTTGCAGTAAATATGATGGTTATTAATTGATCCTATATACATTTACCTGTTTGCCTTAATTTGTGTATCGCAGTTGCCATACTTAGGCCCGTGGGCGTAGGAATGATATTTTAATGGGGTGGGGGGTGGGGCAAAAGGCCAAGGACTACTATAGGGCCTGGCAGGGCCGTAGCTAGGGTAGTGCAGCCGGTGCCATCGCACAGGGCACCACAGGTCAGGGGGCACTGTTTGGGCCTGTCAAATTTCTGTTTATTATCATTCTTGCTTGTAGCTTTTTTTATTTCATCCCCAGCATCTCCTGGCCTCTCCTATCTCTTCCCTGGCCCTTCCCCATGAAGCCATTCCCCTTTTTTGGGTGAATTATGTCCCTTTGAAAAATGAGGGGGGCGCCAATGCTCTATCTGGCACAGGGCACCAAAAAGTCTAGTTACGGCTCTGGGGCCTGGATACCCTTTTTCTTGTGTTTGGTGTCTCATTTTACGACAGTTCTAACAGTTTTACTAGAAAAATATATTTTACATTATTAAATATTATTACTATTCATTACCAATGAGTACAATAGCTGTTAAAAAGATAGATAAATTCAATTGTCCACCTTGAAAATGTACATTTTTCATAGTCATTAACCTAGTTTTTATTCACATTTATTTGACAGCCTAATGTTATTTGCAGGGCTGTAACTAGGGTAGTGCGGCCTGTGCCACCCAACAGGGCAACGCAGGGCAGGGGGCGCTGTTCAAGCCTTTCAATTTTCTGTTTATAATCATTCTCACTTGTAGCTTCCTCTTATCCTCAGCATTTCCTGGCCTTACCATCTTTTCCCTGGCCCTTGCCCATGAGGCCATGCCCCTTTGCGGGTGCGTTTTGTCCCCATTTGAAAAATAGGGGGGCGCCAATGCTCTTTCTGGCACAGGGCACCAAAAAGTCTAATTACGGCTCTGGTCATTTGATTGGGAGCATTTTTAAATCTATAGTCACTGCCTCACTGGTTATGGTATGTGCTATAATATCTGGCATGTGCTACGATCTGGCGACAATGAGAAATCTGCTAACGTTTTAAACCATCCGCAGGCCGAAATCATTCGCACTCTCTGTTTCATTGTCGTACAACTTAAAGAACAGTGAATGGGAAGTGCAGCTTCCCTGTCTCATGTGTCTGCTCATACTTACTGCAAATTGTGATAGCAAAATGAGAGGGACTTCTTAGAAAGTAAAAAAAAAAGCGCTAGCAAGAAGAAAATGTACGCAGAACAAACATGGAAATAACTTAATATTTGGTAAACAGAAACGACAACAGCTTGAGAGTTCAAATAAAATTATTATTGCTTCATTACCATTTTCATTTCATTCATCCACATTTGGTTTGTATAGAAGTTCATGGGATGGGGGGGGACACAGTCTTTGCCCACCCAACAGAAATCATGGGGGCACAACTACCCCTTCTGACCCCCCGGTTCCTACACCCATGCTTAGACCTTCCAGACACAAACTGAGGGACTTGCACTACATTAAGTTAAATAGTGCACATAGAATTATTCAATAATTACATTCATGTATTGCTATATATGTTTGTCTGCTATATTCCCATGTTGTGTAGAGGGTTGTGGAATATGTTCTTGACATTACATGAATGTGGGGAAGTCCTAGCCTAACTTTATTCTGAGCATTTCTAGAAACACCTTCTTGTTTTCCTAGGACACTTTGAGGTTTAGATAGACATTTCTTCAGGGCCTCTTCAATGTAAGTACCGCTAAAATAAAAAATAACCCTGACAGTGTATGGTCACACGGTAATGTGCATGCACTGTTACATGATGTTAGTTTTGATCAAGCTGACCATGTGACTGGCTTACATCATGAATAGCTATTGTGATGTCACTCAGCATTTAGAACCTTGAGGCAGTTGATGTGAAGGTGAGACAGTTGTACAAGTGGAGGTCCCTCAAATCAACCCTCTGTAGAAGTTGATGTTCCAAAGCCACACAAAGTGCAAGAGATGCATCAACATATGACCCGCTACAGGGCTCGGGTGCTAGCCAGACAGACTAAATCAAACTCTTTCCTGACCAACAGAGAGCAGCCTGCAGTAACAAAACCAACACCACCTGCAAAGAGTAAAGTTGCTAAGGATGAAGAATTTCAAATGAAACACCCACGTAAAAGATTGCTGCAGAAAATAAATCAACTTCAGCGGGAGAAAACTGGCAGCACCAGTATTGAGCCATCTCACTGTGACAGGTCAAACCCATACTTACAATATTTGCAGATTCGTAAAAGAATTCAAGAGAAAAGGAAGACCTTGTTCTCTATCACTCCTAATGCCCCACAGCGCTTTGCCGAATACAAAATCTATACTGGCTCCTATTTATTGGTTGGCAAACTACCAGGCAAGCTTCACATTCCAGTGATTATGCCACCTCCATCATTGTCTGAGCCACTTAAAGAATTATTCCGGCAACAGGAAGCGGCACGGGGGAAGCTTCTCCTGTAGCACAGCATTGAAAAGGACAAACTCATAGTGTCTTGTGAACAGGAGGTCATCAGAGTTCACTGCAGAGCTGCCAGGACAGTAGCCAATCAGGCTGCGCCTTTCAGCGCCTGCACCATGCTGCTGGACTCCGAGGTCAACACGTCTATGGAACATCAGGGAGATGAAAAAAAATCCATCAGAGAGCGATACAATGCTCGCCAATTCCACTCCTGGCTGCAGGATGTGGATGATACATATGACAAAAATAAGACCTGTTTAATAATGAGGCAACAGCATGAAGCAGCAGCCCTGAATGCCGTGCAGAGGATGGAATGGCAGCTGAAGGTGCAGGAACTGGATCCATTTGGCCACAGGTCCCTGTGTGCCCATGACATTCCCTCCTTCTATGTGCCAATGGTGGATGTTAAAGAGGATTGTGTGCTCTTGCCAGTGTAACAAGGAGGGCACATTTTTCGTTTTGTGTAAATAAAATTAAAAAATCTTTGTAAATAATAATAAAATTCTAAAACCATAATCATGTCCAAGGGTGTACTTTGTACATTTACTATTTACAGTATTTCTACATTCTAAGGTGAATGTATTTTATATCTAGAAATGTTTTGACTTAGTTTTACAAATAATGTTAATATACAAAAATACCAAACCATCTGGGATATATAGAAAATTATAAAGTTATCCCTCTAATAGTAAAGGTACTAAATTGGTAGGCTGAGTAAATTCCATTACATTTTGGTAAGTTTCCAGTAGATTTGAATAATGTGGATTAAATGGATTAAAATGTGCCTACAGTTACCTAACCTAACAGTTACACAACCCTATAGGAAGTAGGGGTGTGCACCGGACACTTTTCGTGTTTTGTGTTTTGGTTTTGGATCTGGATCTTTCTTCGTGTTTTGGATCTGGATTGGTTTTGCCAAAACCACCCTTCCGTGTTTTGGGTTCTGGGTTTTGTGTTTTGGATCTGGATTTTTTCTTAAAAAATAAAAAAAACCCGCTAAAATCACATAAATGGGCCTTTTTTTGTTCCTACGCTATTAATAACCCCAATAACATTAATTTCCACTCATTTCCACTCTATTCTGAACACCTCACACCTCACAATATTGTTTTTAGGCCAAAAGGTTGTACCGAGGAAGCTGGATGACTATGCTAAGCGACACAAGGGGGCGGCACAAACACGTGGCCCATCTAGGAGTGGCACTGCAGTGGCAGACAGGAAGCCAATCAGCGTTATGGTGCCCATTTGCATGTAGCACGAACCCGGGAGATCCATGCTACATGCATCTGTGTGATTGGCACAGAGCAATGACAGGTCCGTGAGACCCGTCTGTGCTGCTGTGGTAAAAAAAAAAAAAAAAAACCTGTGTAAAAAAAGAAAAAAATGGCGTGCACCCCCCCAAAAAAGAGCAACCAGCCCCGGGCATTAGTAACCCAGTGCTGGGTGTGCTTAAATACAGGGGACAAACGACGTAGGGGTCCCCTGTACTTAAGCACAACCAGCACCGGGCTAGTCAGAACCAGCGCTGGTTGCCAAAATACGGGGGACAAACGACGTAGGGGTCCCCTGTATTCTGCGCAACCAGCTCTGGGCTCTGATCCGGTCCTGGTTCTGGAAATATAGGGGACAAAAAATGAGTAGGGTTCCCCTGTATGTTCCAGAACCAGCACTGGACTTTTTCTAGCGGGGGGCTGATGCCACAGCCAGGGGAGCCCTTTCACCGGGCCCCCCAGCCGCAGCATCAACCCTGACCGCTAGTCAGCCCAGGCCGGGGATCCCTGGAGAGCTGGGGACCCCCCCAATAAAGGGGTCACCCTCTCCAGGGCACCCCAGGCCCAGGCTGATAGCCCGGGGCTATCCCCGCCACCCCTGGTGGCGGTGGGTGGCGGGTTGATTGTGTGGTGTGGTGTAAATAAAGAATATCAAACATTGTCTTTACAAGTAGAACTGCAAGTCCCAGCTAGCCTGCCCCGCATGCTGGTACTTGGAGAACCACAAGTACCAGCATGCAGGGCATTAAGGGCCCACTAGTACCTGTAGTTCACCTGTAAAAAAAATGTTTAAAAAAACACAGGACACACACACCGTGACAGTATAAGTTTATTAAACATACATACACACACACACACACACACACATGTACACATACTCACCTATGTAACCCTGTAGCATCGGTCCACTTGTCCGGTAAAGTATCCATAGGGGACCTGTGAAAAAAAACATACTCACCATCTCCTATGCGAGGTTCTGTCCTCTTCGTTCCAAAGTAGGCATCCCCGGACTTGGCAAAAAAAAAAAAACGAAAACGCGATCCACGAACTTAGTACCGTTCTATAGAACGGTACTTCCCGAATGAGAGCTTAGCGGCGGGGTATCACCATGGAAACCCCGCTGCTAAGCGTTCATTGGCTGAGAGAGGTCATCTCCCGTCTCTCAGCCAATGAACGGCTCCCTCCATTGTAGTCAATGGTGGGAACCGCAGGGTAAACTTTAATAACCTTGCGGCTCCCAGCATTGACTACAATGGAGGGAGCCGTTCATTGGCTGAGAGAGACGGGAGATGGCCTCTCTCAGCCAATGAACGCTTAGCAGCGGGGTTTCCATGGTGATACCCCGCCGCTAAGCTCTCATTCGGGAAGTACCGTTCTATAGAACGGTACTAAGTTCGTGGATCGCGTTTTCGTTTTTTTTTTTTTGCCAAGTCCGGGGATGCCTACTTTGGAACGAAGAGGACAGAACCTCGCATAGGAGATGGTGAGTATGTTTTTTTTCACAGGTCCCCTATGGATACTTTACCGGACAAGTGGACCGATGCTACAGGGTTACATAGGTGAGTATGTGTACATGTGTGTGTGTGTGTGTATGTTTAATAAACTTATACTGTCACGGTGTGTGTGTCCTGTGTTTTTTTTAAACATTTTTTTACAGGTGAACTACAGGTACTAGTGGGCCCTTAATGCCCTGCATGCTGGTACTTGTGGTTCTCCAAGTACCAGCATGCGGGGCAGGCTTGCTGGGACTTGCAGTTTTACTTGTAAAGACAATGTTTGATATTCTTTATTTACACCACACCACACAATCAACCCGCCACCCACCGCCACCAGGGGTGGCGGGGATAGCCCCGGGCTATCAGCCTGGGCCTGGGGTGCCCTGGAGAGGGTGACCCCTTTATTGGGGGGGTCCCCAGCTCTCCAGGGATCCCCGGCCTGGGCTGACTAGCGGTCAGGGCTGATGCTGCGGCTGGGGGGCCCGGTGAAAGGGCTCCCCTGGCTGTGGCATCAGCCCCCCGCTAGAAAAAGTCCAGTGCTGGTTCTGGAACATACAGGGGAACCCTACTCATTTTTTTCCCCTGTATTTCCAGAACCAGGACCGGATCAGAGCCCAGAGCTGGTTGCGCAGAATACGGGGGACCCCTACGTCGTTTGTCCCCCGTATTTTGGCAACCAGCTCTGGTTCTGACTAGCCCGGTGCTGGTTGTGTTTAAGTACAGGGGACCCCTATGTCGTTTGTCCCCTGTATTTAAGCACACCCAGCACTGGGTCACTAATGCCCGGGGCTGGTTGCTCTTTTTTTGGGGGGGAGGACGCCATTTTTTTCTCTTTTTACACAGGTTTTTTTTTTTTTATTTACCACAGCAGCACAGACGGGTCTCACGGACCCGTTAGTGCTCTGTGTCAATGACACAGATGCAAGTAGCACGGATCTCCTGGTCCGTGCGTGCATCTGTGTCATTGAAATACACAGCAGCACAGACGGGTCTCACTGACCCATCTGTGCTCTGTGTCACTGTCAATCACACAGATGCATGTAGCACGGATCTCACGAGTCCGTGCTACATGCAAATGAGCACCATAATGCTGATTGGCTGAGAGCCGTGACAGACGGCTCTGTCAGCCAATCAGCACTTTGCCCATTAAAGGCAAAGGCATTTTTTTTTAAATGGCCGCTCGAGGCAAAACCTCGAGATCCGACAGCAGATCTCGAGGTTTTGCCTCGGGAGAGGGATCCGGGGCAGACAGGGAGATCCGAGCTTGGGCTCGGATCGCCCCGGATCCCCGAAGTTCGGGTGGGTTCGGTTCTCAGGGAACCGAACCCGCTCATCCCTAATAGGAAGTAATATGTTTTTATCATGATAATTTATATTATATACAGTATGTAATGAGGGTCATTAGTGGATCCCTATTCTCTTTTGCAAAACATTAATGGTAACTGAACTCCAAAAGTAGCACTAAAGACCTTAAAATGAGTCGCACGCAATGGCAATATTCGCACAAGTGGTCAATGGTTTTCAACTGCGCAATCATCTAAGTCATTAAGAAGTCACACAGCGCATGCGTCCAGAGGTGTGTACGCACAGAGGCGCAGTTGTGATTGAAATGCACAGTATCCAAAGTGTTTTGGAAATGTATTGGGCATTCCTGGGTGGTGACTAGTTAGACACACAAAGATGGTCAGTCTTACGGGCGTGTCATTGGGGTGTCGTGGGCATGGTGCTGAAGTGATTGTGAACGTAGACTCTTAATCACTCATATTGGATTATATAATCTGCACCTAGCATGGGGTTGGTGCAATTTTCGACGGTGCGACCGATGTTTGTGTCTATAGATGCACCAAGCATTATTTCAGCATCTATATACACTCAACTTGGGTATCTTAGTACTTGCACATGCAGACACATGGATATACACCAATTATACATGCAGACACATGGATATACACCAATTATACATTCAGATACATGCAGACACATGGATATACACCAATTATACATGCAGATACATGCAGACACATGGATATACACCAATTATACATGCAGACACATGGATATACACCAATTATACATGCAGACACATGGATATACACCAATTATACATGCAGACACATGGATATACACCAATTATACATGCAGACACATGGATATACACCAATTATACATGCAGATACATGGATATACACCAATTATACATGCAGACACATGGATATACACCAATTATATAAGCAGATACATGCAGACACATGGATATACACCAATTATACAAGCAGACACATGGATATACACCAATTATATAAGCAGATACATGCAGACACATGGATATACACCAATTATATAAGCAGATACATGCAGACACATGGATATACACTAATTATACAAGCAGACACATGGATATACACCAATGAGGGGCTTGTAGCGGTATAAGCATAAAGTTGCAGAGAATACACCGGTAAAAGTCAGACACATGGATACATCAGATTCAGAATCAGCCCCTAAAGTACATAAGAGAGCAGTTAGAGATGGCTGCAGTGTAGATGAGCTATGTGCCCGGCCTGTCATCCTCTCACACATATACAATCAGTTATAGGTGGTGAAGTCAGTGGCAAATGACAAAGTGATGCTGAGGGAAGGTCAGTATCCTTAGGACTGGGTTAGAAGATCTACTGGCTGCCATCTCAGTCCACCTGACGGACCCAGTGACTTCAGCTGCCATTACTGCTGTCATCTCTGTTTATCAGTTACAGTAAGTGGAGAAAAAAATGGCCAGGGCAGCCATCAGGGAGGACTGTCGGTACAGGGGTCCCAGGCCCAGACATAGTTGGGGCCCAGGTAGCAGCAGTGTGGACTCGTGCCGGGGCACCAGCTGAGTGCTGCTGGTGCACCGGCAGCCAGGCCTGGAAAAACCGCATCAGCCATGAGCTAATCAGAGCTCCTGATTGCCTGCCAGTTTTCAAGCTCTGATTGGCTCGCAGCCGCCGCCATATTGGAAATGCCTCTGGCACTATTTACAGTAGGGTTACATTATTCTCTCTCTGTCATATTTCTCCCTGGTCAGATACATATTAGGCTTAGCAAAATTATCTTCATCAGTCATAAAAAACAGCATCTAGAATAGAATAACATTTAATAAATGTGACAGGTAAAATCAGGCCCAATACTCTTAGCTAAACTGAAACTGATACATGGAATAAGTGCATATGTTATCACATATACTTTATTTACTTCTTATGCAGAACTAAACATTGATAATATTTCCTTTATTCCCAACTTGTGCTGGTTGTTGATGCTTACTTGGAGTCAGCTCATTATTACAAACTCTTTCTGGATGGATGGCATTTGTTATGTTTATATGGTGTCACTGCATTTGCATGATATGCTATACTCACTGTACTGCTAGCCTTGACCGAACATCAGTGACAGTAATATATAGTATTGGATAATGCACCCGCACTGTGAATTAAATAGATAATATAAGCAAGGAGTTGTATGACCTTATGAAAAACACAAGGCTGTTGAGAGGATAACTTGCACTACTATATTTCTGTATTTGTATAATTGCATATATTATATGATAGATTGACATCAGTGGCGGTTTTAGGGGCGGGCTAACAGGGCCGTCACCCAGAGCGCCGGCCCCTAGAGGGCGCCACTGAGACTCCAGAAGGTAAAACAAGAAAAAATCCCATTAGAAAAAATAAAACCAGCGCCGGTCCCCACCGCAGGGAGGCTCCATTGGCCGGGCGCCTGCTAATATTTGTTATCAGCGAGCACCCGGCCCCCTCCCTGCTGCAGCAGCTGAAAGCTATGGGAGGGACGTCATGACGTCTCTCCAATAGATCTGTGGCGCCGGAGCTCACTCCTGAGCTCCGGCTCCAGCAGAGAGCACTATGGGAGGGACGTCATGATGTCTCTCCCATAGATCCATGGTAGAGCCGAGGTCGGACCGGACGGCAGCAGACGCAGGAGTGGGGCCTTAGGTAAGTATTGTGTTTTGTATTTTAATTGTATTTTTTTTTTCAGAAAGGAGGCATGGGGGCATGGCTATAGGGGGCATTACTACTGGAGCATGGCTATAGGGGGCATTACTACTGGGGGCATGGCTATAGGGGACATTACTACTGGTGGCATGACTATAGGGGGGCATTACTACTGGGGGCATGGCTATAGGGGACATTACTATGGGGGCATGGCTATAGGGGGCATTACTACTTGGGGCATGGCTATAGGGGGCATTACTACTGAGGGCATGGCTATAGGGCATTACTACTGGGGGCATGGCTATAGGGGGGATTACTATAGGGGCAGTGACGGTAGTCCCGGAGACAATGGAGTCTTTGCCGCCGGGCGCCAGCCCTGAAGGGGGCACCTGGCTCCATTGTCCCCGGGACCTGCATGGAGAAGGAGCGCCACTGATTGGCGCTCCACCTACATTGGCGTAACTACGGAGGGTGCAGGGGGTGTGATCGCACCCTCTGCACCCTCCATTTGCCGGGCGCCCGCTGAGTGTGTTACCAGCGGGCGCCCAGCCCCTATTCAAACCCCCGGCGGCAGCCGGAGGACGGAGCTCCCTCCGTCTTCCAGGTACCCCAAGATACTATGGGAGTGACATCATGATGTCACTCCCATAGTCCTGAGCTGCGGACGCCGAAGATGGACAGCAGCAGAACTGGAGCGGGGATAAATGTAAGTGTTTGTTTTTTTGTGTGTTTGTGCGCGCACAGGGGGGGCTCACTATAGGGGGCTCACTACTGGGAGCAACTACAGGGGGCTCACTATAGGGAGCAACTACAGGGGCCTCACTACAGGGGCAACTACAGGGGGCTCACTACTGGGGCAACTATGGGGGGCTCTCTACAGGGGGCAACTACAGGGGTGTCACTACTGGGGGCAACTACAGGGGTCTCACTACTGGAGGCAACTACAGGGGGCTCACTACTGGGGGATCACTACTGGAGGTACTGCATAGGGGGACCACTACTGGAGGCACTGCATAGGGGGACCATTACTGGGGGGCACTACATAGGCGGGCACTGCATAGGGGGACCACTACTGGGGGCATTGCATAAAAGAAACTGCATCGGGGGCGGCGGCAGCTGGGGCTGGCATAGGTGCTGGGGGGGTGGTACATTTTAATTTGGTGGGGGGGGCACCAACATTTATCGTGCCTCCGGGCACCTGGGATGAAGTTACGCCACTGTATAGGGGGCATGGCTATAGGGCATTACTACTGGGGGCATGGCTATGGGGGGATTACTATAGGGGGCATTACTACTGGGGGCATGGCTATAGGGGGCATTACTCTTGTGGCATGGCTAAGGGGGGCATTACTATTGGGGGCATGGCTATGGGGGGATTACTATAGGGGGCATTACTACTGCGGGCATTACTACTTTGGGCACTACTATAAGGGACATTACTACTGTGGGCACTATTTATTGGGGGCATTGCCACTGCAGGTACTACTAATCAGGGCACTGCATGGCGGACACCACTACCGGGGCCATTGTGTAAGGGGCACCACTGCTGTGAGCATTCTATAAGGGGCACCACTACTGTGGGCATTTTATTAGGGCACTACTACTGTGGGCCGTGTATAAAGGGCACTAATTTGGGCATTGTGTAAAACGGGTACCACTGTGTGTCATAACATGAATAAGGGACTAATGTGTGGCGTAATTTGATTTGGGGATACTGTATTATAAAGGGAATTTCTGTGTGTGGCATAATGTATTATACAGGGCATTACTGCATGTGGCATAATGTGCTGGGCATGCCCCACAGTGTGTTGAATTGGGGATGTTCCGCAAGGACACGCACCCTCTCCGGAAGCGCATGCGCTTTCAGCGCACGCAGATGAACGCCATCTTTAAAAAGTTGTTGTTTTTTTGGGGGGGTGCAACTGTGAACTTTCGCCCTGAGCTCCACAATGTCTAGAACCGGCCCTGATTGACATGTTATAATACCACCCACCCCCACAGCCCAAACTTTGAGAATTTTTAAACAAGTTTATCCACCAATTGATGCCCCACCCCCGCTGTAGCTATACCCACATTATCCACAGCTCCGCCTACCTCTGCCCTCCCATCCCCCCAGGGGGGGCCTTGCCTATTTTGTCAGCACCGGGCCCCACAATTTCTGATGGCAGCCCTGGACATACCGCATCTGCCCTGCAGCACATCTTGCAGATATATTGGCATGTCTAGCTGTGTGTATAGGCGACCTGCCAACCGCCCATACACTTGCTGCAGGGTGAAGGACATCTCAACTAGGCGGACAAATTCAAATGCCTGTCCATTTGCGATGTCAGCGCTGACACATCGGCAGAATGCTTGGTAGGTGTGTGTGTATGCACTTATTAGAGACGTGCGCGGACCCCCGTGTTTTTCTTTTGGATTTGGAGTCATCTTTGTGTTTTGGTTTTGCAGAACCACCCTCAAGTGTTTTGGTTTTGGATTCAGATAAAAAGTGATAAAAACAGCTAAAATGTCCGAATCCAAAGTCCGAGTTCTTTCTTTTAAATCCAAGGTCCGAACCAGCAACAGATCCGAACTGGGACACAAAAGTGAATCCGAACCTTGAACCAGATCTACTCGGAACCCGTAAATTTGGGTGTATTTGGATTTCAGAAATCCGGACCCGTAAATCTCTAGCACTCACCAGTCGTTAAATAGGTCAGCGGGTCAGTCAAGTGTGTTCCCAATGTTATTTGTATTATTCTAATCGTTTTTATGTCAAAACTCTGGAGCATGACAGGGCTTTTTTCTGCTTTGTGCTATTCACAGAGCGGGTTACTTCTCCAGCGGCGCCCCCTCTCCATGGCTGAATCTGTAGTATGGTGAGTGTGATTCATTGAAGGATGAAAAGCTGAGCTTTCCGCTTCTCCTATGTGTTCAGATTCGCCATCTCAGGATGCACTAGTTTGCACACCGTGATGAAACAGGCAGGGAAGTTGATTACTTACCTGTGTTTCTGTCACTCTCCCGGACCTAGCTCAGCCCTTTTATTTCCCAGCTGCCCCTACTGCGGCTTGTGCTTGTTCTCACAGCACTTCAGGCAGACATCAGGCAGACATCAGGCAAACATCAGGCAAACATCAGGCAAACAGACGGTGCAGGTGCAGAAAAAAAAACCCACAGAAGTTGCTATAAGGAGAGAAAAAAAGGAAGAAAATGGGATCAGCAAAGAGCTGGGTACCAGATCGCAACCGAGATAAAGTATATCTTCATGAATATGACAAAAATTCATGCAATATTTAGTGATAAGTAAAACGAAGATAGCACACCTTTACATGAATGGACCCCCAAGTACCAACAAATCCACTCCTGTCATTTTTCAAACACAGCCTGTAACGTAACAGTTAGGAGCTGATTGGTACTTTATCTCTCTCTTCATTTTATCTTTCTCCGATGCTTAGTACAGGGAGCGTGCAAGAGAATATGGAACAAGGGATCAGTTCAAATTTAATACAATTTCCAATATGTTTTTTTGCTACTGAGAAGGCCCTGTTTCCTCTGCAGTGCTCCCCAATATGGCCTCCGTGCCAGACACCGAGCCATCTTTGCGGCTGCTTTCAGATTTCTGAGAAGTCCCATAATTGGTAATAGGAATATTGGGAGACAAATTTTATGAGTAAATATAGCAATATATAGAACAGATATTTTTGTATTGAATGACAGACTGGTAATGGAGCAGAGAATTGCCGGTACATGTACATGCTCCACATCATGACAGGACAATAAGAAACTGTTGAAGTAGTAAGCTAAGAACTGGAAGAAAAAAGCAACATTTACATTTTTCTAAACTGAATAACAGGGGAATACAAGCATCCCACCACATAATATAACATTGTAGACATTGTTACAAGAAAACAGACAGGAAAGTTAGTCATTGCCTATAAAGAAATGCAGTCTAAGAAATCTCATGGTGCTGTGAATGGCCTCCAGTAGAGCTGTGCCCTGGTGAGATATTAACAATTGTGTTTGGAAACAGCAGGAGCTGTAGCTAAGGACTGTGCAATGACACACACAGATCCTGGGGATGAATCAGAGCAGGATTGAGATGTAACCTTTCCTAAAGGCTTATTGAGGCAAAGAGTTCCAGGATCCATACAAATGATTCTTATAGTTATACCAGCTAGCTTTCTCAAACAACAAATCCCATCATCCACTGCAACTCCCCAGCACATGACAAATCTGGAGCATTCAGGTGGTCCGGTTTGTGCAATCTCTTTATTGTAACCATCTGTGAAAACACGGTGACAAAATAGCAGTGTTTAGAAGTGGTCTAGCTTCTACCAGTTTAATAGCACAGGCGCAGGGCATCTGGGGAATAGGCTAGAGAGCTGAGGATACCGAGAGTGAAAGGAGGTGGTGAAATATCTATAAAAAGACACGTCTGCCCCACTCTTTATTACACAATATTTTCCACTATATAATCCTCATTTACAGCCCTCTTTTATGGCACAATATTAGAAATGATCTTACCTCAGCAGGTTTTTCATTAATTTAATTAGATAGTATTTGTAAGCAAATAAAATGTATTGCTGAGGAAATAATGAACCTTTCTAATTAGGAATTTTCTTGCAGTTTGTAATCAATTACATGGAATGTATATGCAATTATTTTCATAATTTATTATTTGATATACACAGCAATTTAGGTTCTTTTTTTCTTCAATCCTGCCTATATCTAGTTATCATCTTCATATTGCCTCCCTATTAAAATTCCAAATAACAAAGTATTGCTTTAATAACTGCAATACATATGTGGTTCTTATTCAAGTGTACATCAAACTTAGTGTTTGCAATTAGTACTAACATGAGCTGCAAATACTACAAGAACATTATATGATAATGCATTTGTTTCTGTAAGAAATTTTACTTTATGTTCTAACTGAAAACACAAAGCAATTGATGCAGGATTAAAGGGACAAACACTTTGATTGAGCCAACGGCAGCACAGATTTCACTATCTCTTATGAGCTATATGTAGTTGTTAATACAGAACTCTTTCCATTTTTCATCATATTACTCCCAGGGCACAGTGGTATTACTGTACAGTAGAACACAGCAGGAGTGATGGAAGATTGATGATGACCCCCAGAAGTTGGGTCGTACTCTTTCAGTGTAAATGGATGACCAAAATGTAGTGTAAATGTTGCTTCCTCCATTTGTCAAAGCAGAAGGTCATTTACAAAGCACGCTAGATGCAGAGGTTTTCTTTGTTAGCACAGGTGGACCGTCGTGGTGTATGCCTACTCTCCACCCTCAGAGGATGCCTCTACTAGAAGTGTTCCCAGTATTGTGGATAGGTGGAAAATTCTGTAGAGGCAAAGAGTGTACATATATTTTATATATGTATATTAGTGTGACGATCATCATGTTAACAGTGAACATGTGAACATGTTTATCATGTCAATATTGACCATGTAGACATTCAGCATGACATGGTTAGAACCCCTAAACCTAACCCTAAAGCTAATGTCGACATGTTGAAATGTTTTATGTTTCGACATTTATGGTGTCAGCATTTTAACCATGTTGACATCATAACTGGTGACATTATGAAGCTGGACACTGTCAACATTGACAATGTGTCTACAAACCGTGAAATGTCACATCAAAGTCCAAGCTACTACTAATTTAGAACCATCCCTTTCATTAAACAAAACATTTCCCTTCTTTGTCCTAAAATACTACTCAGTTTATCCACATGTATGATTTAAGTGTCTCATGAAACTGAAGGGATCAGGGCTGCCCTTGCACCATCCAGCACTTTGTCTGTTTTGAACTTTGCTTTACATTGTACAAGGTTTGCCTAAAAAATGCTCTTCTTTGCAGAAGTATAACTAGAAGGCACTAACTGTGCCTAAAAGTGTTGGATGAAATCCATTCTCCATTATCTCAGTGTTGGGGCAAACATCAAATCCATTTGTCGAGTGGAAATTTCTGTTTGGCCCTTCTCACAGTAAGGAGCACACCTAAACAATGGGCTCTCGCCACCTCTTTATCCAATCTTAATAATATTGCTCTGCAAATTGAAATTTTAATTGTACACTTCTTTGCAAACTTAACCATGTTGATATGGCTATACTTAGCCAGGAACTCTGTCCAGCTCCACCTATTGGCCAGTGAAGTCTGTCCTACGAACCTCTCCTCAGTGATCTTGTGCAGAGCAGACATTCTGTATTGACACTGTTGGCTGCATTCATAGAGTGTATCTATGCCATTTGGTCCTGCCCACCACGTGCATCATGTACAAGGGTAGCACAGTGGCACAGTGATTACCTCTGCTGGCTCATAGCTCTAAGGTTCTATTACAACAAGTGCCCTATCTGTTTAAAGCTTGTACTTTCTGCTGTAGTTTGGCTTCCAGCCATATATAAGTCCTAATGTGTATGTGTGTGTGTACATATGGTAGTGAATATAGACTCTAAGCTCCACTGGGGAAGGGACTGATGTAAATTAATAACTAATTTATGTAAAGTGTTGGGTAATGAATGTGCGCTATATACATAACTAAATAAGGGGCAAGACTATGATGACGTGATTTATAGAGAATTTCAATAGGAAGAGAGCATTATACAGGACAATGGCCAATGCTTCTGAAAGTCGGTGATATTCCCCAAAAATGTTAGTCTTTCGGACATTTTGGGAGAGTTGGTATGTACTGTCTTTGGGACATGACTGTACCTCTTTGGCACATCAGGCCCTGGCACTTTTTACACATTCACCCTTCCTCTCAGGACCCTTTGGTGTATACCCCTAGGGTAAATTTACTAAGATGGAAGTTCTATTTAAGAAGTGATGTTGCCCATAGCAACCATTCATATTCAAGGTATTCTGTTCTAGAAGTTGCTAGATAAATGAGAAGTAGAAGCTGATTGGTTGCTATGGGCAACATCACTTCTTAAATAGAACTCCATCTTAGTAAATTTACCCCCTAGTGTACTAAACATCCTCATGCACCTGCTTGTGCAATTTACTCAAAATGCTAAATAAGGTCTAATTTTTCTGTACATGCTCATATTTTTTACATGCAATTGTAATTATATCTGGCTGTAAAAAGACCCGAAGTCTCAGAAACCAGATAAAATGAGTCCCTGACTTTGATGTAACACTGCCCAGTATTTGCACACACGTTATTAATTTAAACTTTTACATTTTATTGTTAAATACTGCTCATAGTAGTCTCATTTATATGTTTTAAATGAATTATGAGAATGTGAATGGATCAGGGCTGTACTTCTAACGTGTGTCACTTAGCAAACCATTTTATGAAGTGCATTTTCTCCTTTAAAGTATGCCTGGTAGATTCAAGTATAGGGTGATGCCTGATTTCCGCTACTGTTTTTTTATTAGTAGAAAAAGGCTTACAGTGATCTTGTGATGTGCCCACCCCTTATCCATTTGCTTGGTCTAATACCTATCTTCACCATCAATGTGCATTACCACTAGCCTATACTTGGTGCAAATATTTTACCTATGTCCAAAACTACTTTGCCCCCATGAGAACACCGAGCTAGAACCCAGTTACGCCTTTCTGGTCGCAAGTAAATATATTAATTACATGCACTCGACTTTACATCGCCCTCATTCAGCTATCTGCAAAGGAATTTTACCCAAAATTTGCCCACCTTCTCCTATTAAATGTGTATCACCAGTACTATGGTGTTGCTGAACTATGGTGTTCCTAACATAAAGGTGAAATTTGAGCAAAACTAGGTGCATAATGTTACAAAAATATCTGCATGTGGGCCTGCAATTTTGCACTTCAGTAAATGACTTTTCTTGCGTTCCCTTGTCTCCTTCAAATGCTCTTTATTTTTCCCAGCATTGGTGTAGGCTCTACACATCTGCACATTTCTTAAGGACCAATGAACCTGCTGAAACCTGATGAATTTCAAATATGAAGAAATGTTTCAGTCAACCACTGTAATCTTGCCTGTGGAGCATGAGACGAATATATTTTTTATACTTTCCCAGATAATGGCTGATGTATTGTTCATCATTTTTGAACAGTATGTATATGTAATTCTGTTTTCTCCACATAAACCATCTTCTTAGCATTAAATATCTTTGGTATAGAATAATTTCATTATCTTCTTTTGAGCAGCAGTACCATAATTAACTCACTAACAAGAAAGAACATGATGGACAGCAAGAGTTTATGTTGGGTTTAATATATTTGGTTTGGGTTTCGTTTTAAATTATATGCTTCAAGTGGAACATTTTGTGAAAACACCTTTAGTATAGAGAGATAAACCTAAAGCTATTCTAATTATGCTGTGTAAATCATGTAGAGCCCTGTATTGTATCACATCCTGTTGGGTGCAGTTGTGCAAATTGTCAGGACTTGTCACTCAACAAAATGTGCTGCAAATAAATCATACTGATGTATTTCTACATGCTCTTCTGTACCCAAGAGTTAGCAGTTATTAAATTTTATATATTGTTCTGTTTACAAGAAACTGTATGCCTGGGCATGCTCAGCTCCTTTCACAACCAAGGTCTTGCATATTTTAATACAGACATCTCAAACTTATAATGAGACCAAAAAAATTTGGAATTTTTTTATACGAAGGGTGAACTGCATTATTAAAGCTGTCTGACCAGTATAAACATTGTACATTATTCATTGGATTTCCATTAGGATCCCTGGGCTCCCCAGAATTTCCCCACCAGTCATTTAATTTGCTATGTTACTGTTGATACTGACAGTGGAGCATTGTGCCACAGATGTAGGCAGTGTGATACTGTAACATTGACATTGAAAAGTCAAATTTAGCACATCAATGTCAAATGGTATAAGAGGAAAATCTAAAGGCATTATTATTATCATCACTGTAAGTTTATAAAGCGCCAAAATATTCTGCAGTGCTGTACACATACTTGTCTGAAAAATATGAAGATTCTGCACTGATGATAGTATGGAAAAAATATATAGAAAAGAGGATTAAATCTCTAAACCAAAATTATGGTCAATCGTACAATATTTATTTATTAGATGACCGTTTATTGGTGGTGCACCCAAATTTTTTTTGTGTAATACACATACAAAAAGCCATTGTGAAGAACAACAAAAGACAAAAACTATCTTTTTGGGGCACTCTTCAAAATATTATATGAAAAATTGAAGAATATGAATTATAAGTGATATGATCAATAAAATGTAACCTTTATTAGATTAGCTCTAAAAGAGTGAAATATATAATCAAATATATAATCAATTACCAAAAATCATAAAAACATTAATATAACACAGAGATCATACTGAAATAATAAACATAGATGTATGCTTGAAGGTGAAAATTTATCTCTAATAAATCTCTCTAATAAGCCCTGAGGCAAAAATAATGGGAATATAAATAATAATGAATAAATATACTCCAGCCTGCAGGGATATAAACCACTCCAAAAAATACAAATTATAATAATAATAATGATACAGCCTATCATACAGAACATCATATCTTCCCCGGTTTATTCATGTACAACAGCTGTTACCCCATGTGACCCACGCAGCTTCCTGGGAGTGAGAGACTCAGAGGGTTGCGAACGGAGCATCCACAGAGAGGGACGGCGTGCCATTGTGGCGGGAGACATTTTAACACTGCTGGAGCAAGCAACACGTGAGAGCCGCTGGAGCGGCATAAGCGGGCAGGAGGATAGTGAATATTGTGGAGGACTGAGAGATCCACACTCCACATCATCACGCGTCCATTATTGAGAGTGTATACTCAAGTCTATTGTGGAATACTGGAAGCTATTTAGTTTCACTGAGCCATTTATTTCCATTTTTTCAATTATCGCTACAATTGTTGCTTGTACATTTGGCCTTTGCTTATTGAAAGGGATCAGACACATTGCCATCAAATCGGGTCCCCTCTGACTTTGTCAGCCACATGCTATGTAGATGCATCAGAGCCAGCTGTACATTCACTAGCTGAGATCTAATAGAGAACTTTTTATTGTACACTCCGTTTAATTGTTTGTGTTACCATTAGATATCTTGCGATCTATTGTAATTATATGTTGCATTCATATCCCCACTCCCAGGAGTTTTATAAAATGTTCTTGGATATATATATTTTAATTAGATTTATGTGATTTTAATAAAGAAGTATATAACACTCCCTGCTGTGTGTTAAATAGGCGCCGCCCACTCTTTTGTGTGTAGTTTGTCATTGTTGGAAGTTTGGCAAATCTTCCTGTGGGTGTGCAACAATTTACATGAGTAGGGGAGAGAGCAACATACTACCATTGGCGCTTGGGTTATTTTTTGTCTACATATTGTTACCTCAACCCTTATTGATCCTTACTTCTTCTGAAAGATATCCTTATGTCTATCCCATGCATGTTTAAATTGCTCTACTATCTTAGCCTCTACCACCTCTGATGGGAGGCTATTCCACTTGTCCACTACCCTTTCTGTGAAGTAATTTTTCCTCACATTTCCCCTGAACCTAAGACCCTCCAGTTTCAGAACATGTCCTCTGGTTCTAATACTTCTCTTTCTTTGAAGAATGTCTCCTTCCTTTACCTTGTTAAAACCCTTTATACAGTATATTTGAATGTTTCTAATATGTCCCCCCTTTCTCTTCTCTGCTCCAAACTATACATATTAAGATCTTTTAGTCTTTCCTGATACGTTTTGTGGTATAGACCTTGCACCATTTTAGTTGCCCTTCTTTGTATAGTCTCTAATGTATTACTATTCTTCTGGAGATATGGCCTCCAGAACTGAACACAGTATTCAAGATGAGGATGTACCAATGACCTATACAGTGGTATTATCACTTCTTTCTTCTGCTACTGACTCCTCTCCTTATGCAACCAAGCATCTGACTTGCCTTCCTCATTGCTTTGTTACAATGTTTGCTTGCCTTTAAGTCACCTGAAATAGTAACTCCTAGATCCCTTTCCTCGTCAGTAGTTTCCAGTATAGTGCCATTAATACTATATTTAGCCTTTTGGATTTTTGAGACCCAAGTGAATGATCTTGCATTTTTTGGCATTAAATTGTAGTTGCCACGTTCTTGACCATTCCTCTAGTTTACCTAGATCATCAATCTACCCTGTTGCATACCTTTGTGTCATCTGCAAAAAGGCATAGTTTTCCTTCAATACCATTTGCAATGTCAAAAATAAAGATAATAAAAAGCACTGGTCCAAGTACAGATCCCTGAGGTACTCCACTAGTAACATTTCCCTCTCCATTTACTACAACTGTCTGTTTCCTATCCTGCAGCCATGTTCTTAGCCATTCAACTATCTTTGTATCCAATCCAGTTTATTTAACAGCCTGCGATGTGGAACAGTGTCAAAAGCTTTACTAAAGTCTAGATAAGCTATATCTATGGCCCCCCCTTTATCTATTTCCTTAGTCACCCAGTCAAAAAAGTCAATAAGATTTGTTTGACACGATCTCCCCCCAGTAAATCCATGCTGTTTGGGATCCTGCAAATTGTTGGATTTGAGATAATCTACGACTCTTTCTTTTAAGAGTGTTTCCATCAATTTCCCTACTACTGATGTCAGGTCACTGGTCGGTAGTTGCTTGCCTCTTCCTTGCTTCCACTTTTGTGCAGTGGGACAATGTTTGCTCTTTTCCAGTCCTCTGGAATTACTCCAGTAGCTGGTTGAATAATTCTGTTAATGGTGTTACCAGCACTCCTTTAAGCTCAGTTAGTATCCTTGGATGTGTCCCATCTGACCCCACTGATTTATCCACTTTCAGTTTTGAGAGTTCTGTTAGGATCTTCTCCTCTGCAAATGTGCTTGTTCCTACCTCATTTTTCTGATTACACCTGCAACTTAACTGTGGCCCCTTTCCCTCTCTCTCAGTAGTGAATACTGAACAAAAATAATTATTAAGATGATCAGCTATTACATTGTCTCCCTCAACAAGACTCCCTCTTTCTAGCTTTAGTCTTTTTATTCCAGCCTTTGTTTTTCTCCTTTCGCTTATATACTTAAATAAAGTTTTGCCCCCTTTACCCACTGACTGTGCTATTTTCTCCTCAGCTTTTGCCTTTGCACATCTGATTACTTTCTTAGCCTCCTTCTGTTTTACAAGCTACTCCTCTTTGTCTTCATTATTTTGCGTCTGCTTGTATTTCATAAAGGCCATCTTTTTTGCATTCACAATACTTGCTGCCTCTTTCTCAAACCACACTGGCTTCCTTTTCCTTGTAGTTTTCCTAACCCTTTTGATACAAAGGTCTGTTGCAGTTATTATTGCACTTTTTAACTTTTCCCACCTCACCTGCACTCCTTTGAAGTTCCTCCACTCTGCCAAAGATTCGCTTACACATCTTCCCATCCCTGCAAAATCAGCCTTCCTAAAATCTAACATTTAATATAACGGGGCCACAGTGACGCAATCGCGTCATCTTCCCACTAGTTCAACATGTCGGCAGGTATATATAATATATATTTATATTAAATGAATAAAACCTTAACATTCAAGAAACAGGGCCCTGACTCAGAGATGTACTCTAATGCTTTGTACGTAGCTGCGGTATGAGAATATGAAAATGTCGCAGCCGCCTGGATTTGTATTGAGACACCCATAGGAGGTATCGCAAATCCAAGTGACTGTGTACAAGGTCGCAGTATTGGTCGCAGATCCTCCGATAATCAGTCTCCTAGTAACCCTATGGCTACTCAGAATCCCCGCGTGTACTGAGACGCTGAAGTTATCTGTGTACTAGATTGCAGATTACAGGCTGTGACCTGCCCAAAAAATGGTTATAGAACACCTGCATTTTTTACTGCCACTGCCCCATTACCTCCCCTAAACTGTGCCCGACTGCCAAACACCCTGCATGAAAATAGTTGCTGCGAGCGACTACGGTAAAGGACTTTGATGCATCCATTCAGATGCATGTACAGATTACCATTTATCGCTAGCTGCGTAAACATCGCAGTAGCGTACATCTCAAGCCCACAGGTGTATGTTTTCTCCAAAACTCAGATATGTCCTTCCTCGTCTATCCTCCGTGCGTTGAGTCATGTTACACAGGGCGCATGAGAGCCGCTGGTTCCCGGTCAACTCTGTCGGCGCCAGGCGTCTTTTTCTGCCACAAATGCGATGATAATAAGACGCACGAGCACACTTTGCTGGTTTAAATGATTTGCGGAATGTCTATGTTGTTTACGACCGAGTCTGTAAAATCACCACATCGGAACGTCTTATAGAAAACAGCCGCTGACACTGTAACGTAGCATCTCATATACAGACACAGCTGCAGTCGGACACAAAACATACACATGGCGCATATCATATTATGCATCAAAGTCTGATTGTACTTCTTATTCACATGGTGAATAAGACGCATTTGCAGCAAAAAAGAGGCATGAAAAGACGCTTGGCACGAGGAAACTCGCATGGGACCAGGTGCGACTAGAAGAGCTGTTTAACATGCCTGCAGCAACAACAACAGAGAATAACATCTGTAGTAGAATGAAAAAGTGACTTGAAACAACAACTGCATTGAATCTGCCATATATCTTGGTATTCCCAAGAAACCAGTAATTAATTTATAATTTTTATTTTAGATATTGCGGAAATAAGTAACAAACTGCTGCAATTAGACAATAATACTACAAATACATGAAAATACCTCCATATCAGTTCTACTTGGTTACGCGTTCAGATCTGAAAAACGGCATCTTATTGGCTATCCGGCTCTCACGTGTTTCGGATAGTCAATAGGATAAATCTGAACTTGCGCTAATTTAGCTAAAAGAACCAAGTAGATCCAAACTGCTCATCTCTAATAAATATACTGTTGGCTTAAATATAAAATAAAACGCAGCAATACAAGTTTCCTTATCATGCATCACCACTATATCAGAGTACAAATATACTGTTTAAGTTCTTCTTGATCAGTAAAACTTGAAATGTTACTAATCAGCAAGTAAAATTTATTGTTAAGACTAAGGGGAAAATATAACAGCCTATGATTTGCGAAAACGGTGACTTTTTGGTGATTTTCATGAAGCGTTATAAACTGCCAGATATAATTAAAGTAAAACATTAGCAGAAAACCATGACTTTAAAACACATATAGCAGATATCTGACCTGTAATCCTGATAATAAAAAAAATAAAATGAAAACGAATAGCTCCTCTCCCGTTCAGTATTCGGCCTGTGCCATTTAGTATCTGGCCTGCTCTTCTGTGGGGGCAAAGAACAGCGTGGCCTCCGCTACCTAGAGATGACCTGCTTAATGCTGAATTTGCTGGATTTATCATTTTACAAGAGTGTACAAGATACTTAGTTATATTATAACATGGCTCACTCCTTTTAGTCATCACTACGTACAGTAGTGTTGGCAGCACATTTTCACCCTCCAAAACACACAGGGGGCATAGTTATTATTGAAGGGGAGAGGAGAGCTTGTTGTTTTTGTTTTTTACTTATGTTTTTTTGTATGGTGATATAGCCCAATTGCTGTTCATGTGTGGTTTTTAGTGTCAGTTTTCTTTATTGGGTTGAAAGAGAACAAGACAAGTTGCCAGACAAGGATGGGCATACAGAGTAATAGTAATGTCAGTCCATACAAGGGACAAATACAGGCATCGCAACACAGCATTACATAACAGAGGAGAGCATAAGGAAGACACGGTAAAGGGTACGAATGATAGGATGGACCAGGGGAGGGGGATCAGAAGCCAAAAATCCCTATCAATTTGGGTTGATTTAGAATTATGAAACTGGCTATTACCTTTCCCTCTAATTGTTAAATTAATTGATCTTACTTATATTTTTTTACTAAAACATGAAAGTGTTATATATACACAGTATACTGTACATTTAATTGTACATTTCATTTTCTAGTTCTTTCAACATCTGGTGCATTTGGCTTTTTTTTAATTGCTGATTTGGAGACTGCTCCCAAATGTAGACCTCTTGTTTAGATTTCTTTCCAATTCATGACATTTTGCTGAATTGTCCCAGATAGTATGTAAATATATGATATGTTATGTGATTAGTGATGTGACTGCAGAGCCGGAGAGTGGAAGTATTCTCTGGCTGTGTGACTCAAGTTCCAGTAAGTGGAGTGTAAATAAACTTTAATCCAGATGGTGAATATGTGGGTCTGCTAAAATGCCTTGTATACTATCAAATAGTGAAATTATTCATGTTTCTGTTTTAAAAAGAAACATAAGCATTACTGTGTTTTAAATTCATTTTACATTTGGAAACTAAGACATTTTAATTTTGGATGTAAATAGCTCAATATTATATTTTATCTAGACAGGAAGCAGAAAAGTAAAATAAACTGTTCATTGTTAAAGTTAGAATATCAACTGCCCCTCCAACCACTAATACAGATAGCTGAAGTGGCAACCTACAGTACATACTTAGGAAAGTGGCCTAATGCAATTTTACACATTCCACAAAGTTGAGTTTTCACCTAGTTAAGTTGCTATGACATCACTAGCCCATTTGTACCAATTTATCCATTTGGTGTATTTCACCAGAACAAATCTGCAAGTCTGTCACTTTCATTTTACTCAAGGATATAAGGGCACCTCTCTGCTCCAAATGGTTAATGTAAAGAGAGCAGCAGAATTAAGGCTTTACGCCTTCCTTAGTGGTACCCTGATACTGTAAGATTGAGCACAGGCTGCACATTGCTTAAAATAAGTTTAGGAAACCCATTTCCCTCCAAAAAATTCTGGACTATTAACAGACTCCAGGACCGAGATGACTCAATAATCCATTTCATATGCTAAAGTTTTAAACAAAACACTATAGTAAGCCTTTGCATATTTCAATCTCTTAAGGATCAGATTTTATGGTGGTCCTCCTCATGGGTTTATAATGTATTATTTTGGAACAGATCAACTGCAGATTGCTGCCAAAAATAAGAGAAGCCCTATAGAGCTAAATAAAATGTACATAACAATTATTCAGTCTGTGAGACATCTAAGTAAAAACCTTATCAAATCAGCAAAACCTGCATCTGATGAAATAGATATTTACTGTGTGGATAATGGGTTTTGGTATGTAAACAAAATCCCATTCTTATGTCCTGCTTTTGCATTAAATAATATTTGATTTATAGTCAATATTTGTTTTTTCCTGCCACTGTCTTTGATTGTCAACGCATTCCCTGACACTGCTAAGAAGTTTTTAAAATAACACTAGGGAAGGCCTAGTTCCCCACCTCACTGTATTCAGGTGTGTTTTGTATATATTTATTAAAGAAGTTTTTTCAAAGCCACCATTTCTAGCTGTTTTCGGGGCTGGATTTAAAAGGATAATAGTAATACATGCAAAATCTTGCTTAAAGTGTTACTATTGCTCTTTTAAATCCAGCCCTCATGCCAATGAGAACTGGCAGCTTTGAAACCCCCATCTTTAATAAATATACCTGCCAATGTGTAACTATCTGGGTAGTTGGGTAGCTGCTCCTCTCTATGGTGACTATAGTTGGCAAGAACTTAGTGAGCTGTATGCTGTGTGACCACCAACATAACAAGGATGGTATCTGGACTACAGATAGACAGTAAAAAAGTTTACAATGTCTAGAAAGACACCAGATGTTAGACAGGCAATAGGTCGACAGGGCCAAAGGGGTCTATTTACTAATCCTTGGATGGAAATAAAGTGAATGGAGATAAAGTACCAACCAATCAGCTCGTAACTGTCATTTTTCAAACACAGCCTGTGAGATGGCAATTATGAGCTGATTGGCTGGTACCTTATCTCCATTCACTTTATCTCTTTCCAAGACTTAATAAATAGAACCCAAAAGGTCACATTTGTGTGTCGACTATTTCTTGTGGCGACCTTTGACCCTGTCAACCTTTTGTACATGGCAACCTTCTTCCATGTTGTCCTTTACTGTGTCGACCTTTTGTCTCTGTCAAACTTTTGTCCCTGTCGACCACATGTCTAACATCTGGTGTCCTTCTAGACATTGTCTATCTAATTCCTATCTATCTTTTATACCGGAACCAACAAGGATTTGAATCCCCAGAATGTAGTGCAAGCGAGCTGGAATACTAGGGCTCCAAAATTACACTCTGTTCAGAGAGGATTATTACTTAAAATGAAGTTGCAAAAGTCACAGGTATGATTTATGTAGCAAAACAGTGCAGTGTACACAGGGCCTGATTCAGAGCCGAACGCTCTGACCAGAGCGCTCGCTCTGAATCAGGGCCCTCCTACCTTTTTTTGGAGCATCCTCATGGACGCTCGCATAGCTGTGGGTTACCACCCACAGCTGTAGCGAGCGTCCATGATGATGGTCGTGATGGTCTTGACCATCGTGACCATCGGGCTTGCGATGGAGACCCTGCGGTAGGGTCTCGCTGCCGCAAGCCCTGGAGTGATTTTGGCTCTATCAGATTTTGGCTCTATCAATCAACATCGACAGCACGCCCCCTTTGGTGCAAGACCCTGAGCGATGGAGAGCCCGTCGCTCGCCGGGTCTCGCGCATGCGCACGACGGAGCTCCCTCCGTCGTGCGCATGCGCAGTGGGGGAACATTGACCCACTTGCGAGCGTACTGCCGCTCACGAGCGGGTCTGAATGACCCCCACAGTCCCTAAAGTGGTCCTAGAGAGGTGGTGAAACTCACCCCTCCCTCCCCCCTCTGTGTATCTTTTACAAAGGGACGTGGTCTCAAAAGACAGGGGCATGGTCACACAATAGTATTCCTAATTCAAATGATGCCACACAGTAGCACAATCTTATTCACATTAAACCACACATAGTGCCCCTGATTCACATAACACCACATAGTAGTGTCCCTTATTCATGTTATGACACACAGTAGTGGCCCTTATACACAATGCTCACAGTAGTAATGCCCCTAATACACATACTGTCCACAGTAGTAGCGCCCCTTATACAATGCCCACAGCAGTAGTGCCCCTTACACATAATGCCCACAGCAGTAGTACCCCTTATGCAATGCCTACTGTAGTGGTGCCCCTTTTGCAGTGCCCCCGTAGTGATGCCCCTTATGCAGTGCCCACAGTGGTGGTGCTCCTTATGCAGTGCCCACAATGGTAGTGCCCCCTAAGCAGAGCCAACAGTAATGGTGCCCCATATGCAGTGCCCCCAGGAGTCGTGCCCCTTATGCAGTGCCCCCTATTCAACAATCCCCCCAGTAGTAATGCCCCAGTAGTAGTGCCCCCTGTAGTAATACCCCCAATAGTAATGCCCCCTGTAGAAATAATGCCCCCAATAGAAATGTCCACTGCAGTAATGCCCCCTGTAGTAGTGCCCCCAGTGGTAATGCCCCTGCAGTAATGCTCCCTTTTGAAGTAATGTCCCCTGTAGAAGTAATGCCCCCTTTAGAAGTAATGTCCCCTGTAGTAATGCCCCTTGCACTAATGCCCCCAGCAGTAATGCCCCCTGTAATAGTGCCATGTACACAAACACAAAAAACCCCCACAATACTTACCTTAATCCCCGCTTCTATGTCTGCTGCCGCAAGGTCCACCTGGCTGCTCCTCAGAATTACAGTATGGGAGAGACGACATGACGTCATGATGTCTCACCCATAGTGCACACTGCGGGAGCTGAAAGCCGGAGCTCAGAAGTGAACTCCAGCCTCCGGCAGCCACTGGCACGGTGGGGAAGGAACCAGGCACCCGCTGGTAACAAAGTCTCAGCAAATGGAGCCTCCCTGCGGCACCGGCCTGAGGTGGGCCAGAGGAGGCGGAACTGGTTCCGTCTCCAAATAGAAGTGACGGAATGCAGTTCCGACCCGTTCCGGCCCACTTTAACCCCTGAGTGTACAGACACCGGACATTGCCGTAAATTTCTGTACAACCAGTCCATAAGCCATATATAATAGCCTGCGAGTTTCGGCAAGTGCTGAGATCTTGACAATTGGTTTTGCCTGTAAATAAAATTGCTGCTTCAAATCTTGCAGCTAAATTTCCAAAATATTGGCACCTGCTGCAACTCACAGGCTATTACCTTTGGCCCCATAAGTGCATTCAATGCATGGGAAGTATACCGTATACTGAAAAATGTAAATGTTTTTTCTCTGGGATGAATTCTCCCTGTAGTTTTATGATTCAGATGAGGAGACAAATGAAAGAAATATGAATTTAAAAGAGGATGAGATAAATATTGGTGCCATTTACTGGTTCAAATTAAATAAAAGGAAAATAAGAATACATGTAGAATCATGGGGGTAACTATCATACTGTCGGTGCAAGGGGTGCAGCTCCTATGGGGCCCAGAGCTGAGGGGGGCCCATCTTCCTTGTCAAAGTTACTGTACATGTGTTATATACAGTCTTCCCCATTGGGTGGTACATAGGGACCTTACAGACTTTTGCTATGGGGCTTTCAAATCCCTAGTTACGTCCCTGTGTAGAATATTATGCTTTGATAGTCACTGGGGGGAATTCAATTCAACGCGCTATTGAATAGAGACGGGAAGGACTCCCGAAGCTTTTCAATACACCGCACTGTTTGGCCGCGCTAAGGATTTCTTCTCGCACCCCCCTGGGAATGCGAAAAGAAATCCGACCAAAGTGCCGGGTGCGCGGCTGTTTTTCTGCATAGCGCGGCACTTTGGTCAGACAATGCCGGTTACCGCACCTTAACAACCTTGCTAAGGCGCTATGACCGCGATAACCGGCATTCTCCGACCACACAGCGCACTGAATTGAATAGCTCCGGGAGCTCGCTCCCGGCACTATTCAATTCGCATTGAATTGAATCGCCCCCACTGTTAGAGATGAGCAAAAGTACAAAACTGTTCCACAAAATATTCACTTCATTCTGCATTTGATAGTGGAAATTTGCATGTTTCTCAGACAGAATTCTCCTAATTTATTTCTTAGCGATTATTAATCATTTTGTGTGTATTTCCTGCTATTAACAACACCATAGAACACAGTGAACTGACATTTTCACAGCAATATTTATTTATAGACTATACATTCCGTGAAATACAAATGTACAAATACAGTGCATAGCGACCATTTCACAGAATGGCAAAGCAAAAACAGACTAGACGCTTGTATTGCTGGAACATTGCGCCTCTGCAGGTCGGGCTGTGCCACCCCAAAAATGGATTAGCATGAAATGTTTCCGCAGCTTCGTCCATCACCAATAATTGCAACATTTCTGAGAAACATTGTAAATATATTCCACACGTAGGGCACATTTCAGCAGCAGCAAGGGCTAATTAAACAGGAAAATTATTTATTAATAACATTCCAAGCAGAAAGTGCAAAGTTGAGTGTCTGCTATACAGCGGAAGCCAGGAACTTGAAAAAGTGTTATTAGACGTGGAACATAACAGAGAATCTACAAGTAATGCCAAAGCAAAGTGCTAAAACCTACCAGCTCCTAAGGAGCAGAACAAAAGCATCTGCAAAAGTAAAATTGTGTAGGCTGGTGTGATCTGAAGAGCAAACACTCTATTTGCCAAGGTTTTCCAAGTCTGTCTTTACACACCCTGTCTATTGAAATAAACACAAAGCGGGCAAACACCGTTCTGCATTGCAATGTTATTCATGCATTCATGAGACACATTCGTTTCTCAGTGACGAGCTGCAGTCCGGGGGGTGGCTGGGGATTTGCAATGTAATTTGTGTTGGAGGAATTTTGGTGTGGCTTGTGCAATTAGAATAAGGGATAATATGTCTATTTCTGGGATGTAAACGAGATGCTAGCTTATTCACTGCTTTCATAAAAATGTCCATGTTTTTCTACTTTGGAAAAAACGTATTGAGATATCAAGTTACTAAAAAGTCAGTATAAGAAAGTGCAGTTGGTTGGTACTTCTTACCTGGTTAGACTTACATATGAAGTGTATGGGTTACAGAGACGTGGGCATGGTCTATATTAGGGGTAGCCAACTTCGGCCTTCGAGATCTACTAACAGTTCACGTTTTCCAGACCACCTAGCTGGTGCACAGGTGTATTCATTACTCACTAACACATTTGAAAGATCCACAGGTGGAGCTAATTATTACACTTGTGATTCTGTGAGGATATCTGGAAAACATGCACTGTTGGTAGCTCAGGAGGACCAGGGTTGGCTACCCATGGTCTAAATCATGTCACAGGGACCTCCTGGGCATCCATTGTTTCCATTCTCTACTATGTTGAAGTCTTCCCTATCGAAGTGAAATCTAGGAATTAAATTCAAGAATATCTCTGGGGAGCCACATGGGACGTTGGACAACACCAATTACTATGGACTTGGGGTATGAATTCAATATTTTATAAAGCTTCATGGGAGAAGAACGAGATGAAGAAACTAAGGAGTGTTTATTTATATTTCTTCCCCCTGCTGACTTATTATTTTGATTTGTTCTGATCAGCTCCACCAAAGGTTTAATCATTACGGAAATAATGGGAGACAATAGACACCCCTGTATGGTGCAATATTACTTGTAATGATACCAATTAAACCAAATCTATGAAGATTAGCAAACCATATGGGCCAGAGAATTCTATCCAATACCTGTACTGTACCTAAAAAGAGAAGAAGGGATGAGGTCTTAGGGGTCTATTTAGTCAAATATGTGGAAGCAGATTCAGAATGATTGTCTTTTCTTGCACTTTTTATATGAAATCTCCTGCTGGGACAGACAATGGAATAACGACATGCTCCGGTGAGAAGAGAACAGGACTGTGAGGAGAAAACAGGACTGCTCTGACTTCTTTTTGCCGTCTTTTGCAATAGCGAAAAATAGCTATAAAAATACTCATTGCTGATATTGTCTACAGTTGGAATCATGTTGACAGTCCAACACTACCAGTCCAGAACAAATATGGGTGAAGGCAAATTGGCCACAGTAATGCCTGTAAATGTGCAAAGAGTTATCTCCTTTAATATGTCTAGCACTGGAAAGTGTAGCTGAATTGATTCATACAGAACAGGTCACTGGTCAACCACACAAACTCATAACCTCAAACATTCAAAGGTGGCGGTATGTGCAGCAGTGTGTTCAAATGCCATTCACACAGATAATAACACAAAACATCATAACAGACAGCAAAGAGTACAGGGACCTAATACTAACTATCATATCAATAGAAATGGACGGGAACACTAGGGTTACCACCTTTTTTTTTCAGATTCCAGGACAGGGAGTGTGGTTAGGGAGATAGTCAAAACCACAGTAGGATTTTTTTCTCAGATATCAGGCCATTTTCTTACTACTTCATAAAGACAGAAAATTGTATTTATGGCTTCAAATTCAAAGCCTGATTCACCAAGGAACGCTAAGGAGAGAACGCACGCACTTGGTCATTGGTTTTGCTCTGCGCATGCATATGCATCGCATTGCACGTGTGCGAACGAAGCCGGTGTGTTCGGATTATGGTAAGCAGACTACATGCAGATTGCACGTAGACCCTTCTGATATTGAGTGACAGGAAGTGACGTTTGTGGGTGGTGACGGGGGGTGGTCAGGTAAACGCAGGCGTTATAAAGCCGTTATATGGCCGTGCATAATTAAGGCAGTGTGGCGGCATATGCAGCCATACCGTAAATGTACACCAGAAGCAGCCAAAATCCTGCGGCAGGTCAGGTCAACCACTATTGTGCGTATGAGTCCGATGGTTCTCGATGTTACCGATGTTTACGCTATCTTGCTTACTGATCAGGCTGTGAGTAAAGGGAGATGGGCGGCTTAATATGGGGCTGGTCGTCTGCATCTTGTGCTGCGGTCTCAGTGCATATGCATTAATTAGCATTTTCTCGCAGCAGATGGGTGCTTGCGTCTGCTAGCATGCATTCCTTGCTGAATCAGGCCCTCAATCCACGTACCTCTTTATATACCATGAGAGGCCCCTCATGCACCTCATATGCCATCTGAGCCCCATTAATGCAACTTTTATTGCCATCAGAGCTCCCTAGTGCAACTTATATGCAATCAGAGTTCCCACATGCCCCTTTATATGTCATGAGAGCCCTCTCATGTACCTTATATTGCCATCAGAGCCCCCTAATGCCCAAACATGTTCAGCATTTCAGAACTTTGTGTTTGTAGCCATTTTTTGTGCATTACTCACAACATGACTTATTGAGTGGAAGAGGACCCTCAAAAGTTGACAGTCTATGGCAGCATCTACTTATTAGCTGAGAGTGTCTGACACTTAGCCAATCAGCGCTTAAACTTTGTGTAGTGCAGTGACCCACATGGAAAGTGTCAGATCCTGGTTAGCACTGTATATAGGGCCTGATTCAGAGCAGCTCGCTCTGACAGAGCGCTCGCTCTGAATCAGGGCCGGGCTTTTATTTTTTGGAGCGGCCTCTTGGCCGCTCGCATAGCTGTGGGTGACCACCCACAGCTATTGCAAGCGGGCAGGATGATGGTCACGATGGTCAAGGCTATCGCGACCATCGGGCTTGCGACGAGACCCTTGTGGTAGGGTCTCGCCCATCGCAAACCCCAGAGAGCTTTCGGCTCTAACAGTGCCGGAAGCTCTCCACTGACATCACTTGTGATGTCAGTGGGGCCACCCCCAAATGGCAGGTGTTCTCATGGGAACGCCTCCATTTGGGCAGCCACCCCCCTGGCCTGCCCACCAAACGGGGCGAGCTGTCACTCAACATCGACTGCTCTCCCCTCTTTGGTGCGAGACCCAGAGCGACGGAGTGCCCGTCGCTAGCCGGGTCTCGCGCATGCAAACGACGGAGCCGGCTCCGTCGTGCGCATGCGCTGTGGGCCAACATCGACCTGGTTGTGAGTACTCAGAGCTTGCGACCGGGTCTGAATTAGGCCCATAGTGTACAGCATGGCACGATCCGGGCTGTCAGGCTGCCAGGGTTGCGGCTCTTTCCTCCCCGGGTGCTCTGGCGCGGTCCCTCCGGCGGTGGAGCGGGGTCCTGGAGAGCGGCGCTGGGCACAGGGGGTCTCTGCAGACTGAGGGGGCCCATCTGGAGGGAGGTGGGAGCAGGTGAACTGACAGCGCTGTCGCGCTGGAGACTACTGGGCGCAGCCATGTTGGATTCTGGTCAGGTGTCTGGTGGGAGCCAATCAGGTCACAGGTGTCCTGGGAGTGTTTTGCAGCCTATCCTGCACTACCTGAGGGTACTAAAGGGCTGTCAAGAGGTCCTTTAGTTGCCAATGCAACGTCTATCACAGCGTAAGCTGTGAACTAGTTCCTGTGCTCCCTTGCTCCGTACTTGCTGCAGTTCCAGAGTGTCTCAGTGTAACCACCTCATAACTCTGTACCTCTCCAGTCCTGCATTCCAGCCTGCCACCTGTACCCGCTACCTGCTGCGGACCGGCCGACCCTGATCGATGAGTACAGTCCGCGTCCCTTCAGCGGTACCTCGCCCTCCGTGCACCCAGTCACCTCATGAGTCATACTCCGTTAAGACCGGCTGCCTTTCAGTATCAACAAACAAGCCTCCACTCCGCATCCGACTCCACTCTGGGTCCAAGCCCACGCCAAGCCGTCACACAGCATGCCCATTGGCTCAGGTGACTGCATTTTTATTTTACCAAGATCCTGGACTTCTAAATGGACAAGGAAACCAAGCACATCCAAGGAGAACATAAGTATGAAGTATAAGTATAAAGAGTTAAAACAATTGGTGTGTGTGTGTGTCCTATTGTGTTTGTAATTTTCTCTTTACAGTGGAACTATAGGTGCCAGTTGGGCCAGAATGTCCGGGCATGCTGACACTTGTGGTTCTCTAATTGTTGGCTTGCCGGGGCAGGCTTCCTAGGACCTGTAGTTGCACTGTAACTAACAATATTAAATCTATCTTTTACTCATTTCACTCACATCCACCTCGTCCAGGGGTGCAGGGAAGATCCTCTGGAGGAGGTACCCAAATTTATATTTGGAGTCCCCACTTTCTGAGGATTTCCAGCTCTGGGCTGACCAGTTTTGGGCTGGCTAATGTGATGACAGGGGGACCTCACGCTGTGTTTCCCCCTGCCATGGCATTACCACCTGGCTGGCTGAGCCCGGTGCTGGTTATAGAATATAGGGGGAACCCCATGCCAATTTTTCCCCCTCTTTTTCTGAACCAGCCCTTACTGAAAGGTCCAGGACTGGTTATGGATTTGGGATCAATGGACACCACGCCATTTTTTAAAAACTTTTTAACACTTTCATTCACTTTTAAGCCTAAGACGCCTGCACAGATCACAGTGATCTGTGCTGTACTTCTTTTATGGAAGGGCTTGCCATTGTGTTTTAGGTTGTATTTGCCATCAGTTTTGAACTGAAAGATCAAAACCAATGGTATTTATACCTGAAAAATCCGACTGATATCGACATTGATTTTCAAATCGAAATCAAAACCGACTGTTAATAAATCTGCAATTTAGACATTGAAACACGACTTTGATGTCTATCGATTTCAGTCGATTTTAAAATTGATCACAAAATTGACCTTTAGTAAATATACCCCATTGTGCCAAATTTGTACCAGTCAATCCCTAGCAGATAGGTGTCTGGCCCCTACCATACTGAGAAAACAGGTAACCTTCATCGAATATGCAACAGTGTCTCATATATTTAAAATGCTGAAAGCATTGGATACAGGATATTTGTGCTGACTGCCTCCTTAGATGGAAACAAAAGGTTTACTACAGCCACTGCAGAGGCATCTGTCTATACCTTCATAGTTCATACTGGGCATGCGTGAGACGGTAAGGCTGCAAATGCCCAGTAAGTCTTGTAATTCTTTATGTACTGTGCATGAACAGGAACTGTTTGTACATGTGCAGTGCTTTGCAAACAACATCAATTGTATGTATGCATTACAGCATCCTGAGATGGCGTTACGTTTCTTCTTCATAATCTGCTATAAAGATAGCAGTTTGACAAATTGCAAATACACTACAGGCCCCATAACAGTCTACAGGAAAGTAGTAGACTCTGAAATCAACGGCCACATGAGATATCAATGACCCTCCTCATTACTAAAAAAAAAAGGGAAAAAGATGCTTAAAGAACTTTAAGCTACTGCTAAAAAAACTAACAAAAGGAAAATAGCAAATTCATTACTGACCTTACTTAAATAAGACAAAAACAAAAACATCAACAATATGATATAATCTAAAAACAAATAAAACTGATCTCTAATTAGAGCAAACATCACATCAACTTTTTTTAAATATGGGATTTGCATAAAAAGTTTCTATTCCTGGTTATATATGCTGAAAACTGCCTGAAACAAAGTAAAGTAATGTAAGTTCTGCAGGCAAATTGATTCATTAGTAATCTCCAGCCTCTCCCCAGATTCCTATCCTTGTACGTGACTGTCTAATAATAAAATGACTGGAGATGCATAGATATCCTGTCGCCTCTTTGCAAGAGAGAAATATAGAAACCAGGACATTTATTTATTTTAATAGACATTTTTAAAATCATGTCACAACATTGTATATACAGTAAAATGTGCCTGCAATTTCCCACACTTGTGTCACTTATGCTTACTGTTGTAGCTGGTGCACTCTACAAAGGAGACAGAAGGTCATCTGTGCCGTCCCTATTCATGGTGATGATCATGGATGGGCTGCTCCAGCCTCCAGTATTTGTAGCTTTGTGGAGTGTATACCATACAGTAGTTGCCAACTATTCCTCATCTCCAGCACAGACACAGGCTTTTAACATATGTTACTGACAAAATGTCACAATTTTTAATATGTATCTTGGTTGCAATCGATAGACAAATAGATAGATAGATACATATAAAATAGAGATTATATAGACACATGTAATTTGGATACATATGAGATAGTAATATAGATAATTATTCAATCATTATTAACAGCATAGCTATATAATACCATGATAAGTGCAGCAGTGAATTGCAATGCAATTTCCTTGTCACAAGGGAAGTTCTGTATGTCAGTGTCGGACTGGAGCATGAAGGGCCCACCAGGGAAATGCAGTGGAAGGGCCCATGATTAAGGGGTGTGGCCAGCCACCACAAATGCTTGGTCAACCAATAAGCAAATCTTGGTGTAGTATCTATAGAAAGGAACCAATCACCCATGATCAGTGGTACTACTCCACCAGGTAACTGACCATCTAATAGAGTAACAATGTATGATTTGAGATCTGGAAGCTGGCACCGAGAGGAGTGGGTGGGCCCTCAGGCAGTGGGGCACACCGGGGATTTCCCCTGTACCCCTGTGGGCCAGTCCAAGCCTGCTGTATGTACTGCTACACATCACCATGGGAGCTTCAGAACCCTTCTCCATTTAGGTTGGAGAGCATGCTGTACTGAAACGTCTGTGTTATAACTTATAAACTTAAACATAAATACTTATTTGTACTCAGAGTTTCACATATGCTGTAACAGGGGCTGCTGAAAGTTTCATAAATAATTATAAATAAAATCTAAATTATTAACTCACCTTGTATTGTGTATGGCAATGTCAACAATGTTCGGCTCAATTAGGCACCTCAGATGTAAACATTCTATTCATACTCAGGGAATGTATGGCTATCCCGAGTGCCGGAGACTCCGAGTCACAAACATGACCAGCACAGCAGCAGGGAAAACATATATATAACTTCATCCTCCTGCCAGTGGATTTCCTTAGTAGACTCTGGCACTGTGTCACCCTGCACCCATTATAAGTACACCCATGTCACATAGTTTGAACAGTGAATAGTATAATATATTTGTCCTCACAAGTTATATGTATAAAATGAATTTTACATTTTAGTTCTTGGCAGAAGGCAATTTTTGTGCTTAAATCTGGGCTTAGCATTAAAAATGCTTATTAGTAGAATCTCTATCTAAACTGTTCCATCCTTATTTACACAATAAGTGTATCTCAATATTTTTATCCATAGAATTTACTGTAAATCAACAGGGGTGTTGTCCTCTTTCAAGTGATCTAAATGCAAAGAGTTGCACCTGTTCCTTCTATATTGGTGACTGCCATGAGGCTGAACATGAATTGTGTTCTGCACTGACATCCCATAATATGTAGCACACAGCGGGCTCTGCTTTTTACTGCAGCCAACAATACTCATTATTGTAAATTTTCCCAGAGGAAACAGAAAAACAAAATTGGCTACATTGAATAATCGTGTAGATAACACAGCGGCACCAAGTCATTTTTCATTTTCTGAAATTACAGTTTATCATATGTGGTGCTTTTTCTGTGTATTTTGATTTTAATATTTGAAAGGATTGTAATTTTTTTCATAATTATAAATGAGTGTCCTTATCATCCTACCCGATGTACCATACTTTCCTATTCTCATCAACTCTTATCGTTCTGATCCTCCATATACATTAGCTGTTATATCATGATGAGGTACCCCCCTCTCACTTTCCAAGAGATTAGCTGTACTATTTTTTCAGTTTCTTTTACAAACTGGATTATGGGTGACCAGGTCCACACTTCACACCAGTCATGCTTATTAGAATAAAGAAAGAGGGAGGCATGCACAGTATGCCCCCTGCTGCTCTGACCCTCTGACAGTGACACCCAATTTGAGGGCGGGATGTATTAACCCTAAAAATGCAGTCAAATCTACGAAAACTGCCATTTTCGGAGGTTAGCCGCAATCCCCATATGCATTAAAGTAGTTCAATAGGCAACGCCATCTATGACAATGTTGAGTACATGGTCTGTGTGTAGCCTGTAGTCTTGTGTAGCTTTCTACTGAGAACTTTCATTTCCCCTCACTGTCAAAAGCCATAGGGTTATTCTAGCTGTCGTGGCCAATTGACGATGCCCCATAAAGGTATGTTAATAGACTTTATCTATAATCAACCCTGATGTGTTATACTCGTGGCACAGAAATTAGATTGCAAGCTCCATAGGCAGAGAATTAAATAACTGAAAAAGTATCTGTACAGCACAGATGTGGGGCTGCTCCTGATTGTCTGTAGCTGGGTTTACTGGACTCATTTTGCAAATGGAATACCTGAGCAGATGAATAAAAAAATATATATTTATTATATTAATTACACTGCACTACAGAAAAAATAAGGAGAGTAGCCATCAAAATCATTCTTCAATTTCCATGGCTATGCAAGCTCCAGATAGCTATGGTATTTAATTGAACATTTTTTTTTTGCAAAATTGTTCAGCTTAAACCTGTGGGAATTTAAAAAAAAAATTGTGTTACAGCATGTACCCTAAATTTTTTTTTACAAATATTTGGTAACTGTAATAATGTTTATTGCTGTCCCCCCCAAAAAAATATTGTTCTTTAAAATGCATTAAATGGCTGATTTGTGCATTTTTTTTAAAGTTCAAAAGGATAAAAAGCAAATTAATTTAATTATAAACACATTAAACAAAAATGTAAAAAAAGGTGATTTGGGGGTAATTTTAGGCCAATTTTCAAATTTTTTTAAAGAAATATAAAAGCAATTATGTTTCATTTAAATAAATTCTTTTAATTAAATGGACAAAAATTAACAAAAACATTTGGGGTAATTTGAGTCCATTTTTTAACAAACAGCAATCTAACATTTAATTATTGGACTAATTAAGCTAATTAGAAACTTTCAATTGCTTAATTAGTCATTATGGATTTCTGAAGCAAGTCCCGACAATTTTTCCTTAAAAAACGATTTTAGGAAAAGTTGAATTTGTCTGAAGCTGCAAGTAAAAAAGCAGCGTTAATTTCTATAGAAATTACCATGCCTTATTTTCTTGTTGGCAGTTGAATAGGAAACACCATGCGCCACAGGGTTTTTCTAGCTATTGCGGCCAATTGAATATGCCCCATAAAGGTATGTTAATAGACTTCATCTGAAATCAACCCTGGCGTGTTATACTCATGGCACGGAAATTAGATTGCAAGCTCCATGGACAGAGAAAGAAGTAACTGAAAGAGTCTCTCTACAGCACAATTGTGAGGCCATTCCTGATTGGCTGCACCTAGGTTTACTGGACTCATTTTGGGAGGGGCTGGGCTGCACATCCTAATATTAAACATGATAATAGGTGCTACCATGCTGAGACCAGTAGTTCTACAGCAAAAAGGAGAGGGGGGGGGAGGAGCAGGTGCACACTATAAGCACTAAGAATACAAAAGATCAAAATATCTATAATAGACTGCAATAATTAACATGGTTTTAAATGTAAGGTTTCTTAGTACATGTTTGGCCAAAGATGTTTGCCCACCTACCACGTCACGGTGAACCTTATACAGGTGGGTCCCTAACATCTCTAATACTAACACACTAATTAATTTATCTAGGTCTTACCTATCATAGAGCCCATTAGATGTGTGTACTGCAATGCAAGGACCCATACCAGTTAAAATCACCTGGGGCAGGCAGGAAGAGTGCTAGCCCAAAGAAGGGGTCTCACCTTCAGAATGTACCTTAAATACACACACACAGGAAATGGGAGGGGCTGGGCTGCACATCCTAATATTAAACATGATAATAGGTGCTACCATGCTGAGACCAGTAGTTCTACAGAAAAAGGAGAGGGGGGGGAGGAGCAGGTGCACACTATAAGCACTAAGAATACAAATGATCAAAATATCTATAATAGACTGCAATAATTAACATGGTTTTAAATGTAAGGTTGGACTCATTTTGCAAAGGGAATTCCTGAGCAGATAAATCAAGAAAAGATTATGAGTATGTATTCATTACGCTGCACTACAGAAAAAATAAGATTAATTAAAAAAACATACATGTGGGGACTATTAATTGTTATGCAATATAGGAGCACTATTAAAGAAATATATGATATAAAGGGTCCTATTAAGTATTAAGACATAACCTTAAATCTCATTTCTAGGGTATCTGCAAACTTAGAAATACCGGCACATTCCTTTCTACATTGCTAGTTTCCAAGCACTAGAAATTGGGTATACATATTAATATACGCTTTATGCACAACAAGGAGCACATCAAAAGATACTTCAGAAGGTATAAGTTTATTGTTGTCCATAAATTACCTTTTTTGTTTAAAAATTGCATTTTAAAAATTGTCTTCAGAAGACTAAACACAATAGCGTCTGATCTTCCCGGCCACAATAACTTATAAGTAAAAGAAATACACAGAGGCATGAGTTGGTAAAAAAATTAATCAGTAATTACTAACCACTGGTGATGACCAAGCACGAAAAACAGGTTATGCCAGAATCCTGAGATTCAATTACCACCCTGAGACCAAAACGTGAGTCAAGCACTCACCCCTTATGCAACATACTCTCCAAGTACACTGCCCCTCACCATTTATACAGAAGTTGGGGAGGTGTCACACAATCCCCAAGTGGGTGTTATTTCTCTAATCTCATCCCATTTCTCACCATACACATCCCATCTCTTGCATCTACTGGCCCTATTTTCCGTGCTAAACACCCAAAGAACATCAACACAACAAAAACCACAGCAACCGCATAAATGGGGAAAAAGGGTAAGCAATCCACATGGAAAAGAGGCTTGAGTCTTCCAGTCTTATCTTTAAATAACTTCTCTTCAACTCTACCTCTCTAACCCCATTGACTCCATTCCCAGCACACAGCCATAATCCATAAACCTTAACCTTAACCATTTCAGGGCAAATATTATTGTGCCCTCAGGAGCCAGCCTTGAGGTTGAATGCCTCGAGATTGAATGTTTTTAATAGTTGGTTATGTTTGAGTAAACCCATGCAGCACTCAGGCATCCTGTTGTGTGTTCTTCTCACACACCAATCTACATGGTGTCAGAAGAGTGACTGACATGGTTCAGGGCCACCAATACTGCTGGTTTTTGGTGAGAATATTGCAGACAATTGGATTACGTTACCTAAAGAATGGCAGGGGTATTGTTGTGCCGGGTTGTCTGACAAATTAAAGGTAGAGGTTTACACTTTGCTAAACCTTTCTGGCACTAAAGCAGTTGACAATGTTGACACATTTGTTAATTCAGAGGAGTAGGATAATCAGGATCCCGAAACATGTATCAGAAAGTTTGCTGAAACATGCTCACCTGTATGTCCTTATGGACAAGCACTCCTTGAACAGAGCCATTCAAAACTCAAGTGAAAGCATTCAGGCCTATGTTGCTAACTGCATGCTAAGAAATGTGAACATAACATAATGACCTAATCAGGGACAGGATTGTCTATAGCATCTTCACCACTTCAATTTCGGAGTCCAGAGAATATGTGGACCTATTTAACTGCAATACCGTTGGAAAATTCCCATTCGCATACCACATGTGTCTCACAGAAGCATCCTATTGGCATTGAAACACAAAGGGCCTGATTCAAATCCACACACAATGCTAATATTTACGCAGTTTGGGTGACTGTTAGCCATTGCGTATGCGTGTAAGCCATACTGCGTGCGCGCACGCAGCAATTGTTTGGAAATCACGCAAGCACAGAGGAGTCACTTGCAAAGTGAGTGACAGGTAGTCTGTGTTTAAGGGAGGTAATGGGTGGTTAGAAAAACGCAGGCGCTGCAGACCATTTAAATACTGTTTTCAGGGTGTGCATAAATTAGCCGTGCATCCTTGCTCGCAGCAGGAGAGCCCTCGGCGTGTCTGGAGACATGCTGTGTCTGTGACACCTCAGACTTACTCAGAAGGCTGATGGTCACTGGATCTGTGGGCCTGATTCAGAGCCGGACGCAAGTGGCCGTTCGTTCATCCACCGTACGAGCTGAAATATTTAAATTCAAGCGCTCGCTCGTAAGTTCGCTCGTAGCTAATTTTCCGCCCCATAGTCTCCCAACCCCTCCTCTAGCTAGCGAACGTTCAAAATAGCAACCGTCTGTCTCCTCTTTGGTTGCAGGGAACGCTCGCACAAGTCAATTCCGGAAGTGGCACTGTCAGTTTTCCATTGCCTGCTATTTCATTCTGCAAACATACTTTAATCGTTTCATGGCAATCACTATATTAATTACCTTAATTGCTATTCACATGTTTTCAATCCTGTTTTTTTTTTCATTGTCAATAAACTTTATTCTTGTCAGTGTGTGTCATTTGTACCGCAGAATACGTACGGTTTCACCAATGGTATTGTTTTTCGAAATTAAAGGTTTTTTGGAATGATACTATTGTTTTCCGTTGTTTTTTATAGGTATATTTTAGTACTTTAATTTTTTTATTTAAATTAGCTTACGCATGTCACTGCATCAAGCCTATCATAACTCACATTATATTTGTGAGGCTGTAGGTCACATGACTCATACAATAACCAATAGAATGGTTCCTGTTAATTTAGAAAGTACATTAGCCAATCAAATTTTTTCTAGGGCCTTTATTAAAACTGTTTTGTATAAAAAAAATCATTGCCATCATAAGAGCCTCCGCGTTTTGTAGGCGTGAGCTCCTGGTCCTCACAGAGGTGATGGACCAGAGAATCACCCATCGTCCTCCCCCATCACAAACCTCCGCAAGTGGATGGCGTACGCAGAGGTGCGCCGCTGCCTGCGCTCCATCGGCTATCGCCGAAATATCGGCCAACTGGAACGCAGGTGGTCGGATTTGCGCTGCCGAACCCCACGCCTGCTTGCACGTTTGCGTCTCCAGATTCTGGAAAGTAAGTGTTTATGTGTTTGTAATGAATATATTTTTTGTTTGTTTTTTTGTGGCCCTACCTGCGTGTGCATGTTTCCAGTATAGCCCTGTTTGTGAATTTTGGCCCTACCTGCGTGTGCATGTTTCCAGTATAGCCCTGTTTGTGAATTGTGGCCTTACCTGTGTGTGCATGTTTACAGTATAGGCGTGTTTGTGAATTTTGGCCCTACCTGCGTGTGCATGTTTCCAGTATAGCCCTGTTTGTGAATTTTGGCCCTACCTGCGTGTGCATGTTTACAGTATAGGCGTGTTTTTTTTTTGCTGGTTATTTTTGTAAAAAAAATATAAACAAAAAAGCATTGTAATTAAATATGTTGGTCTCCATCATTTAGGGGCCAAGCGGATAATGAGACGGCACAGACGGGTGTCTCGACCCCTATCCCCCACTCCCACCCAAACATCCTCTGCCCACTCTTCCCCAAATTCCCCCTCCACCCCAGACCTTGCCGCACGTCCGTCCCCTCCCTCTCCTCACCTTACCATCCCTCCAACTTCCCCCTCCCCTCAAACCCCCCCTCTCTTTTCCTCACCCTCCACTTCCTCCCAAATTACACCTCCTCCTTCCCAGAGCCACTGGCCAACCTCTGAAGAGGAGGATTTCGGTGCCCCAGGGCCAGGCACCATTTTGAACGGTATGTTTACATTTTAAACTATGGTTTTTTTATGGTTTTTGTCATTTGGGTTGATGTTGTCCTTTTGCCTGTGCAGTTCAAAATAGTAAAGTAGTTCAAATGTTTTTGATATATATCTTTGTGAAACAATGTCAAGGATGTTTTCCCCTTACACATATGACACATGTCCAAACACTCACACTTGTGTCTTTCTTGTTAACGCTACCCACAAATGTTGTATTTTTTCCCCTGTGTAGTGTTTTTTAGTTTTGTATTCTTTTTTTTTTTTGGGCCCTTATTTGTATTGAATCTGTTCGTTTTGCATTCCTTTTGTTTTGGGCCTGTTTTGGCTTTTTTTTTTATTTTTAACGATAGTCTGAATTGTTAGATTTTTTTAAAAATAAAAATGAAGGTGTCATTTTACTAATCCACACATTTTTTTTACCCACAGAGGAGCAGAGGCGGAACAAGGCATTGTCTGCTGGCTTAATGGAGCTACGGGGCCATGTCGTAGCAATGCTGGTCTCCTTGGACCATATTTTGGCGAGCCTGCACCACTAATGTTTTTTTTTTGCCAAAACAGTTTGTTTACAAATAAAGTTTATTCTGATTTATTTAAGTCTCATTCCTTGTATGTAAATCTTAGATTGTTGAACCTTACATAAGTCTACTATTTGTCCCTGATTTTTAAAGTAATGTAAATTTGTTTGTCGAAAGCTCAAGTAAGTATGTAAGCTTGCACATTAAACACATAACAATACCAATAGGTTTGGTGAAGTAACCTCAAAATGTGATTATTTTTTGGTGTGGGTAATGTTAAAATTAAAGCTACCTGCTTAGGCCTACAATTGCAAACATACTGATTCACCATAACACCTTTGGTGTTTGTTTTTAGCAACAAAGCAGGGTACTAAACTTTTCCAAATAAGAAATTACAGTATTAGGCATTAAGCAACTTTGCATTTTTAGAAACAGGTTACACTTGGTTGTAATTTACGATGGAAATGGTTGGTTAACGTAAAATAAAATTTTAATGCACACAAATAATAAACACCAAGTTAATAGACACAATAAATTAAAAAATTCAAAACACACACACACAAGTCAAAACCACACCAAAACCCCCCAAAAAACACAATCAGGAACTGTTTGAAGAAGTAGCATGCCAACATGAATCCGCAAATAAGGAGAAGAAATCATTGTTCCCGAAGTTATATCCAATGTGTCCACATAAAGTCATTTGTGTTGATCAGGTAGTAGGCATGGATTTTTAGGGTCATTTGAGGGATTAAAAACAAACAAAAAAAAAACAGTTAAAAGTGTACTTTAAAATATTACATTTCTACATTGTGGCAATTTTAAACATTATGAGGAAATAATTACCTAAAAAATCTGGCCACAACTTCATCGCGTATGGCCCCCCCACATACTGACCTCCGACCAACCTCGGGGGGGCCGTCCTCAGGCAAGGCATCTTCTGGCTGCATTGGGACACCACTCCTTATGGCGATGTTGTGAAATATCCCACACAGGACCACAATTTTCGAAACCATAGCCGGCAAATACATGAGGTCGCCACCAGAGCGGTGGAGGCATCTGAATCGGCCTTTTAAAAGGTTGATACAGCGCTCCACCACCTGCCTGGTGGCTGTAAGTGCGGAATTATACTGACTTTGTGGCCCTGGTGTGGGAACCAAATAAGTAGTGAGCAGCCAGGGCGTGCAAGGGTAACCACTGTCTCCTGTGAAAATATAAAAAAAAACATCAGGACCATTGTGTAACAAGCTTTGCATTGGTTTCAACAGAAGTTTTCAACTTACCCAGAAGCCATGCATCACCAGCTTGTAGGTTGTTTAATTTGGGCCAAATCCCTGATTGCCGGATGACGAAGGAATCATGTGCACTGCCGGTGGAATTTGTCATTCAGGGACAGGATCTGGAGGGAGGCATCACATACCACCATTACATTCATCGAGTGAAAGTGCTTTCGGTTCCTAAATATAGCCTCCAGCCTTGCTGGAGGCTGAAGTGGTATGTGAGTGCCATCCACAACCCCTATGATGTGTGGGAAGCCAGCTATCTGGTAAAAATTAGCCTTCGCCACATTAAGGGAACCCATATCCAATGGCATTTTAATAAAATGATGGAGGTGTTTAAAAAGTGCCTCCATCACTGCCATCAGGATCCTTGAAAAGGAGGATTGGGATATTCCAGCGACTATTCCCACAGTGGTTTGAAAGAATCCTGAGGCACAAAAATGTAACACCGACATTAATTGCGTAAGTGGTGGTATGCTGTAGGACTGTCAATTTGCGGTTCAAGATCACTCTCTATTAATGAGAGAGTGTCTATGATGATTTGTGGCGGAAGACGGTAGCGCCTTAACACCTCATCATCTGGCATTCCAAAAAGGGTGACACATGTTCTATATATCTGGGGCCTTGCACGCCTATGAGGCATATGCCTGGGACAAAGTTGAGGTTGGTCGGGTTCTGGAACCATGGCCAATATAATACGACCAACATCAACCTGAAATGTTAAGCCAGGTAGTTATTGGTTTAGACAAATGTGTGAAGAAAAATATACTTATCTTTTCCAAGCAAACCAAAGATGCTTACAGGCCTGGGTCGTGTCATGTTCAAATCAACCTACATTTCAAAAGTAGAAATTTTTTTTTTTTAATTTAATAAACTATGATTGAAACAAATTTCGAAAAAATAGTATGCTACATTTAGTGGTAAGACATGATTTTACACAGAAAAAGTCAAAACACATTAGTTCGCAAAATAGCACATTAATTTTATATTTAAAAACAAAAAAAGCATTAGTTCGCTAAATAGTACGCTACTTTTACAGTTAAATAAGGACACATTAGTTCGCTAAATACTACGCTACTTTTACAGTTAAATAAGGACACATTAGTTCGCTAAATACTACGCTACTTTTACAGTTAAAACTACTAAAACATTAGTTCGCTAAATAGTACGCTACTTTTACAGTTAAATAAGGACACATTCGTTCGCTAAATAGTACGCTACATTTAGTGGTAAGACATGATTGTTCACAGAAAAAAAAAACATTACTTAGCGAAACATATGCTAAGACCAACACATCGAATTTGTAAATTCATGAAACCAAAAACACTTACCAAAAACAGACAAATATCCCAAAGTTATAAAACGTCACTGGGTCACTGCCAAAATAACTGTAAAAAAAAAAAATAATAAAAAAATGTAAACTATTTACTATTATTTTTTATGGTGGTTTTTTGAAATACTTACTCAAAAATTCAAATAAAAAAAGCCAAAAACTAAACAAAAATGCAAACGGAAAATAAACAAGTAAGAAAAAAAGCAAAAAGATCAAAAAAGTAAGTACTCCTTCTACACAACAATCACCAACAATCCACTCCAACGCAAAACCTCCAACAATCAAAACATGCCACCTCGACTCGAGTCACACCAAGCCATAAATAGGCTTTATTTTCCCGCTCAAATTAAGGACGGACAATAGGGGCGCACAAGGAATCATGCGGCCGAATAATGCTGACGCATGTCTAAAAACGTCACTGAAGGCCAAAATCGGTCTGCTACATTGAGAAAAAACAATGAGTACAGAGCAGCAAAGTACTAGCCAGCAGGCACCATGTAAGTGTTCTTATTTTTGATGGGAAAATGCGTATGTTTAACATTACATTTTAAAACATTTTACAATTTTTTTTTTAACATTTTAAAAAAAAGGTGTGGAGGATGCCATGGAAGAGGCTGCTGGCCCTAGTAGGCAAACTAGGGTAAAAAAAAAAGGCAGCCACAATTCACAATGAAGGAGATGGAGGTTTTGGTGCAAATGTGCAATGACAACCTGGCACAGGCACCAAGGAATATGGGTGCAACCCAGAGATGGAAACTGTGGGACGACATAGCCAGTGGTGTCAATTGTGTGGGTGAGTTTGAACGTTCAACCCCGGAGGTCAAACACCGGTACGTAAAAACTACATTTTAGTAAAAAGTGTTTACAGGTCAAAATACTGCAGGAATAATGCCAAATTTTAAACCAACAGATGGAGCGACTTCAAATATCGGCTTAAACAAAAACTGGCTGATAGGGCTAGGCATGCAGGGGGGACAGGTGGGGGTCCCAACCCTGTGTCACTTGAGCTCACAGATTTGGAGGAGCAGGCCTAGGGGTGTGTGCAGGATGAGGAGGTGTTTGGCGTGTCGAACATGGATACCGACATGCCAGACTTTGCGGCTCCTCATGTTGACCCAGGTAAATGTTGTAATGTTAACAACTCAGAAATGTGTTTTTGACAATATCTAGATTATAATTTTACTCTTTTCTCTTTTTTCTCACAGAGACACAGGCGGATGAGTCTGCTCCAGAGGTGAGCTTTGGCCAGAGAATTTATTCTGGCTCTGCATGGGAGGAAGCAGTAGATCCGGCTGGGGACCCTGTGGCAGACAGTCTAGGGCATTCCCCCTCGCAGGCAGTGGCCCTCCTCATTGATCTCAATGGTAAAACGGATCAGCAGACCGAGATTCTGCTGAGGATGGACGCCAATCTGCTATGGGTGGCGGACGCCCTGGAGCAAAGTGCAGCGGCCAATGTGACCATTGCTAAGGCCCTTGCGGAAAATACTGGGGCCAACGTGCGAATAGCAAATGCCCTGGAGCAGCTCGTTCTCCAGCACATGTTGGAGCCGGCCTCCCTTCCTGCCGGAACATCAGGACCCTCCACCTCTGGCACAACAACAGCCATCCCTCCAAATGTGCCTAGCCCTATGCCTAGTCCATAGGCCACAACATCTGAATCTGGCCAGGCCAGCCAAAGGACTTCCCGGACCCATTCAGGCTCCCTCCAACCCCCGGCCAAATGGCCTAAAAGGCGATGACAGCACTAGCTAATTTCCCCACAATCCATCTCTGTGTTTGCCCATATTCCTGCATGGCAAAAACCTCCCTCTCCTTTCTTGTGAATTGTTTTTATTTGTTTTATTTCTGTTCAAATGCCACTTATTTTGTTGTGTTGTGGGCAAAATGATTTCTAGATTTTTGTCCCATGAAAAAAAATGTTTACTTTAAAAAAAACTTGAAACAAAAATAACAAAAAAAATAATAAACTTTGGAAACAAAATTGCAAAATTCTATTGTTGATTTATTCACAAACTGGTTAAAAGGTAATCCCTCTAACAAACTTACAAACAGTACAACGGAAATAGAAACATTTCATATTTTGCCTAAAAAAAAAGGGTTAAAATCAATTTATGAGTTTTAATTAACAATTATCAAAAAACAAAAGGACGATTGGTTTCTTGGTCAAAAAATAAAATATTAAAAAACCAAACATGTGTACAATATTGTTTGCCTACAAAATAAACACTTACAAATATGTAAAAAGCACTCAAAAAACCCAAACATTTGTTTGCTAATTGATTGTATGCCCCAGAAATTAGCAGCTGAGTAGTTCACCTGCGTTCGGTTTTTAGCTACTAAAAAAGGCCTAGAAGCTGTTTAGCAATTAAAAGTTAATTGTTTTTGTTGCCTCACTTGATTAATCGCAACACCATCGATGAGTCCAGGGAAGTACGAGGAGACCATCGTCATTGCGGTAGACTATACCAGACCACAAGCTGAGCGAGCAGTCTTAATGGAAATTGGATCACACAGTGACGTGTACAAAATAGCATCCACATTGGACGTTCGCACAAGATAATACATGTACGGCCAAAAAACGCCTTGCCATGCCTGCGTTTTCTCATCTCCACCCCCGTTACCACCCATAAACGGAACATTCTGTCAATCAAATGACATAGGTCACTTCCTGTTCGCTGTGTATATGAGCGAACGAAAAATTACCGCAATGATCCGGCCGCACATGCACAATGAGAACCGGACGCATGCGTGGTTTAAAACAATCGAATGCGTACGAGCGAACGGCTGATAGTGTCCGGCTCTGAATGAGGTCCAGTGTTCAATGTTTCGGGTTTTGTGCATGAGCGTGATGTGAGATGCTTTCAGTGGGTGCCTCTTAGTCCTGGTCGTCGAGTGGCTCATTAACATATTTTTGCAATTGCGGTCCATGAGAAATCGCAGCTGCCATAGCATTTGCGTTCAGATCTGAATGAGGCCCAATGTTCTGGCTGCAACGAAGGAGGCACCGGGCGCTCGCTGGTAACAAAATCTCAGCGTGCGCCCAGCAAACAGAGAAAGCAACGGCGGTGCCTTTCCAGCCTGTTGCCATCCTGCATTGCAGAGCCCGCTGCGGTAAATGCGCACAGGTCATGCACTTGACGTCAGCACACCCCGTTACTATGGGGACCCTGCAGCACCGGTAATAGGAACAAGGAGACAGCGCAAAGCTTTCTGCTCAACATACCATACTGTATTTGCACTGGCAGTGAAGTGTCCCTGAGGTGCATGCAGGGTTGTCTTAACAGCAGTGTGGGCCCTGGGCAAAGCAATGCACTGGGGCCCCTACCCACCCATTCTCGGGAAAAAAATGTAAATGGTCAATAAAACTAAACCCTCCTGCATGCCCATCAGACCTCCCACACATGCAGAGAGACTGGTCTGACTGGTCTGATGCCGGCGGATGAAGTGAAACTGGCACTAAGGTCAGAATACAGTGCACCGGCGGCCGGCTTATAAAAATATCACAAATTTACCAACTGACTGCGGCTGCAGGGAGGCGGGTTGGTGGGCCCCTACAAGCTTCGGGCCCTTGGGCAACTGCCCAACAAGCCCAATGGAAGAGATGGCCCTGGGTGCATGGAACACCTACCATATGGTAAGAAACCGGACCCTTACTTTCTTTCATTAGACTGTACATTATACCATAACACAAGCAGCTAGAATGAGATTATCTTCATTGCCTACCAAGTCTGGTTGCAAGGGAATTTTCCACTGTGTCCCGACTTCGATCCCCAAACATGTGATGAAGAAATCACTGCAAGGGTGCAAAGCCGCTGGTACCAGAAAGAAAACCAGTGCACATAGCATCCTAAGGATGTTTGGATTGCTCCAAAGGCTGCCGAGTGTCATTCCAGGCACCCTTCAAGCCACGTACCGATGGTGAGTGACAGCACCCCCCCTTTGGTGGGCATGCCGGCGGCGTTGCTGCCCAGATGGAGGCGTTCCCATGGGAATGCCTACCGTCTGGGGCCGGCCCCACTGACATCACTAGTGATGTCAGTGGGAGTACTTTTGGCTCTGATAGAGCCAAAAGCACTCCTGGGCTTGCGGCAGCGAGACCCTACTGTAGGGTCTCATCACAAGCCCAATGGTCGCGATGGTCTTGACCATCGTGACCATCTTTTTGGCCGCTCGCGTAAGCTGTGGGTGGTCACCCACAGCTATGCGAGCGGCCAGGAGGCCGCTCCAATTTTAGGTAGGAGAGCCCTGATTCAGAGCGAGCGCTCTTGTCAGAGTGTCCGGCTCTGAATCAGGCCGTCTGTCTCCTTACAGTGCTTAGTAAATAGACCCCTTTATCTCATCTTTCACATAGACTCTTGGATTGTGGATTGTGTAAATATTGTTTACACTACTGATTTCTGTCATGTGGCTACTGTCAAATGACACAACTGGAATCTATGCATTGTTTTTAATGCCTGCGATTGGTCTATCGTTATTTTTCTTCCCTAAGTTTGCTTCACTTCCTGTTACTGTGTAATATGTGATGGTAAAAAATCAGTAATTAATGCCAAAGGTGCAAAATACAATTTGTTGCAAAATCATGTGATCCAGCTAATATGTAGACAGCTGTGACACTCTACAGCTGGGTACACATCAGACAATGGTGCAACCCAGCGATGGTGCAGTGTGATGTAATGATACATTGCATGCACTATACACACAGTACGAACCTTTGTATGACGGCGCAATGTATCGTCACATGCTGCATGTAACTGCACTGCGTCGTTCATTGCATTGTCCCATCTGCCTTGCAGAACAGCAGATGTGACGATGCGATGAACGACCGTTGTGAACAATAGATCGGTCGTACCCATTATATATATGTGTATGATATATCGTTACGATCTGCGCCGGAATGATATATCGTATCGTGGATTGTATATTGTGTACCCAGCTTAAGCCTCATTGTAAAATAACAATGTCTAATGCTACTAGTAATATATCATTCTATGGCCCCCATTTATTAATGATCACAATTACAATGTGGTCCGGGCATGACATTACCGCCCATGATCGCATTGCCATATGCGATCATAGCGCCCGGATGTATCATCTGGCACATGCAGGGATATGGGCTCCGAAAGGAACCCGTCTCTGCGATGTGCCCGGAGAGCTTCCAGGGCTGCTGCGAATGCTCAGGATCGCTGACTGCACATGCACGCCGCCATTACCGGGAAGGGTTCAGGAGGAACCTTCCTATAGCTACTTATGCGCAGTGTAGCCCATAGGCTAAAGCAGCCAACACTATCTTCAGATGTTGGTAAATTTGGCAGAATCGCATCCCCCCATAGATACCTGCTTCGGCCTCTGCTTCAAACATCCGGGGGGAAACTTAATATTTGTGGTTAACCCCCGAAAATGGGTGTTTTTGGGGATTAAACCTCAAATAAACAATGATAAATGGGCCCCTATGTTTTAAGGAATATACAACTTGTCATTATCTATCACAGCAGTAAAGCTGCTAGAGTAGCCTAGCAATTCAAGAGCGAAATACTGAAAATGTCTGCTTGGCTGCTTTGAAGTAGTAAAAATCTGTCTGTCTGCCCCTCCCCTTAGAATGTAAGCTCTCACGAGCAGGGACCTCTTCCCTCATGTGCTTCTCCTTACACTTTCGTCTACTCTTTACTCCCCATAAGGGCACCTAACACGTGACTGCTAACTCCCTGCTGCTTATTGTGAGTGCTTTAATCCCTATTGCAGCAATGTGTATAAATTGTGTCCTTGTCCTGTACTGTAATGTACTGTAAGTTACATGTGTCTTGTTCACTTATTAGTTCTATGTACTATGTAAGGCGCTGCGGAACACTTGTGGCGCCATATAAATAAAGGATAATAATATTAATAATAATAATAATAATATTAATAATAATAATAATAATAAATCCTCCCTGCCTGCAAATGATCTGATTATTAATTGAAGGAATTCATAAAGAATGAGCCAACGTATCTGTTAGGAATGTTGTGGATAGACAATGACATACTTAAGGTGTGTAAGCTGCACCATTTTATGTCACAGTTATTGATCCCCACAGTCACAGACTGAAGACCAGTGTACCAGTTAATCTCCCAGATAATTGAACAAACGCCATTGCCAAGTATTTTGTGTGAAGGCATCAAATAATGGTTATTGTGAATGAAATGATTGAAAACATACTTACGTATGCAGACTGAATGAAGATGAGTAGAATGTGTGCTGTGTTTTCTGCAACCAGGGACGTAGTGAAATAGCTGCCATTATTCTTACTCTGCCACTGATATGGAGTTGAAAAGGCTGCGCGGGAGCATTTACTTGTGAGGGAAATGTCTTAATAGTTACACAACTGCAGAACAGCGTTATTAATCACAGGACCTTTAAATACTGGCGCCCTTGCTGCTTCCTGCTCAGAATGCTGGAAGAGAGTGTTGTAATGTAAAAACATCATCTTAATGCAGCTCTGTACAATATTTCTTTATTTATTGGTACATTGTGTCCAATGAAATATCATTTTAATTGTGTTTCTAGGAACATTTATGGGAGGTGAAAGTCTTTCTTATGCATTTGGTTCTGAAAAAAAAATAAAAAGCTTCCTCGGGAATGCATTCAAATCAGAATTTGTAGTTTGAATACAGTCTAAGTTTTTTTTTATAGCTTTAGATGAAAGGAAAACATGTAGAAAATAAAATAGGTGTGATTACTACAAAATGAAATGCAGTCTCTCGAGGCACCATTCTAAAATGTACAATTATATATTACATGTTAATTATCAAAAAGACAGTCATTCTGCTGTACCTAAATCATGATTTAAATACATGACAGCTATTGCTTGTTGGTCGTCAATCCATAGGAAGCAATTGCCTCTACAGCATGTACAAATCATTTCCTATGAGGCCTTGCTGGTTTAATGTGACTTGTCTAAGGTTTTGTTGCTCTCTTATAGGGCCAGATGTACTGCAGTAGGCAAGATCTGAAGATGCGATGTACAACCAGCGCATCGGCATCGTAATCGTGAGTAGAGACTCATGATTAGGACATATTTTACACGATCTGTCATCCCGATGCTTCAGAATCGGGCTGATTGTTTAAAAGATTGCCTAGTGTGTGGGCACCTTTAGTAAATAGACCTCAAAGTACCAGCCAATCAGCTCCTAACTGTCATTTTTCAAACACAGCCTGTATGGTGACAGTTTGGAGCTGATTGGCTGAAACTTTCTCTCTCTACTTTAGGCTTAGTAAATCTGCTCCTGTGTCTGTGTAAAGTTGTGTATGGCACGGAACACAGTAATGGTACGATGTGTCCAGTGAGTGATATCGGCAGTGGTGGGCCGGCGGGGGTGCAGGCATCGGCAAGTGCATACACACTTGCCAATGGCGGCAACGACGAACGACGGAGGAGGGGCCGGTGATGTCAGTGGGGCCGGCTTGAGACAGTAGGCGTTCCCATGGGAACGCCTCCGTCTGGCAGGCACGCCCCCGGCATGCCCACCAAAGGGAGCGTGCTGTCAATCAACATCGACAGCACGCCCCCTTTGGTGCGAGACCCGGAGCGATGGAGAGCCCGTCGCTCGCCGGGGCTCGCGCATGCGCACGACGGAGCTCCCTCCGTCGTGTGCATGCGCAGTGGAGGAACATCGACCCGCTTGTGAGCATACTGCCGCTCACGAGCGGGTCTGAATGACCCCCAGAGTTCAACAATGCAAGAAAGGGGCTTTTGTGATGAAGTCCTGGAATTTGGAATTGGGCTTGGGATTTTGACGAGATGTGGTTGTGCAGGGGTATTTTAAGAGAGGACGGGGCACATGTGCAGTCTCTGCCCAGGGCTCCCTTCTCTCATCCGTGCAGCGCAATGAGCGCAATTGACTCTGAGCACTAGGAGCACTAGTAGACTCTACTGCGCATGCTGCATACAAATCATTTGACCTGGATGTAGCTGATTGAGACATTGTTTTGACCGGTCATAAGGTGTTTTTGTCACGGATGTCTATTTTTGATGATCCATATTGGGACCCTTGGGAACTCTGCTCATCTAGGAGTACCAGAACCCAGAGTAACACAGGCAGAACTTGAATACAGGAGCCCGGAACTGGAATTGACTACTGTGAACTCAGAGACATACAGCCATCGTAAATTTAGAACTGAAGTAAGCTAAAATTGGAAACAGGAACTCAGAACTGAGACCAGGAATGAGGGACTCAGGACTGCGTGCTGGAACAGACACACAGACCAGTCTGTTTATGTGCCTTAAGCGCTTTCTAGCCAGTTTCTGATTTCTATGGCCAAGCTGTGTAGTTCCTGGATCCTATGCCACTCCATCTTGTTCCCATGCTGACATGTACCCCTTTTTTATTTTCTAATACTCACTGATATAACTGGCACTGGGAGAAGTAGGGTGAAGCTTTGGATATTTTTGGCTGCCTGGGCACTGCCACAGGAAATGGCAATGTATCAAACATTCTTAAAAGAACAGGTGGACAAATTGCCATATCAACCACTCTGCCTCTAGCTATCATTTTATGAATGTACTAGTGACATAAATGACAGCTAGAAGGTGAATGGTTGCTAATGTCAACTTCTCAATGTGTCCTTTTTAGAAGATTTGATACGTCTCCCCCAAATAGATCCCCACTCTCTGAGCAGTAAGTGCAGAATACACATGGACATGGAGGAAGATGAGGCGGTTGGCTAGTAAGGCAAGTGAGCGAGTGTTGTCACTTTATAGAACCCTTGTAGACCCCATCAAAACTTTGTTATTTTGTCATTCCTCCCCAAGAAAAATACACTCCTACAATCCTAGCTCCAACCCAGGTTGTTTTAAGTTGAATTGTAAACAATATTTGTATCAATATATATTAATATATTCAATTAAAACACATTACAGTGAATAAAAAGTTAACTTGTTGTATCGCCCTAGGTCACTACACACAGCTGCTGTGCAATATATAGATTTGAAGCAATTGTATTCACTGAGCTGGTCTACAGTATATGCTTGGACAATGTAATCAAACAATTGGCTGCTTTGAAGCCTTTATTGAAAATAACAAAGGTAAGACCAAAATACTAATTAATGTTTGTCAGGAAAGTTGCAGAAGTTCATGTACAAAGTAACAAATTCAAGTGAGCTGAAGGGGAACAACCTAATTAATCTAGGTATCTCAGGAATATAAATTCTAGAACTATAAATAATGATATGTTTCCTTTATTGTTGTAGATATGCCCATTAGGAAGGGTATCTTATCCACTGGTAACATATTGCACTGGGTCAGTTAGCAAAAGTAATTATAAGAAGAGTATACAATCAAATGGTCTTTATATATTTTGGTTTCTAAACTTTACATGAACTTTTTTGGTATTACACTTTTGGTTTAAACTGCAGTAATTGAGTTTAATGTCAACACTTTCATTGTTTTCACTGTGATATTTTTGAGCCTACAATACATATTCATATTCAGATTGGGGTAAAAATAACAAACACAAAACTTAAAAATTGTTAGGAACTGTTAAAAACTCATAAGAGCTGCAGGGTATACAAATGATAAATAATTTATTTATGTTAGAACAGTTATTTTTGCATTAAAATTTATACCTCAAACACCTCTGTTCTGTAAAGGATTATTTTAGCCTTAAGCAAATGGAACAGCTGTTGGAAAATAAAAAATAACAAACTACAAATATAAAATCAATTTTCCATCACTTCAATTAAAATGAATTAAATTTGCAGTTTTATACCTGGGACTATTGATTTCTATTTTCATTGTTAGTGTGATATGTGGGCTTACGGCTTGAATTAATTGATCAGAGATTTATTTTAACTAGAAATGTTGAGTAGTGTAGCAGAAAATGACAGAATGGTAATTGTAAATTCCTAGGAACAAAGGTAATCTGAAATGCAAAAGAATAGGCTGTAACAAATGGTAGCAGTTATGAGTATTGACAACACCATCTTGGAATGTATTAGTGTATGTTTGTCGTAATGTGTACCCATTTACTTAAACTGTACTATACACATTACACATGCCAGAGGCTGTCATTTTACAGGATATACCGATCCTCAGATAATTAATTCACTGGAAACTAGACATTACTGATACTTTGAGAAACTAAAGGGTATATTTACTAAAGCGCTGTTTTTTAGAAGTGGAGAAGTTGCCCATAGCAACCAATTAGATTCTACTTAACATCTATCTAGCACCTTCTGTAGCTAGAATCTGATTGGTTGCTATGGGCAACAACTCCACTTCTAAAATCCTGAACTTTAGTAAATATACCCCTAAGTTATGTGTCTCACATTTTAGTAAAGTCACTTGTTCCTACTGAATTCTTACGGATATTTATTCAGTTACAAAATGGCTGCCTCCATTGTATAAAGCATCTAGTTAAAAGGTACCTATAAATGTGCTCTTTAGAAATCCCAAAACCTTCTAAATGAAAGGCGTAAACATAACAGGCCTTGAAACATCTATGAAGCCCAGCAGCATATGGGACATGCCAAAGAGACAATGGGAACCCTTGAATTGGCTAAACCATACCTGATCTGAGTCCTGACTTAAATGCAATCCAAAATAGCAAAATCCGTATTTTTAGATCCAAGTTCCAAACTTGGCGTGTAGACCCAAGTTGGGACTTGGGAGCTCATTCAGACCCTCTCGCTAGATGCAAACACTCGCTCGATGTGTATGCAAATTCGGCTAAGTGACGGCAAGGCAGGTGATCGCACGGCAAGGCATAAGCACGCCCACTCTATACCTCCCACCATGACCCTCTCCAGGAGGGACAAAATACTCTGGTCCTGGGCTTCCCTGGTAATTTAAGATTGGTGGTGGCTCCAGAGGTGAGGCTGCAGTACAGTCCAAAATTCAAATAGGGGAGTCACACCAACTGCCAGTGAGTCCCAGCCAGTGATGTTTGGCAGCGTGTGAAATGACAGTTGGTGTGGCTCCCCTATTTGACTTTTGAACTGCGCTGCAGCCCCACCTCTTACCAGGGAAGTCCAGGGCCAGAGCATTGTGTCCCTCCTGGAGAGGGTCATGTTGGGAGGTATGCCACTATGTTTTGGCGTGCGATCACATAGTGTATGCAGACACCCACCAGCCATTCATAAGACACCCACTTGCGCACGTCATCTCCTGGAAGTGCATGAAACCATCGGTACATCGAGCACCATCGGATGCGATCGCAGTGCTTGAGGTTGACTATACCCTGCTGCAAGCACTGCAAACACTTCAGTATGAAATCCCACTAAGTGACATGTACTATGATGCTGCCGTTCAATTATGTATGCCTCCGAAACAGCGTTGAAACACACAGGTATGCCTGCGTTCACACCTCGACTCCCCTGTTACTAGTGGACTACCCCTGTCACCACACACAAACGGCCTCTCCTGTCACTCATTCTGCTGGGCTCAGTGGCGTATCTATAATGGGTGCAGTGTGTGCGGGGCAGACGAGCCCCCGGTTCAGGGGGACCCCGCACCGCACACACTGCACCCATATTATTTTAAACTTACCTGTCCGTTGTCCCGCAAATGGCCGACGCGGCTATTTTTCCGGTGTTCTGCAGATGAGCACTAGACTCCGGGCACACTCTAGTGCCTGGAGTCTACTAAGGCTCCGGTGGCTGGCTAGCCGCGTCAGTCGGCCGCCGGCCACTGGGGAGTGAGGAAGGAGCCCCGCACAAGGAGTGCACAGGGGTCCCCTCCTCTCTTAAGATGCCCCTGGCTGGGCTGTCTATGCTCAGCGAGCGAACGCTTCCCAATCTTTGGCAGTGGTTTGCGCACGCGCATTGTGATACATACACATGCGCACAATGAGGGTCTGAATGAGCTCCATGGTTCGACTCGGAACCCCAACGTTCGGGTGTCTTTGGTTTTCAGCAAAACCAAACCACTTATCTCTAATTTTGGATTGCATTTGAGTCTCGTGATTTTAGGTGCTGTGAGGTGGTCAAAATTGACTAGAAATTTCTGGAAATGCTATTGATGTTATATATACTATAGGAATAAAAACAGGTCAAAGTTAAATTATTTTTAGCAATTTTATTAATTTTTAAAGATATCCAGAACCAAAACAAACCAAAACACTTAAGGGTGGTTTTGCCAATTCCAAAACCAAAATGCGGCACTGATATAGAACCAAAACCAAAACACAGGGGTCTGCGCACATCACTACACTCATACTTGATATTCCACATATCGGCCCATATTCAATTAGGGAGCAAAAACTCAGTGCTGGACTTTTCGCTCCAAATCAGAGCTTTTCTGGGGATAAAGTATCGGGAGCGTGCCCGTTTTATCCCCGTATTAAATTTAAAATGAGCAAAAACAGGACCCGGCGAATTTGGATCTACGAAAAAAAAACGGGATTTTTGGGGAAATGTTCCTGGGACCGCCCTAAAGATGTCCAGACATGGGGGATCACTAAGCAGAAGGGCACTTAGGGTTTTTGTTTCCATTTTTTTAAGTGGTCCCATCAAATTTGGGGTACATGAAAATGGGTACTAGCATATTTTTAAGTCCCTAAAGTCATTTTTCAAAAATTCTGCAAAAATGCACCTGCCGCTAATAGCCTATTCTAGAAAACACCTGCCGCAGAAAACCCCTAAACCTATTTCTCTATTTTTAAACACTGTTTCCCTTTTTTTTTCACTCCAAATTTGTAATTCATTTTTTTGGGGTGTCCCTATTTTTTTGGAAAAAAAACTTTTTTTTAACACAGTTTCTTTTTAAATGACATTCCCAGGGATGCAGGCTATTTTTTTTAAGCCTGCACCCCTAAACCCCAATTCTGCACTTTTTTTCGCCATGTAAAACACGGTGAAAAGTTATCCCCGTTTTTTTTCAAAGACTTTTCGAACCTGCGAAAAGTCTTTCAAATTGAATACGGGGATGATTATTATTTATTACCAGTTGTTTATATAGCGCACACATATTCCGCAGCGCTTTACAGAGGATATTTGGCCATTCACATAATTGAAATAGGCGAAAATGACGTCATCAAGACTTTTTGCAGCCTAATTGAATACCCCCCATTGTGTCAAATACAAAAACAGGTACCCTCAATTAATGCAGTAGGTTTCCTAGTATAAAACAAAGGTAGGTCTTGTTGGGTTGCAGTGTTATTTCTACTCGTGGTTAGCATTTAAATTGAGATGGCAAATATTTGTAATGTGTTGTCAATTGCAAGTGTAGATGTTTTTGTATGAAATCCTACATGTATAGTAGATTCCTGCTGGTCACAATTTTTAAATGGTGAATTAATTCTGAAGCAAGGATCACAAAGTACAATATTTATTTGTAGCATTTCTGAAAAAATTAACATATGCTTTTGGTTCACTTTCTTGAAAATTCAATAAAAACCCACTTTTTTAGCCATTTTAGTTACATTTTATTTATCCTGTTAGAATGAGAAAAAAGACTAATGGTGTGTTCTGAAAATACAAAGCCTTCTGAACAAACACCTGTGTGGGTACTGCTTAAAAAAATAATTGACATTGATGTTGGAATGTGAAGAACGCAAATGTCAGAAAATGGCTTTAACAGCAAAAGGGTTAAATATTGACCAACTCTGCATATAGACATATGTGAATTTTTTGTGTTTAGGTGCTTTATATTTTACACCAATAAAACAAATAAAGGGCTAAACGCAATAGCCTCTGAGTTTCCGACGCTGCGGGGATTTAAGCGAGTCTCGACGTTTTTTAAAGTGGCAATCATTACAAAGGCTTAACCAAGCTGGTTTAGCCTTTATAATGATTGGCACTTTAAAAAAACGGGGAACTATAATAAATCTAATAAATCCCCGACAGCATTGGAAACTCGGATGCTATTACATTTAGCCCATAGTCTCAACTCTGCATGAGGCCCAATGTATTTCCACTTTAAGTTTAAATGCATCAGCACCAAATACTGCATATTGTAGTTTTCATCAGTGGAGCACTGGCACCTCAGTGGTTAAGCTGTATTCTGCATGGTGTGAACGTTCTCATGTCTTAGCGCACACAACCGTGGCTTTGTCGCAAGTTCTATGCCGCTACAAGGATGCCTGTTTGCCGCAATTTGAGCCACAACGTACAGTATGAGGACACATCTGCATGTGATACTTTGTACTGCTATATATTACCGGTATATAATTTGCCTAATGCTTTTTTATCTGTACTCTAATCATATATAAAGTTGATGCATAGACAAAAGCATACATAAACTAAAGGCTTGAACTGTAAATAAGAAATAAGTAATCATCATGGTAAACAAACCACATCCTGTGTCTAGAGATCTTAGTGCAGCCTGAGAATGTTAATGTGACCCTGGTCCTCTGCCTGCTGGACTATAAGAGTGTCAGGGCTGTCAGTGGTAACATGCAGTAATCGGAGGCTGCCCTGGAGCGTGATGCATGCTAATCTTGTCATTTCTTTCACTGACAGGCAACTGTTGCAAATAATAATGTATTTTTCAGGCTTATATTTTAGTGGCACCTGACAATTACATAGTTCTTAAGATTTCAAATAAACATTTTTAATGGTTTGTTCACATCAACAGCATGAGCTGCTTTTTATGCTTCTCACAGGTAATTAATGCATGAAAGTACATTAAAATAGGTAAAATTAGAGTCATTGGTGCTGTTCAACATTTTAATGCTGTTTTCAAGATTTTATAAAGGCACTAAACCTATTTATCATGCTTTAACATGTGCTACAGATATGATCTATTGTCCCTGTAAAAATGCAGCTCATAAATACAAATGAAACATATTAAAAATTATCACTAAGATATGTTCATTGCTCTCCACTACACTTGTCTGTCAATCGGTCCCCTCTTGGTTCACCTCCTACCTCACTAACAGTTCCTTTTCTTTTTAAGTCCACTTCCTCCCCATTTCCTTTACCTGTGGCAGTCTGCAAGGATCCACCCTTGAGCCCCTCCTCTTCTGCCTTTACCCCTTCTCCCTGTGTGATCTCATCAGCTCCTACAATCTCCACTTGCACCTGTATGCTGATGACACTTAATTTACCTTTCCTCCACTGGCCTCTCTCCCCCAATCCTCGCCTAAGTCTCCTCTTATCTCTCAGCCATCAGGATGTCCCAGCACTATATAAAATCAAATTTGTCCTAATCAGAACTCATCATCTTCCCCAATTCTAGGGTCCCATCCTCTCTACCTCTCTCTCTCTCTTTTGACAGCATCTACCTCCATGCTGGTCCCCAAGTCCGCTGTCTGGGCATCATACTAGACTCCTCCTTATCCTTCACCTAGCACATTCAATCTATATGTCATTCATGCCAACTTCCATCTATAAAACATCTCTAAGATCAGGCCCTTTCTTACCACTGATGCCACCAAAAACCTTGTCAATGAGCTCATCATCTCCCGCCTTGACTATTGTATCCTCCTCCTCTCTGGCTTCCCCCTTACTTGCTTACTCCACTTCAATTCACCATGAACTCTACGGATTGTCTCATTTTTCTTTGTAACTGCTCTGTTTCATCTTCTTCACTCTGCAATCTGCTTCTTTGACTCCCTATATCCATCAGGATCCAATTCAAACTCTTGACCCTCACTTATAAAATACTAGATCGCTTTTCATACCTCTTAAATCTCCAACTTTATTTCTGTTCACACGCCCCCTCCCTATCCCTCTGTTCTTCATCCAATAGTCATCTACACTCCACCCTGGTTACCTCCTGTCATGCTCGCCTCCAAGAGTATTCTCGTTTTGCTCCTTTGGAACTTACTCCCTCACCAAGTGAGACTTTCTCCCAAGCTTACCAGTTTTAAACAGTCACACAAAACACCTATCTGTCAAAGCCTATCATCCCTTTTCTAAATCATCACTCTTCTCTCCTCTCTGTCCTTTACATGTAACCTTTCACAAGCAGAGCCCTCCTCCCTCATGTTCCTCCCCAGCAAATTCCTTCCTTCCAGTGCTTCTTGCCGGGAATGACCAGCGATGCGCGCTCCCGCTGGTCGTTTTCGGCATCTGTCATCACTTGAACATACTGCCCAACCTGATGGTATCGTCAGGTTGTGCATGTTCAGGGATGAGGGAGGGTGCCTGCACTGAACGACATATTGTTCAGTGTGGACACAATATGCAATGGACAGTATAATGAACGATGGAACTATAACGATGTCGTTATCGTACAGTCGTTCATTAGTTGTGTAGTGGATATGCGCCTTTAGTCTGGTGTTAAACAAGCATTTGTCCAATTTACAGTAGTCAATGATACACACTGTTTAAAAGTAAAAGTGCTGGCAGAATACATGTGGCAGTAAATTGCAAAAACACAACTTTTACCTTCAGATTACCACCACAAAAGTAGGAAGTGATGATACTATTATAGAACTTTTACCATTATTTTATGATCAATTTACCATCACCTGGCCTTAATTACAAAGTTCAACATTGGTGCTCTCATGTGACATTAGTCTGTGTATATAGCTACCATAAGTTTTGACATTGTAATTGACATTTACTGTTCGTAGTTTAATGCCTTAATGTACCCTGAAATTAAAGCATAGAGCAAATAAACAATTGGAGATAATACAAGAAATCATAGTTTAACCCTGTTTACAGAACACATACGTGGCATGCTTTTTACAATGGAAATCAATAAGATATACATTGGTTTATTGCATCTAACCCTTAACAACCTTGTCTAGCTTACTTAACTTAAACTAATAAATAACGACACAGACAACCAGAGCTTGGCAAAAAGGTCACAGCTTTTTATTTATAATTAATGAATGAATGAATTAATTAATTAACCTAACCAGGGTGGCACAGAGACGCTGCAGGCTCAGTTCTAGCTTTCACCTCGCTCAATACTCGGGGAATGACTGAAACGTCCCCCCTCTAGATGCACTAATGCTGCGAGGGTCCCACTTCCCTCCTGGGCCAATCCGAGATGCTTCTGTACAAAAGCACCCGGGTCCCCCCGCACAGAGAAGGACAAATTCGCCAGGGACATTGAGGGCAAGTGCCTCCACAAAGTTATCTTGCGCCACATAAAGCCCCTGAGCTGCAGTGTACTCCCGCCATGCTGAGCCTCCACTAAATTGGGAAAAGAAAAAGGTTAGTGTGGTACAACAAAACCAGTAACGGGTGGGATGGTGGGTTTCAGAGATCCAGAAAAAGAGGCTGTCTTCATGCAAAATGAGCCAGTATATACTGCTCATCTAACCACTCCCTCAAACAATAGCATTGGCTCTACCAACCAGCTGACCAGACAGAACCAACTAATTGCCCAGCAACAAGGCTGTCATCAACAGCCAAACAGCAAATAATCCAGTATTCTTAACTATTATCAAGCTTATTCAGCTTTAGCCTGCCAATATTGTTCTTCCCTATACTGTTACAGAAGTTCCCACACGTGTTGAACTTGTAGGCTGCTTTATTTTCACCATTATTTCTGGTTCATCCCAAACCAGCTCGAGTCAAAGTCTGGAGACTGTGCTGGCCATTCCATGATTTTCGAAGGTAGTTCTGACATAGTCTGCAGGTATGTTTTGGGTCATTATCTTGCTGCAGGATGAACCCTTGACCAACTAAGCATAGACCAGAGGGTATTGCATGGTATTGCGAAATGCTGTGGTAGCCTTTTTGGTTCAGGGTACCAGTCACTCTGTGCAAGTTCCTAATTCATGTTTGAGATTTGGGGTCCCGACGTGTTTAAGCTTGGCATTTAAAAGGTACATGGGTTGTTTTGCTATTGAAAACTTTGTGTTTTAAATTTTGGGCTTAAATACACCGGGAAACGGCAGCTCAGTAAACCCTCACACCATCCTTTTGCATACTCGATTTAAAATTTTGATTTATCAGTTCATATGACCTTCTTCCAGTCTTCACTAGTCCACTGGTGGTGCTTCATGGCCTACATAAGTCTCCATTCCATTGCTGCAGAACAGCTGCAAGTTCTTAACCTATTCCTTGTTCTGAGAAAGGCTTTTTGTTTTATAACTCTCAAATTCACATAATTTTTCAGTTTTCCTGATCTAACTTTTTTTTATTTCAATATTAATTTTTATTGAATTTCACAACAATAATATAAGACAAGGGGGGTAAAGAAAAAAATTAGGAAAGGGGAAAGAAAGGGTACATCAAAATAACTCATAACATATAACAACAAAAAATACAATAACTGTTGGAAAATTGCATAGTACTATCTCTTAAGTAGCAGAATAGCATATAAGATAACAACCCCCACCCGCATATAAGATAACAACCCCCACCCGCAGCCATCCTTTCCTTCGCCATTTTTTTTTTAAATGAACCTCTTGCAGTTTACGGCTTACCTTTGTACCATTTCAGGTTACTGGCTTTACTTGAATTGCTTAAATCTAAATAAAAACTGGAAAAATAGGGTTGTTCTCATCGAATACTTTTGACAATCATCTGTGCCACCTATTGGGAGACATCTTGCTTACAACTGTCATGCAATTGTCTAAGCCCCTTGCTGTGCAACCTGCAGCCCTATCATTTATAAAGGACCCTAATGAGGCAACCTAATGTAAAATAGATTAAGAGCCATAAAAGCTATAGATAATAAGCATAGGAAAAAGGTTACAGGAAAGAAAAATAAGGTTTGACATGAGGGGACATGAAGGTCACAAGTTGAATTTAAAGAGACTGACAAATGAAAGAAAAAAAAATACAGACCACCAGGAAGGTCTTGTACTTTTTACGCTAATTTAATAATCTTTAGTAATAGGAGCGCTGTATGTCAGTCACAGTGTCTGACAGCTTTAGCGTTCCTTCTCTGATCAGCAATTATGATAAGGAGACTCATGTTTGCTTCCTGAATATAGGACACCCCTTGAGCAATAAACAATTCAATTATACAAGATGGACATTTTTCTCAGTGTCTCCTATTATTTTTCTCCCAAAGGGATTCTATGTTTCTAATAATCTTAAAAAAACATAGTGTATGCATTACCATTGTACAGTAATGTTTTATTTTTATCACTACTGATAATGACATTCAGTTGTCACATCCTTATCACTACGCAATGTGTTTACAAGATGGCATATTAACTACACATATAATAAGATACTTTTGTTAAACATATGTTTCTACATAAAACAGTAATTATAATATAATTATTAATTTTGAAAATGTATTTACAAATTAATTCAGTGCATTTGGTCAATTTAAGGTACATAGATTTATGTTTGTTAACCTGGTTAATCATTTCGGTAAAGCCATCTGTCTAAAGGGATTATGTGTAATTATTTGAATCCCCATTTGGGGGCTGGAAAAGGCTCTTAAAAGAGTTAGTAGCAGCTCAGCTGTCTCAGGGTAAACTATCCAAAACGCTGGGGACCAGGGGTATTTTGGATATCGGAATATTCTTTATTTTGGAATATTTGCATACCATAATAAATTATCTTGGGAATGGAACCCAAATCTAAACACAGAATGCAATTATGTTTTATATATACCTTATATGCACAACCTGCAGGTAATTTTATACTTTATTTTTAATAATTTTGTACCTTAAACAAAGTTTGTGTACATTGAGCCATCAAAAAGCAAAGGTGTCACTATCTCAGTCATGCCAAAAAAAAAATCTGTATTTCGGAATATTCCATTTATCTCATTATTTGGATATGGGAGACTCAACCTGTATATGTAATACATCTCAAAATGGAACTAAGTACATGTAAAATATAAATCACATTTAGAAACTCAACTTAAGAGTCTTTTATTGATACATGGCTCACATATATATATATATATATATATATATATATATTTTTATATATTTTTATATATATTGATTTACATTAGTTATTTGCTAAATTTAAACTGCCATAATGACCTCTGTAAAAATGTACAGTACTGCATGCTATATACCATATGCTGAGAGTAGATATGGTTTTATGATTATTCATGCCTAGCCAACATTATATATATATATATTTTTATTTTTTATTTTTTATTTTTCATTTTTACTAAGTATAAAAAGTCCTCTGCTCACAGGCAATCTATTTATTGACCAAATCAATGTACTTAGTGCTTCTCGTGTTCTCACAACCTACTTCTCTCTACACCACCTCCTTGGGCTCTCTGCACTTGTAGTCCACTCCTTTGTTGTTTTCACACCACTTTCAGCAGCTTTAAACCTATTAGTTGCACCCAGGCTAATGGGTAAATGTTTCAACGTGCCCTGAAAATTCCCTTGCTCCCTAGTAGTGGAGAGTTATAATATTATTTCTAATTTGTTTTACTGTAGTGTACTGTTTACTGTAGTGTACTGTTTTACTGTGTACACTCTTTTTTGTATAAATGTCTTATTGTGTCCGCAGTGTATGACACTGCGGACCACTTGTGGCGCCCGATAAATAAAGTTTAACAACAATAATAACAACCTTGAAGAATAAATTGAGCAATTCTGACATTGAAGGAACAGTAAAGCGGTACATAGCTATGATCACAGGCGGAGATTACACTGCATTAGGTCTGGTTAGGGTATCTGTGACTTTTCAGATTTTTGGCTCAAGTTCAAGCAGGAAACTACATTTAAAATTAATGTTAGTCAGTTACTAGGGACTTTCATTTATTAATGTGTGCGTACACAATTAGCAAGAAACCGGTCAGCATAGCCCCTATACTAATGAGATTGTAATGAGGCCAACTATAGTCTGTCTAATAAAGTGAAATCCAGCACCACATTAGTCAGCTCAGGGCTGTTGCCTTGATTATGGGGTTAATAGAGAAAGTAACACTTGTCTCTCTGAAATGCTACCAATCTTGATCTGACAAACAGATTTTTTCAGGCCTTAATACTGTAAGTAGACGTAGTTTGGGTAAGGATGGGATCCCAGGGATCCCAGGAGTGTTACAGTAACTTTGTATAATGTACAACAGTACAATCACCATGATTACTGTCCATTATACCTAAAATGTAAAGTAAAATAAACACCTGTTAAAAAATAATACATTTTTGTAACATGGATTAGCATTATAGGGGTATGGGTATGTATTATTGTCATTCCGAATGTCGATAATGACAAGAGGAACAGAATTGTGTTGAACACGGCATGCCGGTTTGGTAGTAACGCTATGTATAGCATTGTAACTGCATCGGCTTTAGGACTGTAAACATGATGGTATGCTTTACTGTACATCGCATTAATACCATGTCGGCATGCCGCTTTCAAAATGACACTGCCCCTCTTTTCATTGTCGACATTCTAAATGTCGACAACTTAGCAACAACTCATAACTGAATAATATAATGAATTACCAAATTGGATAATATCACTTCCGTCATCACATGAGTTACAGTGCAGTAAGAAGATTACCACACTGGCTAAGACTGACTCAGAGCCAAATTTGAAAGATTCCTTTAAACTTGTTAAAATGTAGAGATCTTTAAGAACTGACTAAGGGCCCCGTTTATCAACGAGTTTTATCATACAGTATGCAACGAGTGATAAACCTCACTGTGTATGATAAATGGTGCTCAAGCCAATCAGCTCCCGACTGTTATTTTTCAGATGACCGTTAGGAGCTTATTGGCTGGAGCACCATTATCATACGCAGCAAGTTTTAAAACTCGTTGATAAATGAGCCCTAAGGTGGTGTAAAAGACAACATGTGAAGTTTTTAGCCAATGTACTGAGGCCCTGATTCAGAGCCGGACGCTCTGACAGAGCGCTCGCTCTGAATCAGGGCCGTCCTTCCTGATTTTAGAGCGGCCTCCTGGCCGCTCGCATAGCTGTGGGTGACCACCCACAGCTATAGCAAGCAGCCAAAAAGATGGTCGCGATGGTCAAGACCATCGCGACCATCGGGCTTGCGACGAGACCCTTGTGGTAGGGTCTCGTCTGCCGCAAGCTCTGGAGTGCTTTTGGCTCTATCAGAGCCAAAAGCACTCCCACTGACATCACTTGTGATGTCAGTGGGGCTGGCCCCAGACGGTAGGCGTTCCCATGGGAACGCCTCCATCTGACCAGCCACGCCCCCGGCACGCCCACCAAAGGGGTCGTGCTGTCACTCACCATCGACAGCACGCCCCCTTTGTAGCGAGACCCATAGCGACGGCTTTCCGGGTCTCACGCATGCGCACGACGGAGCCGGGTCCGTCGTGCGCATGCACACTGGTCCAACATCGACCCGCTTGCGAGCTCTCAGCGCTCGCGAGCGGGTCTGAATCAGGCCCACAGAACAATGAGGAAAGGCCATGTACGGTATCTTAAAATATTTACAATTTAAGCTGGGTACACAATATACGATTCTTGGGGCGGCATGGCTATATCTGCCAGATAGGGCCGATAATTGTGTAATGTGTATGTAGCACCAAGGCCCGATGGCAGGTCTAAAACCCATCGGATTGGCTCCCGATATAGCGTGTGCTGCACACGCTATGTCGGCCCCATCAGAAAGGCATTGTTCAGAATTTGTAGTGTGTACAGAGATCAGCCCAATTCTGGATATGAAAAAGTTACCTCGATTTGAAATCCAATTGATTGTTTGAAGCTAAGCAATTATTGTATAGTGTGTACGCTCCATATCTGGTGTTATCGGGATCATTTTGGTCATACCAATTTGTCTAGTTGTTGGCAAATCTGTCAGGTGTGCATGTGTACCTAGCTTAAGGCACTTTTACTGTGTTTACATTTAGCTTGGTTCCATTTTCAATGTATTATTTGTACACACAGGAACAGCTTTATTACTGGAGGGCAAATGAATCTTATTGACCCAGATACCGAACTATCAGTAGCAACAATCTTCCATCTATTGTATGATTGACATCCCACAGGTTTACTTAATAAGGAAAACATGGATTCAGTCATGGAACCTGCATACCCAGTGCTTATGTCTCACAAGAGTAAAACAGTTGCAGCAGAAGGTGGTGCTTCTCATAGAAATCAATCAATTGTCAAAATGTCATTTTTCTAGTGCAACTGAGAAAATTCAAGTTATTGTCTTACACTGTGGTTGCAAAAGTGTTGCTACTACTGTTTAGAATTCAAGCATTAAAACTATGTCACTGACTTCTCTTTTTTTTAAGCTGCCGTCCCATGTAGAAAGGTTTTTATTTACTTAAATCCCATTAGGTCCTTTTCAAATGTGCATTTGCTAATCATTGTCCTTATCTATCCTATATATAATTATCTACATTCCAATAACTCTGGGGAGAGCTGGTGGATGCCATAGGTCTGAGCTATGATGTGACGGCCTCACTGCTCACTACCTCGTGCGCCTTATGTGGTTACTGTAGTAATCCATACCAGCAATCAGGAAACAGATATTCCTACAAGGATTCTAGAGATTTAATATGAGTATTTCAATCCCATTATCACCTGTTGGTTGACGCTGCTATACCATGGTCAACATACTTGAGTTTTTACCTAGGACTAAAGTCACCAGGCTGGCTAATGTCTGGTTAAAAAAAGGAGCCTTAGGTGAATTGTCTGGTGACTCCACTTTACTAAAGTAACTTTTTTACTTTTCATCCAGATCCAAACTGTTGTGCTCGGGGCCGCCATCAGGGGGTGACTGCCAGGCCCATAGTCCCGGGCCCAGAGAGAGCAGGGGCTTGGGTGGCCATGCCGCAGCGGTGCAGTTATGCACCGGCAGCCAGGGAAAAACAGCACAGCTGGCGGAACTTGAAATATGGCACCGACTGTTATTGGCTCAGAGATCAGCAATCAATCAGGAGCAGCTGCTCCTGAATGGCTGCCGGTCTGCGAGCTGTGATTGGCTCACGGCCGGTGCCATATTTGCAATGTCACTGGCACTGTTTCTAGCTGGCTGCCGGTGCATAACTGCACCACTGCGGCGCTGCCATCCGGGCCCCTGGTCTCTCCGGACCAGCTGAAGGTAGCCTGGTAAGTACATAGGTCCTAATGCAGTTAGCATTTAACTACACCCCCCAAGTCCAGCCAGCCTTCCCTGCCCTATGCCTCTCCCCTACTCCAGCCTTCCCTGCCCTGTGCTTCTTCCCATTAAGGTTCAGCCTCCCTGCCCTGTTCTCCCCCCCAGGGGTGCCCTGCCTATGGGATGTAGTTATGAGACCGGCAGCCGCTATGCTGCTGGTCTCAATACTGACAGGGGAATCCTGACAAGGGACTTAAGATAGGCATGGAAATACTGACCCTATCTTAATCAGAATGCCGGGAACACCGAAGGACGCCAGCACGAGCGAGGTAAGTCCAGGGCGCCCTTAGCATTAGCCGCGGGGGGGGGGGGGTAGGGTTAGGTTTAGGGAGTGTAGCTGGGTTAGGGTTTGGTTTTTGGGGGGAGGTTATGGTTAGGCATCCCTAGAGGGGAGGGTTTGGCACCACTGGGGGGGGTTAGGCACTAAGGGGGGAGGGTTAGGTTTAGGCATGAAGGGGGAGACTTAGGTTTAAGCACTAATGGGAAGGGTTAGGGTGTAGTGTGGGGAGGGTTAGGCTACAAAAAGGGAGGGTTAGGGTTACCCGAACCCTGTCGGGATACCAACCATCGAGATGCCGCTGTCTGTATTCTGACAGGAGGCATCCTGACAGCCGGCATTACATACCAATTCCCTGCCTATTTTATCAGTAAAGGGCCCGACAATTTCAGGTGGCAGTCCTGGTTCTGCTAGTTGTGGCAAAGAGAATTGACTGTTTTTTTGGTGATAAGTTAAGGTTTCCACTAATTTCATAATACCTACAGCTAAATAAATGTAAAAATGCTAAATATATAAACATTCTGAAAGAAAAAACAAATAAATAATTCCTTTATTATGACTCCACACATAGCTCAACCTCTATAAAACGACAGATTCTTGGTTTCACTATAATTCTTGCAAGTTGCAGAATAAAATATGGTCTAGATTTTGTTTTGTGGTTTAATTAAATATGTAAAATTGCTATGGGAAGACTTACTTTAAACTATATTTTCTATAGTGCAAACATGGCTCAAAAATATACTTGATCAACTATAGTATGGTTCCAAACAAAAGCCCTATCTGTCACAGAAAAACAATATATTTGTATAAAATAATGAATCCTGATGAGATATTCAGGATTAGAACAGCATTACTGCCTCAAATCACTGAGGTCTTGGGTTGAATTCCCACCACGGCCCTTACTGTATGCCATTTGTATATTCACCCTGTGCTTACATGGGTTTCCTCCGGGTACTCTGGTTTCCTCCCACATCCCAAAAATGTACTTGTAGGTTATTGGCTCAACAAAAAATTAACCTTTGTGTGTGTACATGTGATAGGGAACATAGATTGTAAGCTCCACTGGGGCAGGGACTGATATGAATGGCTAAATATTCTCTGTAAAGTGCTGCGGTATATGTCTGCACCAGAGCCGTAACTAGACTTTTTGGTGCCCTGTGCCAGAGAGAGTATTGGCGCCTCCCCTAGTTTTTAAATAGGGACATAAGATAGTGCACCTGAAATAGAGCCATGGCCTCATTGGGAAGGGCCAGGGAAGAGATAGGGGAGGCCAGGAGATGCTGGGGATAAAAGAAGAGAAAGCTACAAGTGAGAATGATAATAATCAGGAAAATTGACAGGACCAAAACAGTGCCCCAGGCCCTGCCGTGCCCTGTGCCAAGGCACAGGTCGCACTACCCTAGTTCCGGCCCTGGTCTGCACTATATAAATAACTGGTAATACATCGTTAATAAATAAATAAGATCAATGTTACCCTAAATAGTGAAAATCATTGTGGCCAGCTGAATAAGCTTTTTAACTCAAACTTCTGGCCCTGAAAGGTGTAAGATGAACAGCAACAAATACTTCTTATACTGTATACACAAGAAACAATTCAAACTGATATGGACAAATCCTTCTAGAGAATGCTGGCTGATCTGTAAGCTCATCCTCATAATCTACTTCCCAGCTCTGCCCCGACAATATCCCTTGAGAGCTGGCCGGTCAGGGATCTCTTGATGTATACAGTGGACTCTGTACATCGGTTTCCGAAGCACAGGTGTTGACGCACTTACTGAAATGTGAGAAGCCAGGAAAAATTTAAATCCCCCATTAGGAATTTAAAAGCAGTGTTTCAATGTAAATGAAGTAATATAGACTTGATATTTCCCAGGGGCATTCTATTGTTACGCAGGTAATGAGCAGAGACCACTGTACACAGCACTAGAATAAGCTTTGTACTATGGTAAAGGACAGGATGGTTGCAGTAATTCCAATTTCCAGCCACTCAGACAATAGCCAATATCCAGGAAGTTCTGCTACTGATATCTGTACAGCTACATTGCTACTTTGGTTATAAATAAAAAATATGCATACCACTAAGTATTTACATCTAATCTCTACCTATGTACTTTGTATCCGATCTTTGTATCTACAATGCTTTACGTGCTGCTAGGGCATATTGCAGAGCAGACTGAAAATATTTTCAAATGACTATAATATTGTTTTAAAAGCGATATTGCCTTCTACATAGCTGGTATAGCTTAAACCTTTCCACCCAGTTTTGAGTTCTTGATTTGTGTGCCAGATTTTCTGTAAACTATTTGCAGTAAGCATTTCAAATTTGGGGAAGTCAGTGATCTTTGTGACATGGGGCTGGCTCCAAAGATATCTGCCCGAATTCTCCAGTGACTGAAAACAACACAGAGTTCCACTTCACAAATGTAGGGCCTTAGGCCCTCATTCAGAGCCGTTCGCTATTTGCGGTCGTTCGTTTAAAAACAAGGGGTGGCTATTCAAATGATCCGTACGCACATTGTAGTCTGTTCACACCTCTAAGTCTGAACGAGCGAGCAAAACATACGCTCGTTTATTTGTTAAAAACGCCCCCTGGCCGCTCGCATCCTACGTCATGTCCGCTATTTATTAGATTAATCGAGTACATCGACCAGCGTATGAACTGCTCGCTATTCTTGTGGTTGGTGTTTGCTACCACAAATTTGCGAGCAGTTCTGGCTATAAAATAACCCAGTGACGTGAACAATGACGCTGCTGTTTTAAATATACACACCCATAAAACGCCCGTTTTGACCTTTAAGCACGCCTGCGTTCGGATCTCCACTCCCCATTTTCAAGCACCTTCCCCTGTTACCACCCACATACGCCTCATTCTGTCATTCAAAATAGCAGGCACTCGCTATATTGCGTACCAACGATTTTTGGCCGCACTGACTGGTTCGCGCATGCGTACTAAAAAACGTACGCATGCGCAGATGTGCAAACATCGCTCGGAACGAGCGTACTGCCGCTAACGAGCGGCTCTGAATGAGGGCCTTAAGCCGTGTATCCACTTTCAGATATAAATGAGCGATTGAACGATTGCGACATCTTAATCATTCAATCGCTCATTAATCGTGCAGAAATCAGGTAGATTAATGTCCGAAATGACCAGCGATGCGCGCGCTGGTCGTTTTCTACATCAATCATCACCTGAACATGCCGGTCAATCTGCCGATAACAACAGATTGACCATGTTCAGGGATGAGGGAGGGTGTCTACACTGAACGACATATCATTCAGTATAGGCACTGCAGGGAAAGAGGAATGACTGTACGATTACGAAGTTGTAATCGTACTGTCGTTCCACTATCTGCAAGTGGATACGCGGCATTACAGGTGTCGGTACCCCAACTCACACATATGATGCCACCCAATATCAGACTGGGGCATGAATGGCCCACCAGGGGAATGCAGTATTAGGGGCCCATGCTTAAGGGGAGTGGCCAGCTACCACAGAGGCATGGCCTACTATTAGAAAGGACATAGCCTGCAGACAACATAGCTACTACGGTGCATTGTCCGAGTCCATTTATAAATATATATAGTAAATATTGATAGTTCATGCAGTACAATCAGTTTATGCACTGTAGTGAATACACCATAGTACTGGGCATGCGGTATACTGTAACAAATGTATAATAATAAAGCACATGATGGTAATCCTGTCTATTTAATAGAGATGTGCGCCGGACCATTTTTTCTGGATTTGGATTTGGCTCTAATTCATCGTCTGGTTTCGGATTTGGATTTGCTTTTTTTTTATTTTAAATTAAGAAAAAAGCTAAAGTCGCATCATTTGGCCCTTTTTTTTGTTCCTAGAGTATTATTAACCTCAATAACATACATTTCCAGTATTTTCCAGTCAATTTTGACCACCTCACAGCTGCATGGAGTCAGGCGGCTTTTACGCACACGCCCAGGGGTACTACAGCATACTGGGGTGCGTGCACAGTACAAACAAATACAACAATTTCTATTTTTTTAAATTTGCAGCTTCGCTCACACTGAGTGGAGTCAGACCGCTTTTACGCCCACAATCTGGGGTATTACAGCATACTGGGGTGCAGAACAGTACAAATACAACCATATTTATTTTTTTAACTGGTTTTATTTTTTATACTTTTTTTGCTGACAAATATGGAGTCACACTGTGAACGCAATGGGTGGGGCCTGCGGAGTCAGTGCAGCACCACTGTGATGGAATTAGACTAAGGGGACTAGATACAGCTTGTACATGGACACAGCACAGTCACTTAGATGACACAGTGACAGCACAGCCCCTTAGAGATGGACACAGCCCCAGCAGCACAGACCCTTAGAGATGGACACAGTCCCAGCTGCACACCACAGAGCAGAACGCAGCATGCAGAAGCGTGACTGGACTGGAGTGAAATGGAGCCAAGTCCCGGCCACGGCTCCTTATATGCAATCCAAAACCCGCAAGAATCTGACACCGGGAGGATGACGTTCGGCCTCGATCTAACATCTGAGCCTGCCGGGAAACCCCAAGCCAAGACTCGGCTGCTGCTCTGATTGACAAGTTTGGAGCTGTCCGGATTCAAGGTAATTCAGACTGCTCACCTCTACTATTTATACCACATAAATGCACTTCACATATGATAGTGGACCCCTGTACAGACACCTGTCTCTAAGAGGTGTATTTACTGTAGGTCGATTTTAATCGATTTTGATCAATTTAAAATTGCTGAAAATCGATCAAAATTGATCAACATCGATGTGTTCTGGGGCTAAATCACACATTTACTAACAGACAATTTTTTTTTTTTTAATTTTTAGTAAATGTGTTATTTAGCCACAGGAACAAACCAAGCACCCATATTCATCCATATTCCTGCTCTACCAGGTACCTGACCCTCTAATAGAGTAACAATGAATAATTTGAGTGCACGTCTGGAACCTGATATTAGAAGAGGAGTGGGGCCCTCAGGCAGTTGGGCACACAGGGGATTTCCTCTGTATCTCTGTGGGCCCGTCCGACCCTGCCACCCTCTAAGGACAAAGAGTTCAATTTGTACAGGAAAAGTAATTGCTTTTGATTGTAAGATAGTTTAGCTGCATCAGTGTGCCCTAGTGTAGACATATGTGTGACTTCAGGGCCGTAGCTAGGGTAGTGCGGCCGGTGCCATCGCACAGGGCACCACAGGTCAGGGGGGGCTGTTTGGGGCTGTCAAATTTCTGTTTATTATCATTATTGCTTGTAGCTTCTTCTTATTTCATCCCCAGCATCTCCTGGACTTTCCTATCTCTTCCCTGACCCTTCCCCATGAAGCCATGGCCCTTTTTTGGGTGCATTATGTCCCTTTGAAAAATGACGGTGGCACCAATGCTTTTTCTGGCACAGGGCATCAAAAAGTCTAGTTACGGCTCTGTGTGACTTTGTGCGACAATCAATTACAGTTGTAATAATGCGTTTATCTGAAGTAGGTGGTAACGTTGTGCACTAACAACATGGTGTCTGTCTTCCACCTGGTCATGTTAGAAAAAAGTAGTTGATACTTAGTTGTCTGTCACCACAGAGCACTTGTGTTTTATCATTAAGTTTTGTATGTGAATTGCGGGGGCGATATAAAGCTTCTACTGGGAGTCCATGGAGTAATTGTTGTACGGAGCTGGAATGAAGGTGGCTTGTGAGAATAGAGATGACTGGGAGGGCTGTGGAATTATGTATCAATGTAAAGTGCAGTGCAGATGTGCTTTAATGGGAAGATAATGAAGAGGCTGTACCAAGATCGGTTCCACCGCATGGCACCTGAGAGGGCAGAATGTAAGGGAATATATTGTTGCTATAGGTTGATTTGGAGGTACGTGAAATAGAAAACACAGAGCAGAGACTAGGGAAGGTGTTGAAATTTAGTCAGCAGATTTTTATAGTATATCTGATGAGACGTAAGAATACAAATAATAAAAATAAAATCAAACCTAAGAATATTACAAAATATTAACAAATAATAATAAATAATTAGTAAAATTGACTATTAAGCAATTTAAACAGTGTGCAATAGTTAAAATAAAAACTAAAATTAACAAGATAAAACAGTCATGCAAAAAGTATGATACTGTAGCTCAAACTTGGTCAGGAGTCTTCCAAGGACTGTAGGGCATGTTCCCATCATTTTGTGGCCTCCCCTCTGGAAGCTAGCCTAGGTCACTGAGTAGAAATTTACTTGGTCATTGTTGGTCCTCAAACAGGCGTATCATGATTTGTTTGCTTCTTGTGTGCCGATTGGTAAAGGATGTGTGATATGGCATGACATGACTTGGTTCTCCATTTAGCTTTTTCAGATTTTTGGGTCTATTAATGTAAAACATCAATGCGATATATAGTAATGTTTTGTGGCCATTAATGTAAACTTACATGTCCGGCGTCATCCTCTGGTAAACGGCCTCTCCTCGATCACAGGAAGCAGCATGAAAACAGACATATTGGGAATCCGATTTGTCATTTTTCCCACTGTGCAAGTGGCAGCGTCTGAGACCAGCAGATCACGTCAGACCTGCTGCAAAGGACACTGGTCTAAGGGGGGCGGAGCCAGAGCCAGGTGATGGGCAGAGAGCAGGGAAGTATTCAACCTCCCTACTCTTTTTGTTTTGCTGTACAGATCACACCATCCTGAGATAGCGTATCTGTAGCAAACTTAGCTTTCCATTCTTCTATGAAGCGCTCTACCCAACCACAGAGCGGGGGCTGCAGCTATAGAATTCATGAACTTCTCCACGGTACCCCGCTTCCTCAATAGAGTTAAACAGGACTTTTCACACCCAGGGCTTGATTCAGAGATAAGCGCTATGCCGATGTTTTCGCAGATGATCCATAATCGGTCATGGTCATCTGCGCATACACCTGACTCGCACTGCACATGCCGTCGTCGCTTGCTATGAGTAGTTATTCACAGAGTGATTGACAGAGAGCATTGCAACCATTTTGTGGGCGTGTCACATCCTGCATCTGCGATCTCGTATGCAGTAAACATGGCTCCGGCGTCTCAGTTCCTGCGGCCATCCTGAGTGATTATAGACTTACTCAGGACTGCTAACATCGAATGATTTGCAAAGTCGCAGGTGGGCATCTCAATGCATCTCCCGGTTGCTTCGACGTTGGCATATTTTCATACAGCAACTGAGTACGGGATCGCAGCTGCAGAGGCAATATAGCATACAACTCTGTATCAGGCCTACAGTACAATAGTCAGACAATTTGACTGAAAAGAATATGTTGGGTAATTCCAACACTATACAGTATATACATTTTTGAATATGAAAAATGCATCTATTATTAGCAGAACTAGTATTTTATATAGTGTGTTTTTTATTACACAAAAATACTGTGGCATTAAATTTGGTACAGAGAAAAATAAGAGAACCCTGGAAAAACAATTTACTATTTTTGTCAGCATTACGCTCATAACATCATTTAAAAACCTGAACTTTGGTAGAATTAGCAATTGAGTTTAAAACTGTTCATAAATCAAATTTCTCTTACATTACTTGTGACTTGCTCCTTGTGGGAACATGTCACATATCATTTCAGGCTGTGTATTGTGAATTACATTTCAGGAGTGACCTTATCGCTTTAATATATACCATGCGTGCTTGTGATGTACACAGCTATATATTTTCCTGATTTCTGATGCAGAAACACAATTTTACAAATCCTTGCCTTATACAGACCCCTTGGCACCTTTTGAAATAAAATAAGGCGAGGGAAGTGGTCTGTATATATTCGAAACTAGAAGAAAGATTTGCTGAATGTGTTTTTGTAGAATTCATTTTTCAAGTCACAGCATATGGCTGAGCAGAAACAAGTGTTATCTTCAAAGAGAGATCCTTAAGCCCAGCATAAACAAACACTGTGCCTTATCAAGTCAATGGAATTGGTTACAAAAGAACAGGTAGCCAGCAGTATTGTAGATGTGATAGTAGAACAGATCTCCAAATGCCTGCAAAGGTATTATTAGTACAAACAGTAACCCAATGCTGAAGTACTCCAGCTCTGCAAACAATTCAATGTATATGGAAATACTTTGATTCAAGGCAGTGTCTGTTGTAATTGTGAATAATCCTGCATTTTTCTGCAATGATCTGGAATGGCTTTCATTCTAACCAATGATTGTGCAGCTATTGTAACTAACATTTAATTGTTATGGTTCTATTATTTAAAAAAAAAAAAAAAAGAATCATGGAAATTATAAGATCATTAACACCTACTCTTAAGGTACGTACATGCTGGGTGATTGATACGAGCATTCGAACGATTACGACATCGTAGTCATTCAATCACTCATTAATCGTTCAGTAATCGTGTAGTATAATGTCGAAAACGACCAGCGAAGTGCTCCTGCTGGTCGTTTTCAACAACAATCATCGCCTAAACATGCAGGCCAACCTGCCGATAACGACATGTTCGGGAATGAGGGTGGGTGCCTGCACTGAACAACATATCGTTCAGTGTAGGCACCTTATCCCACTGCACAGGAAGATGAACGATTGTATGATTACAATGTCGTAATCGTACGGTCGTTCCTCTATCGTCTAGTGTGTAATGTGTATGGACCTTTAGCTTTAACCATTTTTTTTCAGGAACTGAAAAGTGATCTCAATTATTAAAATACTTTCTGTGCAGCACAGAGTAATATAGTGTTATATAAATAGAAATATTAATAATGATGCACAGATGGTGTAACGATTAGCGTTACTGCCTCACAGCACTGAGGTCATGGGTTCAATTCCCACCACGGCCCTACCTGTGCGGAGTTTGTATATTCTCCCTGTGCTTGCGTGGGTTTCCTCCGGGCACTCTGGTTTCCTCCCACACTCCAAAAATATACTGGTAGGTTAATTGGCTCCCCTCAAAATTGACCATAGTGTGTATGTTTGTGAGCATGTGGTAGAAAATATAGAGTGTAAGCTCCACTGGGGCAGGGACAGATGTGAATGGTAAGATATTCTCTGTAAAGCGCTGCGGAATATGTGTGCGCTATATAAATAACTGGTAATAAATAATAATAATAATAATAATAATAATATATCACTGAACATGTAAGCTGCATTGGGAAAGATCACTACACCTCTACATATACAATATACAGTACAATTATATTTTAGATATTTTCACTTATGTCACAGAAGGTAAGACAGGACATTTTCTAGATTTCTCTTCACCATAACTTGAAACAAATAGCAAAGGATTTTAGTGTATCTCTACTTACAAGCAATGTTCATATAAAGATTCTTACAAAAACTCAGCAGTTACCATGAGAAAACAATATATCTGCTTTGTTTTTCAGAACTGCGTACGTACTGCATCTCACTCAGAGGGGGGGCCCATGACCAATTTACATGTGGGCCTGTCACTTTCCATGACACAAACAGAATTTGTTGTCATTTCTCTACTGCACGTCACCGGGAAAATTACACCGGTGCTATTTACCTGGTGGCTACTTCAGCAGCAGCAACAAGATAAATATATTCAATGAGTGCATGCGTGTTGTGAGTATTGATTTGGCTCATGTGCAGTGCTGTCCTTGTGTACAATGAAGCCAGTACAGCATTGAGATCAATGGGTCTGCATGTCCACGTGTTCACAATGTTCTTTCCCCATTTGGGGCCGTATTCAATTAGACGCGAAAACCCAATTTCCGCGAAAAAGTATCGCGGGTGTCATTTCGCCAGGCAGAAACTTTTTGCCGTATTCCATACCAAATACTTTTTGTGTAGGCAAAACACAATGCAATGTAATAGACGAAAAAGATTCACCTATGAATAGGTGGTGACAAAAATGCAGAATTGCGGTTTTGGGGTGCAAACGTCGGGAAACCACTCAGCACCCTTGGGACAGACCCCCAAAGCATAACTGCGTCAAAAAAGTCCTAATAAAAAATGAAGAACACCCCAAAAAATTACTTTGGAAAAGGGGGTAAAAAAGTCCAAAGTTGGGGTACAAACTTAAAAACTAGCGACATAAGCTTTTGGGGGGGTCTGCAAGTAAGGCGGAGGTGTTTTTTTGATTGCAGGTGCATGCTGAAGGTGCGTTTTTGGAAAACTTCACTTTTGCGAATTTTAAATATGCTTGCACCCATTTTCATGTACCCTAAATTTTGCTGGGACTAGTTATTTTCTAAAAAACCCCTGCTAAATGCTATTCTTCACCACTTGTGCAAAGACGCTAATTAGCAGCTATTGAGAGCATTTAAGTACCCCAAATGGCTTTAGAAGGGCTATTTGGGGCTATTCAGGGGCATCTACATTGATCCCCAATGTTAGTGCATCTTTTGGGGGGTGTCAGGCTAATTTCCCCAAATCTGACAGTACTTTTCGCCTGTTTGCATTTCGCCAGGTCCCGTTTTCGCATCCTTAGGAATTGAATAGGACAAATTTCGGGGATGCGCCCGATAAGTTTCCGCATCCAAAACACGCAATGTAGGCGTAAACTAGATTCCGCCGTCGGCGGCGAAATTATTGCGGCTAATTGAATACGGCCCTTGGATAGAAAAGAACCAAATACAACTTGTGAAGACAAGCCCTACATTTTTATAACCCTCTACTTCAAGAGTCTTTAAGTTATCAGATGTACTTTATGTGCTGCTTCAGGAGGATTTCAAAACATTTATTATATTTAAAATATAATGAGAGACACTTTTTGTTTCCTTCATAAGGACAAATAGGTAAACTGTACATGGTAGTTGGGACTTACTTTTGGAGATAAGGGCCCATGTGTTTATTTTACCAATGGCCCCTTATTTTATTTGACTTCCCCCAAAGATGACTGTGACTGGATTAAAAAATATGGATGACTTTCCTACAAAAAATGGCCTCTGTAATTATAATTAGTACCTGGCATAATTGGGGTGATTGATCCTGGGTATTTATTTGTCATTATGGGGAATGTAAGCATAAATTATCAGCTGCCTCCATTTGGCTCGCATTGGGTCAACACAATTAGAAATTAGAAACGGTTGACCTTTAACTGTCTCTGCCTCAAACATAGACATTTTCTGCAGTATAATAATATAAGGAGATTTATTTACCTCTTTGTTTACAAACAATGATTTATACATACTTTATGTGTGTGCGCATGGTTGTGTATGTGCGTGTGCGTGGTTGTGTGTGTGCGTGTGTTTTAGTCTGGAAAGGAACATTTTGGATAAGAATGATCCCATATGGTACCCTTCTGTTTTGCTCACGCATCAGTGATTCAGAAAAGCAATGTAATCTGTATGATGGCTCATTCACTCCCTCCTCTGACACTGTGAGATGTGATAGCTTTTGTAGTTGTAAACTGAACTTTTTAATGTAAAAAAGAAAGAAAGCAAATATATCATTGCCCTTAAATTAGTTCACATTTGATTTTTAACTAAGATAAGGATATTTTGAATGTGACTAATGTACTAGAAAAGGACCCTGAGCAGTTCATTGGATTAGAGGACAAAGATCAGAGCACAGGAGACATGTTTATAGTTTTAGCTCTTATTTAAAGTTTTTGTGCTTTTAAAAGTGTCAAGGCATCATCTCTGCTTAAAAACATCTACATTTTTAGTTGGACAAAATGAATAATTGCAGTTCCATTGAACTGTAATTCCCAATGACCTGACTGAATTTAAAAATATCTGTATTTGTGTTCCTCAGTTGTCTTCTATATCTGGAATTTCTCCAGGTTCTGGTAAATTCATTTTCCTTATTACATGCACCTGGCCATGTTTTTGTGTTGTGCACCCTGAGCAGGACACTTAAAGGCACTAAAGTACTATTGGAGCAGCCTTGTTATGATGTCCTGTAGTGAGAGTTCCCTGGCTACACTGGAACTTATGCTTCTGAGGCTTAAAGCCCAAATGTAGCTTCATCGTATGCAGAGATGTGGATGGACACTTTTCGGATTGATTCTTAAAGCTGAGCCACCTTAATTTTGCAATGGGCCATGTTAATTGAGTGTCACACGAATGTGAAATTACATATGTTGGTTTCTTATACCACTTTTCCACCAAAATCCTGGGTCTGTCCCGGGATTTGGAACACAGTTTCAAACTGGGTCAGACCCGGGATTTATCCCATTCACACTGCGGCCGTTCACACTGCACACGGGTGCAGTGCCGGCACTTGGAGATGATGTCATCACCAAGCACCGGAAACTCCAGCTCTCCCCTGAATGCCAGAACGGAGTCACCGGCGACCACGGGAGGAGGGATTTCCCGGGGGGCGGAGTGTCCTTTCGGGTGGCTGTGTGATGTCACAGCTGTCACCGGGAAGATGGGCAGGGAGAGATTACAGCCTCAACATATAAAGCGGAATGGTCCGGACCATACTGGGAGGCTGTAATCTCTCCCTCGCGTAACAGACAGCTTCCGAATATCACCCGATCATCATGCTGTAAACTGGTCCCGGGTCGGAAGACCCGGGTTACCTGTTTCAACTGAGCCTGACCAGGGTTTTACCCGCTCAAGACCCAGGAAGAAATGCTGAGTCAATCAACCCAGGATTTTTTTCTAGGAGCCTTTTCCACTGAGCCACTACCCGGGTTGACACGGCAATAACACGGGTATTTTGGCCAGTGGAAAAGAGGTATTAGGAGAACATTCAGTACTATGTGATATGAGGGTAGAATAGGATAGGAATTCATGTAATATAATAATATGCTTTCAAAACTGTTACTGCTACTAGAGTGCATCTGTGATTACATGCATTAGCCTTCAGTGACGTGCGGTGAGGTAAATAACTGGGGAGGCACTGGCCAGTATTAGAGCCAGATATACAGATACATATATGAACCCGAGGTTTCATGTGGGCATTATACAAAGGTGCAGCAGTATATAGTGCTGGATATATGGTGAGTTTTGATAAGGGATGTGCAGAAAAGATAGGCAGGGGAGCCAGAAGTTTGACTATAAAAATTATTATAATAATACCAAGTAGATATTTATAATATTTTCTTTAATTTTTTATTAGAATTTTTATAGTGAAACCCCTGAAGTATATCTAAATATAACAGGAAAAGCTCTGCCTCACCTCACCGCACATCACTATTAGTCTCTTCTTCCGCAGGGTAAGCTCCAATGAGATGTAGTCAGGAAGCCGACGGTCTAAATGCTGACCGCCGGCTTCCCGACTGTCTAATCCCGGCAAAGTACAAATGACAGGCGTCGAAATCCCGATACCTGTCATTAGACCTACGCCGGGATACCAATGCCCGGCATACCGAATGATGGTAAGCCGGGCACGGACACCCGCAGGTTGGGAGGGGTTAGCTTTTAGGGCCTTAGGGTTAGGCACCCCCCAGGGTGGGTTAGGCTAGGGGAAGGGGGGGTTAGAGTTAGGCATTTAGTTAGAGAGGAGGTTAGGGTTATACACTTGGAGGGGAGGTTAGGGTTAGGCACCCCTAATGGAGGGTTAGGAGGGAAAATAGGGTTAGTATACTTACCCTATTAGCGATCGGGATCTTCACCTCTGCCGGGCTTCTGCTGTCGGCCGGTGGTATTATCTACTACACCCCCTCCAATATATAGTAGCATGGCAATACAAAATTCTGCTGTCAGCTGGTTGGGGTATGGTAGTGGGAATCTGCAGTTGCAGTATAACCAGAGTTCTCGACAAAGGACATCTCGCTTTCTGCTGGTTGTGGGAAGGAATGGGTTTCATATAGCAGTTCATTGGGATGGACATCTCCTTTAACTGTTTCACTGCTTGAAAATAATTATCTTAATATTGACAACATAATAGTTATTATAATATCATGACTAATGACTTTGTACTCCTCTCCCTTTCTTCTGGTTCTCTTTCCTTTCAGCAAAGGTGTTGTCATACACAATTGATTCATATCGAATTAAAACTAATAAAAACAAAATAGTTGAGCAGAGAACATAAACTCCCTACCCACTCTTATTAAAACAATCTTTATTAAAAAATTCCTTGACAAAAATATTTTTCTAATAATCTACAATTGGCCAAGAACGTTTCCCAGTGTCAATGTATTCCACATTCTTACTCATTCTACATCTGTTCTCATCTACTTTTTGGTCTGAGACAGATTAAATCAGATATATGTTTTTTTGTGGGGAATATGGTAACTTTCCTGCAAATCTGAGAGAGTGGGAAAAGTGTGGCCACAAGTACTTTCGTTCAGATATTTGACCAAACCTGCCAGCCAGGGTCCAAATGTCAAGACCCTGTAATAAAGTCAGGATTACCAAAGAGTGGAATAATTGGACTGAAAAGGAGCCAAGCTGAGGTGTTGACAAGCCAAGTCCCAGATTATTATAGAATGGGATATCACAGGATGCATGAAGCAGATGAAAGATCTGTCTACAGTATGTCTGACTTTTTATCTCTCCTCTCTGGTATATTTTATACAAGAAATGCAGGCCTTGGGATTGCTAAGCCTCCCTCCACTCAATACAAACACTACTCTTAGGGGTGTATATTTAGTTTTTAGAAATGGAGATGTTGCCCATAGCAACCAGATTCTACTTAACATTTAACTAGCCCCTTCTAGAAGAGAATAGCTAGAATGTGATTGGTTGCTATGGGCAACGTCTCCACTTCTAAAAACTCTCACTTTAGTAAATATACCTGTAAAGGTGCATACACACGGAACAATTTTTTGAATGACTTAACTATAACGATGTCGTTATCGTTCAATCGTTGAAAAAATCGTTCAGTTTCTGAGTTATGACGATGAACGATTATCGTTCATTCGCGTTCCGGTTTGTAGTTTGTAGTGCATTCTGACTGACCAACTGAACAATTTTCATTAAGGGAGGTTACAAAAATCGTTTGTAGTTCAAAAAATCATTCATTACACTTTAAAAAAATCTGACAGAAAATCATTCATAAAATCGTTGGTAACAAAATCGTTGTGTGTGTATGCAGCTTTATGGAGCATACACACGGTCAGATTTGTCAGATTTGTCAGATTTGTCAGATCTGTCAGATGAACGATTTGAACGATTTTTACCAAAGATTTGAACGATTGAATGATTTTGACTGCATTAAAATGAATGGAATCGTCCAAGTCTGACTGCAAACACATCAGATGTCAGATATCGTTATATGACCATCGGAAACGAGCATCGTTCAAATCGTTCATCTGACAGATCTGACAGATCTGTCAGATATGTCAGATTTTGCTTCAGATATGAACGACTGAACGATTTTTAAATCTTTATCGTTCAGATCTGAAGGAAAAATCTGACCGTGTGTATGAACCATTAGTCTTAATTGTGCCAATGCAACCAAAACAGATGATGACCATTTAAACGAACACACATTTAATATTGGTATTTTCATTGCCTCTTTGTGCTGGTCAATTACTCTGATTGGATTATAAGAACTGGTGCTGACAATGTGTTAAATAGTTTTGTAGACTTATTTCACTGCACTTCATGTTCAGTCTTCTGCATTATTAATTACATTAGTGAAAGGAATGAGGGAACTATCATCTGTCTATTCTCTCTCTTCCATCGTACAAACACTGGCGAAGATATTCTAATGTACTGTTTTTCTTCTGCATAAATCATTTACCATCTTTCTGATGCATGAATTTAAATGTATGCTGATGCATCTTTGACAGTTTGAGGATAAAAGTTTTTTTCATATGTGATGAACAAAAATCGTCTTTAAATGATTTAAGCTGTATCTGTCTTCTTTGTATCACAGAGAGGATTAAACATCAAATGTTTTGCTTAATCCATGGAAGTTTTTTCCTCTATGGACCAAAGACTTGGTTATTTGCTGGTCTAGCTACCTAGAGAGGCAAACTTTGAGTATATGTGGTAAAAATAAAGTTTTGTCATAAAAAATAATTTAGTAAATGCTGTTTGAAAATGTTTCATCTACGATGTTGACGAGCAGTTTTCTGTGCACCCAATGTGGTTGCCCACATATTTTGGCCAATCTTAGAAGACCTGTAGACCAATAGAACAGGGCACCATGTAATATGTTGATCTTTTTAGTTTATGTTGCAATGTGTTAAGATAACGAGTAGAGGGGGAAGGAGTGTCGATCTGCAGAAAAAAAAAGGGGGAGTCTTAAAAAGAAAGGAAATGGAATCTAACGGAAGGAGGGAAGATTTTAAAGGGACTAACGATGGTGGTTTTCCAGCAGATATTGGATGAATGTTAAAGCGAGATGTTCAAGGTACCCATGCTTTGGAAGTCTATAGGATCGAATTGTGGAAAACATTGAACATGTATTCCATTCTGGAGAGAGTTGTTTGTAATGAAGGAGCATGCAGCTTTATCCATATTAGTGCTAGCTAGAAGGGGGCAGCCGCTGTAATGTGACGTATGAGTGTAAGTCAGTGGTGAGAGGTCACATGTAACTCTGCAATAGAAAGTAACATTTATGAGAAAAAGGCACTACAATATCCAGTAATGAGGTGACCAAACTTTGAATGTCTATCCAGAAGGGATGAAATTTAGGACAGAGCCACCAGATATGGGAAAAGTATTTATGATCCCTCCCCACAATGTCTTAGCATCAACTAGATTTGTCTGGATCATTTTTGTGAAGTTGGGCTGGGGCATAATACCAACAGGCGAATAATTTAAGTATATTTTATTTTATGCAAATGAAGATTGAACTAGAAGCAGCATAAACTCCCTATTGGCAGATAATGTGTGCAACCATAAACATATTATCACAACTTAACTAAAATAAAGAGACAGACCAAGTATATGCGATAAAATAAATGGTCAGCTTTATTTATTTTACAATTAGAAAGAATGGCAAGTCACCTGGCGCCCCACTTGACTTAAGCAAGGATGTAATGCACTCACTGAAAAGGGCCACTATCCCAATTCAAGTGTAAGAGTGATGTAAAAACTTGTAAGGGCCGATATACATCTCTGGCAAGTTAGACGGTATCCAGCCCCCATCCCAACGCACTATTTGGCCCACTCCAACGAGAGGTGCCGCTGACCCCTGTAGGATAAAATCAGCCTAACCAGTGCATTGAAGGGGGGCACACCGCCAATACTGTAGCAAGGTGGACGCTTTATATAGACTGCCGTTCTTTCTCACCACACATGTTCCCAAAGATGGTAACATTCCCGCCACCATACCACCGAACAAACTAAACCTCCTAACACTGAACAGATACTCTCAAGAAATAAAAATTGCCCTTCTTCTGTTAGGTGAACCCTATCACTACAAAAAAGATGAGCATCTTGTACGCTAAATAAAGGGTGATGCACAACCAGACTCGCCATTTCCAAAACTTTCCTGGCCACCCATGTATTCACTCTCTTCCTGGCCTTGTCCAGCCCCACAACACTATACCTACACCTCCAAGAAAGCCTGGCAATCATGTCGGACCATACAATCACATAATCTGTTCAAAGTCTGAACAACTCACCCAAATCTCGTACAATAGTGTGCCGCAATTCGAGAGACGTCTGCTGGCACAAACCATTCCCACCTAGGTGAATCTCTAAGACTATAGGAGAACCAAAGTCCTCTGCTGCAATCTGTAGACAGGGCAATAAGGCTCCCCAACACATACCTCTGTGACCTAACCACCTAACTCTATCCCAATGAGGGAAAACAGAAGCATCTGATGCGAAGCGGGATTGACCTGCCCAAAATATAAAAGAGTGTCTTACAAACCAAATGGGCTTACAATCCTGGATACCACCTGCAATACACAGAAAAATACATGAGTACGGTGACTATACGTTATTGCAGAGGCAGGTGACTTAGAGGGGGAAGGAAGGCTTGACCCAAGGTAAAAACCTACAAAAAAACCTGCTGAATCTTTTCCGTTTAGTACTATGATATCATAGTTTTTGTATATTGCCAATCATTGTCCAATGCAGGGCAAAAAACAGGGCAAAATCTCTCGAGACCCCCACCTAAAAGGTGATGAGTTGGCCGAAGCGCTCAAGCCTATAACAAAGTACATCAAGATTCCACATGGACATATCTTCTAAAGGCACTGGACCTCTACCTTCCCAGGGTCTGGATCTCCTGTAAGGAAAATCCTGAGGAAGCTGCAAAAGTTGCCGCGCTAATCTGAAAGGAATGGGTACCGAAATCCGAGGTGAAAAGCCCAATGTGCTGGATGCAACGATTGAAAACGATCGAAATTGAAATTTAGTTAGAGGGGAACCATCTAAATGCATGAGCCAAGCCCCCTCAAGTGTGGGGCGGTAATCAATATTCTGGGAAGCTGGGTGTACCGGACAAATACCCTCCACTGGATAGGATCGCAGGGACACCCAGCCACCCCTACCCCTCCGATCGGTCTTAGATCGTTGAATTCGGCAGAGCATGGAGTCATGTAGGACAATGTGAGAACGCAGCAGTGGGGGGGGAGCGGAACGAGAATGTGCAACCAACTTGCTGATGCGAAAAGCTCCATGGAAGGCCATCGCAAAAGCAAGCTGGAAGTGCAACGTTTCGAAAGGGGGCGAACACACAACTTGCAAACACTCAATTAACCGTAATACTAGGTCAGGACCAATGGGACGTCAACGATCATCCGCTGTCGGGCGTGTGCGTGACCAGCCTCTAAGAGCCATTTGAATCAAAAAACCCTTAATGACATCTTTACGTCCTGCTAGTTGCAAAAAGAAAGAGATGCCGGCAAGCCTCTGGGCCACATAAGCCCACGACCGGCCATCACCAAACAGACTCCACACAAATTTGAGCATGAGGGCACGCTTTGAAGTACCTGCTGTTCTCCGACTCTGTAAGAAGGATTTCCACTGGTGCCACGAGGCCTGATACGCAGTCAAGGTCCGAGGGGCCATGGATCGACATGCAAGATCCTTCATACCGGCTTGATAATCTGCCAACAATGAGATGGACACTGGTCACCCTGTAAAACAGCTGCAGGGGCCAAGGCCCTGAACCTCACCCAATCCTGTCTAGACAGCACGTCAATGATAGCATTGATAACCCCAGACATTTGACTGGCGGTAAAGCTAATATTCATCTGTAACGCACGCAACACCAAACAGGCTAAGAGTCGCAGCACGGGGAGACACGAGGATCTTTGGTTGCTGATGGCCTGCTCAATCCCCTGACTATCACACCAGAGCACCACAGACCGATCGTGCAACCGCCAACCCCAAAGTTCAATGGCCACGATGATGGGAAAGAGCTCTAGTAGAAGCAAGTTTGTGGTCAGACCTGACTGCACCCACTCCTCCAGCCATTCGTCAAAGCACCAAGTCCCATTCAGAAAAGCCCCAAATGCAGATGAACCTGCAGTGTCTGTGAAGAGCTTAAGGCAATCATTAGTTTGTCGAACTGAAGGCCAAATATGCACTCCGTTGAATTCCGACAGAAAGGCCTCCCAAACCACGAGATCGAGTTTTAACTCTGCAGACAGACGCAGAAAATGATGAGGTAGTCGCAAGTCCCTAACGCACGCTGTAACTTACAGTAGAAGACCCTCCCCATAGGGATAACTTTACAAGCAAAGTTCAGCAAATCGAGCAAGGATTGACCCTGTCTGAGTGTGACCTTCCCTGATGCTAGTGCAAGAAGTATGGCATCCTGCAAACGTCGAACTTTTTCCTGAGGCAGACGACAACAGCCAACTACAGTATCGATCTCAATACCTAAGAAGACTAAACAAGTGGAAGGACCCCCGGTCTTGTCATGCGCGATTGGCACCCCAAATTCTGTGAAGAGAGCTTGCAGCAAAAAGAGGAGGCATGCGCAATGATCGGAACTGGAATACCCCACACATAAGAAGTCATCTAAGTAGTGAGCCAGACCCACCTCACCAGAGCCCGCAGTCACGCACCAATGGAGGAAGGAACTTAAGTGCTCAAAAAAAGCACAGGACGCCGAGCAACCCATCGGGAGACATTTGTCCAAATAATACCCATCCGATAGCTTAAAACCCATGAAACGGAAGGAATCTGGATGCAAGGGTAACAGCCTAAATGCAGATTCGATCTCAACTTTGGCTAAAAGCGAGCCTGCACTGGAAGCGCAAACCAGATCGAGAGCCGCGTCAAATGATTGATAGTGTATTCAATACACTTCCTCGGCAATGGCATTGTTGACCAACTTTCCGGGGGAGTGGGACAGGTGTTGTATAAGCTGGTAACTACCTGAGGTTTTCTTGGGTGCAACTCCAACAGGGGAAAGAATCGCGCCCATCACCGGAGGTTCATCAAAAGATCCCATCATGCGCCCCAGACCAACCTCCTTCATCACCTTATCTTTAACAATTTGAGGTAAATTGTAGGCAGAATGGAGATTTCTGGGAAACCCCGAACTCTCTGCCCCTGAAACTGGAAGGTGAAATTATTCTATAAACCCACTGCGTAAAAATTCTGTGTCATCACGTAAAGGATATCAAGCAAGCCACGTGGACATGGTACCCAGCCGTATCGAGGACATCGCCTTACTTAGAGGATCCAGAGGTAACACGCTTGGGTGCGGACCCTTGGACAGCTGCTGGGGATCCCCCGCTGTTTCTGGGACAATCCTTGCTGGGGTGGGCTGCGTTGCAACGGATAAGGATGTGACGACAATGACAACGACCACACATTGTGCAGGTGCAATGGTTGAAGGCGAAACACTTCCCCTTTGCCTGAGGATTACCAGTTGTCCTCAGGGGCAATGGGGGTCACGGATTACACCTGACGACACTAGGTCGGTTCAGGCGTTCCCCGAGTGGACTGAGAAACCTCCATCCAGACTTCCACATCCTTACAACCCAGATCTAAATTTACCACCCAATCCTGTCTCCTGCGAAATTCTTTGTCATAGTGATGCCAGGCCGAACCCTGAGATGACCATAAAAGACCGTGAATCAAGTGGAGATAGCGAATAACATTAAGGTATTCGGACGTCTAGTCTTCAAGTAGCAGGGAGAAAATACACAAAACCCTGATAACCATTAGTATAGGACTTATACGCCTCCACCCCTATGCCTCCTTTCTTTGCAGCGACAGACTCTTTTTTAGATTTTGCAGTGAGGGTGAACATAGTGCCCTATGCAAATGCACTTTCTAATGTGCGTGCGTAAACCCCGCGTGACTTCCGTGTTTGCGCAGTGTACTACGTCGGCCGGACCAGCCCTACCCTCCACGCTAGTACTACTTCCTGTGGACCTATCACTAGATTGACAGCGTCTCCTTGTACGATGATGCTGCGATCACTTAGATCGCCTGCGCCAAGCCCTGAGGGAACTATCGTCCGAAGATGATGAGGAACTGGAAGAAGAACTAATATCAGATGAACTATTGCACTTACCAACAGGCACACCGGCCACGTTCCGGGGACCAGAATCTGCGACGACCCCGAAGTAGCCCCACTTTCAGCTGAAACAGAAGATACAGAGGCAGAATCATGTGAATCATTACCCGTATCCACTACTGGGGCAAAGGAAACCGCATAAACAGGTGAGGCTGCGAGGTAAAGGCCACACATAGGACTTCATTGAGAGTCGGTCGAAGCGGCCGCACGGTCGTACACAGGCGATGTTCGCTGATCTGCGCATGCGTACAGTTCGCAATGCGCGTGCGCAAACTAGCGGCTACGATCAGAAATTTCTCTCTCCTTGAACACCGCCAGGTCGGTAGTTTGAGTGACAGATTGCGGTGTTTGTGGGTGGTAACATGGGAAGGTGCTTGAAAACGGGGGTGTGGAGATCCGAACGCAGGCATGCCTCATTATGCGAACGGCGTTTTAAGGGAGTGCATAATTAACAAAGTAGTGTCATGGCACACGTGACAGGGGAGGTTTTACACTGACATGATCGTAGAGCTTAAGAGAGGGTCAAGTCTACCTTTAGCTCTATGACCAGTTCCGATGGCATACGATGCTCGCGATTAATCCTTATGTAGCCGGAGATGACGTGTTATGCGTACGAGAAGTGGGCGTATTTTTAGCGATCCGACCGCATCCACCCCTTGGTCGGCCAGCTAACGATCCGACCTTAGGGACGCAATATGCGTGTGCATCATTTGCATATCCGGACCCTTTTTCTATACGACCGTGCGGCCGCTTCGACCGACTCTGAATGAGGTCCATATTCCCTAACTGCTGTAGGATTGGACCTAGCTGCGCCCGCATATTGTCTGATGCAGTCCCAGACGAGGCCGCACTAGATGTCCCCGCACCCCCAGGCTGCGGAGACAGCAGGGGAGTGAGAGCACCCACCACTGCCACTGGCAGCCCTGCAATAGCTCCGTTATCTAGCGTGGCTGCACCCGCGTGGCCAGCTGGGCTTATAGCAGCACTACCAGAGAGGAGTACAGGGGCTGCCATGGGGGATCCAATGCCAGCCAGCAGACCATGCTGCCCCTGATTTGATCCCCTGTTCCTGGAAGATGGCCGCTGGCCCCTCCCCCCGGCCCAAGAACATGGCCGCTGGTTCCGCCCTCCGCCGTTATGGAGTGAGCTGGCACCATGACCGGCTCCCGACTCACCCTGCCATGAATGCGCTTGGTCCCCCGGCTGATTAGATCCACAGCGCGGAACTCAGCCGTGGTGACCGTTACCAGCTCAGTATGCAGGAGGGCCGCACGCGCAGGACCGCCATCAGGGGGGAACTGCTGGGCCTGGAGTCCCGGGCCCGGTCAGAGAGGGGGCCCGCACCTGGCTCCTACCCAAAGGCCAGCACGGGGGCCAAGGTGACATCTGCCTCCTGGGCCAGTATAATTTTGTTAGTAGAAGGGCCGCAGGCACCGTAGAGACTTAAGGGCTCCACTCCCCGGCTGTTTGGCCACTGCTGCGCTAAAGGTGCCAGCGCGCCCGGCTGTCTCTGCCTCCCCGAGTCACTCCTACGTCGGTGCACTCTGATGCAGAGGGGAGTGAGACATTAGGATGTTGTGACGTCCTAACATCTCATACACCAGCTAGAAGAAAAGCAGCTTACAAGAGAAGCAAACGTGCTCCTCCCTGGCCAGCCGAAGCCGAGCCCCAGCAGAAAAGAGAAGAAGAGGAAAAAACTGAATAACAGGTAAGTAAAAAAAGAAAGGCACACAAGACCATTGAAGAGAGACACTGCGGGGCTGTAGTTGCAGGAACACGGAGGGGATCCCTGCTATTTTGTCAGTCCCGGGCCCCACAATTTCTGATGGCAGCCCTGCGCACCCATCCATGAGAGTGGTGTGCGCGGGTCCGAGCGACATCAGTCCCCCGGCCGATTAGATCCACAAAGCGGGACTCAGCCGGGGTGACCGGTACCTGTGGCGCATGAAGGCCACGCTGGGCGTGTCCGCGTGAGTGGTGCGTACGGGTCTGAGCGGCATCAACAGTGCCATCCGCGCCATCCTCTCCAGATCGTCGGGAGGACCGGCGTGGCTGTTGAGCAGTGCTCAGGGGAGAGGGAGACTGAAGTACTAAGGGAGGTATGAGCCCAGCCCGGCAGCATCAGCCAGCCGGGCGGGGACAGAGCGGGCACGCTGTGGGCGAGACATGATCGATCCACAGAGCAGAATAGAGAGAGGATTGAGAAAAGACAGAATAGAGAGGGAAAGAGAAAGTTGTAGAATAAGAAGGTGGGAAGAATAAGATGAAAAACAGTAATACTCAGAACTCTACAACCTGTGACCAACAGCAAGCAGATAAAGTTCAAAAGAGGCAGAATAACCTTAGAGACCTACCCACACTTCTATTAAACCACACCCCTTAACACAACACTCACTAATCCTTTCTCAGTGTCAACTTGTCAATCATTAAACTAACACTCCCTACATAATTTTATTAACTCCACGCATTCCTGTCTAGGGGTTTATATATGCCCTCTGATCTATCTGAATCTCTGTTATCTTTAGAGCGAATTTCCTCCCAATCCTCATTATCTAAAAATACTCCCATGTCTGACTTCATGTTCTGAATAGAACATGGTTTTGGCAGTTGGCACATCTTATAATCAAGGATGCATAGCTTCAGTAGTAAGGTAACATCCAGCAGTTCTTAGTAAAGACGGGCACACACTGTGCAATAATTGTTCCAATCAGCTAATTATCGGCCGGTTGGAAAATAATTGCACAGTGTATTGCAACAACCGAGCAGCAATTTTCATTCTGTCAGGCATGAGAAATCTTCCAGCATGACCAACAGATACAATAATTTGTGTTCGGATTTGACAGTGGATATACTCACCAGCAGACATACAGACCAATTATCTGACAGTATATGGCAATGTCAGATAATTGGCATGACAGTCTGATGATGAATTTGATCTCATAGTGTGTTGCCTGCATAACCCCTGCAAAGTGTTTCTGTTGATAGAATTGGTAGAATTTTTGCGAGGTAAAGTTCAATATTCTTGTAAGTCTGAGAGAGGGGGAAAGGTGTGCCAATATGTAATATTTTTTAGATACAGGTATCTGACTAAACCTACCAGCCAGGGCCCAAAAGAGCCAGTAATAAAGTCAAGATATGAAAGAACCTGAAGTTTTGAGAAGAAAAGTCCCAGATTGTTAAAGAATGGGATATTACAGGATGCAAGAAGGCTAAGTTTGGAAATTGCCATTGAGGGAGTCACAGAAGGGAGAACGCAGAAGAAAGTCCCCTTTCAACAGTGTGAGAATCCCACAAAACACTCTGAGTAAGAAGAATTTCCCAAATATTAACATTGCAACTCAGGGATGGCCAGGCCTCTTCACCTCCTGAGCGCCGCAGCAAAAACAGAAGCCAAACTCTAGGATTTTTTTGGGACTAAATTTATGTTATGTTGTAAACATTTGAAACGCAGCTGGAGGTGGGGAGTCAACAATTACAAGTGTTTGACATAAATATAAGAGTTTGGCAAGTATGTTGACTCAGCCATTCTTATCCTGTTTTCTAGATAAGATTTAATTTGAGAAAATAGTTCAGAATAATTAACTTGAAACAATTTATGATAGTGTTTGGTGAGGATGTCCAAATATTTATTCTTAGTTTCAGCAAAAAGGGTAGTTTTGTTCTAGAGTTAACTGAAGTGTATTTGATATATAAAAAATCTAAGGCCTTCTGAGAGTTATTTATATAGGCTGAGTGTAGGCCATATACTGTACATCTATATATGTAAAGCTGGGTACACACTGACAGATACATTGGCCGATCAATTGATCGGCCAATGTATCTGCTGCCCGTCGGCAAGTGTGTACCTGCGACATTTTGGTGAACATCGCCGTTCACCGACATATCTCATTGGCTGTGCTGTACAGCCGATGGACAGATATGTCTGCAGACATATCTGCGCATCAACAAGGGTGTACGGGCGGTCGGCAGACCGCCCGTACACACACAGCGGGACACGCCCCCGACACGCCCACCGGCTGCTGGGTCCCGTTCCCCGGCCACCGGGACCCGAGGGCACAAGCAGATGATGGCCGTTCAGTGTGTATGAACGACCATCATCTGCAGATATATCTGTCAGGTGTTTACCCACCTTAAGGGGCAAGTTAGCAAATTAGTTATGTGGTATCTTTGTAAGAACAACAAACGCATATTTGGCAATTCTATGGGTATGATTACCCACAGGGATACCGTCAAAGTTTTGATTACCATAAAACTTTGGTGCAAGGGGCTTGGTAAGGAAAGAAAACATTAAGGGCCTGAGGAGGCATTATTGCCTTCTGTCTTTATTCCCCTCAAGGACTTTTCCTTTAAATCCCATCAACCTGAGAGCTCCAAACATAAAAGGCCATGAAATGTGATCAAACATTTTTTCAGCGTACAAGGAATTTACTACAGTGAATAGATCAAGTCTATGGCATGCCTTGTGTTACGGGGTGCCTGGCATCCTGGGATAAGGCCACTTGTTCTGGATTTATTAGTTAGGGGAGAAGACGATTCAGTCTATTTGCTAGAATTTTCACATATATTTTACTAAGGATGAAATTCAAGAGATTCTATGAGCATTGTGCATGATTGTGACATGATTTGGAGATGACAACTATACAGGCTATTGAGATAACAAAATAGTCTCTATAAGATGTGGTTAAAGATGGACATTAAGGGGTATATTTACTAAAGTGCTGGTCTTTATAAGTAGAGTTGTTGCCCATAGCAACCAATCAGATTCTAGCAATTATATTCTAGACGGTGCTAGACCAATGATAAGTAGAATCTTATTGGTTGCTATGGGCAACAACTCCACTTTTAAAAACCCGCACTTTAGTAAATTTACCCCTAAGTGAGGGCTGGGTGGTGACGAGGATTCAAGCTCCTTGATAGATGGGGAAAGGGAAAGGATGGGAGACATTAATAAAAAAAAATTACAATGATGACTAAAATCTTTTAAACAATACAAAATGGGTTTAAACTAGGGGTGAGCGGGTTCGGATTTCTGAAATCCGAACCCCCCCGAGCCCCCCGATCCGAGTCCGATCCGAGTCAGGCTTGACTTTTCCCGCCTGACTCGGATCTGAAATCGAGGCAAAACGTCATCATCCCGCCTTCCGAGTCTCGCGTGTTTTGGATCCTATATAAGGAACCCGCGTCGGCGCCATTTTCTCATTCGGCTGTGGACAGTGAAGAGGGAGGGTGGGAGTTAGGGCTGGCTGGGCTGTGTAGTGTAGTGTAGTGTAGTGCTGCTGTTGTCCACTACTTCAAAGTCCATAGGGGCTGGCTGTGTTGTGCTGTGCTGCTGTTGTTAATAGGGGCTGTGTCCACTACTTCAAAGTCCATAGGGGCTGGCTGGACTGTGTTGTGCAGTCAGTACTCCATAGGGGCTGTGTCCACTCCAAAGTCCTGTGCAGTGTCCCAGTCCTAAAGGGGTGCTGTAGTGTTGTCCAGGGGGTGCTCTGTCCATCAGGGGTGCTCCCCCCAAGTGCTAAAAAAATAATATATTTTCTGTGTTTGTGAATTGTGTGCGCAGTAGCCGCACGTGCATCAACAAAGTAGTGCCAAGCGTGCGCCTGTGTCATAAGTAAAGGGCCGGCTGGCTTGACCGTTAAAGGGTGCTGTAACCCCCAAAGTACACTCCAGTCCAAACCAAAAAAAAAATTATTTTCTGTGTTTGTGAATTGTGTGCGCAGTAGCCGCACGTGCATCAACAAAGTAGTGCCAAGCGTGCGCCTGTGTCATAAGTAAAGGGCCGGCTGGCTTGACCGTTAAAGGGTGCTGTAACCCCCAAAGTACACTCCTGTCCAAACCGAAAAAAAAAATATTTTCTGTGTTTGTGAATTGTGTGCGCAGTAGCCGCACGTGCATCAACAAAGTAGTGCCAAGCGTGCGCCTGTGTCATAAGTAAAGGGCCGGCTGGCTTGACCGTTAAAGGGTGCTGTAACCTCCAAAGTACACTCCAGTCCAAACCAAAAAAAAAAATATTTTCTGTGTTTGTGAATTGTGTGCGCAGTAGCCGCACGTGCATCAACAAAGTAGTGCAAAGCGTGCGCCTGTGTCATAAGTAAAGGGTCGGCTGGCTTGACCGTTAAAGGGTGCTGTAACCCCCAAAGTACACTCCAGTCCAAACCAAAAAAATATATATTTTCTGTGTTTGTGAATTGTGTGCGCAGTAGCTGCACGTGCATCAACAAAGTAGTGCCAAGCATGCGCCTGTGTCATAAGTAAAGGGCCGGCTGGCTTGACCGTTAAAGGGTGCTGTAACCCCCAAAGTACACTCCAGTCCAAACCAAAAAAATATATATTTTCTGTGTTTGTGAATTGTGTGCACAGTAGCCGCACGTGCATCAACAAAGTAGTGCCAAGCGTGCGCCTGTGTCATAAGTAAAGGGCCGGCTGGCTTGACCATTAAAGGGTGCTCTAACCCCCAAAGTACACTCCAGTCCAAACCAAAAAAAAAATTATTTTCTGTGTTTGTGAATTGTGTGCGCAGTAGCCGCACGTGCATCAACAAAGTAGTGCCAAGCGTGCGCCTGTGTCATAAGTAAAGGGCCGGCTGGCTTGACCGTTAAAGGGTGCTGTAACCCCCAAAGTACACTCCAGTCCAAACCAAAAAAAAAATTATTTTCTGTGTTTGTGAATTGTGTGCACTGTGGCTGCACGTGCATCAACAAAGGAGCAGCGCCAAGCGTACGCCTGTGTCCCATAAGTAAAGAGCCGGCTGGCTCATTTCTTAAAGGGTGGTGTAACCCACAAAGTGCACTACTCTCCAGCAAAAATAAAAAAGTATTTTCTGTGTTTGTGTGCGCTTTAGCCGCACGTATATATCAATATAACATAAATGGAGGACCAAACTTTCACCGATAAAAATAAAATAGGGAAATATCAAGAACCACTTCCTCCTAGTGCTGTTGCTGCTGCTGGGAGTTGTTCATCTTCCCAGAGAGGAAGTAGGAACATCACTACTTTTACTAAACAATTGACCCTCCAACAGTCCCTAGCGATGAGGATGAAGTACGACAGCAGTCATCCTGAAGCAAAACGTATAACTGAGGCCTTGACTGCTATGTTGGTGTTAGACGTGCATCCGGTATCCGCCATTAGTGCAGTGGGATTTAGACAATTGATGGAGGTAGTGTGTCCCCGGTTCCAAATCCCGTCTAGATTCCACCGGCATCCTCAAAGCAGCAGTGACAAGCGTGCGTCTGTCTGTTAAAGGGTGGTGACACCCTCAAAGTGTGCTACACAAACAATAAAAATATTGTTCTTTTTTTTTCTGTCTTTGTGAATTGTGTGAGATGTAGCCGCACTTGCATCCTTAAAGCAGCAGCGACAAGCGTGCGTCTGTCTGTTAAAGGGTGGTGACACCCTCAAAGTGTGCTACACAAACAATAAAAATATTGTTCTTTTTTTTTCTGTCTTTGTGAATTGTGTGGGCTGTAGCCGCACTTGCATCCTCAAAGCAGCAGGGACAAGCGTGCGTCTGTCTGTTAAAGGGTGGTGAAACTCTCAAAGTGCTCCAAAAAATAAAAAACTATTTTTTTAATGTGTTTGTGACTTGTGTGCGATGTAGCCGCACTTGCATCCTCAAAGCAGCAGCGACAAGCGTGCGTCTGTCTGTTAAAGGGTGGTGACACCCTCAAAGTGTGCTACACAAACAATAAAAATATTCTTCTTTTTTTTTCTGTCTTTGTGAATTGTGTGGGCTGTAGCTGCACTTGCATCCTCAAAGCAGCAGCGACAAGCGTGCGTCTGTCTGTTAAAGGGTGGTGTAACCCTCAAAGTGCTCAAAAAAATAAAAAACTATTTTTTTAATGTGTTTGTGACTTGTGCGCGATGTAGCCGCACGTGCATCAACATAGTAGCAGCGCCAAGCGTGCGCCTGTGTCATAAGTCAAGGGCTGGTTGGACATCTGGTCCGGACTGAAGGACGTGCCAACAATTTCTGACAAGTCTACTGTCACTGCATATGATACTGTCCTCAAAGCAGCAGCGACAAGCGTGCGTCTGTCTGTTAAAGGGTGGTGACACCCTCAAAGTGTGCCACACAAACAATAAAAATATTGTTCCTTTTTTTTCTGTCTTTGAGAATTGTGTGGGCTGTAGCCGCACATGCATCCTTAAAGCAGCAGCAACAAGCGTGCGTCTGTCTGTTAAAGGGTGGTGACACCCTCAAAGTGTGCTACACAAACAATAAAAATATAATCTTTTTTTTTCGGTCTTTGTGAAATGTGTGGGCTGTAGCCGCACCTGCATCCTTAAAGCAGCAGTGATAAGTGTGCGTCTGTCTGTTAAAGGGTGGTGACACCCTCAAAGTGTGCTACACAAACAATAAAAATATTCTTCTTTTTTCTGTCTTTGTGAAATGTGTGGGCTGTAGCCGCACCTGCATCCTTAAAGCAGCAGCATCAAGCGTGCGTCTGTCTGTTAAAGGGTGGTGACACCCTCAAAGTGTGCTACACAAACAATAAAAAATATTGTTCTTTTTGTTTCTGTCTTTGAGAAATGTGTGGGCTGTAGCCGCACCTGCATCCTTAAAGCAGCAGCGACAAGCGTGCGTCTGTCTGTTAAAGGGTGGTGACACCCTCAAAGTGTGCTACACAAACAATAAAAATATTATCTTTTTTTTTCGGTCTTTGTGAAATGTGTGGGCTGTAGCCGCACCTGCATCCTTAAAGCAGCAGTGACAAGCGTGCGTCTGTCTGTTAAAGGGTGGTGACACCCTCAAAGTGTGCTACACAAACAATAAAAATATTCTTCTTCTTTTTTCTGTCTTTGTGAATTGTGTGGGCTGTAGCCGCACTTGCATCCTCAAAGCAGCAGCGACAAGCGTGCGTCTGTCTGTTAAAGGGTGGTGACACCCTCAAAGTGTGCTACACAAACAATAAAAATATTGTTCTTTTTTTTTCGGTCTTTGTGAAATGTGTGGGCTGTAGCCGCACCTTCATCCATAAAGCAGCAGCGACAAGCGTGCGTCTGTCTGTTAAAGGGTGGTGACACCCTCAAAGTGTGCTACACAAACAATAAAAATATTGTTCTTTTTTTTTCGGTCTTTGTGATATGTGTGGGCTGTAGCCGCACCTGCATCCTTAAAGCAGCAGCGACAAGCGTGCGTCTGTCTGTTAAAGGGTGGTGACACCCTCAAAGTGTGCTACACAAACAATAAAAATATTGTTCTTTTTGTTTCTGTCTTTGTGAAATGTGTGGGCTGTAGCCGCACCTGCATCCTTAAAGCAGCAGCGGCAAGCGTGCGTCTGTCTGTTAAAGGGTGGTGACACCCTCAAAGTGTGCTACACAAACAATAAAAATATTATATTTTTTTTTCGGTCTTTGTGAAATGTGTGGGCTGTAGCCGCACCTGCATCCTTAAAGCAGCAGCGACAAGCGCGCGTCTGTCTGTTAAAGGGTGGTGACACCCTCAAAGTGTGCTACACAAACAATAAAAATATTGTTCTTTTTTATTCTGTCTTTGTGAATTGTGTGGGCTGTAGCCGCACTTGCATCCTCAAAGCAGCAGCGACAAGCGTGCGTCTGTCTGTTAAAGGGTGGTGTAACTCTCAAAGTGCTCCAAAAAATAAAAAACTATTTTTTGAATGTGTTTGTGACTTGTGTGCGATGTAGCCGCACTTGCATCCTCAAAGCAGCAGCGCCAAGCGTGCGTCTGTCTGTTAAAGGGTGGTGACACCCTCAAAGTGTGCTACACAAACAATAAAAATATTGTTCTTTTTGTTTCTGTCTTTGTGAAATGTGTGGGCTGTAGCCGCACCTGCATCCTTAAAGCAGCAGCGGCAAGCGTGCGTCTGTCTGTTAAAGGGTGGTGACACCCTCAAAGTGTGCTACACAAACAATAAAAATATTATATATTTTTTTCGGTCTTTGTGAAATGTGTGGGCTGTAGCCGCACCTGCATCCTTAAAGCAGCAGCGACAAGCGCGCGTCTGTCTGTTAAAGGGTGGTGACACCCTCAAAGTGTGCTACACAAACAATAAAAATATTGTTCTTTTTTATTCTGTCTTTGTGAATTGTGTGGGCTGTAGCCGCACTTGCATCCTCAAAGCAGCAGCGACAAGCGTGCGTCTGTCTGTTAAAGGGTGGTGTAACTCTCAAAGTGCTCCAAAAAATAAAAAACTATTTTTTGAATGTGTTTGTGACTTGTGTGCGATGTAGCCGCACTTGCATCCTCAAAGCAGCAGCGACAAGCGTGCGTCTGTCTGTTAAAGGGTGGTGACACCCTCAAAGTGTGCTACACAAACAATAAAAATATTCTTCTTCTTTTTTCTGTCTTTGTGAATTGTGTGGGCTGTAGCCGCACCTGCATCCTTAAAGCAGCAGCGACAAGCGTGCATCTGTCTGTTAAAGGGTGGTGACACCCTCAAATTGTGCTACACAAACAATTAAAATACTGTTCTTTTTTTTTCGGTCTTTGTGAAATGTGTGGGCTGTAGCCGCACCTGCATCCTTAAAGCAGCAGCGACAAGCGTGCGTCTGTCTGTTAAAGGGTGGTGACACCCTCAAAGTGTGCTACACAAACAATAAAAATATTCTTCTTCTTTTTTCTGTCTTTGTGAAATGTGTGGGCTGTAGCCGCACTTGCATCCTCAAAGCAGCAGCGACAAGCGTGCGTCTGTCTGTTAAAGGGTGGTGTAACCCTCAAAGTGCGCTCCACAAACAATAAAAATATTATTTATTTTTTTTCTGTCTTTGTGAATTGTGTGGGCTGTAGCCGCACTTGCATCCTCAAAGCAGCAGCGACAAGCATGCGTCTGACTGTTAAAGGATTACATCGGTGACAGCATCCAAGTAGGCATGTCAGACAGTCCGTACCTGTACTGGCAGGAAAATGAAGCAATTTGGAGGTCCCTGTACAAACTGGCTCTATTTTACCAGAGTTGTCCCCCCTCCAGTGTGTACTCCGAAAGAGTGTTTAGTGCAGCCGGGAACCTTATCAGCGAAAGGCGTAGGAGGATGCTTCCACAAAATGTGGAGAAGATGATGTTCATAAAATGAATTATCAACTCTTCCAGGGAGACCAGCCTCCAGAACATACAGAGGGACCTGTGGTTCCAGCGGGGACGAATTAATACTCTGTGAGGATGAGGATGTACACACTGAAGAGGGGATGAGGAGGATGAGGATGACATCTTGCCTCCGTAGAGCCAGTTTGTGCAGGGACAGATTAATTGCCAGCTTGTTTTGTGGGGCCCAAACGAGCCAATCATTTCAGCCACAGTTGTGTGGCAGACCCTGGCGCTGAAATGATTGGTTTGTTAAAGTGTGCATGTCCTGTTTATACAACATAAGGGTGGGTGGGAGGGCCCAAGGACAATTCCATCTTGCACCTCTTTTTTTTCTTTGCATTATGTACAGTTTGGGGCCTAGTTTTTCAAACTGCCATCCTGTCTGCCACTGCAGTTTCACGCCTAGATGGGTCACGTGTTTGTGCCGCCCACTCGTGTCGCTTAGCATAGTCATCCAGCTACCTCGCTGCAACCTTTTGGACATAAAAACACTATTGTGAGGTGTGAGGTGTTCAGAATAGACTGGAAATGAGTGGAAATTAAGGTTATTGAGGTTAATAATAGCATAGGAGCAGAAAAACCTACAAATTCTGTGATTTTAGCTGTTTTTATGCTTTTTTTCAAAAAAATACAGATCCAAAACACAAAACCCAGAACCCAAAACACGGAAGGGTGGTTTTGGCAAAACCAATCCAGATCCAAAACACGAAGAAAGATCCAGATCCAAAACCAAAACACAAAACACGAAAAGTGGCCGGTGCACACCCCTAGTTTAAACTATTAAGTGGAAAAGGTTACCCAGCATCAGCTTGGAAGAGTAATTGTGCATTGGCAGACAGTGGTCTTGTGTTAGCCTAAAGGAGACATGAGTAAGGAAGAGTAGTACATGGAAAGAAAGGACTATCAGAAAAGAATGAGTGAATAGATTGGAACTGTAAAGAAGAGGGCGAGGAGAAAATGGAGAGAGGTAAGTAAAATATAGGCCCTCGTTCAGAGTCAATCGCAAGAAGCGATCGCCCACTCTGAATGAGGGCGGGCACTTCTTGATTTGAAGTGCTGCCTCCAGGTCACAAGCTAAGCTGTGGTTTACCACCCACAACTTAGCTTGCGATCAGGGTGATGGTCGCGATGGTCATCTCCATCGCGACCATAGGGGCTTACGACCAGACCCTAAGGTTGGGTCTGGGCACTCGTAAACCCCAGGGAACTTCCTGCTCTGTTTGAGTGGCGCCGCCCCCAAACGGCAAGCTTTCCGACTGGAACGCCTCCATTTGGCCTGGCACGCCCCCGGCCCGTCCAGCAAACGGGACGAGCTGTCACTCAACATCAACAGCTCGCCCCGTCTGCTACGAGACCCCTAGCGTCGGAGCGCCCGTCGGCTAGCCGGGTCTCGCACATGTGCATGACGGAGCCGGCTCCATCGTGTGCGTGCTGTGTGGGGACCACCAACCCGGTTGCGAGCGCATCGCTTGCGACCGGGTCTGAATGAGACCCCTAGTACTAGTAGGGGTATATTTACTAAAGGTTTGTTTTTATCGATTTTTAATTAAAATTCATAAAAATCAATTAACATCAGGGTATTTAGTATTTACTAAAACTTAAAAAAAAAAATCAAATATTGTCTGTTAGTAAATGTGTAATTTAGCCCCAGAAACACAACATTGATGTTGATCGATTTTAAATAGATTAAAATCGATTAAAATTGACCTTTAGTAATATACCCTGTAGTATGGGAAAGTAGGAAGAGATGGTCAGAGCACAGCTGACATAAAAAAAGAGAAATGTTTCCGTTATTCAGATGCAATATCACTGATGGAGATAAGGTGATCACAGATGAAACAGTTAAAAGGAAGCCATCAGGTCATTGACCTTGGAAGATTCAGGAAATAAAGAGCTTGATAGTCATAGGGGAGGGACTCCCACCACTCAGGATTTTCTGGCTGTGAACACTGTAGTGAAAGGGTATTCGTAGTTGGGGATTCCTAGTTTCTTGAGAAATTTGAAGCTGCAAAGAGAAACCCAAAATATATTTGTAGCTATACTGATTTAACATATGTGCAATAGGCTGAAGATCCTTCCATATCTTTATAATAGAATAGGCCAAGTAATGGATTATGTAATACTGCAGAGCGCAACTGAGTAGATGTACCTGGTAATGAAAGTTCTCCTTGATATGAAAATACTGCAGACAGATTTGGTAGAAGGTGAAGAAAGAGCATGGAGTGCTATCAGGATGGATGACCAGGAGTTTAAATAATATTCCCGGGAACTGTATTGGGGCAGGGCAAAATAACAAATCAAGCCCCACAGCATAGCAATATAAAAAACAACAACACACTAACTGCTGGCTCAAACATGTCTTTTTTTTTTTTTTAGCTTTTTTAGCTTTGTAATAAACCTATAGAACTGCCCCTGTTCTCCAGCTACAGGAGCCTCTATTTTCCATAATGTGCTATGTGCACATCAATACACAGTTGCCCCTAGGTCTTGTGTGCAATATTATAGGTTTATATCAATACTTGTGCATAGAAAAATTTATTAGTTAAGTGGACGCTGAGCGGTAAATTGTGGCTATTGGCTTGGAATATTGTATGTAATACACACAGCATAAAGTGGCAAGAATTGTCAGATACAATCCAAAATCAGACTAGTGGCTAATGGTATCGTAGGGCCAGCATAGTAGGGAATATTAGCAGGGTCAATAATGAGCAGACTTCAAGCATGAACGCTTAGGCAAGCTAAGGCTATTACAGGCAACAAGTGAATGGTGCTGTCAGTCTAATAAGCTAATCAGTGACCAATCCCAGCAGTGGATCACGTCAATGATTAGTAATGCTTAGTACCTAAATATCAACAAAGTCAAATGAATGTCAAGGCACCCAGTGTGAACAGTGTAAATGAGCTGAGATTCCTTGCAACTCCTGAGTCTTCCACTGCTCCTATCCCAGCCTCTGTCCATAAATCTGACACATACAAAGTCATTAACAAAACTAATCTAATGCTGGGTACACACTGGCCAATATATTGTGCCCCCGTCGGCCAGTGTGTACAGATGATATGTCTGTGAACAACGTCGTTCACAGACATATCGCATTGGCTGTGCTGCACAATCAATGAACAGATATGTCTGCAGACATATCTGTCTATCGGCAAGTGTGTATGGGCAATCACCCGTACAAAGGGGTGCAGAGAAGGGGGGGGGAGCCGCAAGCGCGTACTACTCACCCGGGTCCGGCACAGCTCCCCATCCACAGCAGCCCAGCACTGGGAGACTGTCCGAGGCTGCTAAAGCAGCAGCCCGAGCAGTCTCCTATGACATAGGGGGGGACCGATCACGCTGATCGCCCCCCCATTGGCTGTGCTCCAGGCTGAGGAGCACACAGTGCCCCCCTCCCCAGCACGAGGATGCATGGCCATGCCTTCCGCGATTAGGCCAAACCCCCTACCCGCTCCACGGCCACCGGGACCTGCTACAGCATGCAGACGATGGTCGTTCAGTGTGTATGAATGACCATCATCTGCAGATATATCTGCAGATCACTCAACCTGCAGATATATCTGTCAGGTATGTACCCACCTTTACATACATACATCACATCACTTGTCTCAAAATATGTCCCCTCTCAATCCCTCTGTGCCTCTCATTCTCACTCATTACTTATGCTGGGTACACACAGGACGATCTGTTCAGCGAACGATATCGCTGAACGATCTCCCTTGAAATTCCTGGTGTGCTGAATGAATGATATTGTTCATCCACACGCCAAAGATATCACCAACGATAAACGACCAACGATCGCAAACCCCTATGGAAAATGCACAATATCGTCCAGATTGGCCTACATGCATCCCCGATGGACGATATCGTTATCGTCCAGCGGGTGCAGGCATCGTTGTTCATTCATTGCATATATACAGAACGATATGAATGATATATCGTTGAACGATATCGTTATCATTCAATCGTAACGATATATCGTTCCGTGTGTATGCACCTTTACTCCCATTCAAGTAAGAGGACCTTTTTAGGGCTGAACCGCCTCCTAGACTGATTACCACCTTTCTACACAGTTCACTCTAAACTTGCATTTAAGGGTATATTTACTAAAATTTGTTTTTTTTAGAAGTGGAGGTGTTGCCCATAGCAACCATACAAATTCTAGCTATTATCTTCTAGAAGATGCTAGATAAATGTTAAGTAGAATCTGATTGTTTGCTATGGGCAACAGTGGCGGAACTAGCGGCGGTGCAGCCGGAGGCTTGCAGCGGGGCCCGCTGTGGTGCAGGGGCCCATAGCCACTGCACACGCCGCCTGTGTCCCCCGGGCACCACAGTATTTAGGTGTAGTGCAGTCCGCAGTGAGAGCGGTCCGCACTACATAGTAACAAACACAGGGCCTGATTCAGACCCGCTCCCGAGCACTGAGTGCTCGCAATCGGGTCGATGGTGCCCTAGTGTGCATGCGCACGACGGAGGGAGCTCCGTCGTGCGCATGCGCGAGACCCGGAGAGTGACGGGGAAGCCGTCGCTCCAGGTCTCGCACCAAAGGGGGCGTGCTGTCGATGGGCTTGCGGTCACTGAGACCCTACCGCAGGGTCTCGTCGCAAGCCCGATGGTCGCGATGGTCTTGACCATCGCGACCATCATCATGGACGCTCGCATAAGCTGTGGATGGTAACCCACAGCTATGCGAGCATCCAAGAGGCCGCTCCAAGTTTAGGTAGGAGGGCCCTGATTCAGAGCGAGCGCTCTGGTCAGAGCGTCCAGCTCTGAATCAGGCCCACACTGCCACCAGCGGCCGCTGTGTGTTTATTATAGCAGCCAATGAGAGTCAGACAAACTCTCATTGGCTGCTGCGTCCATGGAGGGAGACGGGCTGGAGCTCACTCATAAGCTCCGCCTTCTGGCTCCCCCCTGCAGCGGGTGATGGGAGAGACGTCATGACGTCTCTCCCATAGTGCAATGCGGGCCGGGAGGAGCAGACAGCGGTGGTCGTGGCAGGAGCGGGGATTCAGGTAAGTTGTGTTTTTTTGTGTGTGTGTAAGGGGCACGGCCACTGAGACTGGCACTGCATACGGGGGGCGCTATTGGTGGCACTGTATAGGGGGGTGGCCGCTACTAGGGGCACTGTATAGAGGGGGTAGCCGCTACTGAGGCACTGTATAGGGGGGACTATTACTGGGGGCAATGCATAGGGGGGACTACTACTGTGGGCACTGCGTAGGGGGGACCACTTCTGGAGGCACTGTATAAGGGGCACTACTGGGGGCACTGCATAGGGGGACCACTACTGGGGGCACTGCATAGGGGGGCCCAAAACATATTCTTTCACCTGGGCCCACCACTCTCTAGTTCCACCACTGATGGGCAACATCTCCACTTTTAAAAACCTGCACTTTAGTAAATATACCCCTTATTCTTTCATCATCTAGATGACCACACTTTATTTAGAATTGTTTATATTTTCTATTTTCAAATATATACTAGTGAGTGCTTAAAAGAAAATGAATAGACTGATGTCAAAAATATATATATATATTTATATATAATAATAATTGTACATCAGCATATGCTGTTAATACACTAGTTTATTCATTTTTTATCCTGCTTAAAAAGTAATGTGTCTAACAACATCCCCACTGAGTACTAATACTTCATGGGAAAGTTCTTTGAGTCATTAAATAGATTTCTTGAATTTGAACATATTTCTGCATGGGAGAATGTCTTAAAATTACAATATAACACTTGTGTATTGTCCCCAGGAAACTAATTGCCGGGTAAGTGACAGAACTAAGACATAGACTGTCTAAGGTTCATTTCTTATTAATTGTCTCACAAAATATTTTTTTTTCTGCCTCTTGTGGCATGTGCGTGTTTTGATTCCCTGGGAACTAAAAAGTTATGGTGTCATTCGCGTCATACTGATAAAACGTAAAAAGGGGGTTAAGTTATTAGTATTACACAATAGACGCCGGCAAACTACTGTGAACCACTGAACCGTGGCTAGTTATTTTGTATGATTTTTTTTTCTTTAAAAAGCTATATTAACAATTATTATGTCAGAATATTCTTCTAATTAGAGGAGCAAACTGTTTTCTAATTAGATTTCCTTAGCCTAGGCACAGTTTTACCATGTTTAATGAATACCGCATTTTCCTGTTAGGGATTATAAAATACTAGGATTAAAATGGCATCTCTTACACTGCAGATTGTGCCACAGTAATAGCATTGCCTCAAAAATATAATATTGTAGATATATTGTAAATAGAATATTGGCAGTTATTTGCTACATATGAAAAATTTCCAGGGGGCCGGTAACCATGTATATTTTAGTTACCGGCCATTCATCATCAGTGGTCCCAAATGGATCACCTGATATTCAGCAAACGCCGAATACTAAAGGTTATCGTAATTTGCTTGCGAGAAGATGGCGCTTGTTCCCGGATCCCCGCTCCTTCCTATGGGAATGCGAACAGGGGCCCTTCCGCCGCCTTCTCACTACCCTGTATTGCAATCACACTCAAGGTGTGTGCCAAGTATTCAGCGTTTGGGGAAGGTAACGGGTGTTGGCTAGGCAAACGCAGGCGCGTTGGGACGTTTAAACTCTGTTTCATTGGCTTGCAAAAATTAGCCATTGCAATCTCCTTTGCAGCATGTCTGGAGAGCCACAATGTTTGAGGCAGGTCATACTTGACTTACAAGCTGCGTGGCTGCCCAATCTGTGTCGATGTTACTAATGTTTATGCTGTTATACGTCGTCGGACGGATGTGAGATGACAGCAGAGCGTGTCTCTATGCTCGGCCAAGCTTTCGAAGGCATAAGCGTATTTTAGCTGCTGTGATCCATAAGAGATTGCAGTTGCGATTGCATTAGCGTAAATTCTCGGGATCAGACCCTTAATTTAGTGCACACAATGCAGGAGAAATTGCAGCCGACTGTGTCGGCCTCTATAAATGCAACTGCACATACTGGGCCTGATCCAGAGGTACTGGCATCACTAGGGGGTGCAGGGGGTGTAGGCCACACTGGGGGACACCATCCGAGAGCTGCTTTGCTATTTTGGTGTCACCCCGTCGGATGGTGTCACCGAGCAGCTACAACTTAGAGAGAGGCAGGGCAGGGGCTGTGGGCTGCCCTAGCAGCTGCTGGACCGCTGGGTAAACCCACTGTGTGCCGTGAACGGCGGGTATGGAGCCCCCATGATTAGCACACATAAGAGTTCCTGCCGAATATGTGAGTGATGCCGCTGTCCAGAGGTGCATGCTATGTCGATGCCGCACACAAGTGGCTGATGTTCTCAGTCTGTGCATGAGTCCGTGTCGCACTGCACATTCGTCCCATTGGTAATCATCGAAACCGCAGAACAAATTTGGACGCAAAGAAAGTCAATTTCAGTAGGCATTTCTGGGTGGTAACAGGGGGCTAGCTAGCCAGACACAGGCGCGTTGCGGCTTTTCACGCAGTTGCACTGACACCAGTGGCCATGTTCAGATGGAGATTCTGTGCCCCCTATAAAGCTGGTGCAATCTCTGATGGTGTGACTGATGTGCAGCCGATGGTGTGTCTTAAAATGTTCAGTGGGGGCAGCCAGTGGGCATCTCTGCACGAATCCCATCAGCTGCTGCATTGGCATAAAGACACAGTTAGACTCAGTCGCGGCTGCAATAGCATCTACCTTTGAATCAGGACCACTATAGCAATGGCTAGCTGAATGGCATTTACAAAATTATTTCATAGTTTTATTCTATACATATATTAAAAAAATAAATAAAATACCACTGTTTCATTGGTGCTGCTGACTATGCATACCTCCAAATATTGCCATTGGCCAGGGCCCTATGACTGCATGGTCATTTCCCCTGGACCTCACTATCTTTGTCTTTCTCTCCTGGACATTGGACATGTACCAGATCCCTCCACCCCAGGCCTTCACAGCCACACACATACAATACACTGTTAATGTCTGAGTCACCAGAAGGTGGCAGCAACACATTCCAACAAGATATGAACATCCTAAGCACCTGGCTGTTTGCTTTACCTAGCTTATTTATTTATTTATTACCAGTTATTTATATAGCGCACACATATTACGCAGCGTCTTACAGAGAATATTTGTCCATTCACATCAGTCCCTGTCCCAGTGGAGCTTACAATCTGTGATAAGTGACAGAGTGAAATGTGATAGATCTGTGATAAGTGCCAGCCAATCAGCTCCCAACTGTAATTTTTCAAACACAGCCTGTGCGACCGGGTCTGAATCAGGCCCTCTGTTTTAAATTCTAACACAGCACTAATTCACATATGACGTGAGTGTGGACTGACTGGATATATACCCTTCCGTGTTTTGGGTTCTGGGTTTTGTGTTTTGGATCTGTATTTTTTTGAAAATAAGCATAAAAACAGCTAAAATCACAGAATTTGTGGGTTTTTCTGCTCCTATGCTATTATTAACCTCAATAACCTTAATTTCCACTCATTTCCAGTCTATTCTGAACACCTCACACCTCACACCTCACAATAGTGTTTTTATGTCCAAAAGGTTGCACCGAGGTAGCTGGAGGACTATGCTAAGCGACACGAGTGGGCGGCACAAACACGTGGCCCATCTAGGAGTGACACTGCAGTGGCAGACAGGATGACAGTTTGAAAAACTAGGCCGCAAACAGTACATAATGCAAAGAAAAAAAAGAGGTGCAAGATGGAATTGTCCTTGGGCCCTCCCACCCACCCTTATGTTGTATAAACAGGACATGAACACTTTAACAAACCAATCATTTCAGCGCCATGGTCTGCCACACGACTGTTGCTGAAATAATTGGTTCGTATGGGCCCCCACAAAACAAGCTCTCAATTAATCTGTCCCTGCACAAACTGGCTCTACGGAGGCAAGATGTCATCCTCATCCTCCACATCCACCGATTCCTCATTCTCTTCAGTGTTGTGTACATCCTCATCCTCACAGAGTATTAATTTGTCCCCCTGGAATCCACCACCACAGGTCCCTCTGTACGTTCTGGAGGCTGGTCTCCCTGGAAGAGTTGATAATTCATTTTTATGAACATCATTTTCTCCACATTTTGTGGAAGCAACCTCCTACGCCTTTCGCTGACAAGGTTCCCGGCTGCACTAAACACTCTTTCGGAGTACACACTGGAGGGGGGGGCAACTCAGGTAAAATAGAGCCAGTTTGTACAGGGGCCTCCAAATTGCCTCTTTTTCCTGCCAGTACATGTACGGACTGTCTGACATGTCTACTTGGATGCTGTCACCGATGTAATCCTTTAACAGACAGACGCACGCTTGTCGCTGCTGCTTTGAGGATGCAGGTGCGGCTACAGTCCACACAATTCACAAAGACAGAAAAAAAAAGAAGAATTTTTTATTTTTTGTGGAGCGCACTTTGAGGGTTACACCACCCATTAACAGACAGACGCACGCTTGTCGCTGCTGCTTTGAGGATGCAGGTGCGGCTACAGCCCACACAATTCACAAAGACAGAAAAAAAAGAATTTTTTTAATGTTTGTGGAGCACACTTTGAGGGTTACACCACCCTTTAACAGACAGACGCACGCTTGTCGCTGCTTCTTTGAGGATGCAGGTGCAGCTACAGCCCACACAATTCACAAAGACAGAAAAAAAAGAATTGTTTTATTGTTTGTGGAGCACACTTTGAGGGTTACACCACCCTTTAACAGACAGACGCATGCTTGTCGCTGCTGCTTTGAGGATGCAGGTGGAATCTAGAGGGGATTTGGAACCGGGAACACACTACCTCCATCAATTGTCTAAATCCCACTGCACTAATGGTGGATACCAGACGCACGACTAACACCAACATAGCAGTCAAGGCCTCAGTTATACGTTTTGCTTCAGGATGACTGCTGTCGTACTTCATCCTTCTCGCTAAGGACTGTTGGAGGGTCAATTGTTTAGTAAAAGTAGTGGTGTTCCTTCTTCCTCTCTGGGATGATGAACAACTCCCAGCAGCAGCAACTGCACTAGGAGGAAGTGGTTCTTGATCTTTCCCTATTTTATTTTTATTGGAGAAAGTTTGGTCCTCCATTTATGTTATATTGATATATACGTGCGGCTAAAGTGCACACAAACACAGAAAATAATTTTTTATTTTTGTTGGAGACTAGTGCACTTTGTGGGTTACACCACCCTTTAAGAAATGAGCCAGCCGGCCCTTTACTTATGGGACACAGGCGCACGCTTGGCGCTGCTCCTTTGTTGATGCACCTGCGGCTAGTGCGCACACAATTCGCAAACACAAAAAAATATATATATTTTTTTTTTTTGGAGTGCACTTTGGGGGTTACAGCACCCTTTAACGGTCAAGCCAGCCGGCCCTTTACTATGGGACACAGGCGCACGCTTGGCGCTACTTTGTTGATGGACGTTCGGCTACTGCGCACACAATTCACAAACACAAAAAAATATATTTTTTTATTTTTTTTGGTGTGCACTTTGGGGGTTACAGCACCCTTTAACGGTCAAGCCAGCCGGCCCTTTACCTATGGGACACAGGCGCACGCTTGGCGCTGCTCTTTTGTTGATGCACGTGCAGCCACAGTGCACACAATTCACAAACACAGAAAATATTTTTTTATTTTGTTTGGAGTGCCCTTTGGGGGTTACAGCACCCTTTAACGGACAAGCCAGCCGGCCCTTTACTTATGGGACACAGGCGCACGCTTGGCGCTGCTCCTTTGTTGAAGCACGTGCAGCCACAGTGCACACAATTCACAAACACAGAAAATATTTTTTTATTTGGTTTGGAGTGCACTTTTGGGGTTACATCACCCTTTAACGGTCAAGCCAGCCGGCCCTTTACTTATGACACAGGCGCACGCTTGGTACTACTTTGTTGATGCACATGCGGCTACTGCGCACACAATTCACAAACACAGAAACATTTTTTTTTTTTTTTTTGCACTTGGGGGGAGCACCCCTGATGGACAGAGCACCCCCTGGACAACACTACAGCACCCCTTTAGGACTGGGACACTGCACAGGACTTTGGAGTGGACACAGCCCCTATGGACAACTGACGGCACAACACAGTCCAGCCAGCCCCTATGGACTTTGGACTGGAGGAGTGGGCACAGCCCCTATGGACAACAGCAGCACAGCGCAGCACAGCACAGCACAACACTACACTACACTACATAGCCCAGCTAGCCCTAACTCCCACCCTCCCTCTTCACTTTCCACAACCGAGTGAGCCTGACTCGGATCGGCCTTGGATCGGGGGGGTTCGGGAGGGTTTGGATTTCAGAAATCCGTACCGGCTCACCCCTAATATATATATATATATATATATATATATATATATATATAAAATTTGTCTGATTACCAGTACCTAGCATTCTTTGTGTGTGTTGGCCTCCCTGTCTTGATGTATGTTTAGATTTGGATTTCTTGGTGTCCTGTTTGCATTCTGGTTTCATCTACTCTTCCCTGGATTCCACGACCTGACTGCTGTCTGCTCTCCAACTTTACCTTACTCTGTACTCACTACCATTCTGTCTGGTTTCAAGTTATGTCATTATTTCTCTCATGTTCTTTTATATTTTGCCTCGTTTACCCTGTTTTGTTGTCTCAATTTTTTAGCTTGTCACATTTTATTCACAAATCACCATGTTGTTCCACACTTTGGTTTCGTTCTCTGTCTCAGGGGTCTATTTATTATTTATCTGGGTATTTCCCTGATAAATAATGAATGTTATTGCATTTCTTTATCTAACAGAGCTATGTAGCAGTGATTGCTTGCCGGGACAGCGGCCTCGAAAAGAAACTATCCAAACGAAGCACTTTCCCCATAGTGAAGTCTTCTTCCACTAGCTTAATGCAGCACCGAAAGACTTCACTTCCTGCTTAGTCCTGCAGGAAGCTACAGGAAGATACAGCGCATGTGCAACTAATCGTCTGTGCATGAGCTGATTCTAGAACTGATATTTGACCGAGTTTTACCTATAGTGGCTGGTAACGCCATCTGAAGTTGCTATATTACTAAAATGTTAGCCTTTAGCATCCTGGTTCTTTCATTTATTCAATGATCAGCTTCACACAGGGGGCCTGAATCAGACCCGCTCGCTGCCGGAGGCAGCTCGCAGGTCTGATGGGTGTTTTTGTTTTTTTGTGCTCCAGTGTGCTCGCAAAGCTGTGGGTGACCATCCACAGCTTGTGCGAACGGCCAGGAGTCCATTGCGATCATCGCGACCATCGAGCTTGCGAGGAGACCCTGTGGTAGGGTCTCAGCTCCCGCAAGCCCGAGTGGACTTCCTGCTCTAAAATAGCAGGAAGTCCACTACTGATATCACTAGTGATGTCAGTAGGGCCACCCACAAACGCCAGGCGTTCCTAAGAGAAGACCTGCGTTTGTGCAGCCACCCCCCCTCCCTGCTTACAAAACGGGGCGAGCTGTCACTCACCATCAACAGCCGCCCCGTCATGCAGCGAGACTCGTAGCGACGGAGCTGCCGTCGCTGGATGGATCTCGCACATGCGCACTCCGAAGGCGCAGTGGGGGACCATCGACCTGCTTGCGAGCGCTGTGCGCTTGCAGGCGGTCTGAATCAGGCCCAGAGATACAAGTTCTTGTACTGTAGCTAAGCTTTTCAGTGCTTGATAGATGGGGTAATACTGCTGCCCAGATGGGTAAGGCTGTATCCCCCATTAACAATTTTCATGTCAGAGAAATCAGTTATTTCGCTTGTAACAGGGTGTTTATATATAGCCCCAAACATAATATTACATTTTTCCCAGCAAAAAACTTTTTTTTTTATTTTGCTAAAGTTAGTGTCTCTAAAGCTATCCACTACAAGACAGGCCAAAGACTGCACGATTATAGACATTGTAATTGTGCAGTTGTTTGTCTGTCTGTTTATTATGTGATGTGCCTACACTGAACGAGCAGTCGTTAAGTGTAGGAACATCAATCATCTACTAACATGCTGTCGTCAGGTTGACCAGCTTCTTTGCACGATGATAGATAGTCTAAAACGACCAGCGGGCACACACATCGCTGGTCGTTTTAGATATTTCAGTGTATGATCTTCAAATGATTAATGAACAATTGAACGATAACGACGTCGTTATCGTTCAATCGCTCAATTTAATCGCCTAGTGGATGGGCACCTTTACTGTGCAAAATGTGTCTGCTTTGTTCAGACGTGGTTTCCAATAATAACAATGTTTAGCTTACACTGTAGCTCTTGTGAGAAGAGATGTGTGCTACAAATATGGCATCATTCTCTACTAGACAAAAGTGGTACTTGGCCATTGTTGCTATGGAGCACTGGAGCTCATCCAGACCTGCTCGCTAAGATGCATACTCTCGCTGCTGCCGATGGTATGCATGCGTATGCATCGCAGTGCGTGTGTGCATACCATAGTAAAAGTTCACAATGTATTCGCTCGCTTCACATAGACAGCACAGCACAGTGAGTGACAGGGGAAGCCGTTTGTAGGTGGTAACAGGGGCTGGCCATTAAAAACGGGGGAGTGGAGGTGCAAACGCAGGTGTGCCTGAGAATCTCAATGGCGTTTTAGAGGTGTGCATAATTAAAAGACAGCATCATAGTACACGTCACCTGGCTTTTTTTTACACTGAAGTGCTCGCAGTGCTTGCGGCAGGGTATGGTCAACCTCAAGTGCTGCGATCGCATCCGATGTACTGATGGTTGCATACACTTCCTGGACATGATGTGCACAAGTGGGTGTCTTAATACAGGCTGGTGGTTGTCTGCATACACTATGTGATCACTTTGTGATCGTTGTCTAAGAAATACCGGGCGTGCCAATGCATTGCTGTGCGGAAGCATTGCATACGCAATTTACATACACATCGTGCGAGCGATCGCATCTAGCGAGCGGCTCTGAATCAGGCCCACTGTGAGGACTTACAAGTTTGAAAGTTCTAGGTTAGGATTTCCAGATAGATGAGGTTAACTTAGAACATACCGGACAACCTATCAATGGATCAATGGACATCTCCAGGGGAGGTGTTTTACCATGAGTCACAAAATTGTGACCTGGCCCCTGATGTACAATATTGCGATTTGCAGCATTGAGAAGTGAGGTGTGTTGCCATGAAGACAAGATTCACATCATCAAGTATGTACTAACCTCAGAGGCAGATAAAGTGGACAGAGATAAAGTACCAACCTTTCAGTTCGTAGTTGGTACTTTGGACCTCATTCAGGACGTCTTGAATTTTCAAGACGTCCTCCTTTGCGGTGGTAAGGCTGTGGGTTAACACCCACAGCCTTACGACCGCCTAAGGTGATGGTCGCGATGGTCAAGACCATCGCGACCAACGGGGCTTACGGCGAGACCCTAGGGTAGGGTTCTCCCTTGTCGTAAGCCTCGGAGAGATTTCGGCTCTATCTGAGCCGGAAGCTCTCCACTGACATCACTAGTGATGTCAGTGGGGCCGCCCCCAAACGGTAGGCATTCCCATGGGAACGCCCCCGTTTGGGCTGCCACCCCCCGGCCTGCCTTCCAAACGGGGCAAGCTGTCAATCAACATCGACAGCTCGCCCCCTTTGGATCGAGACCCGCTGCGACCGGCGCTGTTGCTCGTAGCGGGTCTCATGCATGCGCACATGGGAAAGCCTCCGTTTGGGCAGCCATTCCCCTGGCCCGCCCACCAAAGGGGGCGAGCTGTCACTCAACATCAACGGCTCACCCCCTTTGTTGCGAGACCAGGAGCGACGGAGTGCCCGTCGCTATCCGGGTCTCACGCATGCGCATGACGGAGCCGGCTCCGTCTTGCGCATGCGCACTGGCCCGCCATCGACCCGGTTGCGAGCACACAGTGCTTGCGACCGGGTCTGAATCAGGCCCTTAGTACATAGACTCTCAAGTCCCCAGACTACCGACTTCACAAGATGCTGACCTACAGTACTCTTCTTTCAGTGTGGGAGACATTCTGGGCGGGATGTACTAGAGATCGAGTCTGCCGGAGGTGCGGGTTGCAGACTGATCTCGATCAGTTCGGCTTTGCCTTGTAAATGACTGCAACTTTTAAAGAAAGGATCATGATCAGTCTGCATCCCGCACCTCCGGCAGACTCGATCTCAATTACATCCCGCCCTCTGTGTTAGTAGGCAAGTTGGGATACATACGTTATTTTGACAGTCACTATGTAGAAGTGACTATGTCAATATGAATATGCCATTGCCAGTATCCCGACATGTTTGTTGTAATTCTACTTAAAGCATTGTAACTGTGCGGGCATTTTACCTTTAAACATGCCACTATACCAACATGTTTAAAGTTATAATGCCCGCATGGTTAAAATGCTTTAAGTAGTATTACAACTGTGTGGGGATACTATTGTCAGCATCCTCGTGAAGGGGTTGGGTACGGGATGCCGGTACACATGATGTCGGCGATTGTGATACCAGCTGTAAAAATCCCGACGCCAGCATCCTGACAGGGTTAGGATACCGACACTTGTCGGTCAGTATCCTAACCCTCCCCGCTGCCTTAACCTAATCTCCCCCCCTAATGCCTAACCCTAACCTCCCCGTCCCTACACCCTAAAGCTAACCCACCCTCCCCCCTTAGTTATTAACCCTACCCTTAGAGCCTAACCCCTACCCCTAAGCCTATCCCTCCCCCTAACCACCCGCTACTTACCGTTGGGATGCAAAAAATACACAGCGGAACATAGAAACAGTAGGTGTTTCTATGTACTCTGAGAGGTAGATGGATGAAGTCAGAATTAAGGATATATGAAACGGGACGCACCAATGTCAGAAATGTGGTAAAAACCCCCTAAATTTAGTTTTCGGGGGTTTGACGGCATTTCTCATATGCACCAAGCCCCGGTATGCGATACATGCCAGGGCTTGGATTGCGGTGGACAATGACATCTTTAAATGGTGTTGCCCAATAGAAGCCTATGAACTTCTATTTGATGCTTCCCCCTGGGAGGGATCCAATGGGATCCCTCCCAGCGCCCCATGCGGCACACTCGCAGAAGGATGCCAGAGGAACTTCTTACGGAGAGAGCTGTCCTTTGCGTGGTCCTTCATGCATAGCGGCGTAATTAAGGCCGGCATTCATGTGATCAGTGGCAAGATGCATTGCATACAAATTGCAATATGTCGTGCTTCCCGCCCATGGTGTGGTAACTTCAATATGTGAATCGTGATCAGTTTGGGTTGTGTTGGGATGGTTTAATGGAGTAAAATGATGACATTTTCATCTGCTACCAATTTGATATCTATAATCCTATTTTGCAAGCTATTCCTTTAAAAGGTGTCCAATTACTGGGCTCCTGTTTCGCCTGGAGAATCTCACCTGTCTCTGTGTCAGATTTGGCAACGCTCTCTCTTTCCAACACTGAAAGAGGAAGTGTTTATCTCAGCACATGAAAGCAATTACAGAATGGAAAGAGTATACAACCTACTAATAAACAGACAGCATGATGTTCTACTTTGGAAGAGTTTCTTAGGGAAGTGGATAAGAGTTTAGTCTACTACAAAATACAGTAGACTGGGAAAGACCAACAGCTTTTTCAGCAAAACAGTAATTCTTTTAATTTTTGTAATTTTATTAGCGTGGCAAAAAGCCATTAGTGTAAGTGAATTTCTCTCCCAGCAAACTGACATATATCCACTTATAACAAGTAACAAATACACACTGCATTTAAAGTGCTCCTATTAGGTCATGCCATGTCTCTTATCTCTATCAATTTGATTAATTCTAAATAAAATGATAATTACTATTTAATTTGTAATCTAAAGGCTGGTTGATTGCATTTATAAAGAGCACTGGATTCGCACCAAGGTTTTGTGGTGTGACCAGGGCACTATAGGGTGTGCACCTAAACTCCACTCTTTGGAGACAACTACCTCAGACAAACTAGAAGTTTTCAGGGAGGCTGAAAAATCTGAAGATTTACACGGATCAAAAGTGTAAACGGAATTTTAGATGCCAGAGCGGTAACAAAGCACAATTGCACCCTGTGCCGGCCCCGCCTCCTGAGTGCGTGACATCATGACATCATGGTGATGATGTCATATGTGACCAGCAGCTCCGGTAACTGCAGTTCTGAACTGCTGCATATACTGTGCAGGGTGCCCATCTGAAGCGTCCCCAGGATGCTCCGCTGGTGCTGCAGCAGCAATCCTGGCCTGCTAGCCAGGAGCAAGGGCTGTGGAGCAGTGACGGTGTCACCCTCAGAATGGGAGGACATCTGGAATGCCTGTATTATATGTGACACATTTGTGTGTTCCAAGCTTCTTTTTACATTGCTCAAAGTGCACCTAGAAATGGAAATGGACAATGCAAAGTCTTCCCCATTCTAAGTAGACATATGGGGGGCTGATTCTGAGTCACACGCCAGTTGCAATGCGCATGGATCTCACAGATTTTTATAAAAAAATTAATTGGCTTCTGCACATGCGCTGGATCAGGTATTCACACAAGTGTGTATGGATCGATCCGTCCATCGATAGACCACAATATCCTTGAAGAGGACATTTCTTGGCGGTGACCATGCAAACTGTTCCATCTAGTGGGAGTGTTATAGGATTGTTGTGGGAGTGTGGCCTGACATCAGTGCCTGATTGTGGGGTATGGATGGAGATGAAACGTCTGATTGAGACGGATCTTATGTACCCAGCATGAGGATGGTGTCCCATACTAATGATGATGGCTGCAGCTGCAGACATAGTTACAGTGGGTTTATTAGGCTCCAACTTGCAGTTGCACAGATTTTTAGCATACATGGGCAGATACTCGAATAACCATAATATAATAAGGCAGTCGCGGTCAGACAGAAAAGTGGATGCGTGCGAGTCAGCCCCCTGATCTCTGCCAACTCAGAGATGGTACAGAAAGTGTTATAATTAGGGGTGTGCACCGGCCACTTTTCGTGTTTTGTGTTTTGGTTTTGGATCTGGATCTTTCTTCGTGTTTTGGATCTGGATTGGTTTTGCCAAAACCACCCTTCCGTGTTTTGGGTTCTGGGTTTTGTGTTTTGGATCTGTATTTTTTTGAAAAAAAGCATAAAAACAGCTAAAATCACAGAATGTGTGTGTTTTTCTGCTCCTATGCTATTATTAACCTCAATAACCTTAATTTCCACTAATTTCCAGTCTATTCTGAACACCTCACACCTCACAATAGTGTTTTTATGTCCAAAAGGCTGCACCGAGGTAGCTGGATGACTATGCTAAGCGACACGAGTGGGCGGCACAAACACGTGACCCATCTAGGAGTGACACTGCAGTGGCAGACAGGATGGCAGTTTGAAAAACTAGGCCCCAAACAGTACATAATGCAAAGAAAAAAAAGAGGTGCAAGATGGAATTGTCCTTGGGCCCTCCCACCCACCCTTATGTTGTATAAACAGGACATGACACTTTAACAAACCAATCATTTCAGCGCCAGGGTCTGCCATACGACTGTGGCTGAAATTATTGGTTCGTTTGGGCCCCCACAAAACAAGCTGGCAATTAATCTGTTCCTGCACAAACTGGCTCTACGGAGGCAAGATGTCCTCCTCATCCTCCTCATCCACCGATTCCTCACCCTCTTCAGTGTTGTGTACATCCTCATCCTCACAGAGTATTAATTCGTCCCCGCTGGAATCCACCACCACAGGTCCCTCTGTACGTTCTGGAGGCTGGTCTCCCTGGAAGAGTTGATAATTCATTTTTATGAACATCATCTTCTCCACATTCACTGACAAGGTTCCCGGCTGCACTAAACACTCTTTCGGAGTACACACTGGAGGGGGGGCAACTCAGGTAATATAGAGCCAGTTTGTACAGGGGCCTCCAAATTGCCTCTTTTTCCTGCCAGTACATGTACAGACTATCTGACATGCCTACTTGGATGCTGTTACCGATGTAATCCTTTAACAGACAGACGCATGCTTGTCGCTGCTGCTTTGAGGATGCAGGTGCGGCTACAGCCCACACAATTCACAAAGACAGAAAAAAAAGAAGAATTTTTTATTGTTTGTGGAGCGCACTTTGAGGGTTACACCACCCTTTAACAGACAGACGCATGCTTGTCGCTGCTGCTTTGAGGATGCAGGTGTGGCTACAGCCCACACAATTCACAAAGACAGAAAAAAAAGAAGAATTTTTTTATTCTTTGTGGAGCGCACTTTGAGGGTTACACCACCCTTTAACAGACAGACGCCTGCTTGTCACTGCTACTTTGAGGATGCAGGTGCGGCTACAGCCCACACAATTCACAGAGACAGAAATAAATTATTATTTTTTTTTATTGATTGTGGAGCGCACTTTGAAGGTTACACCACCCTTTAACAGACAGATGCACGCTTGTCGCTGCTGCTTTGAGGATGCAGGTGCGGCTACAGCCCACACAATTCACAAAGAGAAAAAAAAAGAAGAATTTTTTTATTGTTTGTGGAGCACACTTTGAGGGTTACACCACCCTTTAAAAAACAGACGCATGCGTGTCGCTGCTGCTTTGAGGATGCAGATGGAATATAGACGGGATTTGGAACCGGGGACACACTACCTCCATCAATTGTCTAAATCCCACTGCACTAATGGTGGATACCGGATGCACGTCTAACACCAACATAGCAGTCAAGGCCTCAGTTATACATTTTGCTTCAGGATGACTGCTGTCGTACATCATCATCCTCGCTAAGGACTGTTGGAGGGTCAATTGTTTAGTAAAAGTAGTGGTGTTCCTACTTCCTCTCTGGGATGATGAACAACTCCCAGCAGCAGCAACAGCACTAGGAGGAAGTGGTTCTTGATCTTTCCCTATTTTATTTTTATCGGAGAAAGTTTGGTTCTCCATTTATCTTATATTGATATATACGTGCGGCTAAGGCGCACACAAACACAGAAAATTATTTTTTATTTTTGTTGGAGACTAGTGCACTTTGTGGGTTACACCACCCTTTAAGAAATGAGCCAGCCGGCCCTTTACTTATTGGACACAGGCGCACGCTTGGCGCTGCTCCTTTGTTGATGCACGTGCAGCCACAGTGCACACAATTCACAAACACAGAAAATGTTTTTTTATTTTGTTTGGAGTGCCCTTTGGGGGTTACAGCACCCTTTAACGGACAAGCCAGCCGGCCCTTTACTTATGAGACACAGGTGCACGCTTGGCGCTGCTCCTTTGTTGATGCACGTGCAGCCACAGAGCATACAATTCACAAACACAGAAAATATTTTTTTATTTTGTTTGGAGTGCACTTTGGGGGTTACAGCACCCTTTAACGGTCAAGCCAGCCGGCCCTTTACCTATGACACAGGCGCACGCTTGGCGCTACTTTGTTGATGTACGTGCGGCTACTGCGCACACAATTCACAAACACAATTTTTTTTTTATTTTATAATTTTTTTGAGTGCACTTTGGGGGTTACAGCAACCTTTAATGGTCAAGCCAGCCGGCCCTTTACCTATGGGACACAGGCGCACGCTTGGCGCTGCTCCTTTGTTGATGCACGTGCAGCCACAGTGCACACAATTCACAAACAGAAAATATCTTTTTATTTTGTTTGGAGTGCCCTTTAGGGGTTACAGCACCCTTTAACGGACAAGCCAACCGGCCCTTTACTTATGGGACACAGGCGCACGCTTGGCGCTGCTCCTTTGTTGATGCACGTGCAGCCACAGTGCACACAATTCACAAACACAGAAAATATTTTTTTATTTTGTTTGGAGTGCACTTTGGGGGTTACAGCACCCTTTAATTGTCAAGCCAGCCATCCCTTTACTTATGACACAGGCGCACGCTTGGCACTACTTTGTTGATGCACGTGCGGCTACTGTGCACACAATTCACAAACACAAAAAAATATATTTTTTTATTTTTTTGGAGTGCACTTTGGGGGTTACAGCACCCTTTAATGGTCAAGCCAGCTGGCCCTTTACCTATGACACAGGCGCACGCTTGGCGCTACTTTGTTGATGCACGTGCGGCTACTGCGCACACAATTCACAAACACAAAATTTTTTATTTTTTTTATTTTTTTGGAGTGCACTTTGGGGGTTACAGCACCCTTTAACGGTCAAGCCAGCCGGCCCTTTACCTATGACACAGGCACACGCTTGGCACTACTTTGTTGATGCATGTGCGGCTACTGCGCACACAATTCACAAACACAGAAAAAATATTTCTTTATTTTGCACTTGGGGGGAGCACCCCTGATGGACAGAGCACCCCCTGGACAATACTACAGCACCCCTTTAGGACTGGGACACTGCGCTGGACTTTGGAGTGGACACAGCCCCTATGGACAACTGACTGCTCAACACAGTCCAGCCAGCCCCTATGGACTTTGGAGGAGTGCACACAGCTCCTATGGACAACAGCAGCACAGCACAACACAGCCTGCCCGAATTGACATTGGGGGAGTGGACAAAGCCCCTATGGACAACAGCAGCACAGCACAACACAGCCAGCCCCTATGGACTGTGGGGGAGTGGACAAAGCCTCTATGGACAACAGCAGCACAGCACAACACAGCCAGCCCCTATGGACTTTGGAGGAGTGGACACAGCCCCTATGGACAACAGCAGCACAGCGCAGCACAGCACAGCACAACACTACACTGCACTACACTACACTACACAGCCCAGCCAGCCCTAATTCCCACTCTCCCTCTTCACTGTCCACAGCCGAGTGAGAAAATGGCGCAGACGCGGGTAACTTATATAGAATCCAAAACCCGCGAGACCCGGAAGGCGGGATGATGACGTTTTGCCTCGATTTCAGATCCGAGTCAGGCGGGAAAAGTCAAGCCTGACTCGGATCGGCCTCGGATCGGGGGGGCTCGGGGGGGTTCGGATTTCAGAAATCCGAACCCGCTCACCCCTAGTTATAATTGGCTGTGCACCCTTCTTTCTGCAGAGAAAGCTCCTAGGATCTTTTTCAGCATAATATTGCACTATAGGTTTGTGTACACTACAGCCCCTCTTGCCATAATACCCTGTAAATGAAAGCACATTTTGCACATGTAAATATCCTCAGAGGTGAAGAGACACTTTTGCAGCGACAAAATACAATTGTATTTAATTAGGAAATGCAGTTTCCCTGTTGTGTGGGAGCATGTTATAGGGGTATAGCATTTACAATAGCACCAGACAGATTCAGAATTCTGAATGTTCCTGGCTGAAGTAATGTGGCATTGAAATGTTTTTGTGTGACACAGACTAAGGGGCCTATTCATTAACCGATAAATGGCTCGATAACCATGCGGAAATGTGAGTTTCCGCATGTTTAGGTTACTGGGCTATCCATCATCAGGAGTCCCAACTGGACCCCCTGATATTCAACAAACTCCAAAAACTGTAAGTTTTCGGAGTTCACTTCCTAGGACAAGCGCCATCTTCAGATGACGCTTGTTCTCGGATCCCCGCTCCTTCCTATGGAAAGGAGTTCCGAGGATACGAAGAGGGATCCGTGTGGATCCCTAGGCTGCCTCCGCACTACTTCCCCGGCGGCTGTGGGACGATGTGGAGGAGGTAAGTAATGCAGCTACATTTGTAGCTGCCGTACTAACTGAGGGGACAGCTGCTTTTCGGAGCAGTTGACCCCGCACCAGAGCAATGATGAATTGCTCCAGTGTCATGTTTCCCCCGCTGCGAGTTGGATACTTAAGTATCCCTCGCAGTGAGTTCAATACTTCATCATCGAAGGCGATACGGTGCGCAGATGGTGGAGTGTTTGAGTCCACCGGTGGATTTGCACTGTCTATGGATATTGAAAATGGGTGTCTCAGGGCTTGCACTGTCCTGGTACTGTAGGTCATTAGTGATAGTGAACAAATATTAAATTTTCAATGGATTTTTCAAGAATGGGCCTGATTAAGAGTCGTACACAATGCCGATGTTTTCGCAATTGAGCAATGTTTTGCAACAGCGCAGACGCAAAATGCTGAGGAAAGTCTTATTACGCACACGCTAGTTGAAGTTTCAGATGCCATTCGCAAAGTATCTGTAATCGCAATGTCCTGAGAATTCCACTGCGATCCATGGGCATTCCTGGGTGGTGTCAGGATGGTGGCCAAAGTGACGCAAAATAGGCCGGCCTGTGGGCATGTCATGGGAGTTCCAAGGTTCTACAATCGCGGCTGCGTTCCCAATCACAGAACCACAGTCTCAGAGGCCATATTTAGAGAGAGCAATGTAGCTGAATCTGTGCAGCCAATGACTTACTCAAGGAGTCAATGTGTGTCCGATGGTGGTGTGTTCTCACCCCCGGTGGATCTACTCACAACACAGATAAGCAAAGTGGGTGTATCAGCATTTGCTCAGTCCATTGCACGCTAGTTCAGGCAGGGAATCTGTGTCAGGCATTTGTATATTTTTGCACATAGCTGCGAATATAATAGCTTCTAAAACCCTGACTAAGGCCCATGTCAGGATTATTTGCTCATATTACTACGTTAATAAGACATTATTACATCAAGATTGCAGCATTCACTCCCCTCTACCCTATATTCAGTGTATTTTATATTTTTAGATATTTATATTTATTAGAGTTAGAAGAGGCAGAGCTGAACATTTGCAATTTATACAGCTTAAACAAAGGAAACAAAAAGAAATAAAATGTCACTGTAACCCAGCAGTAGATTATCTCATCGCTAATGTCTGAGTCACTAGAATCACTAAAAAATATTTTATAGAGAACAATACAAGAGGATATATATTAGTCCTAAAAAAAACACTTTATATAGAAGGAAAGTTTAAAAACTAAAAGGTTTCAACACTTTTTCAGCATGTTGCTAAAAGCAGTTAAATTTTTTTTTGTTTAAGATATTTCAGAGTGAAGTTGAGTGGAATAAATTCAATGCTGGTTTCTTTTGTGTGATCCCAACTCTATTGTGGCTGCAATGCTTTCATCTAGAGATCAATATGTCTGACTTCACTGTGATTGCCTTATGCGGGTGCTTTCTTGGGGAAGGCTGCAGATGTTTAGAACAGAAATCGTGCGGTGTGTCCTATGTCGTGCTAACTATAACCGGAGGAGCCTAAAGGGTAACGCCACTCAAATATGAAGTTTTCCTAATTAAAATGCTAAACACTACAACTTACTGGGATAATTCTTGAGACAGATCTTCTGACTTTATTTTCCATTTGACAAGTAGGAAATAACTCATTCTCTTAGCAACATCTATAACCATGGGAAAAATGATGGACTGCAAGTATTATCAGGAGCTACTCTAGTATTTTGTAGTAACCCAGCATAGTGATTACGGGATGTAGTTAATCCCGGGGGTCAGAATGACGGTGCTCAGAATGACGGTGCCAAAATACCAACACCAGTCAGAATCCCGGCACCAGCATCCCGACTGCCGGCATCCCGACGAAAAGTATTGGGGTTAGGGGGAGGGTTAAAGGTTAGGGTTAGGCACAAGGGGTCAGGTTAGGTTAGGCTGAAGGGAGGGAGGGTTAGTTTTATGGGTAAATTTAAGGTACTAACGGCAGGTGTCAGTATCCTAACCCTGTTGGGATTGGCATAGTTGGGATTTTGCCTGCCGAGAGCCTGAGCACGGCATCCCGTACCGAAAAGTATTGGGGTTAGAGGGAGGGTTAAAGGTTAGGGTTAGGCACTAGGGGTCACGTTAGGTTAGGCTGCAGGGAGGGAGGGTTAGTTTTATGGGTAGGTTTAAGGTACTAACGGCAGGTGTCAGTATCCTAACCCTGTTGGGATTGGCATCGTTGGGATTTTGCCTGCCGAGAGCCTGAGAACGGCATCCCGTACCCAACCTGTGATTACAATTAGGCAACTTTATTTTGTTGCAAAGTTAACCTTTAAAGAATTTTGTGTGATACACTCTTGTTGTGTAAATTTGTTTATGTCAATTTATGTTAATCTGTTTATCATCATTATTATTGTAATACCTAGGGAAATAAAACCAAAACTCCAATATTATTTTACCATTGTTAACAGTGACGAATTATTGAATAATGATTTATGAAATTTGCAGATTGTGATTGTTGCTGTGGTTTTGCGGTTTAAATAATTGCCCCTCCAAATCCCATGGCAAAAATCACTGAAATTGACAAATTGCATTTTCCCCTTGGACTCTAGTGAAATGTAACAATGTGTCCAGTGAGGGACATGAAGGCCAGTGCCACAACCAAGGAGTGGCTCTCTGCACTAAACAGAGAGATTGTTGGTGAGGAGAGAAGATGTCCGACACTAAATACTGAGGACCTGGAAGTACTTAATAAGTCCTGAAGCCACTGATCACCATCGCTGGAGGCGGCACCATCATTTGGAACAAATCTGCTAAGTATCTGAGACGATTAAAGCTTGTCCAGAATTGTGGCAATTCAAAGATGATGTTGCACGCAAGCAAATCATGGCTCATGGTGCAAGGGCCCATCAGGGGCACTCAAGCTGAGCCAATCACAGCTTGCCACATCATAGCACCGGCCCCTCACTCTGACTCATATATGAAGTTTGCCAGTGGAGAGGGAGCAAAAAAGAGCTCCAGAAGATTGCAGAAAAGAAGACCCACCAGGAAAAAGAGTCAAGCCACCAAGAGGAAGACAGAAGGCGGCGAAAGACAGAAGAGCTAAAGAGACACTGGAAAGAAGCAAGAAGACTTCTAGACAAATAATTCCTGGCAACAAGGATGCTATTGTACCAAAGATACAGCATTTGCCACCTTGCTACCCAGGTGAAGCCCAGCATGAGTCAAGAAGCTAGTGGAGTCAAGTCAGAGCTGGGAAGCAAGAGAGGATCCAGTGCTTGGCAAGCTGAGGAGTGACCCCTGTGAAGAAGGACCAGCGCAGGTGGTACCTCTCTGTAGTCAGGCCCATTCTGTGGAGCAAAGGCAGACTATGGGGCCTGAACTCAGAGTTCCATGTTACTCTAGGAACTGTGAAGCATTGGGACTTTGTGTCTACAGGGGAACACAGTGATAGAGGTATAGCTGCAATACTCTGAGAGGTGGTAGCCACAGAATATCCTTAGGTGTTTGACACAGTAGGCAGAAATGCCTAAAGTATGGCTGAGTCCACTGAGCATGCACAAGGTACACAGATGCAGTGGCACTGTTTGTACAGCACTTAGCATGCAATAAGGTGTATGGAAGTGTTGGTACTGGTTAAGCAGTCCGTAGTGTGCAACAAAGTACACAGATGTGTTAGCACTGTTTGTACAGCGCATAGTAGCTATAAGGTACATAGAAGTGTTGGTACTGTTGTAAAGTGCGTAGCATGCAATAAGGTACAGGGAAGTGTTGGCACTGTTTGAATAGTGCATAGCGTGCAATAGGGTATACGGAGCTGTAGGCACTGTTTGGACAGCAAGTAGCATGCAACAAGATACACGTATGTGCTAGCACTGTGGGAACAGCAAGTAGCTTACAATGAGAGGCACACACACACAACACACACACAGATGATAAATGCAAACAGGTGGAATTGGCGCAACCAAATACCCTGGCGCAGAGTATTAATCCACCACTGGACTTCACCAGAAATCCCTTCAAGAGGTATGGACTTTACTCAGTAAGGGTCCAGGTCGCTGCCCAGTGTAGTAGGTTCCCACCATGAAAGCAACAGAGTACTTAGCTGGTATGAGGACACCATGGATGGAAATGCAGGTAAGGATGTGCTGCCTGGAGATGAGGATGAAGAGAGAGTGGACTGTCACTGGAGTCCGACTGGAAGAGGGTGAGTCAGTGAAGTTATTTTATGAAAATGAAAATATTATTTATTCTGTACTTTTTTTAAGATATTATTTTTTCCCTATGGGCCTCTGCTGGGCCATCAATGTTATTTATTTTATACCTGTAGAAAAAGTACATAATAAATAACATTTTCATTCACAAACTCAATCCCAAGAATCCCAGATTGAGCATTTTTCAATCCCGAATCCCCGCATTGAAAAACTGGCCCGGGATTGAGTTCCCTGCCTGCTGGTGTCAAACTGCTAACACCATGAGATCTGAAAGTTTTGATAAGATGAGCAGACGGTAGAACTCTGCAATCCTGTGACGTCGGCCATCTGACGTACTGGGCTTATCTGTGTCTATGTGTATCATTAGCTTAAATCTGGCCATATACTATATTATTATCATGCCAACCAGTGGACCAAACGACTAGTTTGAACAATTATAGTTCAATGCATAGACTTGAACTATAATCGGTCACAGCATGAGAATGGCTGAAAAACAGTCTGGATCATTTGGTCTGATTATCAAACCTTTCCAATTTACCCAATTGTCATTGAGCCAAATTTATGTTGTCAATGGAGATCACCTTGATGCATCATGCAGTGTAGGTGCTCCGATTATTGGGCCATCGCTCCTTCCCTCATTCATGTCGGCTGCACTATGTTGTCTATGGCCAGCTTTACTCTTGCTCACAACAGCTTACATTACAGTATATTACGTAATCACCCACTTGGATTTGCTTCAATTAAATGTATTGAATTCTGTATTTTAGTAGCAGTTATTTCTGAAGTATCAGTGTAGTCATTTTACTATGTTGGGACTACAGTAAGTGTTATATTTAGCAAAAGTCTAGTTAAGAAGATACTAATGATACTAATCTATTCTACCTCTATTCTACCATCAGATTTCACAAGAAATGATGTGTCCCATGGGAATTCATTAAATAACAAATTGTACAAATCAATTCTAAGTTCATCATTTTAAGTAACAGGAAAGTGCAGTTTTGTGTCAGTGGAAAAGGTCTTTATGTAAATTAATTGAAATTAGACAGAAATTTCATAATGAGTAGATAAGTTCATAACCCTGTACACTAAATCAGCCGATATGTTGTTTAATGCTAAATTGATAGAATTGTTCCTTCGTGTTGGTGTATTTGTTATGTGGGTGACGTCAGTGCTGCATATAACTTTTTCATGTTACTCTCCCCGGATATGTGCAATTAGTAGTGAGTTACTTTGGTTAGTTTATGTTTTGTTGGATGATTGCAGTCAGGGGCGGTTTAAGAAAGAAGTCCCATGTGCAGACTCCGTTTGGACCACTGCCTCTCTGGCAGTGCAGTAAACCTCGGCTTGGTGCTAGAATTTACTGCACAAGCGCCATTTTCCCAGGGACATCTCTACCGGTTGATGCTAGAGCCAAGCTAGGACCTCTGACATCACAACCATGTGACCCGTGATGGCAAGGGGAAGGGCAAGGCTGGTGAGCTAGCTGTTTTACTATCCACTTGGGTATAGATTGGGAATAGTAACCTGTGGCGAGTGAAGCGAGGTCCCATGTTCTGAACCTTGCTCTTCTACCTGCCTTCATGGGTCACATGGTTGTGACATCAGAGGTCCTTCAGCCCACTTCAATTTAGATCACAATAAAAAGAAACAAATCCTTAGTAAGTGGTGCACAAAAAGCTGCCCATAAGTAGATTCAGAACAAAGAAAAAGTCCAGCGCTAGTTTGTAAAATATGAATTTAACAAAATATATTGGATATGGCAAAAAAGAATAGATCAAAATGCCAAATTATGTAACAATATTATTTACAATGTAATATAAATACGATACAGTAACATTAATATAGCAGCAATTATTAGAATCAATGAATACATATAAAATATGCTTGGATGAACATATATGATGAATAAGGTATGATGTCCAAATGCTTAATTTAGAATTTCTAATCAGTACAGACCTCTAGGGGTATATTTACTAAAGTGTGGGATTACAAAAGTGGAGATGTTGCCCATAGCAACCAATCAGATTCTAGCTATCATTTTTTAGAAGGTACTAGATAAGTGATAAGCAGAATCTGATTGGTTGCTATGGGCAACATCTCCACTTTTGCAAATCTGCACTTTAGTAAATATACAGCCTAGTGACCACCTTGATCCCCATATCTCTAATGGCTATGCTAACACCCGTATCTCTGGTAAAGGATGGAAATAGTGAACCCAGTAAGAGTTGCAGCAGTGTCACATCATATCTCCCAATGAGGGCCAAATGCAGATATACAACAAGTGAGAGTGTCCTTGTGACGCGGGGGCAATTGTCTTAAAACTTGGTGTGTACCTTGACATCACACTCCCTTTCTTAAGCTGGCCACACACATTGCGATATTTTACCCGATCTGGCCGATTCCGATGCATTGGAACGACAGATTGTGTAAAATATGGCCTAATCCTGAGTAAATCGTGAGTCCCCACTCACGATGCAATGCGATGCGCGTCCCCGCTGGTCGCACATTGCATCGTCAGATATGCCGTGCAGTAGGGCAGATCTGACAATCTAGGAGGCGATGCACTGTGAAAGTCTGACTGCAGGAGAGATCGTTTGAAGATTGGACACCAAATTGTGTGCAGATCATGTGGAGATCGTGTGCAGAGCTGCCGGGGAGAGTTTTAAGGGAAATCGTACGCAAATCGTACACATCGGCTGATCGTGTGCAGATTGCCATGTGTGTGGCCAGCTTGAGGCTGGTGGCATGCCCAGCGCTTCCCAAGCTGTTGAGCTGCCCCCAGTCTCTCCCTGTCTCTACTGTTTAGATGCAGAATAGCAGGTGAGAGAGAGACAACCCAACCTTTACTCACCCATGGGCCACAGGGACAACAGCACAGCGCCCAAAAAGGGGAACTGTCCTGCCAAAATCAAGATGGTCAGTGTCTGAGCATCGAAGCAAGCACAATGGTATGAGGGAGCGGAGCATGCAGAGAGAACTTTTTCCCAAATGTGCAAAGATACACTGAATGATGCTTCACAACACATACTCTAACAAACTACAGGCAGGAGGCGTCGAATAACCCAATCTTGACTCTGGCAGATATGCAGATTTCTAAGGGGGAGATTTATCAAATCTTAAGGAGAGATAAAATGGATAAGTTGCTTATACCATTCAATCAGCTCCTGTCATTTTACAGGCACTGTTAGAAAAATTACAGTTAGAAGCTAATTGGTTGCTATGAGCAACTTCTCAACTCCAAATATGTCTGGATTAGGGATGGACATCGATGGTCGATGTTTGCTGACAATCAATGTTTTTCTTATGATGGTAATGTTTTTAATATTCAATGGCACTAAAATGGCTAACATTTTAGATTATGCATCCGCATATAATCCACTACAAATAAGAATGGGTTTTCTAAGTAGTGAAATCCCCAAGAATATGGGGACATTTCCAAGAGAATGGACCAAGTGGAAGATACTGTGGCCGTTTTGGTTTCTGGCACACCCGCACCGGAAGTGATGAGAGACTAGCGGAAGCACAGAATGAACCACGTGACCGCCGCACTAGGAGATTGGGGAATACCGGAAATGACGATGACATCACATCCCCCGCCGGCCAGAAGTGTATCCAATATGGCTGGGCGGAGCACTCAGACAGGAGGTATAAAAGAGATGATGAGAAGGGATTCCAGTCACCATCCTGAAGAAGCCTATTATTAGGTGAAACACGTTGATGACAGTGGAGGGGAGTCTTACCTATGTCTGCAGCATGTAAGTTATCCCCTAGTTTGCCGGCAAACGAACCTTACTGACCTCACCTCCGTGGAGTACACGGTAAGCCTTGCTCCTTTCAGACTTGGAATATACCTATACTGGAACTACTCCTAGGAAAGATACGGTTATATCTACTCATATACTTTCTTTGGAATACCAAATTGGATTACAATTTACAGGATAGCAGAGTAAAATGCTACTTGAGCGTGACTGCCATTCCGCCTATACATATACTTAAATAGTCTTTGTTTTATGTTATATGTTGTTAGTGAGTCTGTTATATGTTTATTTAGCACACAAGTGCAATTTTTATACTGTATTTACTGTGCATTGTTATTAAATTTTGCTACTTTTTTAGTATCTTACTTTGTGATCATTATTACACCACTAGATCTGTCATTATCGTGAGGACTATACTATACACGGAACCCACAGTAGGCGCCAAAGGATACCTTTTTTAATATACAGTATTCAAGGGAAGGTGAGCCCCTATTCTATCTCCTTTTGGGCAGCCACCTATGTTTTTAGTTATAGATACTAGCGCTACCTTAATTTTTTTCTATTTGCAACCTGATTCAGACCCATTCGCTATCTGCGTATGCTCGCTAGATGCATATGCAATTTTTCAATGTGACGCCATGGGAAGCGATCGCTCGCCAAGGCATAAGCACGCCCACCATGTCTTAGCGAGCGGCCACTTTGTGTACGCCCAATCGCACAGGCAGAGCCACCCACCAGCAACATGTCATCTCCAGGAAGTGTATTAAAACATTGGTACATCGAGCACCATCGGATGCGAACGCAGTGCTTGAGGTAGCTTTACCCTACCACAAGCATTGCGAGGAATCAGTGTAAAAAAATGGCAAGTGGCTTGTACTATGATGCTGCCTGTTAATTATGCACGCCTCTAAAACGGTGTTGAAACACCAAGGCACGTCTGCGTTCGCATCTCCAACCCCCCGTTATTAGTGTCCTGCCCCTGTTACCACCCACAAATGGCCTCTCCTGTCACTCATTACCCTGGGCTGCCTTTGCTGGGTGAGCGAGAGGGTTGCGATCGCAGTGTGTAGTTTGCGCAAGCACAGAAAGAAGCGTGCACATGCGCGTACGCAGAACATCGGGCCGCTTGCGAACGCACAGCGCGAGCGAGCGGCTCTGAATCAGGCCCATAATTTCAAATGTATCCTGGACCTATGGTCTCATAAATGGGTCCCAGTTTTCAGGTTAGAGTGGCAGCATACTGCTTTTATTAACAAAAGATACAGATATAATTTCACTGTGGTGATACAGAGTTATTTGGTTTCAAAGTATCATAAAATTAAAGTTCTATTTAAATATTCACGTGTGTTATTATTTAACAATTATTAGCGAATCAGTGGGCTGGATAATAATAATCATTTTTTATAGTGCACTAAAAGCAGATACTTTTACCAATTGTTTATCCAATCATTTATATTTTAGATAGGATACTGTTCCTATTATACCACTGTATGTTGTCTTCAATTATTAGTGGTTTGATTTATGCTATCAGCCTATCTGCATAACAGTCCTCTAAACAACTTATATCAGGCTGGGTAGTGCATAACAATCCCCCCTGAATCACTCTCCTCTCATACCACATATATTGCTGGTGCAGGGGTGTGTCTATCACAGCCCATATTAAACACAGTCAGACATCTTTCAAATAACCTTGTGGTTTAGTCCACCTCTGGCATATTTTGCCCTCAGTTCATCAGATCATGACTGTATTTTAGATTTTCTGATAACTTGGCCCTCTTCTTCAAAGTACAGAGTTTTTCAATATAATTCAAAACAACCTAATGAAATGGCTCTTACGAATTAGACATCAACAGCAAATAAAAGCCATAATATTAGTTTAGACTATAAATCCATGTTGTCAGACTCCTATTATCTCACTGAATTGCGGTAACAGTATGAAAAGAGAAGTCTGAAAAGCCTTTTCTCATCCCTTTATTACATACCTTGCTATGATGCCATTATCTCATAAACAGGCTTTAGATGTCTGAGAACAGGTTTCTTCATGGTAAAAGTGGTGTGTTCTGAAATGGTTGCGGTCTGTATGACTAGATCAGTGTCATTTCTGCTTTAGTAAATACAGTATGTACTACAGCTCATAGTAACTAATTTGAAACCTATGGGAGATATGTCAAGCCTTGGAGAGAGATAACGTGGTGAGAGCCTGAATCAATCAGTTTGTAACTTTAATTTTCATGCACATCCTGTAAACCTACAGTTACAGTAGATGCTGATTGGTTGGTACTTTATCTCTCTCAGCTTTATCCTCCTATATTTATTGTGCCCCCTCACTATCATAAGTTCTTAAATGAACTTAAGTACTATTGCTATATCATGCAAACATAAATACAGTTTAGGCTTTCAGCCTTTGTTTAGTTTGATTAGGGTGATGCTGGCATCATGCTTGTACCAGAGAAAATAAAACTACTTTTCCCAGCAAGCTCTGGATACACAGCAAGAAGGAAAGGAGGAGGAGCTGAGATAAAGTACATGGTGAGCAGAGGGAGCTCAAAGTCTCCCTTTGGTGTACAGTATGTGGTCCTAAGCATTCCCCAGAAGAGGGGATCACAGCGGTGGCTGGTGGCTTACCATATATTTGCAAATGGATGCAACTGAGATCTCTGCATTACTATTATCATGTAGGATGTAAATCACTACAGTACTGCTGTCCTATATGCAGTGTGCTGGAGGAATCTGTTTTTCTTGTCTAGACTAACCGCTCCCATTCATGCAAGTGGTGTGGGCATATACATTCATTTGAGCAACTTCCATTCTGTGTATCACTTTTTGTGAGACAAATATGGGATCTTGTGGATAGCCCTTTGGGAAGCATATGAAGTTCTGATGAGGAGGCTAAACCTAAGGCATACATGCATAACGATTGAGACAAATGCTGAGAGTTATTATTAAAAGGCCTTTGAATGCAGACTGAAATATTCTAGTGGCATGCAAAACAAAAGTGCTAAAAAACAAGTCGGCTTTATGTCACAGACAGTTGCAGGAAGGATTGCTGGTATCTGGACTCAGGAGCCACAAGGAATTTTAATTTCAATATATAGTGGTTTACATCATTGAGCATGTGACCCTATTTCAGTCAGAAGGATTCAAGACAAAGTCCTTACAGCCACAAAATGTGGGACAACTACAGTACACCTGAGAATTAAAGGTAAAACCGCTGTCACAGACATCCAGGATGTGTTATTCATGCAAGTATGGTAACCAACCATATCACCATAAGTATCCTACAAGAAAAACAATCGGAAAAGGTCAGGTTCATAGAGGCAAGTGTGTAGTGCAGAATAAAAGAAAGACTGTGATAGCAACAGCAACCCTTTGCCATTAACTATATGTCCTAGACATAGAGGAGTGTTGTGTAATGACGACAACTGATTCAAGTCTATGGAGCTGTAGCATAAGAGATTAGGCCACCTGGGGTATGAAATTGTCCAGAAACTACTTTATGAGATGGTGACAGGAATAGCCATGCATAATCCATGGAGACCAGCATGTGAGAGCTGTATAAAGAGTAAACAAACATGTGTTCCCTCTTTGAAGTCAGCAACCAGAGCTGAGGCACCACTAGCATTGATGCATACAGATGTGTTTGGTCCAATGGAGGTAGTATCAATAAGTGGAATCAATAAGTGTATACTGATATTTCCTGACATTCATCAATGACTTCACAAAAACAACACACATTTACTTAATTAAAGCTAAAAGTGAAGTAGTAGACAAGATTGAAGACTACAAGAGTTTTGTGGAGAGTCAAATGGGTCAGAAACTGAAGATCTGGAGATCTGACAGTGGTGGGGAATTTGAGAATAAAAGTGTAGCCACCTTCTTGAAGAAATATGGCATAAACAGAATGGTGTCAGTGAGCTAGCAAACCGCACAATTGTGGAGAAAGCGTGGACTATGCTAAGTGACGCAGGCCTAGAAAAGAGTTTTTGGGCAGAAGCAGTGCCTACCAGAGCTATATCTGAAAAACTGTGCACCCACAGTAGCTGTGAAAAGTAAAACACTGCTGGAGGCATGGTCTGGAATGAAGCCAAGCATCAATCATCACCAAGTTTTGGGTGCAGAGCATATGCACACATCCCGAAGAAAAAGAGGTGTAAACTGGATCCCAAGTCAGTCGAGTGTATTATGCTTGGGCACTGCTAAGAACAGAATATGGGACATTATAAACAAAAAGCTTATAAAATCCAGGGATGTGGTGTGCCTTGAAACAGCAACAACTACTGTAAAGCTGGAACAAGAAACAACAGAAATTTATTACGCTGGATATGCCAACAGCTGTAAGTGTGTATGAGTTACAGACTGCCAATGTGGGTATCTAATCACAGAGCAGGTGATCTGTGAAAAGCAATAGAGGAAAACCCCTAGGAGATATTATGAAGAGTTTGCAAATATGGATTTCTGTGAACCGCAGAATATCCAAGAGCAAAGTCTAGCAATTACTGGGAGGAATGGAAATCTGCAATAGATAAAGAAATTGCATAATTGGATTGCAACAATATATGGGCTGTTGTCACTGCAAGACAGTGAAGGACAAGTAGCTCTTTTGTAAAATCTAAATACAATAGAACTATTGTCTGTTACAAAGCCCACCTTGTAACGGGTAGTAGTATAATATATATCCAAAAGTATATACATAAAATCTGGGATTGAATATAAGGAACTCTTTACACCTGTTTCAAGATACAGTACAATATGTTTAGTCATTGACATATCTGCCATGCATGATTTATTGCTGCACCATTTAGACTGCATATGCAGGCACAGTCTCAGAACATTGTTTGTGAAGAAAACCCTGACAACTATGGGGAGAGGTTTCACAGGTACAGAGCTTTCTCACAAGATTGCAAAAACAGTCAGCACTCCCATTGACAAAGGCACAAAAATTACAAGAGCCATGTCACCAACAAGTGAGGCAAAGATAGAGGAAATTAGAAAAGTTCCTTATCAGAGCTCTAATGGAAGTTTAATGTATGCAAGCATTGGAACTCATACTTACTTCTTCAAGGGGATAGGAATGCATGCGGGAGCCGAGTAGCCGCAGCACACCTAAGGAACACAGTGGTAGTGTGGGAGCCAGAGACTCCTTCACACCAGTATAAAGTAGTCCAACTGGAGAGAAAAAATGGTGTTAAATGTCTATATGATTAGGCCTTGCGGGTTATAACCTAGAGGCCTAATGCCCAGCGCTCCTTTGGGTCTTGTGCCCACCTAATCTTGTCCAGCTGCTCTATATATAATACAAAGGCATAGTGCTCAGCCCTCCCTCCAGCCTAGTTCCCACCCACTTGTCAGATGGCCTAGCAATGATAACCCCTGGTGGTCTAGTGGGTATGAATCATGGTCCCCACTGGGGCCCTACCCATCCTGCACATACTTGCCAACATTTATATTTTCCTCTCTGCGAGTTGCCCGGAGAGGAGATGCAGGAGGGCAGTGATGGGAAGGAGCCAGATTATATGCTTCATTAAGCCCCACCCCTCACAATAAAATGGTGGGAATCCTGCATATTTAACTAGGGGGCGGGGCCAAATTATGGAATTCTTATAGAATTGCATCATTAGGCCCTGCCCCCTACTCACAGACCCGCTGATCCCTGGGAAAATTATCTCCATTCTGACCACTTCCTAGATGAGTGCTTACTTTTCCGGGGGTGTTGGGGGCTACCTGAAAAATCGGGAGCCTCCCGCAGGTTCAGGGGAGAGTAAGAAAGTATGGTCTTGCATCTTCAGCAGAACCAGGACTGGTTCAGCTAGCACAGTCTCTCGTCAGTGTCTTCAGCTGTAGTCACCACTGCCGTGTGCATCTTCTTTGTTGATCCTGACGTTTTCTTTCTTTGGGACCTAACTCCTCTTCCGTAAGCTTCGCTGTTGGACTGCCCACATCCACCTTGCGCAGGCTAATATAAGCCTGCTCGAGGGGTGAGACTATGTGGTAGGCCTTTTAGGAAGCCTGTTCACAGGCGCGCGATCAGCCATTATTGGCTCACTGGTGGTGCTTTATTTGAAATGCTTTGATTGTTGGAGCCTGAATCCATTTGGTTTCAAGCCCACCAGAATTGGAGCAGCGTATTGATAGAGCCCCATTGTCAAGTAGCCCCTCTATACAGCTACTGTCACGAAAGGACAGGTATATAATACCATTTAATTCTAAATATTTATTTTTATTATGATAAGTTTAAACAAAGTATATACATATATTATACATAAAACCAAATGTTCAATAATAAATAATAACATAGTTTGCAATAATAACTGAAAAATACATATTTTGCTATTTATAGGCACCTTCATTTCCTTCTCTGCCTCCTGCTGATACAGAAATAACAACTTCTTCAAATTTTCCCTGTTCAACGAATGATTAAAATTAGCTACTACACAAATAGAAGTGTTAGCAAACTGCTCTTAGATTGTAATTTTGGTTGAATGGACTTGCCAGGTTCTTTAAAATGTAGTGTATAAAATGGTATAAAAGTAACATGATTCTCTATTGTACAGCACTGAATCATTCATACTTAATTAAAAATAAAATTTAGGAAAATATTGCCTGCTTTGTATATTATATCAATAATGGAAGACATTGAGGTATTCTTTAATCATATCATATATTTTCAGTTTACAGAACTCTGAGGTGTAATATCCCTATAATCTTGACAGTAAAGGATAGGTCTTTTACTAAAGTATGAACATTGTAGATTTAAAATATCTGAAATAAGGACTAAAGCTCTAAATAACTTACATCGTATTGGACACTAGCAACCAACCAGTCAATTGCTTTTATAATCAAAATTGCTTTAGATATAAGCTAACTGCTGATTGGTTGCTCTGGTTTTGCACAACATTAAATTAAATGTTCTAAAATGAGCCTTAGGAAATTATATACAGTAGATTAACAAAGGTAGTAGATGGTGGTGCGAGCATTTACCAAAGTAAAAAAATACTTTGCAATTGTTTTATAATGTCCATTTGCAGTTTAGGAAAGCTGGGCATGTGTGAGCCAAATTGGCAATTATAAGAGAGTTTGTTGCTTATTTCTAAAGCTATTTGCAATGTTACAGGGACTGTTATTTTAGGAACTAAGGGCCTGACTCAAACCCACTCGCGAGCACTGAGCACTCGCAAGCAGGTTGATGGTGCCCTAGTGCGCATGCGCACGACGGAGGGAGCTCCGTAGTGCGCATGCGCGAGACCCAGATAGCGACAGCCAAGCTGTCGCTCCAGGTCTCGCACCAAAGGGGGCGTGCTGTCGATGTTGAGTGACAGCACGACCCCTTTGGTGGGCGTGCCAGGGGCGTGGCTGCCAGACGGAGGCGTTCCCATGGTAAAGCCTTCCGTCTGGGGCCGGCCCCACTGACATCACTAGTGATGTCAGTGGGAGTGATTTTGGCTCTGATAGAGCCAAAATCACTCCAGGGCTTGCGGTCACGAGACCCTACTGCAGGGTCTCGTCGCAAGCCCGATGGTCGCGATGGTCTTGACCATCGCGACCATCATCATGGACGCTCGCATAAGCTGTGGGTGGTAACCCACAGCTATGCGAGCGTCCAAGAGGCCGCTCCAAGTTTAGGTAGGAGGGCCCTGATTCAGAGCGAGCGCTCTGGTCAGAGCGTCTGGCTCTGAATCAGGCCCTAAGAGCCTGATTCAGATATGTACAGATATGCCCAGCTAGTGTGTTGCTGATGGCGCCGTGAATCACGCCACGCATAGTGCAAGATGTACTCCCGCGACCGGTGATACGCACTGTGTACGCAGGCTTGCCTCCATAGGAATGAATGGCGCAATCGGAGTGCAGACCATAGCGTAACATGGCGCGATGCACGTGCACATTTGTGGCATGATCAGCCACAGGATGTAGTTATGAGACCGGCGGCCGCAATGCCGCTAGTTACAATCCCAACGCTGGAAGCCCAACAAGGCACTTAAGATAGGCGTCGAAATGCTGATGCCTATCTTAATCCTGACACCGGAATCCAGGAGGACAACAGCCCGAGCAAAAGTAAGCCAGGTAGCCCTTAGTGTTAGCTGCGGGAGGGGGAGGGAATTGTAGGTTTAGGTAGCATAGTGGGGTTAGCGTTAGGTTTTTTGGGGGAGGTTAGGGTTAGGCACCCCAAGGGGTTAGGGTTAGGCACCAATGTGGGGGGTTAGGTTTAGGCACAAAGGGGGGACGGTTAGGGTTAGGCACTAAGGGGGGAGGGTTAGGCATGAAGGGCGGAAACTTAGGTTTAGGCAATAACGGGGAGGGTTAGGATGCGGAGGGTTAGGCTACAAAAAGGGAGGTTTAGGGGGAGAAGGGGGGAGGGTAAGTATACTTATCCGACCCCTGTCGGGATACCAACCATCGGGATGCCGCTGTCAGTATTTTGACAGGAGGCATCCCGACAGCCGGCATTACAGTACATGTCAATTCCATAAGCCACAATGAACCTGGACGCATCTGTACGTAAACCCAATGGTTTATGTACATATCCAATTGTGAGAGATCTGTACATGTGCAGGACCCTTTCTGCGCATGTGCAGAATTGGTCCTGCATGATTGCTCACAGTCCCACCTTAGCTGTTTGGGGGGCAGAGCGGGGACGGTAACCAGGACCGTTCTACAAAATGTCACACCTATTTTGTAGGAATACCAAGCCCAGGGTCTGCGTCGTCAGATGAAAACTTTCTGGACTTGGCAGAGGGGTTCCAACGGTAAGCTTCAGCTTATGCAGCCTGGCTGAGGGGAGCGACCATTGGACCGATGGTCCTGATGGTGGTCCGACGCTGCATCTACGGATCCTGCATTCAGATTGTACATGTATGCAAGAGGTGTCTATTTCATACAGACGCCTTCTGCTGCATTTGCATGGACAGTATTGCACAGCTGCTTCCCTGCGGATGTTCAACTCCATTCATATCAGAGTCAGGCTCAGAGTGTACTGTGAATTAAAGGAGCGGGCTGCTCTTCACAAGTTGTAGTTTAGTTCTTTGTAAAGTAAATACTTCAACATATATTCTACTGTTACTTTAATACTTCTAAAGAGGTACAATAGAAGTCAATGCATACCTCTGAACAGCAAAATAAGTTGTGCTCCTGATTAATTCAAACTTCGCCTGATCCATCCAAACCCACCCATATCCACCAAGAAATTCCAACTATTGGGTGAAATTCTCCCCTACCAAGGTCCATGAATAGGGACGGTATCACCATATTTGGAACAGTTTGGTGGTATGTACAGATGAAGGTAAAACTCGCCTAGCAGGGTTAACTGCTAGGTGAGTTTTACCTTTGTGGGCTATATAACAACATTTGAAAGGGCCCTATAGAAGTTCCCTAGTTAGTTCTATGTCCCATAGTAGTGCTCTAGTTAATTTTATCTACTATAGTAGTGCTCTAATTAATTGTATGCCCCATATTAGTGCCCTGGTACACATTATTCGCACAGTATATTATATTATTCCACACAGTGTCCGCAGTTCACACCATACCACATATTATGAAATATTGTAGTGCCCCCAATTTCTATCTTGCCACATTGCAGTGCCCTCAGTTCATTTTATGTCACACTGTGGTGCTCCCAGTTCATACTGTACAATATTACAGTGCCCCAGATCATTTTATGTCACATAACAGTGTGCCCTGGTTCATATTATGCCACATTAGTGTCCCCAGTTCATATTATGCCACATTACAATTCCACTTGTTCAGATTGTGCCACACTATAGTACCTTTAGTTCAGATTGTGCCACATTACAGTGCCTCCAGTTCAGATTATGCCACATTATAATGACTGCAGTTCATATTATGAAGCATTCCAGTGCCTCAGTTCACAATTATGCAACATTCCAGTATCCTCTAGTTTATATTATGCCACATTACAATGCCTCCAGTTATGATTAAGCCACATTATAGTGCCCACATTACAATATAACATTCACTACACACACCCCACTATTATCAAATAAACTGCACACACCACTTTCTGAAAATCAAATGTGACCCTATTAGGTAGCCTTATCCTACACAGACATCAGGTAAGAGATTATATCCAATTGACCTTATCTTATCTGACCTTATTTACCTTTTGGCAATGCTTCAAGTGCTCCATTCCAATTGGCAGGTTTTGAATCTTACACAGCAGCCGTACATCTGCAGGGATTTCAGTGCTGAGAAGATTGCAGTTTCCAGTGAAAGGATTTTGGAGTAGGGGACAGTACATTACCTGAGAGAGAAACTTCCTAATGCAGGAAATTCCAGTAGCAGACAGTATATTACATAAGAGAGATACTTCCTAATGAAGGAAATTCCACTTTGAAAGGAGATCTTCTTAATTTCAGCACATTGTCCCTTTCTGGAATGGTCCAAATCTCAAAGTGCTGATTTATAGGCCAGCAATATCCTGGACCTGATTATTTAGAAGGCAATTCCTAGAACTTGGAAGACAACTAGACTGACCTGTTCCTCCCCTGTCTGCTCCTCAGCCTTCCCACCCTGGTTGGACTTCCACCTGCCACCTGTTGCTAGGGGTATTGTAATGTAGAAGGCAAGTGGGTACAGGTGGCTCGCAACTACCATACATTCAAGGGGGTTATCATTCACTGCATTGGGGAGAGGCTCCCCAACTTCTCCCATTTGGTTCCTATTCCTCACAAGCCTGAATCCTGTGACTGCAGATGGCAACAGCACACACCGGGTCACAGGGGTGACACCACAGTGAAGATAAGCAACAGGTAAGTGTAAGTGGAGATTGGGGTCAGGACATAGAGATAGTTCAGCAAAGTTAATAAGTTTTTTGGGGTAAGTTATATGGGTTTTATTAATAGGTGAAGGGATTATTGCTGTATGGCTGGTTTAATGTTTTTATTGGGGGTAATAAGTCATTCTTTTGATTATATTGAAGTTGTTCTTTTGATTATATCTTCTTAATTTCATCACACTGTCCCTTTCTGGAATGGTCCAAATCTCAAAGTGCTGATTTATAGGCCAGCAATATCCTGGACCTGATTATTTAGAAGGCAATTCCTAGAACTTGGAAGACAACTAGACTGACCTGTCCTTCGCCTGTCTGCTCCTCAGCCTTCCCTCCCTGGTTGGACTTCCACCTGCCACTGGCTGCTGGGGTATTGTAAATGGAGAAGACAAGTGGGTGCAGGCGGCTCGCAACTCCCATACATTCAAGGGAGTTATCATTCACTGCATTGGGCAGAGGCTCCCCAACTTCTCCCATTTGGTTCCTATTCCTCACAAGCCTGAATCCTGTGACTGCAGATGGCAACAGCACACACTGGGTCACAGGGATGACACCACAGTGAAGATAAGCAACAGGTAAGTGTAAGTGGAGATTGGGGTCAGGACATAGAGATAGTTCAGCAAAGTTAATAAGTTTTTTGGGGTAAGTTATATGGGTTTTATTAATAGGTGAAGGGATTATTGCTGTATGGCTGGTTTAATGTTTTTATTGGGGGTAATAAGTCATTCTTTTGATTATATTGAAGTTGTTCTTTTGATTATATCTTCTTAATTTCATCACACTGTCCCTTTCTGGAATGGTCCAAATCTCAAAGTGCTGATTTATAGGCCAGCAATATCCTGGACCTGATTATTTAGAAGGCAATTCCTAGAACTTGGAAGACAACTAGACTGACCTGTCCTTCGCCTGTCTGCTCCTCAGCCTTCCCTCCCTGGTTGGACTTCCACCTGCCACTGGCTGCTGGGGTATTGTAAATGGAGAAGACAAGTGGGTGCAGGCGGCTCGCAACTCCCATACATTCAAGGGAGTTATCATTCACTGCATTGGGCAGAGGCTCCCCAACTTCTCCCATTTGGTTCCTATTCCTCACAAGCCTGAATCCTGTGACTGCAGATGGCAACAGCACACACTGGGTCACAGGGATGACACCACAGTGAAGATAAGCAACAGGTAAGTGTAAGTGGAGATTGGGGTCAGGACATAGAGATAGTTCAGCAAAGTTAATAAGTATTTGGGGGTAAGTTATGTGGGTTTTATTAATAGGTGAAGGTATTATTACTGTACGGCTGGTTTAATATTTGTATTGGGGGTAAGAAGTCGTTCTTTTGATTAGATTGATTTGCTTAAAGAATACACATGTAATTAATGATGTGGCAGTTAATTATTGGTGGGTATGAGGGAGTTAATGATTATTATGTGGTTAGTTATGTTGAATGTGGTTGTTGCTGAAGAAGTTAATAATTTTTGAGGAAGGTTATTTAATGATGAGATGATATTGTATGGCACTCACAAAAATGTTATCTGTATTGTCTGGCTGTCATTAAAGTCTCTCCGTATTGCCTGGCGGTCACAAAAATGCTATTAGTTTTGTATGGCAGTAAATAAAATGCTATCAGTAATGAATGGTGGTGATTAAATGCTCTCAGTATGGTATGGTGGTCACAAAAATGCTGTCAATACTGTCTGACGGTCACTAATATGCTCCCTGTATTGTTTGGTGGTCATAAAGATCACAGATAGAAGGAGAGCTTTTTACACTACTGCGTCATTGTCTGAGATTTCACTCTGTAAATGCGTCAAATGAGCAGTCCAAAGTCACATGGATCTGCATTCAAGGGAAAATGCAAGCAGTAACAGGTTAGTGAGAAATGGGCGGTTACCTCGACAGAGAATACTGAGTCGGAGGATACAACTAATTTCCATAGGATTGTCATGGGTTTGTCATTCGTTTTATGCATTGGAACAGTCGACATGAGGGTGCTAACCTCTATGTTGCCTCCTGACAGTGCCATTGTGAACAGGCACATCTGAAAAGAGGACAAGTCCTTGAGAGCAAGCATTGAATGTGGGTCTTGTTTTTTCATCCACATACTTGTACTATTCTATGCTGGGAGTGCCTGGTTTAGAGGGGACTATGGTTCACAGTAGAAGTTTCATTCACCCACCCAGTGATATCTGAGGAGAACCTCACCATAGAAATGGACACTTTTTTCCCATTTCTATGCAAACTAATTAGAATAGTATTTAACTATTTCTTGGGTTTGTTTTCCATCTGCACGTTGAACCAGTGCTAATAAGCCTGATTCTCTCTATATAATTGTATGAAACCACATATATAAGTTGATCTTCTTATTCTCTATATATTTTTCTCTACTAACCCTTTCCATTGCCACGGAATACAATAGTTTAAAAAGTCTGTCAAACACTGCTTCTTATCTGTCTACAAATTGGTCTAATTTCTCAAAAAAACTGTGTTCACTGCATAACTTTTTAATGCATTTCTATCATAAGTGTAAATTTCACATCTGGATTTTTGTCTTATCTGTAGTACATCTAATTCTGCCTAATTCTCACCATCTATTCCACAAAGTACCCTTTTTACCAATTGCAACCAAGTAAAATTTGCAAACAAATATTCCTTACATGGATAGCTGATGCATCATGTATCACTATTTTGTATGCACGAGAGCCACATCAGCGACAAACAGGTAGAAACATCCTACAGTACAACTCATCTTTCCACCCCATTCCTTCTCCACAGGAACCCCGCCCCATGTTCATTACTGAGATTTGCCATTTCCTATTCAAGATTTTCTGCTCACATTAAAAAATATAGAAATTAAACTCAAACATGTTCTCGAGCTTTATTTAATTGATTCTAACAAATTTCTCATTTTTGGATCAATTCTCCAAACTGAAGCCAGTTTCAGCATCTAAAATTATGAGAAATCGGGTACTATATAGATTATATGGATAATATTTATATAATGTTCATCAACTTTGTATATTCCGTTCTGTTCTTTGTTTATGCTTTTTTTACACCACTGTCGAGCCCTGCAGATTATTATGGCATCCTACCAATATATTTTAATGATGAGAAAATTAGAAGTTTCATCTGCCATATATTTTTGCATGAAACAGGGTGACTTCTAAAATCATTATAATCAACAGTATATGATATGCTATTAATTATATTAGTACTTTAAAGCTTTTCACATCAAAAGTTTCTTTGCTTAAAGAATAGTCTCAGGTGCCTAAACAAATGTCTTTTGAAAATAACAAACTTATTTCACATATTTTTAACAAGTTTAAGAAACTTTTAAATACTTGTCACTATTAGTTATTTCTACAATCTTCAAATTTTATAACTCCCATTTTAGATATAAAATATAATTACAGTTATTATATTTGACTGAGACATCTACTTTCAGGTTTCTAAACAGCAAATCAGTTTGGGAATCTGATGCTAAAAAAACAAAAACATTCTTAATCTGTTGCAAGTTTTCTTTGAATATGTCATTATTTAACAAAATTGTATTTTAAAATGTCATTTTAAAACAAAAAATGTATATTAAACTTAAAAAAATGACACAAATTTGTCAATTAAACATTGTAAAGTACTTTGTCTCCTAAAACATCTTAAATTGTTATTTTTTGTTTTAAATGTTAATAAAATGTGTATTAATCAAGTCACATAAATCTAAATATTGATCCCCCTAGATGCAGCTCCTCCAATGAAATTAATCACAGGAAATTTACCTGCAAAATGAAAATATTTTCATGTTGCATGTATGGGATATCTGATATCTGCTGCTGTTTCCTCTTTACGACTGCAATAGTAGCTCCGATAGCTATATTGTGAGATTTACCAATCTCTGGTGTGTGAAGTGTCCTGGTACTTTGCACCAGTAGCTATCCATTGTAGTTTATAGGCTACACAACGCAATATTTACCGGGAGAGGCATCCTTAGGATGTTATGATGACCGCGCATGTGTAGTATGGCAACCAGCCCACAAACTAGAAAGTAAAGTGATCGTATAAATGATAATTTTAGTTTCACAAATCTCAGGGACAGGCACTTGTCTCTGTGTGGATATTTTTTAGATGATCTGGGTGAAGCTTAATTTCTTGTTGCCGAGATAAGCAGTGATAATTATCGGGTAAAAAAACCTGATAATAAATGGGGCCCTAACTCTGTTATCTTTTTTATTTATTAAAAAAAAATTTCCCTTGTTTGTGCAATACACATACTAATGAAAAGGATGTAGTCAAGGTTTTGATATTCAGAATGTCGACAATGTCAAGGGGGCAGCGTTATGTCGAACCCGGCATGCCGGCATGGTACTAATGTGATTTAAAGAATTGTAGCATTCATTCAGCACGTTGACAAATTTATTCCGATCCCAGAAAATCTAAGCAATGGCCAAATCTGTCCCCATTTAAAGGATACATCTGATGACCCCATATTGCCTTAATATCTGTGTCCCTTAAATATTTTCTTTCAATTCAATCTCTATATTCCTACTAATATTTTACATAATTTTTAAAATAAATGGCAAAACTTAGTTTGTATGTTCATGTTATGCCATTTATAATCAATCCTTATAGCCGCAAATAATTAATCATTGTTATACCAAGTTACTTGTCAAACATGAAGTGAAGTCAACAAATTTAGAAGACCGCAACACTTTTCAAGGAGATTAATTTCTAGTTTGTCAAAAGTAAATTAGTTTGGGCTCATTTTAAACATTGCAAATAAACAACATCAAAAGCATTCAAGATAGATTATTGCCACAATATCCATCACTCATTATTCTGAGTTTAATCTACGCTTCTCATTCGCTAGACTTTTCCAAGGATTAGAGGCCCATTTTCTTGCAATTTATTTTCGTTCCCTTCTCTTAGTCTGTTCAAACTTTCTCCTGTGTCTGCATCAAGGATTAAGCACTGACCTGGAAATCCTGACATGCTAAAAACTTATACAACTGAGTTCTGAAAATCATATTGAAGGCTTTAAATAACTGATGTGCTGAAATTGCACACAACCTGCTTTTCTCCCACTGTTTGAACAACCTATTATAATTTAAATGTGTGAAGCTGAGAGATCCATTTTTCCGGCTTACTTTCTTTATCACATTATTGAAAGTCTGACATTCTCCTTTATTGAGCTTTACACCAGAACATGCTTTAATTGTAATTAAAAAGAGGCTGATCATTTTTTCACACTTTAATTTATTATAGTTATTAAAATTCATGGGTAAAATAAACAAACCTGAGACTCTGTTTCACTCCATTAAATTAAATTAAATTGTTTTCATAAAATACATTTGCTGTGTAGTGGAATAATAAGCATACCTTTACTTATATGCAGGTGTTGTCATCTGACATGGAGCCAGATTCACTATGGATCACTATTCTGCTTATACGCACGCAACGCAGTTGCTAATATCAGCGATAATATGTAAATGATTGGATTCGCATTGTGATCACAGCAAAGCATTAGGACGCCCACTTCCCCTTACTCACATCCGTATACTTTACCAACATAGCGAAACAATCGGTAACATCGAGTAACATCGGACCCATACGCACAGTTAAGGCAGGTCAGACCTCACTCAGGAATTGCTTACTTCAGCGCACGCTATGAGGCCTCAGGCTACGTATGGTATCGCAGTGGATAATTCATGCACGCCCTTGCAATGCCGTTGAAACGCACTGGCACGCCTGCATTTGCCCAACCACCCCGCCATCATCACCCCCAAACGGTACTTCCTGTCAATCACGCTACCATGGGTCTGCGTATGCACTGCGATCTCTGTCCTGATCGCAGAGGCTAATTCGCGCATGCGCCCTGCGATGCATACGCACGCTCAGTACGCGACAATCGGCTGATTGCGTGCGTCTAAGCAACTGCGTTCCTTGCTGAATCAAGCCCATAGTCAACTCAGTTTGAAATAATTATTAAATACTAATGTGAGCTGATACTGATCAGTAATAGGAACACAGATACATTTTACGGGCTGCATGGGTGACCTTTTGACCTTCAAAATGGCCATACATTACCCTTAACCTCAGTGATAAGTTAAAACAATACATTTAATCAAATAAAGAGTTAAAATACTTAATACTTAAAAGTATTACAAGCAACAAATTCAACACTAAGGGGTCTATTTACTAATGGCCCGATTCAGCTTGGATCGCAGTTGCTAGTACACATGCAATCGCCTGCACATGCACATGCATCGCAGTGCGCAAACCGGTAACAGCGATCGGGACTACGATCGCAGTGACTATGCAGACCCATCGCGGAGTGATTGACAGGAAGTGCCATTTGTGGGTGGTGACGAGGGGGGCGGTTGGTGAAATCCATATGTGCCAGTGCATTTGAACGCTGTTACATGGGCATGCATAAATTATCCACTGCGATGCCTTACGCAGCCTGAGGCCTCATAGCGTGCGCTGATGTTAGCAATTTCTGAGTAAGGTCAGAGCTTGTGCAAGTGTGCGTGAGGCTGCGCTGGTACTCGATTCTACCAAAGTTTTTGCAGTCTAGCTAAACATTACGGATGTATGTAAGTTAAAGTGGGCGCCCGTATGTAGTGCTGCGGCAGCATAGAGATCGCAATGAATTAACATACTATCACAGTTGGACCTTGCTGAATCAGACCCTAAGTCTTGGATGGAGATAAAGTAGGTGGATATAAAGTACCAGCCAATCAGCTCCTAACTGCCATGTCTCAAGCTGTGCTTAAACATGACAGGAGCTAATCAGTTGGTACTTTATTTCCGTCCACTTTAACTCCATCCAAGGCTAGAGCACTGTGTTGAAGCAAAACACCATTAGCATGCTATCAGGGCACCATTAGGGTGCCATTAGGACTAGGAGGAGTAGGTAGGAGTGCAAATAGTTTTTTAAGTAGTAGCTGGAGTAGGTGCCTGGTGGAAAGGGACAGGGTGACTCAAGCATCCTCATTGTCAGTGTGTTTGTTTAATATGTCACACACACTGTCTGCACACTCACACATTGCAGTGCAAACAAACAAGCTACAGCCATGGGCAGAAATTTTGAGAATGACACAAGTATTGGTTTTCACAAAGTCTGCTGCTTCAGTTTTTATGATGGCAATTTGCCTATAGTCCAGAATTTCATGAAGAGTGATCAGATGAATTGCAATTAATTGCAAAGTCCCTCTTTGCCTAGACAATGAACTTAGGGCCTGATTCAGACCCATGCGCAAGCGCTATGCGCTCGCAAGCGGGTCAATGGTGGGTCATTGCAAACGCGCGGCATGCGCAATGTGGGTGCACAAGCCCCGAAGCAAGAGAGAAATTCTCTCACTTCGGGGCTCGCTACAAACGGGGCGACTGTCGATGTTGATTGACAGCTCACCCCGTTTTGTAGGCGGGTAGGGGGGTGGCTGGACAACCGGAGGTGATCCTGAAGGAACACCTGCCATTTGTGGGCAGCCCTACCGACATCACGAGTGATGTCAGTAGTGTGCTTCCGACTCTATTAGAGCTCACTGGGGCTGGCGGCAGATGAGACCCTACCACAAGGGTCTCGTCGCAAGCCCGATGGTCGCGATAATCGCGACCATCGCGACCATCAACTGGCCGCTCGCTGAGCAGCCAGGAGGCCAGGTTTTTTAAAACAAAGCGGCCGCCCTGATTCAGAGTGACCGCTCGCTTTTTGCGAGCAGCTCTGAATCAGGTCCTTAATCCCAAAAACAACATTTCCACTGCATTTGAGCTCTGCAACAAAAGAACCAACTGACATCATGTCAATGACTTGCTCATTAACACAGGTGAGAGTGTTGACGAGGACAAGGCTGGAGATCACTCTGTCATGCTGATTGAGTTAGAATAACAGACTGGAAGCTTTAAAAGAAGGTGGAGCTTGAAATTATTGTTCTTCCTATGTTACCTGCAAGGAAACACATGCAGTCATCATTTCTTTTCACAAAAAGGGCTTCACAGGCAAGGATATTGCTGCTAAAAAGATTGCACCTAAATCAACCATTTATCTGATCAAGAACTTCAAGGGGAGATGTTCAATAGTTGTGAAAAAGGCTTCAGGTTGCCAAAGAATGTCCAGCAAGTGCCAGGACTGTCTCCTAAAGTTCATTCAGCTGTGGGATCGGGGCACCACCAGTGCAGAGCTTGCTTAGGAATGACAGCAGGGAGGTGTGAATGCATCTTCACACACAGTGAGGCAAGGATTTTTGGAGGATGGCCTGGTGGCAAGAAGGGCAGCAAAGAAGCCACTTCAAGGACAGAATGATATTCTGCAAAAGGTACAGGGATTGGACTGCTGAGGACTGAGGTAATGTTATTGTCTCTGATGAATCCCCTTTCAGATAGTTTGGGGCATCTGGAAAAATGCTTGTCCAGAGAAGGAAAGGTGAGCGCTACCATGAGTCCTGTGTCATGCCAACAGTAAAGCATCCTGACACTATTCATGTGTGGGGTTGCTTCTCAGCCAAAGGAGTGGGCTCACTCACAATTTTGCCTAAGAACACAGCCATGAATAAAGAATGGTACCAAAACATCCTCCAAGAGCAACTTCTCCCAACTATCCAAGAACAGTTTGGTGACAAATAATGCCTTTTCCAGCATGATGGAGCACCTTGCCATAAGGCAAAAGTGATAACTAAGTGGCTCGGGGAACAAAACATCTAAATTATGGGTCCATGGCCAGGAAACTCCCCAGACCTTAATCCCATTGAGAATTTGTGGTTAATCCTCAAGAGGCAGGTGGACAAATAAAACCCCACACATTCTGACAAACTCCAAGCATTGATTAGGCAAGAATGGGCAGCCATCAATCAGTATGTGGCCCAGAAGGTGATTGACAGCATGCCAGGGCGAATTGTCTTGACATAGAAGAGTCAACACTGCAAATATTGACTCTTTGAAAAAACTTAATGTAATTGTCAATAATAGCCTTTGACACTTATGAAATGCTTGTAATTTTACTTCAGTATACCATAGTAACATCTGACAAAAAGGTCTAAAAACACTGAAGCAGCAAACTTTGTGAAAAGCAAAACTTGTGTTATTCTCAAAACTATTGGCCATGGCTGTACTATCCATGTGTGATGTTGATGATTTTTTTTGTTTGTTTGTTAAAGTGAACCGACACCTTTTTTTCCTCTATGTTGCCTACACCAAAAAAACTGAAGTTTTTTCTAATTGAATTTAATATTTATACTGTGTTTTTCAAGAAGTGTGTGTTCAGATTTGTGATGCAACGTATATAACTGTTGTGTTGTTTGTGTATAATAAATAAATAAATGAGTGCAAAATAATTTGCATAGTGTGTTCTCCTTCTAGTGTAAGTGAAGGTGTGTGCGCGGAATTGGTATGTAATGTCGCCAAATTGCCAGTGGACTAAATACCAACACTGGAAGCCCAAACCATCAGGATCTTGACTGGAGCTGGTAAGTACCCTAACCCTCCCCTCTTCTCCCCTAACCTTTCTTAGTGGTGCTTAAACCTAACCTCCCCCGGTGGTACCTAACCCTAACCTCCCCCACGGTGGTGCCTAACCCTAACCTCCCCCCTCGGTGGTGCCTATCCCTAACTTCCCCCCCCCGGTGATTCCTAACTCTAACCATCCTTCCCACACCCTAAACCTAACCCTCCCAGGGGTTGCCTAACCCTAACACCCCCTTCCCCTAACCTAACCCAAACCGTCCCCAAGGGGTGCCTAACCCTAAGTCCCCTCTGTGGGTGCCCCTAACTAACCCTCACTCCCCATGGCTAACAGCTAATAGTCCCCTCTTACCTTAGTTTAGGATGCTGGGTGTCTTGATTTCGGCATCCGTCTAAAGATAGGTGTCGGTATTTAGACGCCTATCTTTAGTACAGAGTCAGGCTTCCAGCGTCTGGATTCTGACGTCCGGCATTCTGGACGCCGATAAATAAACTGCACCCCGTGTGTGCTGTCAGTCGGACAGAACCGGATGATGATGCTAAACGTCAAGAAGGAAGCGAAGGCGTGTGTTCCGACCGGTGGCACGCATTGCGGCCTGACCAGAAGGAGGAAGGGTTGCCATGCCTTTCAGCATGTTGAACGCATCATGACCATGACCTGGGAATAAGGGTAAAATTGGGTTGCGGGAACCTTACTAGAAAAATATATAATGAGGTTGTTTATGCACATAAAACTTTAAGGGGCATATGTATCAAAGCAGGATGTGAGATAAAACTGTGAGATATATATCACCAACCAATCAGCTTCTAACTTACATTTTGCAGGCTGTGTTTAAGAAATGATAGTTTGGAGCTGATTGGTTGGTGATATATATTTCACAATTTTATCTCACATCAAGCTTTGATACATATGCCCCCAAGTGTACAGGTTAATTCTAACAGTTGACAGTTACTGGTGGAATGCTTATTTGGTTGGTCCCAACCTCTAATAAGGGAAGCGGGCATGAACTAGGAAACTCACTATAAATATCTGGTTTCTGAGCACACAGGTATACCTTGATACTGTAGACCTGAGGAAGAAAGGTAATATTGCTTTATAGGGGGAGCAATCTTTAAAATACCCCTAAATGCTGCATATTGTGCCTTTCAAAAAAGGTCCTTTGTGGTACAGTCAATTTTATTACCTGTGTTTATATATTATCCATTGTCTGCTTGTTTTAATAAATCTCTAAGGTTTTACACTATGGCAATCCCTTTATGATTTATTCTGAGGTACAGTACATAGACACTGTAGGGATCCATAGTGTTGAACAATTGCAGACTGAGGAACCAGAACTTTGATTATATATTTGCCAGTAGTGACGGATTGAAGCTAATTATTTCTGCCTACCTGATTCATATATCACAAAGGAGTTTCTACAACAGTGACTATATATGTTTTACCTTTTTATGGTGTTTTAAGCATTTTATTCCTGGACTATTAGATCTATATATATATATATATATATTTTTTTTTTTTATGTCTGAGTTTATAATTTGTAACCTACCTGACCCTAGTGTAAGAGCGCTTGAATACCTTCTTTCTGTATATATTCAATATTCCTTGTAGTGTATGAAAAAAATTGTCAGTGTTTGTTTTAAAAAAAGACAATTTGCAGAGTCTGTTTTCTTTAAAGTGTAAGCCACCATGTGTGGTGGTCCGTCCCCCACCAAACATCTGCATCACAAAACAATTCTCAAGTGTAAAAAAAAAATTATTTCTTGGCTGGTGTAAAAAAAAATAAATCTCCATTCTTTTACTAAAACTGCATGGTGAAGGTAACAACAGTCCCTCCTTTCCCTAACCCATTGATTGTTGTATGTTCACTTGGTGTGGTGGCAGATAAGTTAAACAAAAGTAGCTTTTCTCCTATCCTAGTGTCTCAAATAAAACCAATCATGGATCGGTTGTTCCATGATTTATAGTTAAATTATTAACACTAATCAATCAATTAATCAAGCTATCAATCAATCTCATTTGGATTCTTGTTTTTTAATAGTTTGTTGCATTTGTAAATTTTTCTTATTTATAGTTATATTCTGGAAACATTCAATCAATTAATCAATCAATCAAATAATGTTTTACCTGACTTCCACTAAGTATTCCAACTTAATTTACCTGTTCTGGCCTCGGGTCTCTGATCTAGTTCTTTATTAAAAGAAAACATTCTATAGCATTGTATAGTTTATATTAAATTGACACCCTGTCTGCCTAGATGTGCTATATTCTTTTTTTAAACTGCCATGTGTTTGTGCCGCTGCTCTGTCGCTTAGTTTAGCCAGTCAGCTCACTGCTATATATATCTGCTCCTGCTTACACACACACATGTGTATATATATATATATACACATATACACACACATTATATATATATATATATATATATATATATATATACACACATTATATATATACATACATACACATAGACATCTATACACATATATATGTGTATATGTACTGTATATATATATATATATGTACACACTTATGTATATATGTATATATATTTACACACACACACACACACATATATATATATAATTTTATAATTGTTCAACTATTGCCATGGGACACATGGGGACGGAGGCTGAGGACGGGAAAGAGTGGGCGGGGGCGGCGGGGTACATGACAGCAGCTGTGGCTTCCAGAGCCACTGCTGCTGCTCCTACTCAGTGATCTTACTGATCACTGTGTTCCGGAGCCTCAGCGGGAGGGTGTCCTGCTAGCGGCCCGGAGACATAGCAGCGGCGGCTACCAGAGTCACCGCTGCTGCTGCTCGTACACACACAGTGATCTCACTGATCACTGTTCCGGAGCCGCAGTGGGTGGAAGTTAACTTCCAGCATGCCGCCCACTGTGTGTTCCTGACTGGTCGTATCAGATACGACCATGTCAGGGAAAGCCCTGTCTGGTATGGTCGTATCTGATACGACAGTGCCAGGCAAGTGGTTAATATGCCCCTGGTCTTACCATATATACTTTATGATAGACACAAATATATTATTTGACCTTGCAGAATTAAACACAAATAAGTTAAGTTGTCCAGATGGTATATTTCCAAGCATATTACAAGAACTGAGAATTGTGTTTGCTATGTGATTAACCAAAATGTTTAACCAATCACAGAAGTCTAATAAATTCTTACAGAATACAGAATGAATGGTGATGTAATGTCAGTAATACAGTACTAATAACAGTAGAAACTGACCTTTGAAATATAGTTTCAAATGATCTGAAGGTGAGCAAGCAATGTTGCCAAGCAATGGGGTAAAGTAGGTAGATTGCTGGATCAAATAGGAAGAGATGCTAGTATCAGGAAAGAAGGGTTCTATTGCCACTTTCAGGGCCAGCACCAGGGGGTGCTGCGCCCTGTGCTAGTAATGATTGGAGACCCTTCTCTCCTAATTTCCATAGACCATGCCCCCTATATGGTGTCATTTGGAGGCGTACCCTTATGCACGTCTACCGTTTTACGTCATGCTGGAGATGAGCCCAGCACTCCATCAGCAGCTGAGCTGCCCCCAGCCATCTCCCTGCACTGAATGGATGCTGCGCTCAGCCCCTTATATAGTGCCCCCAGTAGTGGTACCCCCTATGCAGTGCCCCTTATATAGTGCCCCCAGTAGCAATCCACCCCCCATGAAGTGCCGCCAATAGTGGTAACCCTTATGCAGTGCCCCTTAAATAGTGGCCCCAGTTGTAGTCTCCCCCCTATGCAGTACCCCCAGTATTGCCCTTTATATAGAGCCCCCAGCAGTGGTACCTCGATGCAGTGCCCCCAGTGGTAGTCCCCTCCCCCCTATGCAGTGCCCCTAGTAGTAGTCCCCTCCCCTTGTAGTGCCCCTAGTAGTAGTCCCCCCTTGTAGTGCGCCAAGTAGTAGTAGCCCCCTCGTAGTGCCCCCAGTTGTAGTCGTGCCCAGTAGTAGTAGTCCCCCCCATGTATTGCCCCCAGTAGTAGTAGTTCCCCCCTTGTAGTGCCCCCAGTATTAGTAGTCCCCAGTAGTAGTAGAAGTCCCTCCCTTGTAGTGCCCCCAGTAGTGGTCTCCCCCTTGTAGTGCCAGCCCCCCCCAGTAGACACACATAATAAAAAAAACCCCAAAAAAACACTTACCTGAATCCCCGCTCCCGCCGCTGCCATCCGCTCCTCCATCTGTCCTCCCGGGCCGTGGCACTCTGCATTATGGGAGAGACATTATATGACGTCATGACGCCTCTCCCATTACCCACTGTGGGAGCCAGAAGATGGAGCGGCTCCCGCAGTGGGCGCAGCAGCAGCTAATGAGAGTCTGTCAGACTCTCATTGGCTGCTGATCAAAACAAACACACAGCTGCCGGAGCCGGTGGCTGTGTGTTAGTCAGTGTAGCGCTGACCGAACTCCGTCCGGTCAGCGCTACACACACAGTGCAGCATGTGTCACAGAGACCCTGCCCCCCGGCCCAGCTTGCCACTGTGCGGTGGTGCATGTCCCCAACCTTCCGACAGCCCGCAGGACACTTTGGCTTGAAAAATTCGACTGTCCCACTAAAATCAGGACAGGTTGGAGGACTCTATTGGCTCAATTCAATTCAACACGAATTGAATAGCGCCGGGAAGCAGCTCCTGGAGCTATTCAATTAAGCGCGCTGTTAACCCCGACTAAGGATTTATTCTCCTGAGGGGCGAGCAGAAATCCAACAAAAGTACAGGCGCTATGCTGTTTTCTGCCTCTAGCGCGGCGGATACAGCATCACGCTTCTGGAAGTTTAGTCGGAGAATGCCCATTCTCATGACTAAACACCCTGTTTAAGGCACGAGGGGTGGGAGAACGGGCATTCCCCGACCTAACAGCATGCAGAATTGAATAGCTCCGGGAGCTCCTTCCTGGCCCTATTCTATTCGTGTTGAATTTAATAGTACCCTATGAGGTGGCATCCCTGTTCGACAACCCATGAGCCGGCCCTGGCCACTTTGTTCTTTAGGTCATTGGTAAGACCTCATCTTTAGATCATTGGTAAGACTGGATTACTTATTTCCACAAAAGTATTTTTAATGAGGTTGGGGTTAGGAAGACTGTTATGTAACATAAAACAACCTTTTACAGAAAGGGTGATAGGTGCATGGATAGTTTCCCAGCATTTGTGGTGGGGACACATGCAGTAAAAGAATCAAGAGTGGGACAAACATGGTTGTTGTTAAGACAGGAAATATTATGAATCTAGACCCCATATTTGATGAACCTGTAGCTTTTTATGCCATCAAATTCCATGTTTCTGTGTTTATACTGTATGTTAGGTTGAGCTGTTTTTATCAAAAACATTTTTATTAATCTGGGACTTTAGTGGTTGGAAAATTAAGTATTTTGACTTGCAAATGATGAACCATTTAATTGTTCCAAAATAGCTCTCCATAATTAGGTTACAGTCATGGAATCCATCATACTCCTATTTAATGAACACAGCATTAATCATGCCTTTGACAAATGAGGAAATGTATTCCAATAAATCATTTTATTGCCTATAGATTTACCACTTTATTTGGTTTTTCTAACCCATGCTCAATAATAAATATAAACCTAAACAGTTTATTTTATTTTAATACTGTTATTTTCTCTCAATGTATTAGTCACATTTTTAATCTGACGTAGTTAGCACATGATCTTAATACAGAAAAAAATATATAATTCCACATCTGTATTTGCTTGAGATAGTTTACATTTTTAAATACTTTTGTGAACAATATTTTGAAAATGTATTTCACAATAAAATAATAAAAATATAACACAACATAACATGCACTCAGTGGCCACTTTACTGTATTAAGGTTTCCTTTCTAGTACTGGAGCTTAAATTCACCCACATGTCTGATATATTTATTACAGATTTTGGTTCATGTTGACATGATAGTTGTGGCAGATTTGTTGGCTGCACATTCCTGCTGTGAATATTCCATTCCACCACTTCCCAGAGGTTATTTTTTGGATTGAGATCTGGTGACCATTAGATTAGACTGAACTCTTTGTCATGCACTTAGAACCATCTTGAGATGACATGTGCTTTGTGATTTGGTATGTTCTCCTACTGGATGTAGCCATTAGAAGATGGGTAGACTGTTGCAGTAAAAGGATGCAAATAGTCCGCAGCAATACTCTGGGAGGCTGGGACATTTAAATTATGCTTAATTGGTACTGTATTAAGGAGCCTAACATTTGCAAGAAAACATTACCTGCACTAGAGGTAGGCAACCCTTGATTCTAGTGCCACAAGGTGGCACTTGATCTTTTGAGTGGCACATTCAGAGTCTGTCTCTCTCCTACTAAGCATGCTGCTCCCCTCCAACACCATCTGTTTCTCTCACAGAGGAGACCTTTCAACAACACTAGAACCTTTCCAAACCAAAAAACTCAAGGGTGAACCGCATACCCATCAAAGCCTGGGACTTTAATGATTGAACCCTGACAAGTTAGTCCTGCTAGAATAACAGTACAAAAGTCTGTAGCATGTTATAGTCTACAGACTATAAAATAATAAACTGAGCAAATTAGTTTTGAAAAAGGAATGACAGCAAAGCCACAGTTCTAGTACCCATATTTTACTTTTGTAAATGCTGAAATGGAAGTGGTAATCTATTAGGATTGTAATGTTAGATGTCTGGCACTCAAACATAAAAACTTTGCCTACTCCTGCCCTACACAATTACACCACCACTTCCAACCTGAATCACTGACATAAGAAAGCATGGATCCATGTTGTGTATGCCAAATTCTAACCCTACCTACATTGAGATTCTTAAAAACAAGTAATGATTTTCTAGTCTTCAACTGCCCAGTTTTGGTGAGTTTGTGACCAATGAAATCTCCATTTCCTGTTCTTAGCTGACAGGATTGAACCCAGTGTGGCCTGATGCTGGAGTCCACCCACTTTAAGGTTCAATGTACAGTGTGTTCAGAGATGCTCTTCAGCATACCTATGCTGTAACGCATAGTTATTTAAGATACTGTAGCCTTTCTTGTCATCTTGAACCAGTCTGGCCATTCTCTTGTGATTTCTCCCATTGATTAAGTGTTTTTTCCCACAGAACTGACACTCAATGGATGTTTCTTGCTTTGTACACCATTGTCTGTAAACTCTAGAGACTGTTGTATGTGAAAATTTGAGGAGATCAACTTCTGAGATCATCAAACCACTCGATTTGCTACCCACTATCATTCCACAGTCAAAGTCACGTAGATCACATTTTCTGGTGTTTAGTCTGAACAACATATGAAACTCTTGACCATATTTGTATTCTCTTATAAATTCAGTTTCTATGACATGATTGACTGTTTAGATTAAACTGATGCATAGATGTATTAATAAAGTAACAACTGAGTTTAGATGCTCTAGTTAAAACTAGTATCGCTTAATATTAATTAGTTCCCTAATCATCCTAAATAATGTGCTTTTCACCCCCAATTCCATATATATACACCATACATCCTAACAATGTCTTATGAAACATATAAATTTTTTAAGACTTCAGCTTGTTGGAATGTGGTACAAAGCTTTTCACTGTTGTATTGTTGTTATGCACTCCTAGATTACCACACAACTCCTGCAGACTAATAAAGGTGTTCATCTATAACAGCCGCCTTTCCCAGGTGAAGTACGTTCACCCGGTACTAGGATGCCACCAGGACTTAACTCATGTACAAAGAGAAATGTGCAAACTAGGCAGCACAAGGAATGAGCTGAGGTGGTAGCAGGAGAGAATCCAAGGCTAGAAAAATGTAGATTATCAAGCAGACGCAGGTCTGGCAAAGACAGAGTATAGGCAGGGATTCCTACAAGCAGGGATATGTAGAAATTCAAGAATGTCTGGCAAGAACTAGCAGAAAACTACTAAAATACTGCAGCAGGGCAGGTGACTTCTGGCAGGACAGAAGCTATAACCGACAATGCATCAAGGCCATGACCGTGCTTTAACTTTTCAGGTAGCCAATCAGAACCCCAGAACAGAGACAGCCCCCTGGCAATTTGTTACACTGCAGCTGAATAGCTGCACATACAGAGACAGGTCCCTTAAAATGAATTGCATTGCAGCTGAGTAACTGCACAAACAGAGACAGGCCATTTGCAATTAATTATACTGCAGCTCAGTAGTTGCTCAAACAGAGACCGACCACTTTCAATTAATTATACTGCGCTGAGTAGCTGCAGGTACATAGAAAACATCCCAGCTGCAGTAACAGCATGGACCAACAGACAGTGTGGCTGCAGAGAGTCCCAACCATCAGGACCATCAGCCATTGCAGCTGGCATGACACGGTGTGCCCATAGCAACGACCGGGACCCGCCGGAGCTGTGAGCCGCTGTGGCAACTACTAACAATTGTCTTGCTAATTAAAATAATAATGAACTAATCTGCATTTGAAAACAGACAAACCAGGCTGCTGAGAAGTCTGGGAGACACCTTTGCTGTTTAAAGATAGTGGCTGATTCCTGGTGCTGCAGAAGACAGAGGGCAGATTGATCTGGGACTTGTAGTGTTACAAGCAATGCAGAGTATGCAGAATTGCATCTGAGTGTGCTGTGTATCCTATCATGTAGTAAGCCGATTTGATGAGATAAAACCAATATTATCTGGATTGCAATCGCTACAATTGATACTTGTGCCAGGTTAACAGTGGTGCAACTCAGAGACTAACTTATTGCTATATATACTGCCTTGAAGGACATTTTCTAGTTAAAAGTTAATACTAGTTAGGTCTGTACAGTGTAAAATGAATATTATGTAATTTGAAAGGTTAAGGAAGCTGCAGCCTTTGATATCGTCATTTATGTGTAATCAGGGATTTAGTGATCAATGTTATCGTTTTGCACATGGATACATCACATCTCCAATGTCAACGATATTTTTGCGATATTATCACTGCTAATGCCATTGTGTTCTATAGAGTTAGCACTGATTAACAACAAGTCATAAATGATAGAGGCAATTTTCAGTATTATCCAGTTATTGATTTCAATATAATTTGCCAAGACTGCTATTACTTGTGAAATAGTTGCAACTATTTGTCTTCCATTTACTAAAGTGTATATACTATTCTATATTCTCCTTTCCTAAAGTAAAGATAATATTATTGCACTTACCTCCGTCTGGTTTAGGGTTGGGATCTCCTCCCTCTCTGTTGTGGCATAGGGAAAAGGGACTACAAAAGGGTGCTTCTAAAGACTGGTGCCAGAGCAAGAAGCTTCACCATCATCCTCTATTGTGACTGGTAACCATGGGCCTGTTGCAATCACATCGCACCTCATAACATTTATGATTATTTGTGGTACCACACATTGACATAGTCCATACTTCATGCTTAAGTTTAGCGGAACCAAATTCTCAAGAGTAAGTAACTACGAGTATAAATTTGAGAAAATACATCTGAAAAGTTTGTAAAGGAATCAGTAATTTATAAGCAATAATGAATTACTGAAATAATTTTAATGTACAGTATATATATAGTTAAACATTTTCAAAGCTGTTCATTTCCCGTTAATCACAAATTGGAATATAACCCAAAATAGCTTGGTTATTGACTTCATGTGAATAAATAGTTAAACACGAACTAATAAAAATGAGTTAACTCGAGAAGAGAGTAACTTTTTATTTTCCTGGTAACTGAGAAGCCATACATATGTGTGGAAAAGAGAAATATGTACATTCACCAGAATACATCAAATATTTTGCATCAATCCTTGTGTTTTCCAGTTCTTCTAGTCTAATGAGCCGCATATGGTAAAAAAAATTGTTTTTGCATTGCTGGCTTTTACATTTTTTCATTCCCTATTTGGATTATAGAGATGTCTGACAGATGGTAGGTGAATGTATCAAGAAAATACTGCTTAGAAATTATTTGGATTACAAATCTGACTATGATTTGGCTTGTTAGGAGATGAGTTTATTTTCAACTTGAACATATTTGTGAACTGAGTCACTTTGATAAGTAGATTTTCTGAAATATATCAATGTTTTCCATTTTGTGTCTATACTGTCAGTTTTGGCAAATTATATACATAGCTGAATCCGCAAATTATATAGTTATGCATTCACATTAAAAAAGAGGAATAATAAAACATCATGAATCTGAAAAAAAATAGGTATTCCTAACATACCAGGCATTGGATTTGCCTTATGTTTTGGGTTTCCCAGTGCTTAGGTGAGGAAAATAGTCAGATTAAAACCTTTGCGGAGTGCTTTATAGTCGCTTATAAAAGTCCTTATGCCCACAGGTATAAAAATAATTATCATCTATACTTGTGGACTGGAACGCTGCGTTGTCATTGCACAGTAGAGTGGCTTTTCAATGCTGAGCTTTTGTTAAAGGGTCAATGCTACAGTATTTTAATTCATTGAGGTCAATCAGGTGCCCTCTACTGAACTCTGCGGCGCAAAGGAAAGTACTCCCTGGACCGCTGTAGGACAAACGCATTCATGTTTGACATCTAGTGTCACTGGCAAACGTCTGTTCTTGAAATAAGCCATCTGAAAATACAAAATGTGTGCATAAGTGTCTTTTAATGGTTAAGTGTTAGACACTTTAATACATTTCATTTTTTTTTTATTATAACATGCAAGAGATGATGTTAGATAATGATAATCCAGACTGCATCAAAATTATGTTTTTCCCTTTATTTGGGTAGACACTAGACGATGTGTACCCGGACGATATGGATGCCGACAGTCCGACATATCTTATCCGCGGTACACATCAGAACGTTGTAATGACTGACAGAACGATCCGTCCTTCTTTACATTGCAAGGCGCCACATGAGATATCATCCGGTTAACCATGCAGAACGGACGACCGTAAGATATCGCTAACGACAGCAGGAGCGCGCAGATTGGCCGCAAATATGTTGTTCCGATTAGTCCAGAAATTACATTTGGGTCGATATGACGGGTGTGATATGTATTACCGGCGGCTGTATGGCCGGCGGTTCAATTCCCAACAGCGGCTGCCCGACAAAGGAGGTAATGTGTACACCCAGTTTTGTGCCAGTTTGTGGTCAGACTTGACCAATTCTTTGGTTGCCAATTACTGTACTTGCTCATAAATTTGCATAGCAGGCCCTATGGCTAAGTACATTAAACTGTATGCAGCGTGGGAGCTGCTGCACTAGCAGATAATGGAACACAGCGGCAGATTAGAGGCAGTATACAGTACTTGCTGACTGAAGCAAGTGGTTGGAGCAGGTCTGTATGCAGCATAAGAGCTGCGGTGCTGACAGGTAATGTAACGCAGCAGCAGATGGAAGGCAGATCTGTAAGCAGCGTGGAATCTGCAGTGCTGACAGGTAACGCTACACAGTGGTAGATGGAGAGCTGGTAGTAGTAAGCTTGCTGGCTGACCAGAGTGGAAGAAGCAGGTCTGTATACAGCATGGGAGCTGCGGCGCTGGCAGGTGATAATACTCAGTGATAGATAATAAATAGTGAGTCCACAAAGTAGCAGATAGAGTCATAGAAGACATTATCACAGGATACAGGAGTAACCCTGGAGCCTACAACTATCCTGGGAAGGAACATATTGTTCAGGCAATGGGTTGTTCACAGGATCTGGTTTAAATAGGAGGCAATGAATAACCATTGGTCGGACTGACCAGGTGAGCACACAGGTGCATTAGGTAATCATAGTAAGGCGTCTCTGGGATGTAGTGGAAACAGAAACAAATGAATGTTTGATTCTGAAAGGAGTGCTATGACCTCAATTCATGACAGTCATCTTTTTTAACATTAGCTATTGGTCAAAAGGGAAGAATAACTGTCATCCATGGCGAACACCGATGGGATTCTGGGCCTGATTCAGACCCGCTCGCGAGCGATGAGCGCTCGCAAGCGGGTCGATGGTGCCCTAGTGCGCATGCGCACGATGGAGAGAGCTCCGTCGTGCACATGCGCGAGACCTGAATAACGATGGGGTAGCCGTCGTAATGGGTCTTGCACCAAAGGGGGCGTGCTGTCGATGGTGAGTGACAGCACGCCCCTTTGGTGGGCGTGCTGGGGGTGTGGCTGCCAGACGGAGGCGTTCCCATGGGAACGCCTACCGTCTGGGTCCGGCCCCACTAACATCACTAGTGATGTCAGTGGGAGTGATTTTGGCTCTGATAGAGCCAAAATCACTCAAGGGCTTGCAGTCACTGAGACCCTACCGCAAGGGTCTCGTCGCAAGCCCGATGGTCGCGATGGTGTTGACCATCGCGACCATCATCGTGGACGCTCGCATAAGCTGTGGGTGGTAACCCACAGCTATGCGAGCGTCCAAGAGGCCGCACTATTAAAAAAAAAAAAAAGCCCTGATTCAGAGCGGGCGCTCGTTCAGAGCGTCCGGCTCTGAATCAGGCCCTCTCTTCAAAAATCAAGTAATACCACTATTTTATATTAATATAGATCCCATGAATATTATTATTATTCTTCATAATAATAATAATAATAATAATAATAATATTTATGTAGGACTTTTCACATAATAGGACTCAAAGTGCTTTACATTTTATATTTAAAAAACACAAGGTACAAAATAAACACCATAAAAAAGAGCTAGGATGATATTTGTTATTGAATGATTCTAGAGTGGAAGCCTCTCGAGCTGTGTGAGGAAGGGAGATCCATAGATGCACGGTGCAATACCCAAATGAATTAAGTGAGATTCTAGCTACTGCTAATAGTCCTTCATTGACGAAGCAAAGTAAGGAATTAGAAGCAGCTTCAGGTACCTTGAACTTTTGTTATGTAAAGCTTTGAAAATTAGTAAGCCAATATTATTACTTCAGCTTATTAATCTTTATTTCTATAGCACCAACATATTGCTCAGTGTTTTTCAGAGAATATTTAATCAAATGCATTAGTTCCTGCCCCAGTGGAGCTTACAATCAAAATGATCTACTGAACACGTAACAAAAACATATTGACTTACCAGTATACTGTTTGGACCTATGGTTGGAAGCCGGAACACCTGGAAGAAACACATATAAACGGGAAGCAGTCGGGAAGCTGACAGACGGAATCTCGACCGTCGGCTCCCCGACTGTCTAATCCTGGCAAGGGTTAAATGACAGGTGTCAAAATCCCGACGCCTGTCATTTTACCTACGCCAGGAGCCCGACGCCCGGCTTACCGATTAAAGGTAAGCTGGGTGCGGACAGCCACTGGGGGGGTTTTGGTTTGGGGTGTTCCCCGGGGGAACTTACGGTTAGGCACCCCCCCGGGGACTTAGGTTTAGGCTAGGGGAAGGGAGGGTTAGGGTTAGGCACTTAGAGGGGGGTTAGGGTTAGGCACTTGGGGGGAAGGTTGGGGTTAGGCACCCCTAAGGGAGGGTTAGAGTTAGGAGGTAGAATAGTTAGGAAATACTTACCTTGGGATTATCAGGATTTTCACTGCTGCCAGGATGCTGCTGTCGTTATTTGAACCGTCGGCAATGCAGTCAATCATATTGAATCCCATATAAACAAACATGGCTTCTAAAGAACAAGGAAGCAGATTTCCTAAGGGTCACATTTTCAAAGTCACAGATGGTCGGCAGCTTCGATTGATATTTTTTTAAAACCGCAATACTAAGCAATGATAAACAAGCTTGATACCGCATTATTTACTATTGCCATTTGAAAAACATCAAGCAAATATGCTGATCTTCGCCAGCTTTGAAAATCTGTCGTTTAGTAAATCTGCCCAAAGAATAAGAAAATTTCCCTGGTCTCTGGATCCCACTTTCACAAATATGCAGCAATTCAATAACAAATCAATAACACCCACTGGAGAAATGTGCAGCCCCATCACTGTTTACAAGGCAAGGGTGAAGAGCGATAGTAGATCACTGGAATGCACCAATTATACTATTGTTGTTTACAGATGTCTATATTGATCAACTTGAAAATTGTGATTAATTATTGTGCATTATTCTGCCAATTTTGATTTGCTTAGTCACTATATATTTACTCAGATAGCAATTACAATTCTTAAATCTAATTTAATCTGTATCATTACAGAACACAAAATCCATATACTGCAAACAAACACTGTCTTTTATCATTTTTTTTGCATGGTTAAATACATCATGTATCTGTCTAATAACACAATCTTCAGCTTAGATACTTGATTACTTGAATAAATGATAATATAGACATATTTATTCTGCTTCTCCTGTAAAAGGTAGGCTCAGTTTCTGTACAGTGCAGGGAGTAATATAAGGCTTGGTGAGCACAGCACAAACATTCTAGCACAATGGAATGGAACTGGCCATTGTGTTTATCCCTAGAAGTGCTTATTATTTATCTTTGAATATCAGAGTATGAATACAGTACCTGTGGGAATAATTGCTGAATCTCATGGACATTTGAGATATACATTTATAGTTATTTTCTATATAACACAGTTGTGAGAAATATTCTTATTTTTGTCCCTTTCTGATATCACAAGTTAACTATGATAATAACTTTCACTACAGTGTGAATAGGCAATACGTTTCACTAATGTAATTTCCATTATGGAACATTTCTCTTCCTTCCATACAAGAAATTGATAATATACTTTGGAGTTCAAAATCAATAGTACATATGGTGCCCCTGGGTGGAAGAGGAGCCACGGCTGCAATGGTGTAGGCAGCAGGCTTTGCTTGGGCTCTCCCACATACCTCCCGCAAAGCTTCTGGTGTCCGGAAATCGATGCTGTTGGGCTGACTTGCTCCAAAGCTCTGGGCCTCATGGTCTTGCAGGCCCCTCCATTTGCTGCTACTTATGACCCATAGCAACCTAATGGTTTCTTAAGGAATCTGGAGGAGCCCTTATAAATCTATATACAGCAGTGCTGAGCCTTGGAGTGTTTTTTGTTCCTGCAGCATTTCCTTTCTCCACAGCACTTAAGACAATACTTTTGGATTTTTGAGTACTTACTTTTCTAAAGATATATCAGTAGGAGACTGGTTAATTCACTATTTAATTTCTGGGTTTGAAGCACCTGGGTCACTACTCCTGGAACTCATACAAGCCATTACTCCTAGACTTGTGAGTACTTACACTTACTAAGAAATTTCAGTTGGAGACTGGTGAATTTATTATTTGTGCTCCTTTGGAAAGACTCGGTATGATTACTGCCGCAAGCTCCTGTGTATTATACTTAAAAGATTTTTTACTGTGTTTGTAGCACCTTCATATGCTAAAGTATTTAAGCTGCTACACCCTGATGTGAGTACTTAGTTCTATACAGATATATCAGTAGGAGACTGGTGAATTCACTATTTAATTAATGGTTTTGGAGCACCTGGGCCACTACTCCTGGATCTAATACAAGCCATTACTTCTGGACTTGTGATTACTTACACTTACTACTTACACTTACTCACAGTTGGAGACTGGTGAATTCATTGTTTGTGCTCATGTGGAAAAACTCAGTATTATTACTGCCGCAAGCTCTTGTGTTTTATACTTAAAAGTTTTCTACTGCATTTGCAGCATTTTATATTTAGGCAGATAAAACAGGTAGTTTACTGTCACATCTGGCGCAGGCTGAACGCCCCACAACTTGCGTTCAGCATTACTAAAGGTAGATGGGTCCATAGTTATAATAATTATAACATCACAGATACATCTGGACCAGTCTGGTTTTATGCCAGGTATGTCGACCACAGTTAACATCCGTTGTTTTTTATAATTACTTGCAGATATCCCATGGGAAGGAGTCCTCCTTGGTTATAGTGCCATTGGATGTGGCTAAGGCATTCGTCAATTCGGGTTTGGCCCAATATACTGGAAATGGGTACAATTATTATATGACAGGCCGAGTGCCAGATGGTTCTATTTCTTTCCCTTTTTCATTGGCCCGGGGCACGTGCCAGGGTTGCCCATTGTCTCCGTCTTTATTTGCTTTGGCGACAGAGCCACTGGCATATATCCTCTGGTCTCATTCTGACATTATAGGATTGAGAGTGGCTGGAAGGGAAGATAGGGAGCTTTATATGCTGACGACTAATTATTGCTTTTATCTAATTATGTAATAAGGCTACCAGCAGCTCTTCAAGTCATAGATTCATTTGAAGTATACTTTGGCCTACAAATTAACTGGAATAAGTCATATATCATGTCACTTAGAGGTAGCTGCTCAGTAAACCCTTTAGTCTCTCTTCCTCTTTGTTGGGAAGACCATTTTAAATATTTAAGTATTTGAATAACAAACACACCTAGTGCTTTTGTTTACCTTAATATAAACCCTTTATTTTATTTATGTTAAGGGTAAAATCAGGGTGTGGAGCCAACTCCCCCTTACAGTTATGGGTCGGGTCAATTTAATAAAAATGGTCCTACAGCCCAAGCTTTTATACATACTTCAACATTCTCCTGTTTTTCTTTCTGCTGGTATATTTAGGAAACTAAATAGTCTCCTTTCTTCACTGGTTTTGGCAAATCGCCATTCTCATTTTAGTTTAGATACTTTTACTAGGACTATATGTGACGGATGTCTTGCATTGCCGAATTTTAAATACTATTATTATGCAGCTCAAATGGTACATCTGCAAATATGGCTTCAGAATCTGTCTGCTTTGCATGTTATGTTAGTATCTCAGTCATAAGCTGGGTTTTCTCCTCTACAAATATTGTTAGAAGGTAGAATTATTGCATCTAGCCCGTCCTTATTAAAACAAGCAAGTAAAATTTGGAGGCAGGTCTCCGGCATGATAAAGGCTCCTGGATTAGACCCTGATAGTATCTTGAGTAGCTTGAGTATACTGACCGAACTGGCTGGTTTACAGCCTAACTTAGTCTGACAGTCTGTGGGCATTTCTACAATAGGTCAGTTGTACGAAAACTCCGTTTTTTGTTCATTTGATCATCTTAGACTGAAGTATTATTTACAATCAGAGTATTTCTATCGATATTTGCAGCTTAGACATGCCTTGATGAGACAGTTTTCAAATACAATGCCTTATTTAATTTTATTATTAAAAACATTTTTGCTGACTCTCGGCCCCTGTAAGCCTTTATCATACTCTTATTCGTTTTTAGTTTACTATCCCTTCACCATACTGAAAATCTACCTAGAATTAAAACTCAGTGGGAAGAAGATTTGGGTCCTATTAAAGATGAGACTTGGGCTGAGGCATTGAAGTCTCCTAAGGTTTCTATAACATCTATTAGACTTCAACAAATTCAATAGTTTTTTTCTACATCGTACATATCTTACTCCGGTCCGTTTAGTTAGATATGTAGGCCGCTCTACCAATAGTTGTCCTAAATGCCACACAGAGGAGGGGTCATTTAGGCATTTATTGTGGGAGTGTCAATAAGTTTGCCAATTCTGGGAGCGGGTTAAGTCTGTTTTAATTGAACCGGAAATTCCTAATGTAATACTCACCCCAGTAGCGTGTAGTTTGGGAATGATCGAGGGAAATCTTATTAATAAAAATAGTAAACAGTTTTTAATAAATATGTGTGCCTTAGCCAAAGTGTCTGTTGCTCGTTTATGGATGGCTTCCAAGGAATCGGAAGTTGAAGCCTGGTTGTCTTTGATGCGCCTTACTGTTCAGCATGAAAGACACTTTTATATTACACGTAAGGCGGAAGTTAAATTTAATCAGATTTGGGGTAGATGGCTGGAATCTAGATTTGCCTCATCGTAAAAAAATAAAGAAGATTTCATAGTAGTTTACCAATTATTAGATGTACATAATAGTGTATGACATTCTTGTGCATTTAAGTTATGATAAGAGAGCCAATGCAGCTTTTGAGTTATTTAAATAATTTTAAAATGTTGTTTATGTTTGTTTCTTCCTTTCTCTTTCCTTGTTTTTGTATATATATAAGTGATGCTATATATAGGCATAAAATGTATATTGTAAAATGAAATAGCTAGTACATTTTACATGGGAATATCATTTTTATTTAAAATGTCTGCAAGTATATATATTTTCATGAATTGTATATTTTGGTTTTAATTTTTTTTTTTATTAATAAGCATATAAATGTTGTATTTATAGTTAGTATATAAGTAGTTGTTATATTCACAGACACAATATATATGATTTAATAACGGTAATTAATAAGTTATTCATAGTCACTATTATTGTCACTATATAATTAGTTAGTAAAATGATAGATATTACACCTATAGTTAATACACTTATAGTTATTATAATAACTATAACACATTTATAATCAATGCACTTATAACCAGCAAAGTACTCTTTCATATTTACAATCACTATATTTATAGTCATTAAGGTAGTGGTTAGTATTTCAGGTTAATAAATTTATAGTTGATGTGTTAGTGGTTTTGATGCCCTTAATAACTATATAGAATTTCACCATGGTTAATATTTATTTTGGTTAAGTTACTGTAGTTGTAATTGTTATAATTATTGTTATGTTTAATTGTTATAGTTGTTATGTTTTAGGTCACTATATTTAGAACATTTATATTGCTATAGCTATGGTGGTTCAATGTGGAAGTGTATTTCAATTTGCCTCCAGGCAGTATATATAGGGCTTTGGTTCCATTCACTGAATGTTGGAATTGGTACTGAATTTTAGATATGTTGTTGTGTTATGTCTGCCAAAATGGTAATTTGATAAAATATTACTCAATCAAAAGAATAATCAAAAGTACTGTACATATACAGTATGAACTGAACAAATATGCCCAGCAGTTGTATTAATTTTGTGCAAATGAGGCCCTGTATCTGCCTCATACATACACAGGTTTTTTAGTTGTTCCATGAAAATGAATTTAGGATTGTTTTTGTACAGTGCAATTATAAATTCACTTTTTCATATAAGGATACAAAAGGTGTCCCATCAAAAAGGAGTCCCATCAAAAAGGAGTCCCATTGAAATGATAGGCCCAATGACTATTTCAAACAATGCTATCTTGATGATCAGCTTGAAACTTTCCTGTAAAGACAGGCCCATTTGTTAAAACTATATGCATGAATATGCCTAATTTAATTTGTGCTCTAGTCATTTAGTTTTCCAGATTTACTAATTAATCTTACTAGTTTTGAACAATAATTTCAGCTTCCCTGCTTCATTCATCTCTTCCTCAAAGTTACCACAGCTAGAGAGTAGAGGTGTGTGCAGACCTCAGTGTTTTGGTTTTGGATCTGAATTTATCTTCGTGTTTTGGTTTTGCAAAATCACCTTCAAGTGTTATGGTTTTGGATTCAGATAAAAATTGCTAAAAACAGCTAAAATGTCCAAATCCAAAACCAGGCAGTATATATTGGGCTTTGGTTCTAGTCACTGAATGTTGGAATTGGTACTGAATTTTAGATATGTTGTTGTGTTATGCCTGCCAAAATGGTAATTTGGATACAATATTACTCAATCAAAAGACATAATCAAAAGTACTGTACATATACAGTATGAACTAAACAAATATGCCCAGCAGTTGTATTAATTTTGTGCAAATGAGCCCCTGTATCTGCCTCATACATACACAGGTTTCTTAGTTGTTCCATGAAAATGAATTTGGGATTGTTTTTGTACAGTGCAATTATAAATTCACTTTTTCATGTAAAGATACAAAAGGTGTCCCATCAAAAAGGAGTCCCAAGAAAAAGGAGTCCTAACAAAAAGAAGTCCCATTGAAATGATAGGCCCAATGACTATTTCAAACACTGTTATCTTGACGATCAGCTTGAAACTTTCCTGTAAAGACAGGCCCATTTGTTAAAACTATACGCATGAATATGCCTAATTTAATTTGTGCTCTAGTCATTTAGTTTTCCAGATTTGCTAATTAATCTTACTAGTTTTGAACAATAATTTCAGCTTCCCTGCTTCATTCCCCTCTTCCTCAAAGTTACCACAGCTAGAGAGTAGAGGTGTGTGCAGACCCCAGTGTTTTGGTTTTGGATCTGAATTCATATTCGTGTTTTGGTTTTGCAAAATCACCCTCAAGTGTTATGGTTTTGGATTCAGATAAAAATTGCTAAAAACAGCTACAATGTCCAAATCCAAAACCGGAGTTTGGTTTTTAAATCCTAGTTCCGAACTGGCAACAGATCCGAACCGTGACTCGATTCGAACCAGGTCACAAAAACTGAATCTGAATTCGGACCTGCACATCTCTACTAGAGAGTGAACTTCCCACAATAACCAAGTGCCACCCTACCACTGGCACACCTTAGTCGCATCCCATGCAGCCTGTCGTGTAACACTCCCACGCTATAGTGTGACACTCACCAACGATGTCCAGTGGATTAAGAGAAACAGGTACAATGCAACAGATAATATCACCCCACAAATTCAGCAGTGCGGCAGCTCCTTAATAAATAAACAGGCATAAGTATGGTATGCCAATAAATCATTTAATAAAATGGCAAACAATTTACTACAATATACCTGCTATACGCATTGCCCAAAGCATCCACTAACTTACAAAGGCAGAAGGTGATTGCTTTTGCTAGTAGTATGTTTCCAAATGCTGTAAAATGGGCATATACCTGTAAAGTAAATACTAGGGATGTGCAGGCTCGGTTCTACTCGGTTCCGTTCGGTTCTTTTTTACCGGATCTTATTGGGTTTCAGCTGTCACGAGTTTACATCCCTAGTAAATACACTTGTGTTGAATGGTTGTAACTGTTGTATCTCCTAAATTATCTTTAGTGTAAAGGTTTTGGCATAATACTTGTTTAAAAAATACTAAATGATTTATATATGCACCCACAAAAGCACACAGCACTCCATATAACCACTATACAAATGGCTTGTTATACATGTTACTGTATGCGTGCTGCTCATTTCAGCAATTAGGTTACTTTTATTTACTTATCTTACTTTTACTCACCTTATTAGACTTGCTGAACTGTAAGTAACCCCATTACATAAAGTGCCAATTATTTACTGGATCATATCATCAGCGTTTTCTTGCAAATATGGCCATTTATTTGGTTAATCTGTGATTTCATTGAATGATTACGCTATATACAACTTCCTAAGGCATTAAAAATGGCTAGAGTCATCCCGATTCTCAAACAAGATGATAGAAGCATTATTTAAATTATAGACCTACCTCCATAATGTACATGTTTTCCACAGTCATGGAAAAGTGTATTCATTCCTATATCAGCAGCATTCACAAGACAACAAATCCTGGGGTCATTATTATGTATATACGGTATAGATGAGCTACCAACATTCTGTACATTAAGTTCTATCCATATGTATGTGAATGAAAGTATCTTGCTTATGTACAGTTCATGTTTCTTTTACCTTGAAAATGTACTTCAGTCTGACTACTCTGGAATATACAGTAGAATAACTGAAGACAAAATCTTTGTGACCACTGATAACCCAGTATCCTTGATATCTGGCACAAAAGCTAAATCTGCAAAATATATGGCAACTACAAAATGTACTGGTTAGAGCAAGCTTCACCATGGGAATGTCATTTATAGCACACCCCCAATAACCTTAGCAACATGATACAGTTACCACTACCAAGTACCACCAATACAGCAGTAGGTCATGTTTTGTGGCTTTCTTTAATCATGCACAGGTAAGTTCCTCTATTTTGCTGGGTCAATAACACTACTCAACAAAGTGTAAAAGTTCTCAGCATCTGGCATGTGAATATGTGTTTTCACCTAATTTAGGGATGCTGAATTCAGAGTAAAGATCCGATTTTCTATATCATGTCGCATATATTAGAAACACAAATTTCAATTTTCAATTTTCATTTATAAAATACTAATAAAAGTACAGAAACGCTTAAAAACGTCAGAAAATAAACTTCAGAATCTCTTAACAATCCAAATTAGCCATAATGTAATTGTTTATAAAAGATAAAATGTGAAGTCACTCTGCTTTAGGGGAATTGGATGTTGACGCTTTCCGTTTGTACAGTGTCTCATTGGTCTCTCTAAGCAGGAACCAACAGTAGTCCCCCATCATTGCATGGTCTAGCGGCCTTGGTATTATGGCTCCATGTCAGAATGTCTTGGTGAAAATATTCCCCATGTTCATCATCACTTACCCAGGTTGTCAGGGACAAAGTCTAGATGGGAATGTAAAAAGTTAATTTTACGTGACATTCTACTACCATTATTCTTGTAGTTGTCCAATAGTCCATTCATGATGGACACATAATCGGCCTCTTTTTTGTTCCATTCTTTAAAATGTAAGCTCTTACGAGCAGGGCCCTCTACCCTCTTGTGCTTCTCCTTACTCTACTTTGATCTACTTCTAAAGGTGCATACACACACAACGATTTTTTGATCAATTATCGTTAAACGATATCGTTTAATGATAATCGTTTGTAAAAATCGTTCACTTTCTGAGTCAAACGATGAACGATTATCGTTCATGCGTGTTCACGTTTGTAGTTTGTAGTTGTAGTTTGTAGTTCAGTCAGACTTGTCAACTGAACGATTTTCAGTAAGTTAATATGCAAAAATCGTTTGTAGTTCTAAAAAATCGTTCATTACATTTAGTAAATGAACAACTTTAGTAAACGATTTTAGTTAATTTTTTCAAGGGAAAAAATCGTTTACTAAAATCGTTCATTAACTAAATCGTTGTGTGTGTATGCAGCTTTACTCCCCACTAGGACACCTAACACTTGGTTACTTTGCTTTGTTGCTTATCTGGGTGTTATTGTCGCTAATGTAGCAATGTATATTATTCATGTTCCTTGTCCTGTATTGTATTGTACTGTACTGTACTGTAAGTCACTGGTCAACCTATTTGTTTATGTACTTTGTAAGGCGCTGCGGAATACTTGTGGCGCCATATAAATAAATTATAATAATAATATGAATCCGCAGACAGCGGCCTTGAAGGAGGACCAAGCAGCAGACTCAATTTCCATCAATTTAGCATTAAATATTTAATCCATAAGCAGTTTCTTTATTTGGGGTCCAACAAATATGCCTTTTTTTTTCATCTTTGCTTCACTTAACTTCAGAAACGTTTCCTTCAGATAGCTGAAAGCCTGGCCTTCTTTATCCAGAACTTTCACAAAATTCTTCATTAGGGCCAACTTAGTGTGAAGCAGAGGTAAAATGATTTTATACGGCTCAACTAGCTGAGTATACATGACGTTTTTCTCTCCAGCAACATAGATTTCTGCCTCTGGCCACTTCTTTGTCATATAGTGATTTTTAGTGTCTCTGCTGTCTAATAAACACAGAAAACAGCAGTACTTTGTGGATCCACACTGCAAACCTAATAGCAGTGAAACTACCTTTAAGTCACAACAAAGATTCCATCCATGATCCTTATACTTGATTCCCTCCAACAACACAGCCATACTTTCATTAGTTTCTTTCATGTCCACTGCATAGGCCATAGGCACTGAAGGGAGTTTGTTCCCATTGTGGAGTAACATTGCTTTCATACTACTCTTTGACTAATCAATAAACAGTCGCCACTCACTAGTATTGTGCTGAACACCAAACTCAATCACTAAACGTTAACATCAGTACACACACACACAATTTTTCTTTTCAAAAAATGTGGCCAAAGAAAAGAAATTGTCATACTTTGAGCCAGAAGGTTCCACTGTTGCAGCCTAGAACCGAAAAGTTTGGCTTGTTGTTTTGACAGTTTCAAGTCACGAACCAAATAATTTAAAATTCTTCCTGTTCTATGATATGAGGTGATTGTCCTGAGTTTGGGGTGATATTCTGCTGTAATTTCTGTTTCTTCTGACTCACTTTCCTCTGTTGTCCCCCGATTCACTGGTACAGAGGTGTCCTGCTATATGTTTGCCAATCGCGCTACAAACGTGTGCACGCATCATGCCATTTTATTACCCGCAGCAATATATGCTACGCTATGGCGAGCACTGAGATCGCACCATGCATTCCTATGTAGGCGTGGGTGCAAACGCAGTGCGAGTATCCGCATGCATGATGCGATTTGCTGCGTACACAGCAAAAGATGTAGCAGGAAACATCTGTATATTCAGTACACGAGGTACAGGAACAGGCAGCTCTACTTCATGAGGCACAGGTTTTAGAGCTGAAGACATTTCAGCATATATGATAGTGTATCATATAGCTAGACCAAAATAACAGACAGTACAGTGATCTTTAGGCTCACACCATATAATTGCCTGTTTGTCCTTCAAAAGCTATATGGAGAACTTCCCAATTAAATGAACAGATTTCTTACCCCTGTAGGTAACAGAACTTACAACCTAAGATCTACCTCCAGAAACCTTTTAATGGTTTTTAAATTCACTGAGATGTAATAAACCTTGAAAAGTGATAAAATGGAGAGTAATAAAGTCCCAACAAATCAGCTCCTGTCACTTTACAGGATGTGTTTTAAAAATGACAGTTAGGTTCTGATTGGTTGGTACTTTATCACTCTCCACTTTATCACTTTTCAAGGCTTAGTACATCTCCCCCTAAATTAGATAATTTAAATGCAAGGGGTCTTGTTTTGCCAAGGCACCTCTACTTACCCTAAACCTTACCATACAAATCCCTTCACACATGTTGTAAGTTTCTGAAACATTACACCTCTCTTTTTATATGGGTGAAAAAATCCCCAGGGAGGGGTTAACTGCTAGGTGGTCCCAATTTCAGTGAACATTACTTTCCTAATTAATGCTTCTCTATCCTCTAAGATTTGGACATGTATTGAGGCAGGGGAACATCAGTTTCCCTTCATTTTCTTCTTACTCTTACCCTATCAAATCCTTTTTACTCTCTGTATATGACCACACTAACAAACAAACTGGAGGGGAGATGTATCAAAACCGCTAGAAGATACCCATAGCAACCAATCAGCTTCTAGCTATCACTTATCTATCAGTCTATAAAATGACAGATGCTAATTGGTTGCTTTGGGCAACCTCTCCACTTTATCTCTCTCAAAGTTTTGCTACATCACCCCCTTGTTCATTTACCACATACTCTATAATACCAATCTGAATGTCCATCGGATTTTAACAAACATTATTTAGAGCACTGGCTGGTGAGTTTAGATTTCTGAATGATCTGACATGTTGCATATTACCTCCAAATATGCCATTCCCACTAATATAATCTATCCATACTTACAGTTTAGGCTTTTACACCGATCAGTCATATTTATTTATCCATTGGGGCTCTTGCTATATATATCTCCAATAGTCCATCCTTACAGCTCTAATATCCACAATAGTTTCTGAACTCAAAGTCTCAGAAGCCTCAACAAAACAGATTTTGCTGATCCTGGAGTGTGTCAGTTTCAGTTACCCTAATCTCTAAAATAGCAATCACATAGATCCCCTTGATCAATCACCCCATGTGTTCTATTATTTATATCTACCGATACCATTACTTATAACAAGATAGGCATCCTATCCACTCTTAAATTCTGTTAGTGAATTTGCCATCGCCACTTCATCTGGTCAGGATCTTGCCCACCCTTACAGCAAATAACCTCTTTCTATGCTAATGGAAACCATCTTTCTTTCATACACAATAGATGACTGTTTGTTCTCTGTATGACCCTTGGTATGAAAGTTAATTAGACAAATCATACATATTTAGTAGGTTATATCTGAGGTATTTTTTTCCAGTTTTTGTAGCCTCTCTGTATAATTTAACTCTGTATAATTTAAAATTTTTATTAATGAATTTGCCTTTCTCTGATCCCTTTCTAGTTATCATATGTCCTTCTTAGAATGAGTTACGTACAACTGTATCTCATATTTAAGATGAGGTCTAACTAGTGACTTGTACAATAGAAATTATTATTATTATTATTATTATTATTATTATTATTATTATTATATTCGTTACTACAAGTGGCAAATGCAGGATTTTGAAAGGGGGCTTTCCAAATCCTTGGTTACCGAACCAATGAAAAAACTTCTGGCCACAAATAAATATGTATATATATATATATATAGAGAGAGAGAGAGAGAGAGAGAGAGAGAGAGAGAGAGAGAGAGAGAGAGAGAGAGAGAGACCGCTTACACAGGATTTAGGATCACTACAGTAAAATATACCACTCAGCCTATGACGAGGTACACACACTGACGGGGTACGTCACCACATATACCATTGTGAGTATTATATGTGGTATAATTTTAATAGTAACATAGACACACACAGACACAGACAGACACACACACACATCTCTATCACTAAAAAACATGAATGCAGCAGGCAAATAAATACAGCCAGCATGATTTATTAAAGACTTCCCTCCCCCCAGTAGTGCCCCTTATACAGTGCCCCCAGTAGAGGTCCCCCTATTCAGTGCCCCCAGTAGTGCCCCTTATACAGTGCCCCCAGTAGTGGTCCCCCTATGCAGTGCCCCCAGTAGTGCCTCTTATGCAGTGCCCCCAGTAGTGGTCCCCCTATGCTGTTCCCCCAGTAGCAGTGGCATAACTACAGCCCCCGCAGACCCCGCGGTGGTTTGGGGGTGTGGTAGCTTGTAACCCGCGGTAGCTTGGGGGCTGCAGATTCCATGCGGACTTGCCGTCCGCATGAAATCTGCTGAAAACGTCCCTCCAAAAATGGCTGCCGCCTAGGATGAGACAGAAGCTAGAGGTCCTACTGCAGTGTTGGCTAACCTTGACACTCCAGCTGTTATGGAACTACATAACCTAGCATGCACTGCTACAGTTTTGCTAATAGGGCATGCTAAAACTGTGGCAGGGCATGCTGGGATATATAGTTCCACAACAGCTGGAGTGTCAAGGTTAGCCAACACTGTCCTACTGTGTCATAAGGGACATTACTGTATCATGGAACTACACACCTTAACGTCATCTTTGGGTGTGTTTGTTTGTTTGTTTATAGCCAGGGGCGCAGGGGGGGCATCTGAACTTTTTTTGCAGGGTGGAGCAAAATTTATAGTTACGCCACTGCCCAGTAGTGCCCCTTATACAGTGCCCTCAGTAGTGCCCCTTATACAGTGCCCCCAGTAGTGGTCCCCCTATGCGGTGACCTTTAAACACTGCCACCATTAGTGGCCTCCCCTATGCAGTGCCCAGTATACAGTGCCCCTTATACAGTACCCCAGAAGTGCCTCTTATACAGTGCCCCCATTAGTGCCCCTTATACAGTGCTCCCCAGTAGTGCCCCTAATACAGTGCCCCCAGTACTGTCTCTTATACAGTGCTCTCAGTAGTGCCCCTTATACGGTGTCCCCTTATGTACTGCCCCCAGCAGGGCCGGTGCAAGGTTTCTGGGCTCCCTAGGCAAAACTTCAACCTACTGCTTCCCACCATCACTTATACCCAGGACAACTAGGGGTGTGAGAGCAGTGTGGCCACACAGAGCGCAGCGTTCTGTGGGTGGCACTGCCACTCACCCACAGCTCCTGCATCTGGCTAGCAGGGTGCCTGTAATGGCATCCAGCTGCCAGAATCTGCAGCAGTACCACCTGGAGCGTCCTTAATATGCTCCAGACGGTCACATCGCTGCTCTTACATCCTGAGGATGCTCCAGGGATATCTGTAATTACCCTCTCCCGGCCATGCCCATTCCACATTACATCATACGGAGGGGGTGTGGCCTGCACCGGGGGTTCTGGGAGTGCTAGCTACGGCACTGCTTATACCCACTTACCAGTCAGTTAAGGTGAAAGTAAGGTGAAAGTGCGGAAGCGGATTCTTATAAGTTCCCCAGCCACCTGCCTGCATTGAGAACAACCAGCCCCAGGAGTGGTCACCCTATGCAGTGCCCCCAGTAGTGCCCTCTATACAGTGTCCCCATCCTTAATTATGTGATGGTCAGACTCAGTGGTTCCCCCCCAGAACCTGGCGCCTTAGGCAGCTGTCTAGAGATGCCTAATGGTAGAGCCGGCCCTGGCCCCCAGTAGTGGTCCCCCTATGCAGTACCCCCAGTAGTGCCCATCATACAGTGCCCTCAGTAATGCCCATTATGCATTGCCCCGGTAGTGCCCCATATACAGTGCCCCCCTATGTAGTGCCCCACCTATGCAGTGTTCCCAGTAGTGCCCCTTGCCCCTTATACAGTGCCCCCAGTAGTGGTCCTTATACAGTGCCCCAGTAGTGTCCCATATACAGTGCCCCCAGTAGTGGGTCCCCCCTATGGAGTCCCCCTTATACAGTGCCCCCACTAGTAGTCCCTCTATACAGTGCCCCCAGTAGTGGTCCCCCTATGCAGTGCCCCCAGTAGTGGTCCCCCTATGCAGTGCCCCTTACATATATAACACATGACACACAGATTACTTACCTGAATTCCCATTCCTGCGCCCGCCAGTGGCCGGTCCTCTGTCCTCCCACTCGGCACTATAAGAGAGACGTCATGACATCTCTCCCATCACCCACTGTGAGAGTTGGAAGGCAGAGCTCATGAGTGAGCTTCAGCCCGGCTCCCTCCATGGATGCAGGAGCCAATGAGTCTGCCAGACTCTCATTGGCTGCTCAAACAAACAAACAAACACACCAGGTAGTACGAGTCTAATACCCGGAGACGACGGCGGTGTGTTTGTGACTGTGTAGTGCGGACCGCACTGCACTTACTGATCGGCTGACAGGGGGGGTTTCTGGATACTCAACACCCCTCCCTACATGTGCGGATGACTACTACTACTATTATTACTATCTTTGCAGTACCAGACACTGGGGACAATAGAACATACATAAAACAGGGAAATACAAGTTACAAAAATGTGCAGATGTCAAAACAAGATTAGGTTGTGGTCCACTAATTAGAGATCGTACAATCTTTTGGAAAATTGTTAAAGTTGGGAAATAATGAGGGTATGTGGCCCAAAGTGTGAATGGGACAGCAGCGGGGGTGTACCATTGTGAGTATTATATGTGGTATAATTTTAATAGTAAAAAGTTGGATTTTAGAGAACATTTAATGGTTTGAAGGCTGGAGAACTGCCTGATAAGGCATGGGAGGGAATTCCATAGGTGGCATGGGAGAAGTATTATAGACTGTGGGAGGTAATTAGAGTAGTGTGCAGGCACATACAGTAACCTAGGCAGATTTGAAAGTGTTTTGAAAAAGTCATGATGAGGAATGAAATATATAAATGAGTATAAATAAGCTTTGCTGATGAGGACTTTGTAGGTAAAGGTGAATAATTTGAACTAGATTCTGGAGATAGCTGAGTTGTTATTGCAAGGTTAAGAAGCTAATGTGAGGATGCCAGACTGTGCACAGTGTGGCATAAGCTACTAAGGTCCTGTGTGGCAGTGCAAGCCCTGAAAATTCAAGAAGGGAAGTCACATGCTGAGAAAAAGGGATGATCATGGAAAACATTATAAAAGGAAAGCTTACCACATCACAGTTGGGTCCCGTCAGCATCACATTACCTGTGAAGGGGCAGCTTAGCATTAGGATGTATGAATGAGCAATGACAGCTTTAACCTTGAGCGGCAGCGATACCTGCTGAGTGGAGGGGGTATTGCTGATAACTTATTGAAGAGTGAGAAAGAAAACCAGTAGAGGGAGTCCAAAGAAGTTTTTTGTGTTAGCCAACGAGGAAACTATGTGTCTGTCAGTGGCGTAACTAGGGGGGGTCAGGCAGGGTGCGTGCCCTGGGCACCGTGGGACCGGCGGCATGGGGGGGCGCCGCAGGCCACGGTCCGGCCCGCCGTAGTTAGCCACCAGTGTAGCGCCGACCTCAGTGAGTGCGGTCAGCGCTACACATTTACACAGGACTGGCACTAGGCTTCCAGCGCCGGTCCTGTGCTGCACACCTGAGCCCGTTCCCTCCCCCTGAGCACTTGCCCAATAGCGCCAGGAGGCGGGCTCAGGCTGTGCATAACACACGCATCGCCGCCAGTGCTGGCAGTGATGCGTGTGTTAAACAGCAGCCAATGAGAGTCAGCTAGACTCTCATTGACTGCTGCAGCACCCACTGCAAGAGCCGGGCTTCCGTCCGGCTCCTGCAGTGGGTAATGGGACAGACGTCATGTCATCATGACGTCTGTCTCACAATACTGAGCGCGCCAGCTCGGGAGGACTGGCGGGCGGCGGCGGGAGTGGTGTCGCGGACCGGAGCAGCAGCAGCGTGGATTCAGGTAAGTATATTTTTATATATTTTTTTTTAAATCCTGCCTGCACTACTGGGGGCACAACGGGGGAGGAGGGTGGCTACTACTGGGGGCACCTCTACTGTGGGTGGGGGCACAATGGGGGGAGGGTGGCTACTACTGGGGGCACCATTATTGGGAGGACCTCTACTGTGGGGGGCTATTACTGGGGGCACCATTATTGGGAGAGCCTCTACTGGGGGGGGCTATTACTGTGGGCACCATTATTGGGAGGACCACTACTGGGGGGGCTATTACTGGGGGCACTTAATCGGGAGGGGGAACCTCAACTGGGGACCACTACTTGGGAGAAGACTACTGCTGGGGGCATTATATAAGGGGCCTACTACTAGGGGCACTGCACTGGGGGGACCACAACTGGGGGCAATAATAGGAAGGACCACTACAGGGGGCACTGGATAGGGGGGATCACTACTGGGGGCCTGCATCGGGGCACCACTACTGGGGGCACTGCATGGGAGGGGGGGTGAACTACTACTGGGGGCATTATAAAAGGGGCCTACTACTAGGGGCACTGCACTGGGGGGACCACTACTGGGGGCAATAACAGGAAGGACCACTACAGGGACCACTGGATAGAGGTGGTCACTACTGGGAGCCTGCATCAGGGAGACCACTACTGGGGGCACTGCATGGGAGGGGGGGTACTACTGCTGGGGGCACTATATAAGGGGCTTACTGCTATGGGCACTGCACCAGGGGGACCACTACAGGGGGCACTAGATAGGGGGGATCACTACTGGGTGCCTGCATAAGAGGGACCACTACTAGGAAAACTGCATGGGGGGACTACTGCTGGGAGCACTATATAAAGGGCACTGCATAGGGGGGGGACTACTACTGGGGGCACTATATAAAGGGCACTGCATAAGGGGATACCACTACTGGGCGCACTGCATTGTGGGGACTGCTACTGGGGGCACTGCATAAGGGGGAACACTACATAGGGCACTGCATTTGGGGGGACCACTACTGGGGGCACTGAGTAAGGGGAACTAATTGGGGGCTGTATAAGGGGGACCACTACTGGGGATACTGTATAAGGGGCACTACTATGGGCCTGCATAAGAGGGACCACAACTGCACACTGGGGGTACTGTATAACGGGTACTTCTGGGGTTAAGGTGCATATGGATAGGAATGTTCAGCGTGAAACTAAAGGGGTGTGTCATGTTGACATGCCCCATTTTTAAGTGACCAGGCGCGCGCACATATCGAGGTGTTGAAGGGGGGAGGCTCCCTTTTCAAATTTGTCCTGGGCTCCAAATATCCTAGTTACGCCACTGGTGTCTGTATCAAGGATCCTTAGAGATGACAGGACTGAGGTATTTTATGTGTGGTTTAACAGTCAGCTGGACTGTCACTAACACTACAGAGAAAACCTTTTAGTGTACACGTCACTATAGCCACAGCCATTAGGCAGTTATTTATATAAAACACACTGCGGCATACCTGGAACAGCAATGTCTTGTACCAAAGAGAATTGCAAATTGTCATTACCTAGAGACTTTGGGGCATATTTATGAACATTATTTTTTTAATAAAATAATGTGAAAATGGGTTTTTTTTTAACATTAATTTAGTATCACATACATTTATTAAAGGGCAATTTGAGTAGTTTTCATGAAAATTACCCCAATCCCTTCAATTCACATATTTTTAGTAAGCAGATGACATTTCCCATACTGTACTTGTAATGGGAAATGTGGCCGGCCAGATTTACTAAAAATATATTGTGAAAAAATACCGGGGGAAGCCCTGCACTAGCAACACCACCTGGAGATGGCGTTATTGGAGCTTTCCCCCACTTCCCCGACTCCTGCTCTGCTCTGACAGGTAGGTCTAAATAGATCACAAGCTGATTACTGTAAAAAAAATTGTTTCAAACATAAAAACACTTACCTGCATCCAGAGACCGGAGGTCTGACCAGGGTCACAGTGCAGGAACAGGTAGACCAGCTGACCGGAACCCCAGAGAGAGGACCTCACCGGAGCACCGATCACCTAGGCAAGTGTAAGCTGAGCAGGGGGGTGATGGATGCGGTATTCAGAGAAAAACATGCACAGACACATTCTCCATGTATTTTTTCCAAAAAATACAGAGAGAAGTGTGCGGACGGGATTCACAGGGACAGAGCTTTATCGCATGCTCTGTCCCTGCAGGTGGATGTTAGTACATCCGTCCGTGTGATATTTCCTAAATTCACAATGCGAATTTAGTCAAAAATATTCCACTACTACCGCATTTTAAATGCGGATTGTAGTAAATAGGGACCTTTGTATAAGAAACAGGAGTGAGTGCAGCCTATGTAAAGCTAGAGATATAGGGCCTGATTCAGAGCCGGTCGCTATTTGCGCTCGCTCGCCCAGAAAATAGGGGTGGCTATTCAAATGAACCGTTCGCTGTTTGCGGTCTGTTCACGCCTCTAGGTCTGAACGAGCGAACAAAACTTGCGGTCGTTTTTTGGGAAACTACGCCCCCTGGCCGCTCGCATCCTACGTCATGTCCGCTATTTATTAGATTAATCGAGTACATCGAACAGGGTATGAGCTGCTCGCTATTCTTGTGGTTGGTTTTTGCTACCACAATTTTGCGAGCAGTTCTGGCCAAAAAATAACCCAGTGACGTGGTCAATGACGCTGCTGTTTTAATTATGCACACCCATAAAACGCCCGTTTTGACCTTTAAGCACGCCTGCGATCGGATCTCCACTCCCCGTTTTCAAGCACCTTCCCCTGTTACCACCCACATACGCCTCATCCTGTCACTCAAATTATCAGGCATTCGCTATTTTGCGAGCACATGAATTTCGGCCGCACTGACTGGTTCGCGCATGCGTATAACGATCCGTACGCATGTGCAGTTGGGCAAACATCACTCGGAGCGAACGAGCGGCCGTTTACGAGCGGCTCTGAATCAGGCCCATAGTATGCAAGTAATAGCACAATGCCGCATACTAGACACAGCAGTGCTGTGTACAAAACAAAGCCACAATGTAGTCATTTATTTAAACACTATGCAAATGTGTATTCAGTATTTCCTATCAGTGTGTGTGATTGAGTTAATATGAATGGGTGACTGGCATGGGGGCTTTTGGGAGAGAGAATGAATAAGAGATTTGATTGTATTTTGGGTAAAGGGCGTTTTACCCAAACCTATTACAGGTTGGCAGAGGGGAGCCTGGAGCAGAGTGGACCTCCAACAGAGGAACTTTCACTTAGTATCTGTGATTTCTCTCTGGGCCAAATAAACTTTTTGAAGCTGATTAAATATATTTTCTTTGGTAGGAGTCCACCTTTTAAAAATCTTTTTTTAATGTGTTGTAAAATAAAGTATTTCTTTACGGAATTACACTATATGGGGAATGTCTACTAAAGTGCAGGTTTTTAGAAGTGGAGATGTTTCCCATAGCAACCAATCAGATTTTAGCTATTATCTTCTAGAAGGTGCTAGATACATGTTAAGTAGAATCTGATTAGTTGCTATGGGCAACATTTCCACTTCTAAATACCCACACTTTAGTACTGTAAATATACCCCTATGAGTGTTTTTCTCTCCTAAAATGACAACACAGTGAACAGGTCTATCCTGAAACCTTGATGTGGAGATATGGCCATGATTGAGGGAGACTGATGCAACACAGTCATATTCTGAGACACCTTCTTTTCATTTGGGTTGTATGCGTGTAATACTAATGCTGCGCATCCACTAGCAAACCATAAAAACGACAGCACGATTATGACATTGTAATCGTGCTGTCGTTTCTATATCTGTGATAAGCCTACACTGAATGAGCAGACGTTCAGTGCAAGCTCATCAATCATCATCCCAAAGTTTACACATTTTCCCTCATTTACAATTTAATAAGGTGGTGACTGATCACATACTGTATATTTTATACACTCGGAGTTGGATTGTTGTAACAATAGCACACTATTGGATTTTATTGTGCTTTATTTCTTTACACGGTGAGGTTGCATAGAAGAAAAAGGTATTCAGAGGACATTTATTTTCTCCAGAAGAGAGATGTAAATGAAACCCACATTTGTATTTAAGTATTTTGTATTTTAGTGCTACAGTACTTATTTTATTTTGATATTGTTACTGTTTTGTCAAGATTGGCTGACCTATTTATTGAATTGTACTGTTGTTTGTGGTGCTGGGTGATACTCCAAGGTTAGTTTCAGTCCAGGCAGCTGAGAGGAGCACTTAGGAAGTATAATAACTCTTTCTGCAAAGTTTAGAGGGAAGTGTCATGGAAGTATAGGAGATACATTGTGTAGGAATGTTGGTGGGGAGATGATAGAGAAGTAGATGAATGTACTTTAGAGGTAATTATGGAGAAAAATGTAGAGGAAACAACCTTCACCATCTTGACATGTGTTCTGGGATACTGACAGAAGGGCTCAGTGGGTTCAGCATCTGACCAGAGATTGTAACAGAAATGCCAGTTGAGATCAATGAGTCCAGCAGCTGAATTAACCCGGTAATCCAGTAGATCCTCAAAAACCTGTTTTTCATGTTTTTACTGCTTTACATTTGTAATAATAATAAGATTGAATGAGAGGTAGGACGTAGAGCTGAACTAATTTGTAAACATCTCTATCTGCCATCTGTATGGCTCCGTAAGCTTTGGTAAATCTTTAATATACCTAGTCATTAACACAAAAGAATCCTTTATCATTAGATGTATGTATCATGGCTCAAATTAATAAATTATGCATATGTTGATGATGTAACCACATTGGTATTATAAACAGACTTGGTACCGGAAGTTTTCTCTGCTCTTTCATAGCTTGTTTTGGCTTTTGTTATTTACTCAGCAGTCAACCTTTAGTTAATTCACTTATTCCACATACATCTTTGTCAACTGTCCGTTTATATTTTCAAACTAAACTTCAACACACCATTTCAATTTGTAATAATAGTAGATTAACGATCATCTTGTTTTACTGCCTACCCCATTCATGTCCGTCCCTGCACCCCCTATCTGGTTCCTTTAGCCTGGTCATTATGTCTTGTCCCATGATCTTATGCACATGTTTGCTTCACTCTAGAATGCATCCTATACCCCCCCCCTCTATTTGTCAGTATGTTTCATTGTTTAACGTATTGTTGATTTATTTTACTCCTCATTGTATGGCGCTACAGAATTTAATACATAAATAAATGTAAATCATTTATAATAATAATATTAGTTGCTTGGTGGCTTATATCAATTCCCAACTAGTACATTACAGATGTCTTATTCTCCAAATATATATTACCCACAAGGACTCTGTACTGTCAACATTTTCACAGATTTACTCTCTTTTGGAATGTCTTTTATAGGCCACTCCCACTTTACTATTTTCCTAACTATCCTAAGTATATTCTATCCCAGAATTTCCCAAACTCCACCATTACAGTCCAGGTTTTAAGGATATCCATGCTTGAGTCCAGATGGTTAAATCAATTTGAGTGAGATACAAATTAAGTCACCTGTGCTCAAGTATGGATATCCTTAAAACCTGGACTGTAATTGCGGAGTTTGGGAAACTCTGCTCTATGCTATGAAATTAATTGTCATAACTTTATTCCAATCAAGTCTCAGTTATACAATCATAATTCTCTCCCAACATCAAAACTAATAATAATAATAATAATAATAATAATAATAATAAATAATACTATCTTTTGGAAGACTCCTAGCATTTTATACCAAACATCTGACAACATATTATCTCTAAATGACTTATTAATACCAAATTCTTCCCCACTCATCCTTAATTTATTTTTACTGAGTCCCATTCCTTGTCTATACTGTGTTCTACACTGCTTTAGTCTACAATATTCCACCAATTGTTCATTTAAACTTTCTTTCCTTCCAACTGTCTACTCCCCAAGTACAGCTGTATTCTGGAGTACCCTGTCTCTAGTGTAGGACCTGTAAGGGAGAGAAAGTGGTACAAAACACTACAGTACATCCTACACAAACTTCTCTACCACTCAATCAAAATTAGAGATGTGCGTTGACCCCATGTTTTGGCTTTCATTTGACAAAACCACCCTCAAATGTTATGGTTTTGGCAAAACCACCCTCAAGTGTTTTGGTTCGGATTTGGTTTTGATTTTGGATTCTTTAAATTTGATAAAAATAGCTAAAGTTATGTAATATGGGCCTGTTTACATGCAATTTAAAAATCCTGAGATTCCATTAAATCCGAATTTCAAAATTACAGCAGACCCGAGCCGGGACTCGGTTATACTCGGAACCCCAAAAGTGACCCGAGCCCGGACTCAGTTCTACTCAGAACCCCAAAAGTGATCCGAGCTGGGACTCAGTTTGACTCTGAACCCCAAAGTTTGGGTGTGTTTGTTTCTCAGGAAGATCGAACCGCACATCTCTATTAAAACTAGGAAACAACATATAATTTAACAGTTTCTAATGTTATAAAATGTACAATATACCCATGATATTTATGATCCATTCCAGTCAGGATTCAGGAGAAGACATAGCACTGAAACAGCCCTGGTATGTATGCTAAATGATCTTCTGATGGCAAGAGACATAGGTGAATGTTCAATCTTAATCCTTCTGGCAGGGCCGGCTCCAGGGGTAGCAACGCCCTGTGCTGCCCGGGTGATAGTCGCTCTCCCTCTAAATGGGGGTGTGGCCACGGCTCCTGAATGACGTAATTTGGGGGCGTGCATGGCACATGTAACGTCAGGCTGGGGGGAACCCAGCACTTCATCACTAGCTGGGTTTCCCCCAGGCCTCTCCTGGCACTAAATCGATGTCGCGCGCATGCGCACAGCTTACTTTTGGGGGATCAGAGTTACAAAACACTGAACATGTCGGAATCTTAGTGTTGTCCTGGATAGTAGCTTGACACTTAAACATCAGGTATCAGCCACAATCAAATCCTCATTCTTTCATCTGAGGAACATAGCCAGAATAAAGCACTTAATTCCCTCAGAAGATCTGCCTAAAGTCATATATGCATATATATCATCACGCCTAGACTACTGCAACGCCCTCTATCTTGGTCTCCCAGCAAAAGAATTGCACTGCTTGCAGAGGGTACAAACTGCAGCTGCCAGGCTACTAATCAACCAGCCCCGTTCCAGCCACATAACACCCATTCTCTACTCCCTTCGCTGGCTGCCTGTCAGATGGCGAATTGTTTTCAAGATTGGATTACCAACTTTCAAACCCCTAATATGACCAGGGCCCAAGGTACCTGAAGCAGCTTCTGATCCCTTACTGTCCCACTTGAATACTGTGATCCATTGATGAAGGACTATTAACAGTACCTAGAATCTCCTGGAATTCATCTGGGGTCGAGCTTTCAACTTTGTGGCTCTGACTCTATGGAACTCCCTTCCCCGCACAATTCAAGATGCCTCCACTCTAGAGTTCTTAAAAAATAGACTCAAGACTCACCTATTCACCCAAGCATTCACTAATGTCCATTGTTAATCTTGTTTTGTATTTTGTGCTGTAAAGGCAAATGTAAAGCACTTTGAGTCATTTAGGAGAAAAGCGCTATATAAATAACATTATTATTATTATTATTATTATTATTATTATTATTATACAGACACACCTAAAAGATTAATGATTACATTTAATGCACTTTAGTGTCAAGGGTGCTACTGTTGCATTAGGGTACTAATGTATTTTGTACATTTCCCAGAAAGGACACAGGTTGCAAATGCTTTGTTCTCGAGATATGACAAACAAATTGACCTACATTTATAAAAATGAGCATGCACAGGGAAGGAGTGCTAAAAGCTAACAACCTTTCAGAAATCTAGGACATGCTACTAAACAAAGCTTGTAGGAAAAACATATAAGGTAGAGCTCACATACATTTTTAAACACTTAGCTTTGATGGTACTTTTCTCCTTTTCTTCATGAATAGAATGGTGTTTTCAGAGAGCGAAGGACTGAAAAGCTTGGACATGCCCCTGTTCCATTTAATATAGTACTAGTTTAACTTGAAAATAAAGTGATTGTAATCTCACTGCTACTAGATGAAAGGTATTTCATATCTAACACATAGAACAAAAGATGCCCATAATGTTAGAAACATTTCCATTTTCAATAGGGAAAGTTTCTTCGGATATATGGTTCTTTTTACCATATGGAAAATATTTAAGAAGACTTCAGCCTCTAATAGATAGAGACAATACAGTAGTCAATATTTTCTATTAACACACCTTGATGAATATATCCCTTAGTCCAAGCCGAAAAGGTAATCTGCTTTGTGCAAGGAAAAGGAGTCCTACAGATGACAAGTGGCAGGTACCTGTAAAGTACTATGGTGAACCAGCTCTGAAAATCTTTTTTGATGTACAGTAAAGTCGCATCCTAATCCCTGTCTGGTTACATGTATGGTGAGACCCGCCCCCTTCCATAAGTGAGCTGGGCTTACAGTTCCGTGTATCTCCAGCAGCGCATATTGTACCTGAGAAGGTTATGTGGCAGTTGGTGATGATCGTCAGGGCTGGCCACACTACTGCTGTCTGTGCAGATGTTTCTTCACCCTTCTCTTTCTGAGGCACCGCCCCTTTCTTTTACATGAAACCCCACCTCTTTCTACACTGTGCCCTGTCCCTGCACTGCTCCTCCCCTAGTCATCTTCACTAGTGCCTGTTCCATCCTGCTTCCTCTCCTCTCCCTTGCCTGCCAGCCTGTCTGTGTCTGTCAGTCTCTCCTTCCCTACAGCTCTGCAGTCACTGCCTCATTTACCAATGAATTATATTCTTGTTAAAACTCGTTACTAGTCTTAAATGGTGCTCCAACCAATCAGCTCCTGTCATGTATTTGAAAACTGACAGTGAGGAGCTGATTGGTTGGAGCACTATTTAAGATGAGTAACGAGTGATAACAAGACTATCACTCAGACCAGTCAGCCCTCTTCACAGTGAGGTAAGTATATGGGGAGGGGTGGGGTGTATTATTGCAATGTCAGGATAGAGAGTATATTAATATTAAAGGGGATGGGGGGGTGTAATAATTCTACAGTGGTATATTATTGTTATCAGAGTGGTGTATTGATGTTATTTTGGGGGTTTAGTAATGCTTTATTGGAGCTGATGTTATAATGTATTAATGTTTTTCATAGAAATATTTGCACCCATTTACATATACAAACACACACATGCAGTATGACCCTGATGAAGATGGGAATGGGCAAGTATAGCAGTGAGACATGGATCAGGGAGTGGTGGGCTATTATCACTCACTGGCACTAGGGACATATGCTGTTGAAAGGGACTCCCACCTGCCTTCTTGGGCCCCCATATTTCTACTTAATGAAAGCACCCGGCCATGATAATAGCCATGAAAATTATACCTGTGCCCAGTGTGTGCTGAGCTTGCACACGTGCCCTGATTACATGTATGTGTGAGGCCATCATGCACATTGGTTGGTGCAAGCAGCACCTCACTCCTCCTGGAAGACCCTGGCTCTCTGTAGCACTGTCATTGTCGCAACATTTTGCATCATCCAGCTGTGAGGAAGGCATATGTTTTTAGTCCTTTCCTTGTGTGCGCTAAGTTTGGGAAAAGAATAGGGAAGTCACCCCCTCCACTGATTCGTTGAGCTAGAAGGAAGCATTAAGATATCAACACGGACTGTTCCTGCATTAGAGTATTGGTTTTCCGAGCATTCTGTATTTTGGGCCTGATTCAGACCCGCTCGCGAGCCCGCTCCGGGGCTTACTACAAAACAGGGCGGCTGTCGATATTGATCGACAGCTCACCCCGTTTTGTAGGCAGGGAGGAGGGGGGGGTGACTGGACAAATGGAGGTGTTCCCGAAGGAACGCCTGCCATTTGTGATGTCAGTAGTGAACTTCCTGCTCTATTAGAGCAGGAAGTTCACTCGGGCTTGTGGGAACCGAGACCCTACCACAAGGAACTGAGACCCTACCACAATAATCGCGACCATCGCCAGGTCGCTCGCAAAAGCTGTGGGTGGTCACCCACAGCTATGCGAGCGGCCTGGCGGCGGATTTTTTTTTAAAATCCGCCCTGATTCAGAGTGAGCGCTCGCAAATATTTCTGTGTGCGATTCTCCCTGGCAGATGGTAGATTTATATTAGTTGTTTTTTTCTCTCTACTTCATCCTCTGTCTTGTTAGCCCTCCCATCCCACCCTTATTTTCTCCTTCTCTCTCCTCTTGTTAGTTCATCTCTGTCTATTTCCCTTTCTGTCTGTTTCTTTTTCCCTCTGACACTGTTTCCCTGTTTCCTCTCCCTTTTTTTTATTTAGTAGAGTAGCTTCTTTCTTGCTGTCCCCCTTCTCTGTCTCTATATACCCATCTCTATCATCCTGTCATGCTGTTTTTCCCGTACCCCTACTGTCACTCTCTGTCTTCCCTGCCACTCTCTCCTGTCTCCTGCTCTTCTCCCCCCTCTGCGTCTTACGGCTCCATTTAACAACAATACCAACTATCGGCATATTTCTCTTGCTTTACTGTTGGCGTGACACAGGACTGATGGTAGCGCTCACCTTTCCTTCTCTGGACAAGTGTTTTTCCAAATGCACCAAACAATCTGAAAGGGGTTTCAGCAGAGAAAATAACTTTAACCCAGTCCTCAGCAGTCCAATCCCTCTACTTTTTGAAGAAAATCAGTCTGTCCCTGATGTTTTTCCTGGATAGAAGTGGCTTCTTTGCTGCCCTTCTTGACACCAGGTTATCCTCAAAAAGTCTTCATCCTGTGTCATGCCAACAGTAAGGCATCCTGAGACCATTCATGTGTGGGGTTGCTTCTCAGCCAAGGGAGTGGGCTCACTCACAATTTTTCCTAAGAGCACAGCCATGAATAAAGAATGGTACCAAAACATCCTCCAAGAGCAACTTCTCCCAACCATCCAAGAACAGTTTGGTGACGAACAATGTCTTTTCCAGCATGATGGAGTACCTTGCCATAAGGCAAAAGTGATAACTAAGTGGCTCAGGGAACAAAATATCAAAATTTTGGGTCCATGTTCAGGAAACTCCCCAGACCTTAATCCCATTGAGAACTTGTGGTCAATCCTCTAGAGGTGGGTGGACAAACAAAACCCCACAAATTCCGACAAACTCCAAGCATTGATTAGGCAAGAATGGGCGGCCATCAGTCAGTATGTGACTCAGAAGTTGATTGACAGCATGCCAGGGCAAATTGCAGAGGTCTTGAAAAAAAAGGGTCAACACTGCAAATATTGACTCTTTGCATAAACTTAATGTAATTGTCAATAAAAGCCTTTGACACTTATGAAATGCTTGTAATTTTACTTCAGTATACCATAGTAACATCTGACAAAAAGGTCTAAAAACACTGAAGCAGCAAACTTGGTTTAAACCAATACTTGTGTCATTCTCAAAACTTATGGCCATGGCTGTACAGCACGGATTAAGTGGCACGTGGCACACACATCAGACTTCATATAGAGCTACAGGGCATTCATTCAGTGCTACAAAAACAGCATGATTACACAGTATTGGAAAATGTATACTTTAATCTTTAGGAACAATAACATGAAATCATTTGGTGACAATTTATTTTTATAAGATGAGACCTTGTAATTAGAAATATTATTTTGATTGTCCATATTACCCCATCTTTGAAGTGGATGGGGAACATGAACAGTCTTTAAGCAATCATATCACTAGAGTAGGTGACACAGCAACACAGCTATTCCTAAAAAATTAGGGCGGACTACTATGCCAACCACAGTCACATGATGTAGTAGGCAGAGATGATTTGAAACGCCCCCTTAAGCTTCAGGGAGCTGTGAGTCTGTGTTTCTGGCAGCCATTTTTGCAACCTCCAGAGAGATTGTACTACTGTATCACACCTCCCAACTTTTGCAATCTAGGAAGAGGGACGATTAGCGTGCCTCCGGCCCAAAAAGGGGGCATGGCTGCACTAAAAGGGGTGTGGCCTCTCAGAAATGGGGCGGAGCCTTGCGGAAACCCCGTTTATGTCACTATAGGGGGCGTGCCCAGCACTCTCCGAGATGCTGGGCAGCCCCCAGGCTCTCCTACAGGTGAACAGATGGAGTGCGTATGCGCATGGCATTTGTTCACCTTCTGCACACCCGCTGCTCTGCTATGCAGAGCAGCGGTATGTGCTCACCCCAACTCCCCCCCCTACCGCGGGACACCACGAGTGGGACAGTGGGACAGTCCTTGAAAAATGGGACAGTGTGTCATTCATGCTTAAAAAGTACCTGACTTGTGATTTAAAGAAAACATAAAACAAACACTATGGGCACTATTTACTACAATTCGCATTTGTAATGCAGATTGTAGTGTGATATTACCGACTGAATTTGCATTGCGAATTCAGGCAATATCACAGGGATTTACTACAAATCCCTTGCAGGGACAGAGCTTGCGAGAAAGCTCTGTCCCTGCGAATCCCCTCCGGAGCCTTATCATGGTATTTTCGCAAAAAATACCGTGACAAGTGCCTCGCGCATGCGCTGGCCTGCTGATGCTGCAACCCACCCTGTTGCCAAGCCCTGCCCCCATCGCTAAGGCCCGCCCCCCACGATCACAGACCCCACGACCCTCCCTCCCCTACCCCACGACTCCCCCTCCCTTAATTACACTTACCTGCAGTTATCGCGCCTCCAGTGATGTCCTCTGTCGCTCCGGTCAGCTGACATCCCATACTGCATTGGGACCCTGTCAGGTGATGACCGGGCCCCAGTGCAGCAAGGGAGGACATCACCGGAGCCCCGAAGTTTGTTTTTTTTTACTTTTTTTTTAACTTGTATTTACAGTGAATCAGCGTGTTGTCTCTTTAGACCACACAGCTGATTACTTGGGTCGGCTCCGGGCTGCTCTGCACGTTAGAGCGGAGCAGGAGTCCGGTAACTGGGGGAGCCCCTGGATAAATGCCACCTCCAGGTGGCGTTATTATCACAGGGCTTTCCCCGGTATTTTTTCACATTTTATTATTAGTAACTTTGGTCAGATCACATTTCCCATTACAATTACGGGAAATGCGATCTGCTTACTAAAAATAAGTGATACTTAGGGGTTGGAGTAGAATTTTACGAATTCTACTCCAATTGCCCTTTAGTAACTGTAGGTGATACTAAAATAATGTGAAAAGGGGGTTAAAACACCCTTTTTCACATTATTTTAGTAAACATAATGTTAATAAATAGAGCCCTTTATGAGAATGTTGTTATAGCATAACATCAGCCACAGACTAATCAAGATAGTAAGCATGATAACCTGACAAGTGGATCTGTGCTCATTGTGTACATTTTATTGAGATAGTGTGACATTGGATAATAGTGGGATGTAGTTCAGTAGTGCAGGTTCATCTATCTTGTGGATCTTTTGCTTTTTTTAAATTACAAAATGCAGCATACTATGGCAGGGCATTCTGTTACTTGTAGTTCCACAACATTTGTATTATACAGTACTGTGAAATCATAGAGAATTGGGGTCATATTAAGTAGAACTATTTAATACCTCATAACAGAGTTGCCTACCTTTTCAGATCTCTTCCCGGGAGAAGCACGGGTAAGAGAAGCAGGAGGGGGGTGATGGGGGCGGGGCCTGACGATATGCGTCATTAAGCCCCGCCCCCTTTGCGGTAAAATTGCTGTGATAGGCTATAATTTGCATAAGGGGCGGGGCCAAATGACATGATTCATGTAGAATCATGTTTTAAGCCCCGCCCCCTACACGGAGACCCGCGATCACTGCGGGTATTCTCCTCATTCTGCCCACTTCACTAGGAAGTGGGCAAAATGCGGGAGAAATGCCTACCCTTCCGGGGGTGCGGGGGGTTACCCGAAAAATCGGGAGCCTCCCGCGAAAACCGGGAGGGTAGGCAAGTATGCCTCATAAGGTCCTTGAATTAGGCCAGGGGCCATATTATAAGGGGTATGGCCAAATAAAAATGTGGAATTGTCACATCCTCTGAAACATTTGAAGAAATGTTTAAGCCATAGGCTGCCCCTTACCCTGCTTGCCTACCTTACAAACACTCAGTCATTGCTGCAGTCCTGCCACTGACACCCATTTACTGCTGCTCTGCTAGGCAGTAGAACTGCAATGAACAGGATACTCCTCCCAGGTTTGTGACCTGTGTGACAAAGATATCTGCAGTGAGAAGAGAATCAGGACTGTCCCTCCCAAATTGGTACAGTATTGCTATTTTTAAAACATTCTACTATATAACCTTACACAGCTGCAGAGCCGGCCCTAACCAATTTCATGCCGTAGGCAAAACACTGACTGGTGCCCCCTAGCACCACCTTTAGTTACACCTCTGACCCAGCACCCTTCTCCCAGCACAGCACCCATCACCTAGCAGCACAGGTCACAGCAGCAGCTAGCAACATTCATCGCCCCCTCACCCATAGCAATCCTCTTCCACAGAGCTGCAACAAGACATTTTGGTGCCCTGTGCCAGCATGAAAGGGGTGTGGTCTTGCCAGGAAGGGGCATGGCCACACAAAAGTACCACCAATTAAAATTATGCCACACAGTAGTGCAACCTTATTCCCATTACATCACAGGATACTGATCCCTATTCATGTTACCTCACAGTAGTGTCCATTATTCACATTACACCACATCATATTGCTCTTTATTCACATTACTCAGCACAGTAGTGCACCATATACACATAGGGCGAGATGTATTATAGTGGCACTATAATGCTTCCTGCTTCACCTTTTGACCTAGGCGAAGCAGGGAGCACTAACGATTAACTCCCCCCTCCGGCAATCCCCACTAGAGCCCACAGTGCATCAGCCTAGTGCTGATGCGCTTTGTCTCACTCCCGGCCGGCTTCACTGAGCATGCACGAGATCTTGCAAGTATTGCTAGATCCCACGTGCAGTCCTGGAGCCGACAGCCACCGCAGCAGGGCCAGCACTGTCCCTGTTGTTGGGATAGGGCATCACCAAGCTGCAGCTGTTGATACCGATAGCTGCAACTGGCAGAACAGTCAGCCGAGCTGACCGTTCATACATTGCCCTGCCATTGCCCTGCCTAATTGCTGCCCAGACCCCCAATCATACATGGGGAAGAAGTGGTTATGTGCACTGATACCGCTTCAGTGGTTAATACATCTGCCCCATATGCCACAATGTAGTAGTGCCCCTTATACACAATCATGGTAGGGCAGCCAGAGCACAGCCGCAGAAGCTGTCCATCCATCCTGGTTTTGCCACTGCCCGCTAAGTCAGTATTGCTGATCCTTCCTATGTCATTTCTAAGGCAGACACAAACAGCACCCAGATAGAAATTCCCTTAAAATTGCTAGGGTGACACTATCCTGCCCTACAGACCAGGGGTCAACCTAAGAGGGATACTACCAACTAGGAATGTTTTATTCACGCTACCCCTGCGGATGTACTAAACACTAGGGAATTTCAACAACTTCCCTAGAAAAGGACAGCAATTACACTCCCCTACCAGCCTCTGGATTCTAATATGGAATGCAAATCTGCATATTGATTTGAAAATAAACCAGGAGTTCTCACAAGTGCGGCTCTCCTCAGTCTTCCCTCAGCAAGCGTCCACATTCTCTGGCTTTGCCGCTGCCCGGGGTGATACATCGCATCAGGCAGATCTTTCCCTTCTCATTTAGTCTCCGCGATCCTTTTCACTGAGAGCAAGGGGGAATCCTCCATGCATCGGTCTTCTGCGATGGAGTCCTCAGAGTCACAGATTTTTCAGCAGCGCTTTCATCACGCTGCCTGCCCGCTGCTTCCGGCTCCTGCTATTGCCAGCTGCATGAGCTACCACCCGATTGGAGCTGAGAGCTCCAGTTGTGGTAGGGCAGCCACAGCTGAGCTGCCAGTACTGTCCATCCATTATGGTCCCGCCGCTGTCAAGAAAAGCCGGCCCTAGGCATGGAATGCATGCCCCTAAGAGTTCCAAATGACCTAGGCAATTGCATAGTTTGCCTATGCCTAGGGCCGGCTCTGCACAGCTGCACACCCCTAAAGCTGGGTACACACTTGTCCAATCTTTAGGAGATCCAACTCCTGACAAACTGTTCTGCCGACCAACCTGCACACCCGATCCTGGTTGCCTGTCGTATCTCCTGGTTTTTAATCATGCTTAAAAACTAGGAAACCCGACTGCCGACTGATTTTGTAGTGCGTAGGCTGCGGAGACTGGAGCTGGCGTTATCACCCCGCCCGCTTAATGATGGCTTATATAAGCCAGCGCGAGGCAGCGGGTGTCAGTCCGACAGCGGAGGAGGAACAGTGAAGAGCTCCTGAAGATAGAAGACGCCAGGGAAGTCCTGGATGGGCGGCAGCCATGTAAAAGAGCTTAAAGGCTGCCATCCTCCAGGTGAAGATGCCGGGGAAGTCCTGGGGGAGGCAGCAGCAAAGTAAAAGAGCTTAAAGGCTACCGTCCCCCAGGTGAAGGTGCAGCAAAATAAATTATTAAAACATTTGGTGTTTTGTTTTTATTTTAATATTTCATTTACTGGGGTACTATAGGTACCAGTGGACCCTTAATGCTCCACCTGCTTATATTTGTGGTTCTTCAAGTACCAGCATTTGGGAGAGGCTTGCTGGGACCTGTAGTTCCTCCTGTAAAAGACAATATTAAACTTTTACTAATGGACTATCAACTCGGCACCCACAGCCCTGGGGTGCCAGGGGTAGCCCCCGGCTTCAGCCCTGGCCTTGAGTGCCCATGACAGGGGGTCCCCTTTATTGGGGGTGTCCCCACTTCCCCAGGAATCCCCAGCCTGGGCTGACTAGTTAGAGGGATGAATGCTTTGGCCTGGGGGACCCCATCAAGTGTGTCCCCTGGCTGTCGCATTACCCCCATGCCAGTGGAGTCCGGTACTGGTTCAGGGAATCCCAACTTGTTTTATTCCTCGTATTTTTAGAAGCAGTGTCAGCTCAAAGAGCCCGGGGCTGGTTATGTCTCTGTGAGGGAAAATCCTATCCACATCCAATAATCCATTTATTCATTCTCAACCTCCTCCTCTTCTCCATTTATTCATTCTCAACCTCCTCCTCTTCACCATTCTAATTAATTAAATTCCTTTCCATTCCCCTTTCCTGCACAGCATAACGTATTTTTTCAGCAGACAAATTGGAGGTCTGCTAAAAAATTGGACAAGTGAGTAGCGAGGATTGTATGTTTAATCTGCAAGCAGGTCTGCGGTAGGAATATATAAACAGTCTGATCTATGGTCTGATCTGCCGTGGATTGGACAAGTGTTTACCCATCTTAAGAGTCCCCAATGCACTTAATGATGGCTCCTCTGCAAGCCATCATGTCTGAACAACATGACCACCAAACTGTCATTTATGCCCTGGAGCGGAAGATGGAGGTCCCAGCACAAGATGAACAATGGGACCCCAGAGTCTATGTACCTCTGTACCTCCCCTTGACTTGTTGGAAAGGTGAACACGTTGAAGATGAAAAGAGGGACATAGTGAGAAAAAAGTAGGAGAGAGACAAAAAGGTAGGATGGAGGTAGAGAGAGAGAGCTTGTGACCCTGGCAAATGACAGGTCCAATGCGGTTTGCAAAATATAGAGGGGCATTGCAAGATAGGTAAGTATTATTGAATCACTCTGTAAATTCAAGATATATTGCATCAATATGAGGCAATCTGTTTAGAAAGCTACCATGACCCACTGTAGTTTCTTGATGATAGACCCCAAGCTTATAAATGTAGAAGCACTGGTACAGTTGGAGGAGGTACCTGTGAAGAGAGTAGGTACCCATGCTCTCCAGTAGAAAGTCCTGCGGTGTAGCTGCCCTGCTGGGAGATGCAACATGTGAAAAAAACAGAGAGGAGAAAGATAAGGAATGGAAAATGGAGCTGCTGGGAAATACCTGGACTGACTCTGGAGGGTGATCCTCTGCTGTCACCTGTTCAAATGTGTCAAAGGGGCATCCAGATAGATATTCAACCCTGCAATGCCCTGCTTGCCTATCAGAAGTGATAAGAATTTATAATTATTATAATTCTGCTGTTATGGTTTTTTTTTGTAATGTTGTGTGTTGATAAACTGAACCCTATGATAAAAAATTCCTCCAACAGTGAAGTGTGGAGTGTTATTCCATTCTTAAATGCACAGAAATTGAGACGTGCCATAATTTATCAATATTTAAAGCAGGTGTCTGCTGATGTGAGAAAGTGATCTGAAATGTTTAATAATGGATGAATAAACATTCATGGCGAAGACTGACCGGGACGCCCATCACTTGTCTCAGTTTTCGGTGGGAGGTTTTCGTTCATCCACCCTATAGTCCGAAACTTGCTCCAAGAAATTTTCACCTTTTCACTAAGCTCCAAGAGTTCCTGGATGGAAAACGTCTTGGGAGTGATGATGAGTTGAAGCTGAGTACAACAAGGGGATTCTAAAGCTCGTGGACAGATATGATAAATGTAAAATGTAGTTTCCTTTTTTTTACAGGCAAATAGTCTTTACTTTCATTTGTGCTTTTATGGAGCATAAGTACCAATAGAATTAAAGAAAGCTTCACAGGGGGGTTGTAGGAACATTGGGAAGGTTCATTTTATGTATATACCAGCTGTTGCCCGCGGCTTTGACCACAATAAAATAGTTTCTGCCAACATTTTATTTATTATTATTATTATTTTATTTCTATTGTAATAGTTGTATTGCTTTGCATAGGGGCCCAGTCGCACGAGTGGTCTATGTGATCAGCTGCGCTATACAGACTGGTGGCAGCAGCGCCTTCACCCACCACTCACTCCAATGTCACTGTGTGCCCTGTGCACAGACTGTTGTGTAGCCTATGCTATTCAAGTGAATGTGGGCCCAAAGAACCTCTCCCGCCACCACTTACTGGTCACATGGTACCACATCTCTCGCATTGATGATGTCAATACACTTTGTTTTTGTTCAGCTTTAACTTGACGGATTGAGCTGAAACAAAGTGCAGGTTATTTCTAGGAGTTTCCGATACAGAATGATGAACTTCTCATGAAAATCGGTTCAGTAGTTCTTGCACCAACTTGGAACAAACAATCAGACATAATGTTCTTACTATATTAGTATATCATAGATCAGTGGTGGCGGCACTCAGGATGACTTGACTACATACAAATAAATACCCTTTGGTAGTTCAACACTTCAGAACTATTTATATGGTTGTTTGGTCAGGAATTCAAGTTAATGAAACAGAGCTTACCTTTATAGTATCTACATCTCGTGCACAGACGCAATAAGAGCATACTTTGGAGGAGTTCATTATTACTAATACTTCCGGATATTTGGGAGAGAATTAGTAAAGAGGCTAACATTAGAAGAGGATTTCTACTGGAGGGGATAAATACATTGTCCTGCCTATACTGTTGGTTCTTTAATGGTTGTTGAAGCCGGATAATTGGCTGAGACAGGATCAGTTTAATCTGCGCGACGATATTTTGCGAATGGCAACGAGACGCCATTTTGCATCTGGCCGCCCAGCGCCATTTTAGTGAAACTCACCACTATAACTACATACGGCGATGCTATTTAGCGTTGTGCGATTCCTACGCAATAGAAAGAAGTTAATTGCCCTTACCACATAAATACAGTCGCTAAAACATATAAACTAAGTATCCCTGCAAGACACGCTCCATAATGTACTCCACAAAACACATAGTCGCACAACGCTAACTTGCGTTTTTTCCCAATTCCCCAATACTTACACACTGCACACTTACATGAAAGGTTTCCTAGTATTAAAGTGTAATATTCAAGGTTTATCCAATGGTTATTAATGTTGTGTAATAAAGGTTATTTAATATCTAAAGTTTAGTACATGGTAAGCAGACCGTGTCTGGTGTTGTTCTGATCCACTGTGTCTCCACAGATTTCCGGTACCATCGGTGAGAAGATCGGAACAGACGTCTGCAAACTATGGACTATATAGAGTTAAAACATTAAAATGTACTCTGTAATGTTAGCAGCTTAGATTTGCATGCAGCGGGAAAAAGGATACAAAGGGTGGTGGGAGGCCGTTTGTGTCCATTTGAAATTGTCCAATAAATTATCCTGTAACCAAGACAACTTTAAGAAGAACCAATGGAATCATGCCAAACTTGCTTATTGTATTTCCAATCCCTGAAAGAGTATATATGTGCGCTCTCTGACCCCAGTCTGGAGTCTTCTTGATGTGCTGTTGACAGAGGTTTCTTGCTGATGCCGGTATCTGGGCCCAGAGCGCGTGCGTATGTAACAACTGTACCTTGGGTCTGTATGATTTATTTGCGCTAATTGTCTTTAGATCACAGCATGTAACCATCTGTTTTAATGTTGAATAATAACTTTTTGTGCTTTGGAAACACATTCAAAGTCTGAAGGCATTTATTTACTGTGCGACCTATTACGCTAAATTGCGACAATTCTAAAAGGTATAGGCAGGATTTAGAAGGTATAGGCAGGATCGTATAGAGGTTTAAATTAGGTATCGATAGTTGGGGGCTCGCAGTGTGAATCACGCCATCGGGCACTCGGTAACACTTGGTAGCGATCTCTTAGCATAAGGGTGGAGGCGAACGCATTGTGCCTTTGAAATCTGTTACCACTGTTGTTGCTGAGAGTGTGCTACCTGTTATTGTGACCCTAGGAGCGCTGATTGAGAATCCAGGGACGAGGAAGGAAAAAGTTTGTTTTCCTTCATCGATAGTTTTTTTTGTTTTGTTTTATGTGTTAAAAAGGGGAAGTCGCATTATTGTGTATGTGGCTAAGTCGCATTATAGCGTAGGAGTCATAATACGTGTTGTGTAGTAATCGCATTATTGTGTATGCGACTAGTCGCACAATAGCGTATACGTATTTCCGGTCTTGCTGCCACGTGTTTTAAACAAAGCCGTTGAATTGCATTATCAAGTGTTGCCAATAGCTGGGTTAACGTGTATTTTCTGCGCAGGAAAGAAGTGTGTAACAGTGAGCATTTGTTGGTTTAGGGTGTAACACGGTTCCTAAATGTTAAGGGTATCGTAGGACCCTTAAGTGCTAGGCGTAAGGAGCGGCCTAGTGACTCGGTAGCAGCTTACCGTTTACTATACACAAAGCAGGTGTATGGGTTGTTATTTTTGTTAGGGTTCGACTCTCAGTGTGATTACAGTATTCAGTAGTCGGTTAGGCTTATTTGAGCACTGTAATTGAACTGCATAGTTTTGGCTAAACTGTGATTGTGAACTGATGAGAGGGTGGACAAAATCAACTGGAAATCAAAGGGTAAGTATTACCCCCTAGCAGTTGAAAGGTAGTCAAAAAGGGATATCTGCGTGGAAGCAGCTTCTTCCATAGGTGCGTGGAGGCATCTAGAGTTCTTCCATAGGGTTTGTGGATACGCCCTGTTTGAAAGACATCCACAGGTAAGTGAAAGTGTCTTGAGTGTCTTTCACCGGTCTAAATCTTTATTGAAAAACGTAGGGGTTGTCCCAGGATAGGAGCCACGCAAACAGTAGAGATGTTAGACAATGATGTGCTGCTAATGGAAGCGCCGCTTGGGTCGGCACGCCGTATTATGCATACTAAGTACGGTGCTTATGCAATTAGGTACTGTGATGTATGGTTTAAGATGACGATGAAGAGTGTTAGACCGTTTCCCAGAATTGGTAGCTTTGATAAGGATGTATTGAACAATGTAAGAGATAACATCAGTATGGTGCGTTCTCGAGTGAAAAAGGTAAAATATAACGAATGTTTCAAATTATGGAAGCATGAAGGGGATGTGTGGCTTAAAGGTGTGCAAGCAACGCAAACTAGCATCGCAATCACGTTACCGGAAAGTACACCCGCATTGTGCGTACGTGCAGCAAGGTAGCGATGTGGAAGGTATTGTTCACGTGCACCACTGCCGCCCTATGCGGATGGGGGTGCAGGTACAGTTGTTGAAAAAATCCATAAAAATGTAACAAGTAATTTGTACCCTCTCTTAAGTAATCATAAGGAAAATGTTTATGATGCGGATGATGAGCCTATTGTTATGTCTGCCATTTCCCATGCTGTACACATGTTAGATGCTCCACCACAGCTCCACCACAGCAAGCACAAGTGGTGCCGCCATCTTCATCAGTGATAGTACAGGAAGTGTTAACATCCACTGCACCCGTAGAGGAAGTTGTTAACCCTATACGTAGCAGTAACAGACTAAACCTCCAGCCAGGTAATAAGGTAAAAGTAGCAGTGCGGCCGGTCTGCATCCCATCCGGACAATAACTGTTCCAAATGGGTATGCGGATGCGAATGGTGTAGTGCCCACAAGGGAAGTAGCAATGCATTGTCCTTGGACAAGAGCAGAGCTAAATTCCATAATGAATGATTTCCCCGATCCCAAAAAGGAATTAGCCAAATGTCAAAGATTTTTGAAAAGTTTGGGTAGTTCTCACGAGCCAACCAATAAAGATTGGCGAGTGGTGTTAAGGGCTTGTCTTCCACGCAATACCGTCGTGAAATTTATCACGGATTGTGTATTGGATGGAGATGTTCCCTTAACAGACGAAGCTAACCAAGGTAACATTTCCAGCATTGTAACTCAGTTTGGTGTATAATTTCCAGCAGTAGTTAACTGAAGCAAAATTTTCACCATAAAACAAAAAGAGAGTGAATCTGCAGAAGATTATTGTAACCGAGCTCTGCAGGCTATCACCCAGTACACTGGGTTAGAAGATATTAAAGATAGCACTCACCACAGGGGAATGATTGTCACTGTACTTATGGATGGTCTAAAAGAGAACCTAAAGGCCCGAGTTCAGACCTCACAGCCTGGCTGGAGGGGAGTCACTGTAGACACCCTCATAGAATCCGCTATTGAACATGACAAGAACATCTCTAAAAAGAGAGAGTCCCAGAGCGAGAAACTAATGGCTGTTAGTATTCAAGCTCTAGAAGGAATGACGGTAACATCACAGCCAGCAGACACACCTGCACCTGAACAGCTACACGTCCTCACTAATCCTACACCACCACAAACACACCCCTACCCCACTTATCACACACAACCACAACTCCCATACTATCCACAACCACCATATCTCCCTCAAAATCCTTACCCATACCCACAACCTTTCCCACCTGCTCAACCCACACAGCAATCCTTTTATCCACCCCACTCACGGAAGTGCTTTAATTGCAACCAACCAGGACATGTAAGTAGGAACTGTACGGCGAAGAGGGTAGGACCCCCTAACCAGGGAGTACCTGGATATCCCCATAAGGGATATACACAGAGACCAGCAAATGTCCAACAGACACCAGCTCCAATTGTGGCCGTTAATGCTTTATTGGAGAGTGGGAGTCAACGCTAGGGGTCAAGTCATACCTGTAGTCTACAGATAGTCAGGTTAAGGGAAGTACTAGGGAAGAACCGGTAATGATGGTTGATGTAGCTGGTACTAAATATCAGGGGCGACCAGGTCAGTGATAAAATTTCCTGTTAATTTACAGGTAACCAATGAGACAGTAGCAGCAATGGGCGTAACAGGTAAAGTTCAACATTATCCTTTAACAAAATCCACAGAGGTCACTATCGGGCCATTGCATACCAGGCATTCTTTCCTCCTTGCAACAGCGGCTCCTACTAACCTACTGGGAAGGGATTTGTTATGTAAGATGGGATGTGTCATATATTGTACCCCTGATGGTGTATTTTTAGATATCCCAGAGAGAGTTGCGCACGAGGTGAGGGATATACTGGACACTCCCCAAAGGATAATGTATCACTCTACCAGTTTCAGTGAGAATCCATCTCAGGTAGATCTAATGTTGTCTCAAATTCCAGATTCACTTTGGACCAAGGATGGACAGGACACTGGATTAATGGCAAACGTAAGTCCCGTAATGTGCCAAATCCAAATCCAGCTGTCATTCTCATGCAGATCCCACCAAATGCAACCCATTTTACTGTCATTGACCTCTGTTCTGCTTTCTTCTCTGTGCCTCTTCATCCTGACTGTCAGTACCTATTCGCTTTTGCATAGAGGGGTGTACAATACACATGGACACGATTTCCCCAAGGTTTCATAGACAGCCCCAGTATCTTTTCCCAGGCCTTACACGAATCTTATCAACCTGCCAGTGGATCTGTTCTAATACAATATGTGGACGATTTATTGTTATGTTCTGATTCGTTTATGTCATGTTTAAATGATACTAAACATTTGTTGCTTCATCTCTCGCAAACAGGACACAAGGTTGCTAAGGACAAACTACAGCCATGCCAGTACAGGATTAAATATTTGGGACACTGCCTAACTCAGGGGTTATGACATCTCACAAATGAAAGAATCCAGGCCATACAGAACATGACACTGCCGCAGAACCAACAGCAAATTCGTACCTTCTTGGGAATGTGTGGATACTGCAGAATGTGGATCCCAGGTTTTTCTATTTTGCCTTGCCATTACAGGCCTTAGGGCGTGATTCAGAGCCGCTCGCTCTGACAGAGCGCTCGCTCTGAATCAGGGCCGGGTTTTTTTTTGGAGCAGCCTCAAGGCCGCTTGCATAGCTATGGGTGACCACCCACAGCTATAGCGAGTGGCCATGATGATGGTCACGATGGTCAAGACCATCGCGACCATCGGGCTTGCAACGAGACTCTTGTGGTAGGGTCTCGTTCATCGCAAGCCCCAGATAGCTTTCGGCTCTAACAGAGCCGGAAGCTCTCCACTGACATCAGTCATGATGTCAGTGGGGCCGCCTCCAAATGGCAAGCATTCCCTCGGGAACGCCTCCGTTTGGGCAGCCACCCCCCCGGCCCACCCACCAAAGGGGGTGAGCTGTCACTCAACATTGACAGCTTGCCCCCTTTGGTGCGAGACCCGGAGTGACAGATTGCCTGTCGCTAGCCGGGTCTCGTGCATGCACACGACGGAGCTGGCTCCGTCAGGCCCATGCGCTGTGGGCCACCATTGACCCAGTTGCGAGCGCTCAGTGCTTGCGACCGGGTCTGAATCAGACCCTTAGTCTCTTCTTCAAAGCCCGATCGTGTCATACACACAGAGGAATCAGAGCAGGCTTTCCTTAACCTTAAGAATAGTCTGACAAAAGCACCTGCATTGGGAATACCAGATTATGAAAAACCTTTTGATTTGTATTGTACAGAAGCTGATGGGTGTGCAGCAGGCATCCTCACACAAAAACATGGTGATGCCAGTAGGCCTGTAGCATACTACAGTGCACAATTGGACACTGTGGCAAGATCACTCCCAACGTGTTTAAGAAGTGTAGCAGCAACTGCTCTATTGGTCAGTAAGAGTGAGGATGTGGTATTATGCCATATGATTGTCTATACTCCCCATGGTGTATCTGCTTTGCTAAACTCTGCCCAAACCAGACATGTCTCCTCAGCTAGGTTCACAAAATGGGAACTAGCCTTAATAGCACCTGCAAACATCACCATCAAAAGGTATTTTTACATTAAACTCAGCTACGTATTTACCATATGTGCAACATGATGCACAAAGGGTGGAGAGAGGTGAGCAGCTGGAAACAGGTGGGTTCTGCAGGTATATTGATGCACATGATTGTATGGAATATCTGAATCAGACCTTTACTGCAAGACCTGACATACGGGATACACCTTTAGAAAATGTAGATGTGACATTTTACATGGATGGGAGTTGTTATAGACAGACTGACACTGGAGAGTTATGTACAGGTTATGCTGTTGTAAATGACGAAGACATCATAGAAGCCGAACCTTTAGGACCACCACACTCGGGCAAAGTGGCAGAACTGGTGGCACTAAAGCGAGCGTGTGAATTAGCGTAAGGTAAATCTGCTAATATCTATACTGACTCTAGGTAGGCCTTTGGAGTAGTACACGATTTCGGTGCCTTATGGCATCTGGGAATATTTAAGCAGCAGCAGGCACACCAATTGCACATTCCAAACATATAAAAGGACTATTAACAGCAATCCAATTGCCAAAGGCAGTGGCAGTAATAAAGTGTAAAGCCCATACATGTGAAGATGATCCAGTGTCACTGGGCAACAACAGGGCAGACGAAGCTGCAAAATGAGCAGCAGGGTTAAAAATGAATGTACCAACTGAACAGATCTTGACGTTCCAAACAATGGATAAACTGAAATTAAATTGAGATGCAAAACTTGTGTTCTACCCAGGAAAAGTCAGTCTGGAGGTCCAAGGGATGTGGGCAAGAGTCTTCTGGTCTCTGGAGAGACGGACAAGGTAAGCCAATAGCTCCCAAGGCATATTACCCAAGCCTGGCTGAGGCAGCGCACGGTCTGATTCATCTGGGAAAGCAAGGTATGTGTCAATTGGTGAGAGCATACTGGTGCACACTGGGTTTTGCTTCTCAAGCGGAAAAGAGAGCAATGTCCTGTCTGACCTGCTTGAGGAAAAACATTGGGAAAACGATCCCTACCGAACCATCCCACATTCCCCCGACTGATGGACCTTTCCAGGTAATACAAATTGATTTCATCCAATTACCACCCTGCAGGAATCTCAAGTATGTATTAGTGTGCACTGATGTGTTTTCCAATTGGGTTGAGGCATACCCAGCTGCAACTAATACTGCTGCGTTTACTGCCAAGAAAATTGTTCAGGAGTTTGTGTGCATATACGGTATCCCTAAAATTATCGAGAGTGATAGGGGTACTCATTTCACAGGTGATGTTTTTCAAAATATGTGTAAGGTGAATGGTATTAATAGTCGACTTCATACCCCCTACCGACCGCAAGCCAGTGCCAAGGTGGAAGTAAAATCATGGCAGAGACTGGACTAGGATGGCCAGAAGCATCACCGTTGGTCCTACATAGCATAAGGACCACTCCTAGACCCCCTCTAAATCTGTCCCCCTTTGAAATATTGTTTGGTAGACAACCTCATTTGATTATAAGTCCGCAGGAAGATTTAAAAGGTAACAACGAGGTAACTGTAAGGTATCTTATATCAATGAGTAAACAGTTAAAACAGCAACAGCAGAAACTGAAATTGTTGTCCCATGATATGCCTGAAACAAACTGTCTGAACCTGGAGAATATGTTATGATCCGAAATTTCTTGCTTTCAGGTTGTTTGACTGATCGTTGGGAAGGTCCGTATCAGGTGTTGCTGACGAGTACCACATCTTTGAAGGTGGCCAAGAGAGATACCTGGGTCTATTCCACTCACTGCAAGAGGGTCAACCAACCGGTGGAGAAACAAGGCGGAGACAAGGCTGATAACGTGGACCTGTCGATCGCGAGCTTGTTACGGGAGGGTTAAAAGGTTGCAGTGAGATATCTGAGCTAAAGAATTTTGCAAGTCCTTTCTGTGGCAATGGACTGCTCTGCTGTGTTAATTTTTATATTCTCTTCCAGAGTTTCCATCATACTGATTTGTTCGGGGATATCTGGTTTCAGTCATGGGGACTGATAGAGGAGATGGGAGCTGATGGCAGAATTGATGGAGTAGAGTTGGAAGGAGGAGTGCTATGCCAATCAGGAGAGTGTTTGACCAATCTTAGTACTGTAATTGTTAAGAGATCTGCTATTTTGGACACTCGGGGACAGTGTGAAGGTCTATCGTCTGAGGATTATTGTATGTGTGAGTTCTGTGGGTCCGTAATTGATGAGAGATGCATCCAGCATTGTCAACCCAAGTATAATCAGTATTGGAGTGGGTATCCTTTAGAGGATTATCACACCATGTTGGGCAAAATTTTGAACCAAACTGACTGTTGGGTGTGCTCTCACGTGCCCCAAGGACAGCATAATGTAGGATTAGTGCCATTCCCATTAAATGTCTCTGAAATTGTAGAATCACAAAGAGGGCATGCATTAGATGGAAAATTCTTAATACCAAACCACCCCATTTTAAGCTCCACCAGTACCAGGTAGATAAATCACTTTTATGTTTAAACATCACCAACTCCAATGACCCAGGGAGTTGGGAGATGACTGGAAATAATCAGACGATGACCTTCTCACAAAAAGCTGACCGTGAGCCTATGAATTATGAACTATTACGCAAAATTAGGTCAGGTGGAAGACACTTCCGGCATAAATATACACTAAGTTCCACCAAAGAAATGATTGGTAGGGTACCAGATGGATATTGTGCTAAGATATTACAACCGGGAACTTGCATGTGTGAAATGGGAGACCCTGAAGTAGGATCACTTGCTAGGGAAATGTGTGTGATGATAATGATGCATACTATTCCTTATGTTCTCCCTCATGATGTATATTTTATATGTGGAAGGAAAGTGTATAAATGGCTCTCCCCGAGTTCTGAAGTTCTGTGTTACCCGGGAAGAGTAGTCCCAGAGGTTATGACCCTCACACATGATGAAATGCTTGGTATTCATTAAGACACACCATCACCATATATTCACACACAGTATGAACACAGAGGCAAAAGAAATATGATACCTGGTGATGTGCATAAAGCCACACAGTTAATTATTGAGACAACTGGTTTTCAAGTTTTAGTAGCACTGTATCCCACCAGAGTCGCCCGGGGTACACTAAATTTTAGATATATCCAAGATCTCGCTAAATTGATAGATAATATCACCGAGATGTATGATGACACATTCAGGTATACAGGTAGGGAGTTGCAAGCGTACAAGAAAGAACTGGTGCAACACAGACTAGTGTTAAATTATTTAACAGCTGTCACTGGAGGGTATTGCGTAACTTTGGCCACCCAATTTGGAGTGAAGTATTGCACTTATGTCACAAATAATACCAGCGATCCCAAGGAGGTGATAGACCGTAAGATGGATGAAATTCTGCAGCTAAAATGGGAATTTTTAAAGAACCATAATGCTTCAGTGGCTAAGTAGAGGAGAAGGTAGAGAATGGGTTTCATGGTTGAATCCAGGGAAATGGTTCTCAAGTCTAGGAAAATGGGTCCAGGAAATGATTGCAAGTATAGGTAAACTCCTGATCCTCATAATGGTTGTCATCATAGTAATTGGCATATGTCAGGTGTGTTCTTACTGTGTTGAAGTGTGGAAAATGTAAAAATAAGGTAAACCGGAAGAACAAAATTATGATGGTGGTCAGTAGTGACAATATGAATACTGAGGTAAATGTAGAACTGCATTACAACCGTGAACTAGAAAATACCATCGTATAATGTATTATATTTAGACATGCATAAAATGTGTTATTAAAAATGTTATTCCAAAACATCTTAAATAATGTAAGTCCCTATTCCCCCTTAAGACTTCCTTTATAGGATTGGTGCATCCCCACATCTTTCCCATGATCTCCCAGGATCCGCGGTGTGCGTATAAGGGTAGTTTTATGTCCCCTCCTAGAGACACATTATTGATGGATTAAGGACAACCTTGTGCCATCCCATACTATAACATTAAATAATATGTCATAATGTAAGCCTAAAATTAATTGTTAAATTACAGTATGATAGCATGTTGTTTGCTATCAAAGGGTGAACTGTCAAAGCCAGATAATTGGCTGAGACAGGATCAGATTAAAATCAGATATACGCAACGCCATTTTGTGAATGGCAACAAGACACCATTTTGTGACTGGCCGCCCAGCGCCATTTTAGTGAAACTCGCCACTATAAGTACATACGGCGATGCTATTTAGCGTCGTGCGATTCCTACGCAATAGAAAGAAGTTAAAAGCCCTTACCACATAAATACAGACAGTCGCTAAAACATATAAACTAAGTATCCCTGCAAGACACGCTCCATAATGTACTCCACAAAACACATAGTCGCACAACGCTAACTTGCGTCTTTTCCCAATTCCCCAATACTTACACACTGCACACTTACATGAAAGGTTCCCTAGTATTAAAGTGTAATATTCAAGGTTTATCCAGTGGTTATTAATGTTGTGTAATAAAGGTTATTTAATATCTAAGGTTTAGTACATGGTAAGCAGACTGTGTCTGGTGTTGTACTGATCCACTGTGTCTCCACAGATTTCCGGTACCATCGGTGAGAAGATCGGAACAGACGTCTGCAAACTATGGACTATAGAGAGTTAAAACATTAAAATGTACTCTGTAATGTTAGCAGCTTAGATTTGCATGCAGCGGGAAAAAGGATACAAAGGACGGTTGGAGGCCGTTTGTGTCCATTTGAAATTGTCCAATAAATGATCCTGTAACTAAGACAACTTTAAGAAGAACCAATGGAATCATGCCAAACTTGCCTATTGTGTTTCCAATCCCTGAAAGAGTATATATGTGCACTCTCTGACCCCAGTCTGGAGTCTTCTTGCTGTGCTGTTGACGGAGGTTTCTTGCTGATGCCGGTATCTGGGCCCAGAGCGCGTGCGTATGTAACAACTGTACCTTGGGTCTGTATGATTTATTTGCGCCAATTGTCTTTAGATCACAGCATGTAACCATCTGTTTTTATGTTGAATAATAACTTTTTGTGCTTTGGAAACACATTCAAAGTCTGAAGGCATTTATTTATTGTGCGACTCATTACGCTAAATTGCAACAATTCTAGAAGGTATAGGCAGGATTTAGAAGGTATAGGCAGGATCGTATAGAGGTTTAAATTAGGTATCGATATGGTGAATAGTAATCAAATTATCTGGGATTGCTATTTGTTAGCATCTTATAATTTCCTATGAGACATACTATTATACTATTTTTAGGGCGCAGTAACCAGTTTGCTGAGTAATAAAATATAACATCCAATTGGTCCCACAATTGTTTGGTGCCAAATTACTGGGGAAAGGGAAACAGACAAATCACTAGCCCTTAGTTCTAGGGAAATAGGGAACATCCCAAGGCAACCCCTGGTGGATTATTGGTTTCCGGAGGCTTGATTGGAGGCACTGCCAAGAGAAGATCAACCATCAGAGAGGGAATTCCCTTGGCGCCATTAGCCATCAGATTTTGATGGTGAGCAATGGATACAGCTTTGCTCATGATAAAGGGTTGGATCAGGAATACCGGTAGTAGAGTGAGAGAACAAAAGATTAGACAGTTCATCTTGAACAGAAGAGAAGGTGCCAGAGGATGCATGAACTGAACTGAACAGGTGTCGTTTTGGGAAGAGGATATCAATATACATCAGATCTTGTCAATCTTGTCCTTGATGCAGGAAGCAAAACCTTAGGTAGTGATAGCAGTCAGAGTGGATGCTGCAGAAGATTTGAGGACAGATTTAGATACATGAAACATGCGTTTAGAGTTAGAAGCCTGAGAGGAGATAAGAGACAGTATTATTGGCAGTGTACAGTGTCAGTGTACAGAATATTTAAGTGGGAGTAGTAGATGAAGGATGGTTTCATTGTAAGGATAATGCCAAAGACGGAAAGTTGGAAAACAGTTTGATAACCATTGTTGTATTTTTACAGATTTCAGTGTAAGTGGCGAGGATGCAAGGCAAATCAAAGGAAATAGACTAAAATAAAATCAGCAAGTTACATTGACCAGGGTAGTGAGTTGTTGGGAAATGTAGATTCTGGAAGTAGCTAATGAAGATTGTTGCTAGTTGTTTAACTGTGATTTTCCATCACTTCAATGAGAATAACATATAGGAAATGACAAATGCATCTGGCCACTGCAAATGCAGCCTCCATATACTGATCTCCAGATATAGTAAAACTGATTTTATAACACAGGCAAATTGTTTAGCTGATCAAAGGGATAGAAGTGCTGAGAGAGAGTTGATAAAAATCTGTCTGGTAATAACATTTGCATTTTTGAAAATTTGTAACTGATCGTGAATAGGTACCCAATAATGTGTCTATTGAAAACACACCCACACCATTATGCTGCCACCACTAACTTGAGATGTGGATCTTCAGCTGTGAGCATTCATGGTCTGATACATTGTCCTGTTGCTTCTATCAGCATGAATCAGAATTCAGCTCATCAGTCTATCAGCAGGATTCAGCTCATCAGTCTATCAGCAGGATTCGGCTAATCAGTCTTTCAAATCTTGCTGTATACAATGTACAGCAACACTATTTGGCTGCTTTTTTTCTTAGAAAGAAGTGGCACTTGTTGGTGTCTTCGGCTGCCTTACTGTACCTTATCCATTGTAATATAGGACACAATAAACCCTCTTTTGGCACTCCCATTGTAATCAGCTTTCAGTTCTTACCTTCCAACATCTGATATTGAAAGAGGGACTCCTGGAAAAGGGGCATGGTCTTGTGAACACCCCCATTTTCATCACTCTGGGGGTGTGCCCAGTACTCCCGGAGATACTGGGCTGCCCATAGGCTCGTCCACGCACTGTATAGATGCCGTGCACACTGCATCTATTCACCCACTGCTCTGCTATTTAGTGCAGCGGTGAGAGTGCTCCCTCCCAAATCGCCCCCCTCCCAAGCGGGACACTGTAGCCTATGGGTGGGATGGCGGAAAAGTCCCCGAAAAGAGAGAGACTTCCATCCAAAATGGGACAGTTGGGAAGTATGCAGTTGACTGTAACCCATCTGCTAGTACAGTATGAACAAGTCTTGTCAACCTCCTTTGCTCCTGTTTCTGAATACAAGATTGCTTTTGGTTGAATATTATTTGTGGACCATTCTGAATTTTCATACAATCGCAAGTAAACCTCCCTTTCCTGATACAGTCTTGCCTGAGAGTCAGGTACTTACTACCTTGTCTGTGATGTTCTGGGTTGTTTGTGGACCCGGGGTGGTAGCAGGAGCGATCACAGAAGCAGATTTAAAAATAAAACTAGAATTTTTAATAAGTGCTTGAGTAGACATATAATGGCAGTAAATAAAAGTCCAGGAATATATAATGTGCACAAGAGTTCTGTGGTGGGAGTAAAAGGGTTAATGTCCAAGTAGAAACAATTAGAGCTGTCCAGGTGTGCAGGTAATGAAACTGAAAATAATCAAGCCAGGTTTGCAGGTAGTGAACTGAAAATAAACAAGCCAAGTATACAGGTAGTGAACTGAAGCGCAGGATGTCAGCAGGCTCAGGCACTCAGGTATGGGCAAGGGTGATGGAGGAAGCGGGGTAGTCCAGTGGGAGCTAGGAGCTGACAGGCAGACTGGCAGACAGAGAATTCACAGGAACAGGAAAGCACAGAGAACTCCCTCTCAGCTAGGCTGAGATACACGTTGCACTGGCAAAGAAGGAAGGCACTGACCCTTCCTAAATACCCCATGCCGTGCTGTTACTGGCCGGAGGGAACATGTGACTCACCAGGATTGGCCAGCCGCATCACATGGCCAGAAGGCAAGATGGCGGCGCCCATGCCAAACGGAACGGAGACACCGCCAGGCCTCACCAGCGCAGAGTGACAACAGGGCCGCACAACAACGCGCGCAGCCAAAGCCCCCCGCCAGACACCAGCTCCGCCACCAGACAGCCCGCGCCACAATGACCTCACAGGTAACACCCGCCTAGCGCCATGCTGAAATACCCTGGCCGTGACACTTGTCATATCCAAAGTCCTTTAGATGTTTGTCTTGCGCAGTTCCCTCTGAACCATACACATAAATGATCCATTAGTACCTGCCTGCCGGCTTTAAATAGCATCAGCTGTAGGCTCACAGGAATTAAATCTTTTTGAACTATGTTTGTTCTCATTTATCTCTGTTCCAGCTGGCAGGCTTCTGTTTCCTCTGGTGAGATATCCACTGCTATCCCTAAAATACAAAGAAGCCCTGCATAGAAAGTACATACAGTATGTTCTTATAAATGACTGAGTGGTCAAATAAATATGAAGCTGTTCATATTAAACTGGACAATCATAGTATGCTTTAATTGAAAATTAACAGATATAGTTGAGATTTTAGATATTACACAGCACTTTACATATAATATTTAATCATTTGCATAAATCCCTGCCCCAGTGGAGCTGACAGTCTATATTCCTTACCTACAGACATCACATACTCAGGGATTAGTTTTGTCACATGTCAATAATCATACCAGCAAATGTTTGGAATGTGGCAGCAAACTGGCGCATGTGGAGGAAAACCAATGCAATCCAACCTCCACACTTGTCACAGCATTTAATCATAAAATATTAGATACAGTTGGCGTTTCGCATGAATCCATGTGAATCCATGGTTTATTGTCGATTGGTTGCCATCCTACTTTATGTGTCTCTTAAACTGGGTACACACTGGAGCAATATTGTCCCAATATGTTGTTTCCAGCCAAAAGGGAATGACATATCGGCCTGATCGTTCCATGTGTATGCCCAATTTGTGTGCTCCCATGGTCGTTAGCGATATCTTCCGGTCAGCTGTCCTACATGGCCAACCGGATGATACCGCATGCAGCGCTGTGCAAGGTAATGAAGGATGGAACAAGGGATTGTTCCATCCTAATTACATTGTTCTGATGTGTACCTGCGGATATATGTCAGCCCGTAGACCACCATATCGTCCTTGTACACATCGCTCCAGTGTGCACCCAGCTTGACTCTTTCCAAGTAGAAGATTTTGTGATGAGTATGTCCCCAATGGTCTTACTGGTAATGAACACATATCTTTATGGTGGCAGCACTGCTCTTTCATGGGAAACTAATTGTTAGCAATGTGTACAATGTTTTAATTATAATATTTGTAGAAATATATGGACAAATTTGTAATTATGCAGATTATTCTTCAAATTATTCATGTGGCTTCTCCTTTCTACCCACATTCATTATATGCATACATTCTCATGTAACTATTCATTATATTTTAATAATTACCCCACCTTGGCATATTTTCTGTTGTTCAAGTCTCTCATCTGACTTGAGCTACTCAATCTCCTGCCCTTACCATCTGCCCTTCATCAATTCCTCATTCTGGGACAGGAATTTGGATGGTGCCAACACTTCTAGGTCAATGGACCACTGGTATTATGCTATTTGTTGGAGAGCTTTCATATGAAAAATATGCAAGTGTGGATATGTGATATTGGTCAACAACAGAAAATGTAGATGTGACATTTTACATGGATGGGAGTTGTTATAGACAGACTGACACTGGAGAGTTATGTACAGGTTATGCTGTTGTAAATGACGAAGACATCATAGAAGCCGAACCTTTAGGACCACCACACTCGGGCCAAGTGGCAGAACTGGTGGCACTAAAGCGAGCGAGTGAATTAGCATAAGGTAAATCTGCTAATATCTATACTGACTCTAGGTAGGCCTTTGGAGTAGTACACGATTTCGGTGCCTTATGGCATCTGGGAATATTTAAGCAGCAGCAGGCACACCAATTGCACATTCCAAACATATAAAAGGACTATTAACAGCAATCCAATTGCCAAAGGCAGTGGCAGTAATAAAGTGTAAAGCCCATACATGTGAAGATGATCCAGTGTCACTGGGCAACAATAGGGCAGACGAAGCTGCAAAATGGGCAGCAGGGTTAAAAATGAATGTACCAACTGAACAGATCTTGACGTTCCAAACAATGGATAAACTGAAATTAAATTGAGATGCAAAACTTGTGTTCTACCCAGGAAAAGTCAGTCTGGAGGTCCAAGGGATGTGGGCAAGAGTCTTCTGGTCTCTGGAGAGACGGACAAGGTAAGCCAATAGCTCCCAAGGCATATTACCCAAGCCTGGCTGAGGCAGCGCACGGTCTGATTCATCTGGGAAAGCAAGGTATGTGTCAATTGGTGAGAGCATACTGGTGCACACTGGGTTTTGCTTCTCAAGCGGAAAAGAGAGCAATGTCCTGTCTGACCTGCTTGAGGAAAAACATTGGGAAAACGATCCCTACCGAACCATCCCACATTCCCCCGACTGATGGACCTTTCCAGGTAATACAAATTGATTTCATCCAATTACCACCCTGCAGGAATCTCAAGTATGTATTAGTGTGCACTGATGTGTTTTCCAATTGGGTTGAGGCATACCCAGCTGCAACTAATACTGCTGTGTTTACTGCCAAGAAAATTGTTCAGGAGTTTGTGTGCATATACGGTATCCCTAAAATTATCGAGAGTGATAGGGGTACTCATTTCACAGGTGATGTTTTTCAAAATATGTGTAAGGTGATGGGTATTAATAGTCGACTTCATACCTCCTACCGACCGCAAGCCAGTGCCAAGGTGGAAGTAAAATCATGGCAGAGACTGGACTAGGATGGCCAGAAGCATCACCGTTGGTCCTACATAGCATAAGGACCACTCCTAGACCCCCTCTAAATCTGTCCCCCTTTGAAATATTGTTTGGTAGACAACCTCATTTGATTATAAGTCCGCAGGAAGATTTAAAAGGTAACAAACGAGGTAACTGTAAGGTATCTTATATCAATGAGTAAACAGTTAAAACAGCAACAGCAGAAACTGAAATTGTTGTCCCATGATATGCCCGAAACAAACTGTCTGAACCTGGAGAATATGTTATGATCCGAAATTTCTTGCTTTCAGGTTGTTTGACTGATCGTTGGGAAGGTCCGTATCAGGTGTTGCTGACGAGTACCACATCTTTGAAGGTGGCCAAGAGAGATACCTGGGTCTATTCCACTCACTGCAAGAGGGTCAACCAACCGGTGGAGAAACAAGGCGGAGACAAGGCTGATAACGTGGACCTGTCGATCGCGAGCTTGTTATGGGAGGGTTAAAAGGTTGCAGTGAGATATCTGAGCTAAAGAATTTTGCAAGTCCTTGCTGTGGCAATGGACTGGTCTGCTGTGTTAATTTTTATATTCTCTTCCAGAGTTTCCATCATACTGATTTGTTCGGGGATATCTGGTTTCTGTCATGGGGACCGATAGAGGAGATGGGAGCTGATGGCAGAATTGATGGAGTAGAGTCGGAAGGAGGAGTCCTATGCCAATCAGGAGAGTGTTTGACCAATCTTAGTACTGTAATTGTTAAGAGATCTGCTATTTTGGACACTTGGGGACAGTGTGAAGGTCTATCGTCTGAGGATTATTGTATGTGTGAGTTCTGTGGGTCCGTAATTGATGAGAGATGCATCCAGCATTGTCAACCCAAGTATAATCAGTTTTGGAGTGGGTATCCTTTAGAGGATTATCACACCATATTGGGCAAAATTTTGAACCAAACTGACTGTTGGGTGTGCTCTCATGTGCCCCAAGGACAGCATAATGTAGGATTAGTGCCATTCCCATTAAATGTCTCTGAAATTGTAGAATCACAAAGAGGGCATGCATTAGATGGAAAATTCTTAATACCAAACCACCCCATTTTAAGCTCCACCAGTACCAGGTAGATAAATCACTTTTATGTTTAAACATCACCAACTCCAATGACCCAGGGAGTTGGGGGATGACTGGAAATTATCAGTCGATGACCTTCTCACAAAAAGGTGACCGTGAGCCTATGAATTATGAACTATTACGCAAAATTAGGTCAGGTGGAAGACACTTCCGGCATAAATATACACTAAGTTCCACCAAAGAAATGATTGGTAGGGTACCAGATGGATATTGTGCTAAGATATTACAACCGGGAACTTGCATGTGTGAAATGGGAGACCCTGAAGTAGGATCACTTGCTAGGGAAATGTGTGTGACGATAATGATGCATACTATTCCTTATGTTCTCCCTCATGATGTATATTTTATATGTGGAAGGAAAGTGTATAAATGGCTCTCCCCGAGTTCTGAAGTTCTGTGTTACCTGGGAAGAGTAGTCCCAGAGGTTATGACCCTCACACATGATGAAATGCTTGGTATTCATTAAAACACACCATCACCATATATTCACACACAGTATGAACACAGAGGCAAAAGAAATATGATACCTGGTGATGTGCATAAAGCCACACAGTTAATTATTGAGACAACTGGTTTTCAAGTTTTAGTAGCACTGTATCCCACCAGAGTCGCCCGGGGTACACTAAATTTTAGATATATCCAAGATCTCGCTAAATTGATAGATAATATCACCGAGATGTATGATGACACATTCAGGTATACAGGTAGGGAGTTGCAAGCGTACAAGAAAGAACTGGTGCAACACAGACTAGTGTTAAATTATTTAACAGCTGTCACTGGAGGGTATTGCGTAACTTTGGCCACCAATTTGGAGTGAAGTATTGCACTTATGTCACAAATAATAAAAGCGATCCCAAGGAGGTGATAGACCGTAAGATGGATGAAATTCTGCAGCTAAAATGGGAATTTTGAAAGAACCATAATGCTTCAGTGGCTAAGTAGAGGAGAAGGTAGAGAATGGGTTTCATGGTTGAATCCAGGGAAATGGTTCTCAAGTCTAGGAAAATGGGTCCAGGAAATGATTGCAAGTATAGGTAAACTCCTGATCCTCATAATGGTTGTCATCATAGTAATTGGCATATGTCAGGTGTGTTCTTACTGTGTTGAAGTGTGGAAAATGTAAAAATAAGGTAAACCGGAAGAACAAAATTATGATGGTGGTCAGTAGTGACAATATGAATACTGAGGTAAATGTAGAACTGCATTACAACCGTGAACTAGAAAATACCATCGTATAATGTATTATATTTAGACATGCATAAAATGTGTTATTAAAAATGTTATTCCAAAACATCTTAAATAATGTAAGTCCCTATTCCCCCTTAAGACTTCCTTTATAGGATTGGTGCATCCCCACATCTTTCCCATGATCTCCCAGGATCCGCGGTGTGCGTATAAGGGTAGTTTTATGTCCCCTCCTAGAGACACATTATTGATGGATTAAGGACAACCTTGTGCCATCCCATACTATAACATTAAATAATATGTCATAATGTAAGCCTAAAATTAATTGTTAAATTACAGTATGATAGCATGTTGTTTGCTATCAAAGGGTGAACTGTCAAAGCCAGATAATTGGCTGAGACAGGATCAGATTAAAATCAGATATACGCAACGCCATTTTGTGAATGGCAACAAGACACCATTTTGTGACTGGCCGCCCAGCGCCATTTTAGTGAAACTCGCCACTATAAGTACATACGGCGATGCTATTTAGCGTCGTGCGATTCCTACGCAATAGAAAGAAGTTAAAAGCCCTTACCACATAAATACAGACAGTCACTAAAACATATAAACTAAGTATCCCTGCAAGACACGCTCCATAATGTACTCCACAAAACACATAGTCGCACAACGCTAACTTGCATCTTTTCCCAATTCCCCAATACTTACACACTGCACACTTACATGAAAGGTTCCCTAGTATTAAAGTGTAATATTCAAGGTTTATCCAGTGGTTATTAATGTTGTGTAATAAAGGTTATTTAATATCTAAGGTTTAGTACATGGTAAGCAGACTGTGTCTGGTGTTGTACTGATCCACTGTGTCTCCACAGATTTCCGGTACCATCGGTGAGAAGATCGGAACAGACGTCTGCAAACTATGGACTATAGAGAGTTAAAACATTAAAATGTACTCTGTAATGTTAGCAGCTTAGATTTGCATGCAGCGGGAAAAAGGATACAAAGGACGGTTGGAGGCCGTTTGTGTCCATTTGAAATTGTCCAATAAATGATCCTGTAACTAAGACAACTTTAAGAAGAACCAATGGAATCATGCCAAACTTGCCTATTGTGTTTCCAATCCCTGAAAGAGTATATATGTGCACTCTCTGACCCCAGTCTGGAGTCTTCTTGCTGTGCTGTTGACGGAGGTTTCTTGCTGATGCCGGTATCTGGGCCCAGAGCGCGTGCGTATGTAACAACTGTACCTTGGGTCTGTATGATTTATTTGCGCCAATTGTCTTTAGATCACAGCATGTAACCATCTGTTTTTATGTTGAATAATAACTTTTTGTGCTTTGGAAACACATTCAAAGTCTGAAGGCATTTATTTATTGTGCGACTCATTACGCTAAATTGCAACAATTCTAGAAGGTATAGGCAGGATTTAGAAGGTATAGGCAGGATCGTATAGAGGTTTAAATTAGGTATCGATATGGTGAATAGTAATCAAATTATCTGGGATTGCTATTGGTTAGCATCTTATAATTTCCTATGAAACATACTATTATACTATTTTTAGGGCGCAGTAACCAGTTTGCTGAGTAATAAAATATAACATCCAATTGGTCCCACAATTGTTTTGTGCCAAATTACTGGGGAAAGGGAAACAGACAAATCACTAGCCCTTAGTTCTAGGGAAATAGGGAACATCCCAAGGCAACCCCTGGTGGATTATTGGTTTCCGGAGGCTTGATTGGAGGCACTGCCAAGAGAAGATCAACCATCAGAGAGGGAATTCCCTTGGCGCTATTAGCCATCAGATTTTGATGGTGAGCAATGGATACAGCTTTGCTCATGATAAAGGGTTGGATCAGGAATACCGGTAGTAGAGTGAGAGAACAAAAGATTAGACAGTTCATCTTGAACAGAAGAGAAGGTGCCAGAGGATGCATGAACTGAACTGAACAGGTGTCGTTTTGGGAAGAGGATATCAATATACATCAGATCTTGTCAATCTTGTCCTTGATGCAGGAAGCAAAACCTTAGGTAGTGATAGCAGTCAGAGTGGATGCTGCAGAAGATTTGAGGACAGATTTAGATACATGAAACATGCGTTTAGAGTTAGAAGCCTGAGAGGAGATAAGAGACAGTATTTTTGTTTGGCAGTGTACAGAATATTTAAGTGGGAGTAGTAGATGAAGGATGGTTTCATTGTAAGGATAATGCCAAAGACGGAAAGTTGGAAAACAGTTTGATAACCATTGTTGTATTTTTACAGATTTCAGTGTAAGTGGCGAGGATGCAAGGCAAATCAAAGGAAATAGACTAAAATAAAATCAGCAAGTTACATTGTCCAGGGTAGTGAGTTGTTGGGAAATGTAGATTCTGGAAGTAGCTAATGAAGATTGTTGCTAGTTGTTTAACTGTGATTTTCCATCACTTCAAAGAGAATAACATATAGGAAATGACAAATGCATCTGGCCACTGCAAATGCAGCCTCCATATACTGATCTCCAGATATAGTAAAACTGATTTTATAACACAGGCAAATTGTTTAGCTGATCAAAGGGATAGAAGTGCTGAGAGAGAGTTGATAAAAATCTGTCTGGTAATAACATTTGCACTGATCGTGAATAGGTACCCAATAATGTGTCTATTGAAAACACACCCACACCATTATGCTGCCACCACTAACTTGAGATGTGGATCTTCAGCTGTGAGCATTCATGGTCTGATACATTATCCTGTTACTTCTATCAGCATGAATCAGAATTCAGCTCATCAGTCTATCAGCAGGATTCAGCTCATCAGTCTATCAGCAGGATTCGGCTAATCAGTCTTTCAAATCTTGCTGTATACAATGTACAGCAACACTATTTGGCTGCTTTTTTTCTTAGAAAGAAGTGGCACTTGTTGGTGTCTTCGGCTGCCTTACTGTACCTTATCCATTGTAATATAGGACACAATAAACCCTCTTTTGGCACTCCCATTGTAATCAGCTTTCAGTTCTTACCTTCCAACATCTGATATTGAAAGAGGGACTCCTGGAAAAGGGGCATGGTCTTGTGAACACCCCCATTTTCATCACTCTGGGGGTGTGCCCAGTACTCCCGGAGATACTGGGCTGCCCATAGGCTCGTCCACGCACTGTATAGATGCCGTGCACACTGCATCTATTCACCCACTGCTCTGCTATTTAGTGCAGCGGTGAGAGTGCTCCCTCCCAAATCGCCCCCCTCCCAAGCGGGACACTGTAGCCTATGGGTGGGATGGCGGAAAAGTCCCCGAAAAGAGAGAGACTTCCATCCAAAATGGGACAGTTGGGAAGTATGCAGTTGACTGTAACCCATCTGCTAGTACAGTATGAACAAGTCTTGTCAACCTCCTTTGCTCCTGTTTCTGAATACAAGATTGCTTTTGGTTGAATATTATTTGTGGACCATTCTGAATTTTCATACAATCGCAAGTAAACCTCCCTTTCCTGATACAGTCTTGCCTGAGAGTCAGGTACTTACTACCTTGTCTGTGATGTTCTGGGTTGTTTGTGGACCCGGGGTGGTAGCAGGAGCGATCACAGAAGCAGATTTAAAAATAAAACTAGAATTTTTAATAAGTGCTTGAGTAGACATATAATGGCAGTAAATAAAAGTCCAGGAATATATAATGTGCACAAGAGTTCTGTGGTGGGAGTAAAAGGGTTAATGTCCAAGTAGAAACAATTAGAGCTGTCCAGGTGTGCAGGTAATGAAACTGAAAATAATCAAGCCAGGTTTGCAGGTAGTGAACTGAAAATAAACAAGCCAAGTATACAGGTAGTGAACTGAAGCGCAGGATGTCAGCAGGCTCAGGCACTCAGGTATGGGCAAGGGTGATGGAGGAAGCGGGGTAGTCCAGTGGGAGCTAGGAGCTGACAGGCAGACTGGCAGACAGAGAATTCACAGGAACAGGAAAGCACAGAGAACTCCCTCTCAGCTAGGCTGAGATACACGTTGCACTGGCAAAGAAGGAAGGCACTGACCCTTCCTAAATACCCCATGCCGTGCTGTTACTGGCCGGAGGGAACATGTGACTCACCAGGATTGGCCAGCCGCATCACATGGCCAGAAGGCAAGATGGCGGCGCCCATGCCAAACGGAACGGAGACACCGCCAGGCCTCACCAGCGCAGAGTGACAACAGGGCCGCACAACAACGCGCGCAGCCAAAGCCCCCCGCCAGACACCAGCTCCGCCACCAGACAGCCCGCGCCACAATGACCTCACAGGTAACACCCGCCTAGCGCCATGCTGAAATACCCTGGCCGTGACACTTGTCATATCCAAAGTCCTTTAGATGTTTGTCTTGCGCAGTTCCCTCTGAACCATACACATAAATGATCCATTAGTACCTGCCTGCCGGCTTTAAATAGCATCAGCTGTAGGCTCACAGGAATTAAATCTTTTTGAACTATGTTTGTTCTCATTTATCTCTGTTCCAGCTGGCAGGCTTCTGTTTCCTCTGGTGAGATATCCACTGCTATCCCTAAAATACAAAGAAGCCCTGCATAGAAAGTACATACAGTATGTTCTTATAAATGACTGAGTGGTCAAATAAATATGAAGCTGTTCATATTAAACTGGACAATCATAGTATGCTTTAATTGAAAATTAACAGATATAGTTGAGATTTTAGATATTACACAGCACTTTACATATAATATTTAATCATTTGCATAAATCCCTGCCCCAGTGGAGCTGACAGTCTATATTCCTTACCTACAGACATCACATACTCAGGGGTTAGTTTTGTCACATGTCAATAATCATACCAGCAAATGTTTGGAATGTGGCAGCAAACTGGCGCATGTGGAGGAAAACCAATGCAATCCAACCTCCACACTTGTCACAGCATTTAATCATAAAATATTAGATACAGTTGGCGTTTCGCATGAATCCATGTGAATCCATGGTTTATTGTCGATTGGTTGCCATCCTACTTTATGTGTCTCTTAAACTGGGTACACACTGGAGCAATATTGTCCCAATATGTTGTTTCCAGCCAAAAGGGAATGACATATCGGCCTGATCGTTCCATGTGTATGCCCAATTTGTGTGCTCCCATGGTCGTTAGCGATATCTTCCGGTCAGCTGTCCTACATGGCCAACCGGATGATACCGCATGCAGCGCTGTGCAAGGTAATGAAGGATGGAACAAGGGATTGTTCCATCCTAATTACATTGTTCTGATGTGTACCTGCGGATATATGTCAGCCCGTAGACCACCATATCGTCCTTGTACACATCGCTCCAGTGTGCACCCAGCTTGACTCTTTCCAAGTAGAAGATTTTGTGATGAGTATGTCCCCAATGGTCTTACTGGTAATGAACACATATCTTTATGGTGGCAGCACTGCTCTTTCATGGGAAACTAATTGTTAGCAATGTGTACAATGTTTTAATTATAATATTTGTAGAAATATATGGACAAATTTGTAATTATGCAGATTATTCTTCAAATTATTCATGTGGCTTCTCCTTTCTACCCACATTCATTATATGCATACATTCTCATGTAACTATTCATTATATTTTAATAATTACCCCACCTTGGCATATTTTCTGTTGTTCAAGTCTCTCATCTGACTTGAGCTACTCAATCTCCTGCCCTTACCATCTGCCCTTCATCAATTCCTCATTCTGGGACAGGAATTTGGATGGTGCCAACACTTCTAGGTCAATGGACCACTGGTATTATGCTATTTGTTGGAGAGCTTTCATATGAAAAATATGCAAGTGTGGATATGTGATATTGGTCAACAACAGAAAATGTAGATGTGACATTTTACATGGATGGGAGTTGTTATAGACAGACTGACACTGGAGAGTTATGTACAGGTTATGCTGTTGTAAATGACGAAGACATCATAGAAGCCGAACCTTTAGGACCACCACACTCGGGCCAAGTGGCAGAACTGGTGGCACTAAAGCGAGCGAGTGAATTAGCATAAGGTAAATCTGCTAATATCTATACTGACTCTAGGTAGGCCTTTGGAGTAGTACACGATTTCGGTGCCTTATGGCATCTGGGAATATTTAAGCAGCAGCAGGCACACCAATTGCACATTCCAAACATATAAAAGGACTATTAACAGCAATCCAATTGCCAAAGGCAGTGGCAGTAATAAAGTGTAAAGCCCATACATGTGAAGATGATCCAGTGTCACTGGGCAACAATAGGGCAGACGAAGCTGCAAAATGGGCAGCAGGGTTAAAAATGAATGTACCAACTGAACAGATCTTGACGTTCCAAACAATGGATAAACTGAAATTAAATTGAGATGCAAAACTTGTGTTCTACCCAGGAAAAGTCAGTCTGGAGGTCCAAGGGATGTGGGCAAGAGTCTTCTGGTCTCTGGAGAGACGGACAAGGTAAGCCAATAGCTCCCAAGGCATATTACCCAAGCCTGGCTGAGGCAGCGCACGGTCTGATTCATCTGGGAAAGCAAGGTATGTGTCAATTGGTGAGAGCATACTGGTGCACACTGGGTTTTGCTTCTCAAGCGGAAAAGAGAGCAATGTCCTGTCTGACCTGCTTGAGGAAAAACATTGGGAAAACGATCCCTACCGAACCATCCCACATTCCCCCGACTGATGGACCTTTCCAGGTAATACAAATTGATTTCATCCAATTACCACCCTGCAGGAATCTCAAGTATGTATTAGTGTGCACTGATGTGTTTTCCAATTGGGTTGAGGCATACCCAGCTGCAACTAATACTGCTGTGTTTACTGCCAAGAAAATTGTTCAGGAGTTTGTGTGCATATACGGTATCCCTAAAATTATCGAGAGTGATAGGGGTACTCATTTCACAGGTGATGTTTTTCAAAATATGTGTAAGGTGATGGGTATTAATAGTCGACTTCATACCTCCTACCGACCGCAAGCCAGTGCCAAGGTGGAAGTAAAATCATGGCAGAGACTGGACTAGGATGGCCAGAAGCATCACCGTTGGTCCTACATAGCATAAGGACCACTCCTAGACCCCCTCTAAATCTGTCCCCCTTTGAAATATTGTTTGGTAGACAACCTCATTTGATTATAAGTCCGCAGGAAGATTTAAAAGGTAACAAACGAGGTAACTGTAAGGTATCTTATATCAATGAGTAAACAGTTAAAACAGCAACAGCAGAAACTGAAATTGTTGTCCCATGATATGCCCGAAACAAACTGTCTGAACCTGGAGAATATGTTATGATCCGAAATTTCTTGCTTTCAGGTTGTTTGACTGATCGTTGGGAAGGTCCGTATCAGGTGTTGCTGACGAGTACCACATCTTTGAAGGTGGCCAAGAGAGATACCTGGGTCTATTCCACTCACTGCAAGAGGGTCAACCAACCGGTGGAGAAACAAGGCGGAGACAAGGCTGATAACGTGGACCTGTCGATCGCGAGCTTGTTACGGGAGGGTTAAAAGGTTGCAGTGAGATATCTGAGCTAAAGAATTTTGCAAGTCCTTTCTGTGGCAATGGACTGCTCTGCTGTGTTAATTTTTATATTCTCTTCCAGAGTTTCCATCATACTGATTTGTTCGGGGATATCTGGTTTCAGTCATGGGGACTGATAGAGGAGATGGGAGCTGATGGCAGAATTGATGGAGTAGAGTTGGAAGGAGGAGTGCTATGCCAATCAGGAGAGTGTTTGACCAATCTTAGTACTGTAATTGTTAAGAGATCTGCTATTTTGGACACTCGGGGACAGTGTGAAGGTCTATCGTCTGAGGATTATTGTATGTGTGAGTTCTGTGGGTCCGTAATTGATGAGAGATGCATCCAGCATTGTCAACCCAAGTATAATCAGTATTGGAGTGGGTATCCTTTAGAGGATTATCACACCATGTTGGGCAAAATTTTGAACCAAACTGACTGTTGGGTGTGCTCTCACGTGCCCCAAGGACAGCATAATGTAGGATTAGTGCCATTCCCATTAAATGTCTCTGAAATTGTAGAATCACAAAGAGGGCATGCATTAGATGGAAAATTCTTAATACCAAACCACCCCATTTTAAGCTCCACCAGTACCAGGTAGATAAATCACTTTTATGTTTAAACATCACCAACTCCAATGACCCAGGGAGTTGGGAGATGACTGGAAATAATCAGACGATGACCTTCTCACAAAAAGCTGACCGTGAGCCTATGAATTATGAACTATTACGCAAAATTAGGTCAGGTGGAAGACACTTCCGGCATAAATATACACTAAGTTCCACCAAAGAAATGATTGGTAGGGTACCAGATGGATATTGTGCTAAGATATTACAACCGGGAACTTGCATGTGTGAAATGGGAGACCCTGAAGTAGGATCACTTGCTAGGGAAATGTGTGTGATGATAATGATGCATACTATTCCTTATGTTCTCCCTCATGATGTATATTTTATATGTGGAAGGAAAGTGTATAAATGGCTCTCCCCGAGTTCTGAAGTTCTGTGTTACCCGGGAAGAGTAGTCCCAGAGGTTATGACCCTCACACATGATGAAATGCTTGGTATTCATTAAAACACACCATCACCATATATTCACACACAGTATGAACACAGAGGCAAAAGAAATATGATACCTGGTGATGTGCATAAAGCCACACAGTTAATTATTGAGACAACTGGTTTTCAAGTTTTAGTAGCACTGTATCCCACCAGAGTCGCCCGGGGTACACTAAATTTTAGATATATCCAAGATCTCGCTAAATTGATAGATAATATCACCGAGATGTATGATGACACATTCAGGTATACAGGTAGGGAGTTGCAAGCGTACAAGAAAGAACTGGTGCAACACAGACTAGTGTTAAATTATTTAACAGCTGTCACTGGAGGGTATTGCGTAACTTTGGCCACCCAATTTGGAGTGAAGTATTGCACTTATGTCACAAATAATACCAGCGATCCCAAGGAGGTGATAGACCGTAAGATGGATGAAATTCTGCAGCTAAAATGGGAATTTTTAAAGAACCATAATGCTTCAGTGGCTAAGTAGAGGAGAAGGTAGAGAATGGGTTTCATGGTTGAATCCAGGGAAATGGTTCTCAAGTCTAGGAAAATGGGTCCAGGAAATGATTGCAAGTATAGGTAAACTCCTGATCCTCATAATGGTTGTCATCATAGTAATTGGCATATGTCAGGTGTGTTCTTACTGTGTTGAAGTGTGGAAAATGTAAAAATAAGGTAAACCGGAAGAACAAAATTATGATGGTGGTCAGTAGTGACAATATGAATACTGAGGTAAATGTAGAACTGCATTACAACCGTGAACTAGAAAATACCATCGTATAATGTATTATATTTAGACATGCATAAAATGTGTTATTAAAAATGTTATTCCAAAACATCTTAAATAATGTAAGTCCCTATTCCCCCTTAAGACTTCCTTTATAGGATTGGTGCATCCCCACATCTTTCCCATGATCTCCCAGGATCCGCGGTGTGCGTATAAGGGTAGTTTTATGTCCCCTCCTAGAGACACATTATTGATGGATTAAGGACAACCTTGTGCCATCCCATACTATAACATTAAATAATATGTCATAATGTAAGCCTAAAATTAATTGTTAAATTACAGTATGATAGCATGTTGTTTGCTATCAAAGGGTGAACTGTCAAAGCCAGATAATTGGCTGAGACAGGATCAGATTAAAATCAGATATACGCAACGCCATTTTGTGAATGGCAACAAGACACCATTTTGTGACTGGCCGCCCAGCGCCATTTTAGTGAAACTCGCCACTATAAGTACATACGGCGATGCTATTTAGCGTCGTGCGATTCCTACGCAATAGAAAGAAGTTAAAAGCCCTTACCACATAAATACAGACAGTCGCTAAAACATATAAACTAAGTATCCCTGCAAGACACGCTCCATAATGTACTCCACAAAACACATAGTCGCACAACGCTAACTTGCGTCTTTTCCCAATTCCCCAATACTTACACACTGCACACTTACATGAAAGGTTCCCTAGTATTAAAGTGTAATATTCAAGGTTTATCCAGTGGTTATTAATGTTGTGTAATAAAGGTTATTTAATATCTAAGGTTTAGTACATGGTAAGCAGACTGTGTCTGGTGTTGTACTGATCCACTGTGTCTCCACAGATTTCCGGTACCATCGGTGAGAAGATCGGAACAGACGTCTGCAAACTATGGACTATAGAGAGTTAAAACATTAAAATGTACTCTGTAATGTTAGCAGCTTAGATTTGCATGCAGCGGGAAAAAGGATACAAAGGACGGTTGGAGGCCGTTTGTGTCCATTTGAAATTGTCCAATAAATGATCCTGTAACTAAGACAACTTTAAGAAGAACCAATGGAATCATGCCAAACTTGCCTATTGTGTTTCCAATCCCTGAAAGAGTATATATGTGCACTCTCTGACCCCAGTCTGGAGTCTTCTTGCTGTGCTGTTGACGGAGGTTTCTTGCTGATGCCGGTATCTGGGCCCAGAGCGCGTGCGTATGTAACAACTGTACCTTGGGTCTGTATGATTTATTTGCGCCAATTGTCTTTAGATCACAGCATGTAACCATCTGTTTTTATGTTGAATAATAACTTTTTGTGCTTTGGAAACACATTCAAAGTCTGAAGGCATTTATTTATTGTGCGACTCATTACGCTAAATTGCAACAATTCTAGAAGGTATAGGCAGGATTTAGAAGGTATAGGCAGGATCGTATAGAGGTTTAAATTAGGTATCGATATGGTGAATAGTAATCAAATTATCTGGGATTGCTATTTGTTAGCATCTTATAATTTCCTATGAGACATACTATTATACTATTTTTAGGGCGCAGTAACCAGTTTGCTGAGTAATAAAATATAACATCCAATTGGTCCCACAATTGTTTGGTGCCAAATTACTGGGGAAAGGGAAACAGACAAATCACTAGCCCTTAGTTCTAGGGAAATAGGGAACATCCCAAGGCAACCCCTGGTGGATTATTGGTTTCCGGAGGCTTGATTGGAGGCACTGCCAAGAGAAGATCAACCATCAGAGAGGGAATTCCCTTGGCGCCATTAGCCATCAGATTTTGATGGTGAGCAATGGATACAGCTTTGCTCATGATAAAGGGTTGGATCAGGAATACCGGTAGTAGAGTGAGAGAACAAAAGATTAGACAGTTCATCTTGAACAGAAGAGAAGGTGCCAGAGGATGCATGAACTGAACTGAACAGGTGTCGTTTTGGGAAGAGGATATCAATATACATCAGATCTTGTCAATCTTGTCCTTGATGCAGGAAGCAAAACCTTAGGTAGTGATAGCAGTCAGAGTGGATGCTGCAGAAGATTTGAGGACAGATTTAGATACATGAAACATGCGTTTAGAGTTAGAAGCCTGAGAGGAGATAAGAGACAGTATTATTGGCAGTGTACAGTGTCAGTGTACAGAATATTTAAGTGGGAGTAGTAGATGAAGGATGGTTTCATTGTAAGGATAATGCCAAAGACGGAAAGTTGGAAAACAGTTTGATAACCATTGTTGTATTTTTACAGATTTCAGTGTAAGTGGCGAGGATGCAAGGCAAATCAAAGGAAATAGACTAAAATAAAATCAGCAAGTTACATTGACCAGGGTAGTGAGTTGTTGGGAAATGTAGATTCTGGAAGTAGCTAATGAAGATTGTTGCTAGTTGTTTAACTGTGATTTTCCATCACTTCAATGAGAATAACATATAGGAAATGACAAATGCATCTGGCCACTGCAAATGCAGCCTCCATATACTGATCTCCAGATATAGTAAAACTGATTTTATAACACAGGCAAATTGTTTAGCTGATCAAAGGGATAGAAGTGCTGAGAGAGAGTTGATAAAAATCTGTCTGGTAATAACATTTGCATTTTTGAAAATTTGTAACTGATCGTGAATAGGTACCCAATAATGTGTCTATTGAAAACACACCCACACCATTATGCTGCCACCACTAACTTGAGATGTGGATCTTCAGCTGTGAGCATTCATGGTCTGATACATTGTCCTGTTGCTTCTATCAGCATGAATCAGAATTCAGCTCATCAGTCTATCAGCAGGATTCAGCTCATCAGTCTATCAGCAGGATTCGGCTAATCAGTCTTTCAAATCTTGCTGTATACAATGTACAGCAACACTATTTGGCTGCTTTTTTTCTTAGAAAGAAGTGGCACTTGTTGGTGTCTTCGGCTGCCTTACTGTACCTTATCCATTGTAATATAGGACACAATAAACCCTCTTTTGGCACTCCCATTGTAATCAGCTTTCAGTTCTTACCTTCCAACATCTGATATTGAAAGAGGGACTCCTGGAAAAGGGGCATGGTCTTGTGAACACCCCCATTTTCATCACTCTGGGGGTGTGCCCAGTACTCCCGGAGATACTGGGCTGCCCATAGGCTCGTCCACGCACTGTATAGATGCCGTGCACACTGCATCTATTCACCCACTGCTCTGCTATTTAGTGCAGCGGTGAGAGTGCTCCCTCCCAAATCGCCCCCCTCCCAAGCGGGACACTGTAGCCTATGGGTGGGATGGCGGAAAAGTCCCCGAAAAGAGAGAGACTTCCATCCAAAATGGGACAGTTGGGAAGTATGCAGTTGACTGTAACCCATCTGCTAGTACAGTATGAACAAGTCTTGTCAACCTCCTTTGCTCCTGTTTCTGAATACAAGATTGCTTTTGGTTGAATATTATTTGTGGACCATTCTGAATTTTCATACAATCGCAAGTAAACCTCCCTTTCCTGATACAGTCTTGCCTGAGAGTCAGGTACTTACTACCTTGTCTGTGATGTTCTGGGTTGTTTGTGGACCCGGGGTGGTAGCAGGAGCGATCACAGAAGCAGATTTAAAAATAAAACTAGAATTTTTAATAAGTGCTTGAGTAGACATATAATGGCAGTAAATAAAAGTCCAGGAATATATAATGTGCACAAGAGTTCTGTGGTGGGAGTAAAAGGGTTAATGTCCAAGTAGAAACAATTAGAGCTGTCCAGGTGTGCAGGTAATGAAACTGAAAATAATCAAGCCAGGTTTGCAGGTAGTGAACTGAAAATAAACAAGCCAAGTATACAGGTAGTGAACTGAAGCGCAGGATGTCAGCAGGCTCAGGCACTCAGGTATGGGCAAGGGTGATGGAGGAAGCGGGGTAGTCCAGTGGGAGCTAGGAGCTGACAGGCAGACTGGCAGACAGAGAATTCACAGGAACAGGAAAGCACAGAGAACTCCCTCTCAGCTAGGCTGAGATACACGTTGCACTGGCAAAGAAGGAAGGCACTGACCCTTCCTAAATACCCCATGCCGTGCTGTTACTGGCCGGAGGGAACATGTGACTCACCAGGATTGGCCAGCCGCATCACATGGCCAGAAGGCAAGATGGCGGCGCCCATGCCAAACGGAACGGAGACACCGCCAGGCCTCACCAGCGCAGAGTGACAACAGGGCCGCACAACAACGCGCGCAGCCAAAGCCCCCCGCCAGACACCAGCTCCGCCACCAGACAGCCCGCGCCACAATGACCTCACAGGTAACACCCGCCTAGCGCCATGCTGAAATACCCTGGCCGTGACACTTGTCATATCCAAAGTCCTTTAGATGTTTGTCTTGCGCAGTTCCCTCTGAACCATACACATAAATGATCCATTAGTACCTGCCTGCCGGCTTTAAATAGCATCAGCTGTAGGCTCACAGGAATTAAATCTTTTTGAACTATGTTTGTTCTCATTTATCTCTGTTCCAGCTGGCAGGCTTCTGTTTCCTCTGGTGAGATATCCACTGCTATCCCTAAAATACAAAGAAGCCCTGCATAGAAAGTACATACAGTATGTTCTTATAAATGACTGAGTGGTCAAATAAATATGAAGCTGTTCATATTAAACTGGACAATCATAGTATGCTTTAATTGAAAATTAACAGATATAGTTGAGATTTTAGATATTACACAGCACTTTACATATAATATTTAATCATTTGCATAAATCCCTGCCCCAGTGGAGCTGACAGTCTATATTCCTTACCTACAGACATCACATACTCAGGGGTTAGTTTTGTCACATGTCAATAATCATACCAGCAAATGTTTGGAATGTGGCAGCAAACTGGCGCATGTGGAGGAAAACCAATGCAATCCAACCTCCACACTTGTCACAGCATTTAATCATAAAATATTAGATACAGTTGGCGTTTCGCATGAATCCATGTGAATCCATGGTTTATTGTCGATTGGTTGCCATCCTACTTTATGTGTCTCTTAAACTGGGTACACACTGGAGCAATATTGTCCCAATATGTTGTTTCCAGCCAAAAGGGAATGACATATCGGCCTGATCGTTCCATGTGTATGCCCAATTTGTGTGCTCCCATGGTCGTTAGCGATATCTTCCGGTCAGCTGTCCTACATGGCCAACCGGATGATACCGCATGCAGCGCTGTGCAAGGTAATGAAGGATGGAACAAGGGATTGTTCCATCCTAATTACATTGTTCTGATGTGTACCTGCGGATATATGTCAGCCCGTAGACCACCATATCGTCCTTGTACACATCGCTCCAGTGTGCACCCAGCTTGACTCTTTCCAAGTAGAAGATTTTGTGATGAGTATGTCCCCAATGGTCTTACTGGTAATGAACACATATCTTTATGGTGGCAGCACTGCTCTTTCATGGGAAACTAATTGTTAGCAATGTGTACAATGTTTTAATTATAATATTTGTAGAAATATATGGACAAATTTGTAATTATGCAGATTATTCTTCAAATTATTCATGTGGCTTCTCCTTTCTACCCACATTCATTATATGCATACATTCTCATGTAACTATTCATTATATTTTAATAATTACCCCACCTTGGCATATTTTCTGTTGTTCAAGTCTCTCATCTGACTTGAGCTACTCAATCTCCTGCCCTTACCATCTGCCCTTCATCAATTCCTCATTCTGGGACAGGAATTTGGATGGTGCCAACACTTCTAGGTCAATGGACCACTGGTATTATGCTATTTGTTGGAGAGCTTTCATATGAAAAATATGCAAGTGTGGATATGTGATATTGGTCAACAACAGAAAATGTAGATGTGACATTTTACATGGATGGGAGTTGTTATAGACAGACTGACACTGGAGAGTTATGTACAGGTTATGCTGTTGTAAATGACGAAGACATCATAGAAGCCGAACCTTTAGGACCACCACACTCGGGCCAAGTGGCAGAACTGGTGGCACTAAAGCGAGCGAGTGAATTAGCATAAGGTAAATCTGCTAATATCTATACTGACTCTAGGTAGGCCTTTGGAGTAGTACACGATTTCGGTGCCTTATGGCATCTGGGAATATTTAAGCAGCAGCAGGCACACCAATTGCACATTCCAAACATATAAAAGGACTATTAACAGCAATCCAATTGCCAAAGGCAGTGGCAGTAATAAAGTGTAAAGCCCATACATGTGAAGATGATCCAGTGTCACTGGGCAACAATAGGGCAGACGAAGCTGCAAAATGGGCAGCAGGGTTAAAAATGAATGTACCAACTGAACAGATCTTGACGTTCCAAACAATGGATAAACTGAAATTAAATTGAGATGCAAAACTTGTGTTCTACCCAGGAAAAGTCAGTCTGGAGGTCCAAGGGATGTGGGCAAGAGTCTTCTGGTCTCTGGAGAGACGGACAAGGTAAGCCAATAGCTCCCAAGGCATATTACCCAAGCCTGGCTGAGGCAGCGCACGGTCTGATTCATCTGGGAAAGCAAGGTATGTGTCAATTGGTGAGAGCATACTGGTGCACACTGGGTTTTGCTTCTCAAGCGGAAAAGAGAGCAATGTCCTGTCTGACCTGCTTGAGGAAAAACATTGGGAAAACGATCCCTACCGAACCATCCCACATTCCCCCGACTGATGGACCTTTCCAGGTAATACAAATTGATTTCATCCAATTACCACCCTGCAGGAATCTCAAGTATGTATTAGTGTGCACTGATGTGTTTTCCAATTGGGTTGAGGCATACCCAGCTGCAACTAATACTGCTGTGTTTACTGCCAAGAAAATTGTTCAGGAGTTTGTGTGCATATACGGTATCCCTAAAATTATCGAGAGTGATAGGGGTACTCATTTCACAGGTGATGTTTTTCAAAATATGTGTAAGGTGATGGGTATTAATAGTCGACTTCATACCTCCTACCGACCGCAAGCCAGTGCCAAGGTGGAAGTAAAATCATGGCAGAGACTGGACTAGGATGGCCAGAAGCATCACCGTTGGTCCTACATAGCATAAGGACCACTCCTAGACCCCCTCTAAATCTGTCCCCCTTTGAAATATTGTTTGGTAGACAACCTCATTTGATTATAAGTCCGCAGGAAGATTTAAAAGGTAACAAACGAGGTAACTGTAAGGTATCTTATATCAATGAGTAAACAGTTAAAACAGCAACAGCAGAAACTGAAATTGTTGTCCCATGATATGCCCGAAACAAACTGTCTGAACCTGGAGAATATGTTATGATCCGAAATTTCTTGCTTTCAGGTTGTTTGACTGATCGTTGGGAAGGTCCGTATCAGGTGTTGCTGACGAGTACCACATCTTTGAAGGTGGCCAAGAGAGATACCTGGGTCTATTCCACTCACTGCAAGAGGGTCAACCAACCGGTGGAGAAACAAGGCAGAGACAAGGCTGATAACGTGGACCTGTCGATCGCGAGCTTGTTACGGGAGGGTTAAAAGGTTGCAGTGAGATATCTGAGCTAAAGAATTTTGCAAGTCCTTTCTGTGGCAATGGACTGCTCTGCTGTGTTAATTTTTATATTCTCTTCCAGAGTTTCCATCATACTGATTTGTTCGGGGATATCTGGTTTCAGTCATGGGGACTGATAGAGGAGATGGGAGCTGATGGCAGAATTGATGGAGTAGAGTTGGAAGGAGGAGTGCTATGCCAATCAGGAGAGTGTTTGACCAATCTTAGTACTGTAATTGTTAAGAGATCTGCTATTTTGGACACTCGGGGACAGTGTGAAGGTCTATCGTCTGAGGATTATTGTATGTGTGAGTTCTGTGGGTCCGTAATTGATGAGAGATGCATCCAGCATTGTCAACCCAAGTATAATCAGTATTGGAGTGGGTATCCTTTAGAGGATTATCACACCATGTTGGGCAAAATTTTGAACCAAACTGACTGTTGGGTGTGCTCTCATGTGCCCCAAGGACAGCATAATGTAGGATTAGTGCCATTCCCATTAAATGTCTCTGAAATTGTAGAATCACAAAGAGGGCATGCATTAGATGGAAAATTCTTAATACCAAACCACCCCATTTTAAGCTCCACCAGTACCAGGTAGATAAATCACTTTTATGTTTAAACATCACCAACTCCAATGACCCAGGGAGTTGGGAGATGATTGGAAATAATCAGACGATGACCTTCTCACAAAAAGCTGACCGTGAGCCTATGAATTATGAACTATTACGCAAAATTAGGTCAGGTGGAAGACACTTCCGGCATAAATATACACTAAGTTCCACCAAAGAAATGATTGGTAGGGTACCAGATGGATATTGTGCTAAGATATTACAACCGGGAACTTGCATGTGTGAAATGGGAGACCCTGAAGTAGGATCACTTGCTAGGGAAATGTGTGTGATGATAATGATGCATACTATTCCTTATGTTCTCCCTCATGATGTATATTTTATATGTGGAAGGAAAGTGTATAAATGGCTCTCCCCGAGTTCTGAAGTTCTGTGTTACCCGGGAAGAGTAGTCCCAGAGGTTATGACCCTCACACATGATGAAATGCTTGGTATTCATTAAAACACACCATCACCATATATTCACACACAGTATGAACACAGAGGCAAAAGAAATATGATACCTGGTGATGTGCATAAAGCCACACAGTTAATTATTGAGACAACTGGTTTTCAAGTTTTAGTAGCACTGTATCCCACCAGAGTCGCCCGGGGTACACTAAATTTTAGATATATCCAAGATCTCGCTAAATTGATAGATAATATCACCGAGATGTATGATGACACATTCAGGTATACAGGTAGGGAGTTGCAAGCGTACAAGAAAGAACTGGTGCAACACAGACTAGTGTTAAATTATTTAACAGCTGTCACTGGAGGGTATTGCGTAACTTTGGCCACCCAATTTGGAGTGAAGTATTGCACTTATGTCACAAATAATACCAGCGATCCCAAGGAGGTGATAGACCGTAAGATGGATGAAATTCTGCAGCTAAAATGGGAATTTTGAAAGAACCATAATGCTTCAGTGGCTAAGTAGAGGAGAAGGTAGAGAATGGGTTTCATGGTTGAATCCAGGGAAATGGTTCTCAAGTCTAGGAAAATGGGTCCAGGAAATGATTGCAAGTATAGGTAAACTCCTGATCCTCATAATGGTTGTCATCATAGTAATTGGCATATGTCAGGTGTGTTCTTACTGTGTTGAAGTGTGGAAAATGTAAAAATAAGGTAAACCGGAAGAACAAAATTATGATGGTGGTCAGTAGTGACAATATGAATACTGAGGTAAATGTAGAACTGCATTACAACCGTGAACTAGAAAATACCATCGTATAATGTATTATATTTAGACATGCATAAAATGTGTTATTAAAAATGTTATTCCAAAACATCTTAAATAATGTAAGTCCCTATTCCCCCTTAAGACTTCCTTTATAGGATTGGTGCATCCCCACATCTTTCCCATGATCTCCCAGGATCCGCGGTGTGCGTATAAGGGTAGTTTTATGTCCCCTCCTAGAGACACATTATTGATGGATTAAGGACAACCTTGTGCCATCCCATACTATAACATTAAATAATATGTCATAATGTAAGCCTAAAATTAATTGTTAAATTACAGTATGATAGCATGTTGTTTGCTATCAAAGGGTGAACTGTCAAAGCCAGATAATTGGCTGAGACAGGATCAGATTAAAATCAGATATACGCAACGCCATTTTGTGAATGGCAACAAGACACCATTTTGTGACTGGCCGCCCAGCGCCATTTTAGTGAAACTCGCCACTATAAGTACATACGGCGATGCTATTTAGCGTCGTGCGATTCCTACGCAATAGAAAGAAGTTAAAAGCCCTTACCACATAAATACAGACAGTCGCTAAAACATATAAACTAAGTATCCCTGCAAGACACGCTCCATAATGTACTCCACAAAACACATAGTCGCACAACGCTAACTTGCGTCTTTTCCCAATTCCCCAATACTTACACACTGCACACTTACATGAAAGGTTCCCTAGTATTAAAGTGTAATATTCAAGGTTTATCCAGTGGTTATTAATGTTGTGTAATAAAGGTTATTTAATATCTAAGGTTTAGTACATGGTAAGCAGACTGTGTCTGGTGTTGTACTGATCCACTGTGTCTCCACAGATTTCCGGTACCATCGGTGAGAAGATCGGAACAGACGTCTGCAAACTATGGACTATAGAGAGTTAAAACATTAAAATGTACTCTGTAATGTTAGCAGCTTAGATTTGCATGCAGCGGGAAAAAGGATACAAAGGACGGTTGGAGGCCGTTTGTGTCCATTTGAAATTGTCCAATAAATGATCCTGTAACTAAGACAACTTTAAGAAGAACCAATGGAATCATGCCAAACTTGCCTATTGTGTTTCCAATCCCTGAAAGAGTATATATGTGCACTCTCTGACCCCAGTCTGGAGTCTTCTTGCTGTGCTGTTGACGGAGGTTTCTTGCTGATGCCGGTATCTGGGCCCAGAGCGCGTGCGTATGTAACAACTGTACCTTGGGTCTGTATGATTTATTTGCGCCAATTGTCTTTAGATCACAGCATGTAACCATCTGTTTTTATGTTGAATAATAACTTTTTGTGCTTTGGAAACACATTCAAAGTCTGAAGGCATTTATTTATTGTGCGACTCATTACGCTAAATTGCAACAATTCTAGAAGGTATAGGCAGGATTTAGAAGGTATAGGCAGGATCGTATAGAGGTTTAAATTAGGTATCGATATGGTGAATAGTAATCAAATTATCTGGGATTGCTATTGGTTAGCATCTTATAATTTCCTATGAGACATACTATTATACTATTTTTAGGGCGCAGTAACCAGTTTGCTGAGTAATAAAATATAACATCCAATTGGTCCCACAATTGTTTGGTGCCAAATTACTGGGGAAAGGGAAACAGACAAATCACTAGCCCTTAGTTCTAGGGAAATAGGGAACATCCCAAGGCAACCCCTGGTGGATTATTGGTTTCCGGAGGCTTGATTGGAGGCACTGCCAAGAGAAGATCAACCATCAGAGAGGGAATTCCCTTGGTGCCATTAGCCATCAGATTTTGATGGTGAGCAATGGATACAGCTTTGCTCATGATAAAGGGTTGGATCAGGAATACCGGTAGTAGAGTGAGAGAACAAAAGATTAGACAGTTCATCTTGAACAGAAGAGAAGGTGCCAGAGGATGCATGAACTGAACTGAACAGGTGTCGTTTTGGGAAGAGGATATCAATATACATCAGATCTTGTCAATCTTGTCCTTGATGCAGGAAGCAAAACCTTAGGTAGTGATAGCAGTCAGAGTGGATGCTGCAGAAGATTTGAGGACAGATTTAGATACATGAAACATGCGTTTAGAGTTAGAAGCCTGAGAGGAGATAAGAGACAGTATTATTGGCAGTGTACAGTGTCAGTGTACAGAATATTTAAGTGGGAGTAGTAGATGAAGGATGGTTTCATTGTAAGGATAATGCCAAAGACGGAAAGTTGGAAAACAGTTTGATAACCATTGTTGTATTTTTACAGATTTCAGTGTAAGTGGCGAGGATGCAAGGCAAATCAAAGGAAATAGACTAAAATAAAATCAGCAAGTTACATTGACCAGGGTAGTGAGTTGTTGGGAAATGTAGATTCTGGAAGTAGCTAATGAAGATTGTTGCTAGTTGTTTAACTGTGATTTTCCATCACTTCAAAGAGAATAACATATAGGAAATGACAAATGCATCTGGCCACTGCAAATGCAGCCTCCATATACTGATCTCCAGATATAGTAAAACTGATTTTATAACACAGGCAAATTGTTTAGCTGATCAAAGGGATAGAAGTGCTGAGAGAGAGTTGATAAAAATCTGTCTGGTAATAACATTTGCATTTTTGAAAATTTGTAACTGATCGTGAATAGGTACCCAATAATGTGTCTATTGAAAACACACCCACACCATTATGCTGCCACCACTAACTTGAGATGTGGATCTTCAGCTGTGAGCATTCATGGTCTGATACATTGTCCTGTTGCTTCTATCAGCATGAATCAGAATTCAGCTCATCAGTCTATCAGCAGGATTCAGCTCATCAGTCTATCAGCAGGATTCGGCTAATCAGTCTTTCAAATCTTGCTGTATACAATGTACAGCAACACTATTTGGCTGCTTTTTTTCTTAGAAAGAAGTGGCACTTGTTGGTGTCTTCGGCTGCCTTACTGTACCTTATCCATTGTAATATAGGACACAATAAACCCTCTTTTGGCACTCCCATTGTAATCAGCTTTCAGTTCTTACCTTCCAACATCTGATATTGAAAGAGGGACTCCTGGAAAAGGGGCATGGTCTTGTGAACACCCCCATTTTCATCACTCTGGGGGTGTGCCCAGTACTCCCGGAGATACTGGGCTGCCCATAGGCTCGTCCACGCACTGTATAGATGCCGTGCACACTGCATCTATTCACCCACTGCTCTGCTATTTAGTGCAGCGGTGAGAGTGCTCCCTCCCAAATCGCCCCCCTCCCAAGCGGGACACTGTAGCCTATGGGTGGGATGGCGGAAAAGTCCCCGAAAAGAGAGAGACTTCCATCCAAAATGGGACAGTTGGGAAGTATGCAGTTGACTGTAACCCATCTGCTAGTACAGTATGAACAAGTCTTGTCAACCTCCTTTGCTCCTGTTTCTGAATACAAGATTGCTTTTGGTTGAATATTATTTGTGGACCATTCTGAATTTTCATACAATCGCAAGTAAACCTCCCTTTCCTGATACAGTCTTGCCTGAGAGTCAGGTACTTACTACCTTGTCTGTGATGTTCTGGGTTGTTTGTGGACCCGGGGTGGTAGCAGGAGCGATCACAGAAGCAGATTTAAAAATAAAACTAGAATTTTTAATAAGTGCTTGAGTAGACATATAATGGCAGTAAATAAAAGTCCAGGAATATATAATGTGCACAAGAGTTCTGTGGTGGGAGTAAAAGGGTTAATGTCCAAGTAGAAACAATTAGAGCTGTCCAGGTGTGCAGGTAATGAAACTGAAAATAATCAAGCCAGGTTTGCAGGTAGTGAACTGAAAATAAACAAGCCAAGTATACAGGTAGTGAACTGAAGCGCAGGATGTCAGCAGGCTCAGGCACTCAGGTATGGGCAAGGGTGATGGAGGAAGCGGGGTAGTCCAGTGGGAGCTAGGAGCTGACAGGCAGACTGGCAGACAGAGAATTCACAGGAACAGGAAAGCACAGAGAACTCCCTCTCAGCTAGGCTGAGATACACGTTGCACTGGCAAAGAAGGAAGGCACTGACCCTTCCTAAATACCCCATGCCGTGCTGTTACTGGCCGGAGGGAACATGTGACTCACCAGGATTGGCCAGCCGCATCACATGGCCAGAAGGCAAGATGGCGGCGCCCATGCCAAACGGAACGGAGACACCGCCAGGCCTCACCAGCGCAGAGTGACAACAGGGCCGCACAACAACGCGCGCAGCCAAAGCCCCCCGCCAGACACCAGCTCCGCCACCAGACAGCCCGCGCCACAATGACCTCACAGGTAACACCCGCCTAGCGCCATGCTGAAATACCCTGGCCGTGACACTTGTCATATCCAAAGTCCTTTAGATGTTTGTCTTGCGCAGTTCCCTCTGAACCATACACATAAATGATCCATTAGTACCTGCCTGCCGGCTTTAAATAGCATCAGCTGTAGGCTCACAGGAATTAAATCTTTTTGAACTATGTTTGTTCTCATTTATCTCTGTTCCAGCTGGCAGGCTTCTGTTTCCTCTGGTGAGATATCCACTGCTATCCCTAAAATACAAAGAAGCCCTGCATAGAAAGTACATACAGTATGTTCTTATAAATGACTGAGTGGTCAAATAAATATGAAGCTGTTCATATTAAACTGGACAATCATAGTATGCTTTAATTGAAAATTAACAGATATAGTTGAGATTTTAGATATTACACAGCACTTTACATATAATATTTAATCATTTGCATAAATCCCTGCCCCAGTGGAGCTGACAGTCTATATTCCTTACCTACAGACATCACATACTCAGGGGTTAGTTTTGTCACATGTCAATAATCATACCAGCAAATGTTTGGAATGTGGCAGCAAACTGGCGCATGTGGAGGAAAACCAATGCAATCCAACCTCCACACTTGTCACAGCATTTAATCATAAAATATTAGATACAGTTGGCGTTTCGCATGAATCCATGTGAATCCATGGTTTATTGTCGATTGGTTGCCATCCTACTTTATGTGTCTCTTAAACTGGGTACACACTGGAGCAATATTGTCCCAATATGTTGTTTCCAGCCAAAAGGGAATGACATATCGGCCTGATCGTTCCATGTGTATGCCCAATTTGTGTGCTCCCATGGTCGTTAGCGATATCTTCCGGTCAGCTGTCCTACATGGCCAACCGGATGATACCGCATGCAGCGCTGTGCAAGGTAATGAAGGATGGAACAAGGGATTGTTCCATCCTAATTACATTGTTCTGATGTGTACCTGCGGATATATGTCAGCCCGTAGACCACCATATCGTCCTTGTACACATCGCTCCAGTGTGCACCCAGCTTGACTCTTTCCAAGTAGAAGATTTTGTGATGAGTATGTCCCCAATGGTCTTACTGGTAATGAACACATATCTTTATGGTGGCAGCACTGCTCTTTCATGGGAAACTAATTGTTAGCAATGTGTACAATGTTTTAATTATAATATTTGTAGAAATATATGGACAAATTTGTAATTATGCAGATTATTCTTCAAATTATTCATGTGGCTTCTCCTTTCTACCCACATTCATTATATGCATACATTCTCATGTAACTATTCATTATATTTTAATAATTACCCCACCTTGGCATATTTTCTGTTGTTCAAGTCTCTCATCTGACTTGAGCTACTCAATCTCCTGCCCTTACCATCTGCCCTTCATCAATTCCTCATTCTGGGACAGGAATTTGGATGGTGCCAACACTTCTAGGTCAATGGACCACTGGTATTATGCTATTTGTTGGAGAGCTTTCATATGAAAAATATGCAAGTGTGGATATGTGATATTGGTCAACAACAGAAAATGTAGATGTGACATTTTACATGGATGGGAGTTGTTATAGACAGACTGACACTGGAGAGTTATGTACAGGTTATGCTGTTGTAAATGACGAAGACATCATAGAAGCCGAACCTTTAGGACCACCACACTCGGGCCAAGTGGCAGAACTGGTGGCACTAAAGCGAGCGAGTGAATTAGCATAAGGTAAATCTGCTAATATCTATACTGACTCTAGGTAGGCCTTTGGAGTAGTACACGATTTCGGTGCCTTATGGCATCTGGGAATATTTAAGCAGCAGCAGGCACACCAATTGCACATTCCAAACATATAAAAGGACTATTAACAGCAATCCAATTGCCAAAGGCAGTGGCAGTAATAAAGTGTAAAGCCCATACATGTGAAGATGATCCAGTGTCACTGGGCAACAATAGGGCAGACGAAGCTGCAAAATGGGCAGCAGGGTTAAAAATGAATGTACCAACTGAACAGATCTTGACGTTCCAAACAATGGATAAACTGAAATTAAATTGAGATGCAAAACTTGTGTTCTACCCAGGAAAAGTCAGTCTGGAGGTCCAAGGGATGTGGGCAAGAGTCTTCTGGTCTCTGGAGAGACGGACAAGGTAAGCCAATAGCTCCCAAGGCATATTACCCAAGCCTGGCTGAGGCAGCGCACGGTCTGATTCATCTGGGAAAGCAAGGTATGTGTCAATTGGTGAGAGCATACTGGTGCACACTGGGTTTTGCTTCTCAAGCGGAAAAGAGAGCAATGTCCTGTCTGACCTGCTTGAGGAAAAACATTGGGAAAACGATCCCTACCGAACCATCCCACATTCCCCCGACTGATGGACCTTTCCAGGTAATACAAATTGATTTCATCCAATTACCACCCTGCAGGAATCTCAAGTATGTATTAGTGTGCACTGATGTGTTTTCCAATTGGGTTGAGGCATACCCAGCTGCAACTAATACTGCTGTGTTTACTGCCAAGAAAATTGTTCAGGAGTTTGTGTGCATATACGGTATCCCTAAAATTATCGAGAGTGATAGGGGTACTCATTTCACAGGTGATGTTTTTCAAAATATGTGTAAGGTGATGGGTATTAATAGTCGACTTTATACCTCCTACCGACCGCAAGCCAGTGCCAAGGTGGAAGTAAAATCATGGCAGAGACTGGACTAGGATGGCCAGAAGCATCACCGTTGGTCCTACATAGCATAAGGACCACTCCTAGACCCCCTCTAAATCTGTCCCCCTTTGAAATATTGTTTGGTAGACAACCTCATTTGATTATAAGTCCGCAGGAAGATTTAAAAGGTAACAAACGAGGTAACTGTAAGGTATCTTATATCAATGAGTAAACAGTTAAAACAGCAACAGCAGAAACTGAAATTGTTGTCCCATGATATGCCCGAAACAAACTGTCTGAACCTGGAGAATATGTTATGATCCGAAATTTCTTGCTTTCAGGTTGTTTGACTGATCGTTGGGAAGGTCCGTATCAGGTGTTGCTGACGAGTACCACATCTTTGAAGGTGGCCAAGAGAGATACCTGGGTCTATTCCACTCACTGCAAGAGGGTCAACCAACCGGTGGAGAAACAAGGCGGAGACAAGGCTGATAACGTGGACCTGTCGATCGCGAGCTTGTTATGGGAGGGTTAAAAGGTTGCAGTGAGATATCTGAGCTAAAGAATTTTGCAAGTCCTTGCTGTGGCAATGGACTGGTCTGCTGTGTTAATTTTTATATTCTCTTCCAGAGTTTCCATCATACTGATTTGTTCGGGGATATCTGGTTTCTGTCATGGGGACCGATAGAGGAGATGGGAGCTGATGGCAGAATTGATGGAGTAGAGTCGGAAGGAGGAGTGCTATGCCAATCAGGAGAGTGTTTGACCAATCTTAGTACTGTAATTGTTAAGAGATCTGCTATTTTGGACACTTGGGGACAGTGTGAAGGTCTATCATCTGAGGATTATTGTATGTGTGAGTTCTGTGGGTCCGTAATTGATGAGAGATGCATCCAGCATTGTCAACCCAAGTATAATCAGTTTTGGAGTGGGTATCCTTTAGAGGATTATCACACCATATTGGGCAAAATTTTGAACCAAACTGACTGTTGGGTGTGCTCTCATGTGCCCCAAGGACAGCATAATGTAGGATTAGTGCCATTCCCATTAAATGTCTCTGAAATTGTAGAATCACAAAGAGGGCATGCATTAGATGGAAAATTCTTAATACCAAACCACCCCATTTTAAGCTCCACCAGTACCAGGTAGATAAATCACTTTTATGTTTAAACATCACCAACTCCAATGACCCAGGGAGTTGGGGGATGACTGGAAATTATCAGTCGATGACCTTCTCACAAAAAGGTGACCGTGAGCCTATGAATTATGAACTATTACGCAAAATTAGGTCAGGTGGAAGACACTTCCGGCATAAATATACACTAAGTTCCACCAAAGAAATGATTGGTAGGGTACCAGATGGATATTGTGCTAAGATATTACAACCGGGAACTTGCATGTGTGAAATGGGAGACCCTGAAGTAGGATCACTTGCTAGGGAAATGTGTGTGACGATAATGATGCATACTATTCCTTATGTTCTCCCTCATGATGTATATTTTATATGTGGAAGGAAAGTGTATAAATGGCTCTCCCCGAGTTCTGAAGTTCTGTGTTACCTGGGAAGAGTAGTCCCAGAGGTTATGACCCTCACACATGATGAAATGCTTGGTATTCATTAAAACACACCATCACCATATATTCACACACAGTATGAACACAGAGGCAAAAGAAATATGATACCTGGTGATGTGCATAAAGCCACACAGTTAATTATTGAGACAACTGGTTTTCAAGTTTTAGTAGCACTGTATCCCACCAGAGTCGCCCGGGGTACACTAAATTTTAGATATATCCAAGATCTCGCTAAATTGATAGATAATATCACCGAGATGTATGATGACACATTCAGGTATACAGGTAGGGAGTTGCAAGCGTACAAGAAAGAACTGGTGCAACACAGACTAGTGTTAAATTATTTAACAGCTGTCACTGGAGGGTATTGCGTAACTTTGGCCACCAATTTGGAGTGAAGTATTGCACTTATGTCACAAATAATAAAAGCGATCCCAAGGAGGTGATAGACCGTAAGATGGATGAAATTCTGCAGCTAAAATGGGAATTTTGAAAGAACCATAATGCTTCAGTGGCTAAGTAGAGGAGAAGGTAGAGAATGGGTTTCATGGTTGAATCCAGGGAAATGGTTCTCAAGTCTAGGAAAATGGGTCCAGGAAATGATTGCAAGTATAGGTAAACTCCTGATCCTCATAATGGTTGTCATCATAGTAATTGGCATATGTCAGGTGTGTTCTTACTGTGTTGAAGTGTGGAAAATGTAAAAATAAGGTAAACCGGAAGAACAAAATTATGATGGTGGTCAGTAGTGACAATATGAATACTGAGGTAAATGTAGAACTGCATTACAACCGTGAACTAGAAAATACCATCGTATAATGTATTATATTTAGACATGCATAAAATGTGTTATTAAAAATGTTATTCCAAAACATCTTAAATAATGTAAGTCCCTATTCCCCCTTAAGACTTCCTTTATAGGATTGGTGCATCCCCACATCTTTCCCATGATCTCCCAGGATCCGCGGTGTGCGTATAAGGGTAGTTTTATGTCCCCTCCTAGAGACACATTATTGATGGATTAAGGACAACCTTGTGCCATCCCATACTATAACATTAAATAATATGTCATAATGTAAGCCTAAAATTAATTGTTAAATTACAGTATGATAGCATGTTGTTTGCTATCAAAGGGTGAACTGTCAAAGCCAGATAATTGGCTGAGACAGGATCAGATTAAAATCAGATATACGCAACGCCATTTTGTGAATGGCAACAAGACACCATTTTGTGACTGGCCGCCCAGCGCCATTTTAGTGAAACTCGCCACTATAAGTACATACGGCGATGCTATTTAGCGTCGTGCGATTCCTACGCAATAGAAAGAAGTTAAAAGCCCTTACCACATAAATACAGACAGTCGCTAAAACATATAAACTAAGTATCCCTGCAAGACACGCTCCATAATGTACTCCACAAAACACATAGTCGCACAACGCTAACTTGCATCTTTTCCCAATTCCCCAATACTTACACACTGCACACTTACATGAAAGGTTCCCTAGTATTAAAGTGTAATATTCAAGGTTTATCCAGTGGTTATTAATGTTGTGTAATAAAGGTTATTTAATATCTAAGGTTTAGTACATGGTAAGCAGACTGTGTCTGGTGTTGTACTGATCCACTGTGTCTCCACAGATTTCCGGTACCATCGGTGAGAAGATCGGAACAGACGTCTGCAAACTATGGACTATAGAGAGTTAAAACATTAAAATGTACTCTGTAATGTTAGCAGCTTAGATTTGCATGCAGCGGGAAAAAGGATACAAAGGACGGTTGGAGGCCGTTTGTGTCCATTTGAAATTGTCCAATAAATGATCCTGTAACTAAGACAACTTTAAGAAGAACCAATGGAATCATGCCAAACTTGCCTATTGTGTTTCCAATCCCTGAAAGAGTATATATGTGCACTCTCTGACCCCAGTCTGGAGTCTTCTTGCTGTGCTGTTGACGGAGGTTTCTTGCTGATGCCGGTATCTGGGCCCAGAGCGCGTGCGTATGTAACAACTGTACCTTGGGTCTGTATGATTTATTTGCGCCAATTGTCTTTAGATCACAGCATGTAACCATCTGTTTTTATGTTGAATAATAACTTTTTGTGCTTTGGAAACACATTCAAAGTCTGAAGGCATTTATTTATTGTGCGACTCATTACGCTAAATTGCAACAATTCTAGAAGGTATAGGCAGGATTTAGAAGGTATAGGCAGGATCATATAGAGGTTTAAATTAGGTATCGATATGGTGAATAGTAATCAAATTATCTGGGATTGCTATTGGTTAGCATCTTATAATTTCCTATGAAACATACTATTATACTATTTTTAGGGCGCAGTAACCAGTTTGCTGAGTAATAAAATATAACATCCAATTGGTCCCACAATTGTTTTGTGCCAAATTACTGGGGAAAGGGAAACAGACAAATCACTAGCCCTTAGTTCTAGGGAAATAGGGAACATCCCAAGGCAACCCCTGGTGGATTATTGGTTTCCGGAGGCTTGATTGGAGGCACTGCCAAGAGAAGATCAACCATCAGAGAGGGAATTCCCTTGGCGCTATTAGCCATCAGATTTTGATGGTGAGCAATGGATACAGCTTTGCTCATGATAAAGGGTTGGATCAGGAATACCGGTAGTAGAGTGAGAGAACAAAAGATTAGACAGTTCATCTTGAACAGAAGAGAAGGTGCCAGAGGATGCATGAACTGAACTGAACAGGTGTCGTTTTGGGAAGAGGATATCAATATACATCAGATCTTGTCAATCTTGTCCTTGATGCAGGAAGCAAAACCTTAGGTAGTGATAGCAGTCAGAGTGGATGCTGCAGAAGATTTGAGGACAGATTTAGATACATGAAACATGCGTTTAGAGTTAGAAGCCTGAGAGGAGATAAGAGACAGTATTTTTGTTTGGCAGTGTACAGAATATTTAAGTGGGAGTAGTAGATGAAGGATGGTTTCATTGTAAGGATAATGCCAAAGACGGAAAGTTGGAAAACAGTTTGATAACCATTGTTGTATTTTTACAGATTTCAGTGTAAGTGGCGAGGATGCAAGGCAAATCAAAGGAAATAGACTAAAATAAAATCAGCAAGTTACATTGTCCAGGGTAGTGAGTTGTTGGGAAATGTAGATTCTGGAAGTAGCTAATGAAGATTGTTGCTAGTTGTTTAACTGTGATTTTCCATCACTTCAAAGAGAATAACATATAGGAAATGACAAATGCATCTGGCCACTGCAAATGCAGCCTCCATATACTGATCTCCAGATATAGTAAAACTGATTTTATAACACAGGCAAATTGTTTAGCTGATCAAAGGGATAGAAGTGCTGAGAGAGAGTTGATAAAAATCTGTCTGGTAATAACATTTGCACTGATCGTGAATAGGTACCCAATAATGTGTCTATTGAAAACACACCCACACCATTATGCTGCCACCACTAACTTGAGATGTGGATCTTCAGCTGTGAGCATTCATGGTCTGATACATTATCCTGTTACTTCTATCAGCATGAATCAGAATTCAGCTCATCAGTCTATCAGCAGGATTCAGCTCATCAGTCTATCAGCAGGATTCGGCTAATCAGTCTTTCAAATCTTGCTGTATACAATGTACAGCAACACTATTTGGCTGCTTTTTTTCTTAGAAAGAAGTGGCACTTGTTGGTGTCTTCGGCTGCCTTACTGTACCTTATCCATTGTAATATAGGACACAATAAACCCTCTTTTGGCACTCCCATTGTAATCAGCTTTCAGTTCTTACCTTCCAACATCTGATATTGAAAGAGGGACTCCTGGAAAAGGGGCATGGTCTTGTGAACACCCCCATTTTCATCACTCTGGGGGTGTGCCCAGTACTCCCGGAGATACTGGGCTGCCCATAGGCTCGTCCACGCACTGTATAGATGCCGTGCACACTGCATCTATTCACCCACTGCTCTGCTATTTAGTGCAGCGGTGAGAGTGCTCCCTCCCATATCGCCCCCCTCCCAAGCGGGACACTATAGCCTATGGGTGGGATGGCGGAAAAGTCCCCGAAAAGAGAGAGACTTCCATCCAAAATGGGACAGTTGGGAAGTATACAGTTGACTGTAACCCATCTGCTAGTACAGTATGAACAAGTCTTGTCAACCTCCTTTGCTCCTGTTTCTGAATACAAGACTGCTTTTGGTTGAATATTATTTGTGGACCATTCTGAATTTTCATACAATCGCAAGTAAACCTCCCTTTCCTGATACAGTCTTGCCTGAGAGTCAGGTACTTACTACCTTGTCTGTGATGTTCTGGGTTGTTTGTGGACCCGGGGTGGTAGCAGGAGCGATCACAGAAGCAGATTTAAAAATAAAACTAGAATTTTTAATAAGTGCTTGAGTAGACATATAATGGCAGTAAATAAAAGTCCAGGAATATATAATGTGCACAAGAGTTCTGTGGTGGGAGTAAAAGGGTTAATGTCCAAGTAGAAACAATTAGAGCTGTCCAGGTGTGCAGGTAGTGAAACTGAAAATAATCAAGCCAGGTTTGCAGGTAGTGAACTGAAAATAAACAAGCCAGGTATACAGGTAGTGAACTGAAGCGCAGGATGTCAGCAGGCTCAGGCACTTAGGTATGGGCAAGGGTGATGGAGGAAGCGGGGTAGTCCAGTGGGAGCTAGGAGCTGACAGGCAGACTGGCAGACAGAGAATTCACAGGAACAGGAAAGCACAGAGAACTCCCTCTCAGCTAGGCTGAGATACACGTTGCACTGGCAAAGAAGGAAGGCACTGACCCTTCCTAAATACCCCATGCCGTGTTGTTACTGGCCGGAGGGAACATGTGACTCACCAGGATTGGCCAGCCGCATCACATGGCCAGAAGGCAAGATGGCGGCGCCCATGCCAAACGGAACGGAGACGCCGCCAGGCCTCACCAGCGCAGAGTGACAACAGGGCCGCACAACAACGCGCGCAGCCAAAGCCCCCCGCCAGACACCAGCTCCGCCACCAGACAGCCCGCGCCACAATGACCTCACAGGTAACACCCGCCTAGCGCCATGCTGAAATACCCTGGCCGTGACACTTGTCATATCCAAAGTCCTTTAGATGTTTGTCTTGCGCAGTTCCCTCTGAACCATACACATAAATGATCCATTAGTACCTGCCTGCCGGCTTTAAATAGCATCAGCTGTAGGCTCACAGGAATTAAATCTTTTTGAACTATGTTTGTTCTCATTTATCTCTGTTCCAGCTGGCAGGCTTCTGTTTCCTCTGGTGAGATATCCACTGCTATCCCTAAAATACAAAGAAGCCCTGCATAGAAAGTACATACAGTATGTTCTTATAAATGACTGAGTGGTCAAATAAATATGAAGCTGTTCATATTAAACTGGACAATCATAGTATGCTTTAATTGAAAATTAACAGATATAGTTGAGATTTTAGATATTACACAGCACTTTACATATAATATTTAATCATTTGCATAAATCCCTGCCCCAGTGGAGCTGACAGTCTATATTCCTTACCTACAGACATCACATACTCAGGGGTTAGTTTTGTCACATGTCAATAATCATACCAGCAAATGTTTGGAATGTGGCAGCAAACTGGCGCATGTGGAGGAAAACCAATGCAATCCAACCTCCACACTTGTCACAACATTTAATCATAAAATATTAGATACAGTTGGCGTTTCGCATGAATCCATGTGAATCCATGGTTTATTGTCGATTGGTTGCCATCCTACTTTATGTGTCTCTTAAACTGGGTACACACTGGAGCAATATTGTCCCAATATGTTGTTTCCAGCCAAAAGGGAATGACATATCAGCCTGATCGTTCCATGTGTATGCCCAATTTGTGTGCTCCCATGGTCGTTAGCGATATCTTCCGGTCAGCTGTCCTACATGGCCAACCGGATGATACCGCATGCAGCGCTGTGCAAGGTAATGAAGGATGGAACAAGGGATTGTTCCATCCTAATTACATTGTTCTGATGTGTACCTGCGGATATATGTCAGCCCGTAGACCACCATATCGTCCTTGTACACATCGCTCCAGTGTGCACCCAGCTTGACTCTTTCCAAGTAGAAGATTTTGTGATGAGTATGTCCCCAATGGTCTTACTGGTAATGAACACATATCTTTATGGTGGCAGCACTGCTCTTTCATGGGAAACTAATTGTTAGCAATGTGTACAATGTTTTAATTATAATATTTGTAGAAATATATGGACAAATTTGTAATTATGCAGATTATTCTTCAAATTATTCATGTGGCTTCTCCTTTCTACCCACATTCATTATATGCATACATTCTCATGTAACTATTCATTATATTTTAATAATTACCCCACCTTGGCATATTTTCTGTTGTTCAAGTCTCTCACCTGACTTGAGCTACTCAATCTCCTGCCCTTACCATCTGCCCTTCATCAATTCCTCATTCTGGGACAGGAATTTGGATGGTGCCAACACTTCTAGGTCAATGGACCACTGGTATTATGCTATTTGTTGGAGAGCTTTCATATGAAAAATATGCAAGTGTGGATATGTGATATTGGTCAACAACATATTAATTATAAAAATAATTTTTTGCAAGTGAGCGGAAGGTGCCTTTGGAGAATTGTAGGTCAGATTCAACCAAATAGCACTTAAATATAAGGACACCTAAAAATGCAACTGAGTGCTGAAGGACTATTAGTTTTGTGCTAAGTTAGGGATGTTAAGTATGTAATGCATCTTTCTAAATTTGCTTATGTAAGAAAGTATAAATTGCTTTTATAATGGGAAAAAAAACTTTCATCCCCATTACGGGAAATAACATCCATTCTCAAACGACTTTCCTAAGCCCTGTTATCTGTAAAAACACGCTATGTTCAAAGAAACTAGCACTAAGCAAATGTACTCCCATGCTGAGAGCCAAATGTTAGCAGTGTTAAAAAGAGGTGGCAGAGCAATAAGAGGGATTATGAAAGTATTTAATGTAGCTGAGTGCAAAGGTGCAGCGTCTTTACACAACATAATCTTATAATGGCATGATAATAATTACATTAATCATAATGAGCTCGTTTGGCTGTTGCATGTTTAAATTACGTGACTGAGCAAGAATGCTTCAGTGCTTTGTTACTAATTGGTGTCCATTCAGCAGAAATGAACATTTGAAATAATATCCCAGGACAGTGTTGTACAGTGAAAAACTGACACACAGATTATTCTCTATTAAGAGTCTTCTTACAGGGGAAAATTTTCCCCAAAGATTTATAGAATTGTTGTACAATCATTTTAGAAAACACAATATAACAGACCCATTTCTGCAGTACTGTACATTCACATCCCAAAGGTGATCACGTACATAAATAGCTTTTGATTCTATCCCAGTTGACCTTTAACCCTTTGCCATGATAACATAAACACACGCACAACGTTTCCAATCAAATATCCTGGCAAATCCTACAACTTTGGGAACATGTTCAGCACTCAGTAAATTACCTGAATATAAGGGCTCTTTAAGAACAACCTAATTTCTCTACATATTTGCATTAATTAGTATAAGTTGGCAAAGCTTGTTTGACTTTGGTAATGTGAACTATTGAGGGAGCTATATTAAACCTTCTAAAGAGGACAAGTGGAAAAGTTGCAAGTTGCAACCAATCAGCTTTAAGTTCTACCTATTATTTATCAAGTACAGTCTATAAAATGGTAGGTAGAAGCTGATTGGTGGAAATCGGCAACTTATCCTCCTGTCCTCTTTATAAGGATACATTTCCCAGATCATGTTATTAAAAACAACAGTGCCTCCAGTGGCCACCTTATTCAATAATGTCTAAGCATCTTTCAAACATAGGAGTGAACCCTTGTTTTAATGTTTTAACAGAGGCTACCAATATGTGAACTGTGCCTAAATTCAGAGCCGGCCCTAGGCATAGGCATTATAAGCAAATGCCTAGGGGCGACTGGAATCCCAGGGGCATCTGACGGCTCTGCTGCATCACACCCGCACCGCCCGCTCTCCGCAAAGCACCCACCCGCACCGGAACCATTGACCGATGAGAATGATTGTGAGTGTGATTGACTTGAGCAGCCTGCTAGTGCTGGGGCTGACTGTAGGGGGAGCTGCAGCAAAAACGTGCAGCCCCTCCAAGGCAGCCCTCCTATCATTCTGCATGCTGCTGATCCTGAGGGCTTGCTGCCGGCGCCGAGTGACACCTGTCATTTAGTGAGTCCTTCTCCTTCCCCAGCGCTCTGGAGCTGCACTGCAAGTGAGTACCAGTGTGTAGTGCCAGCGGGGGTGGAAGGTGCCTGCGGGGGCGGGAGATGACTTTTGCATCTGTTGTATTTATTTGTCTAAGGCTCTCTGTATTTGAAAGAGGTGTATGTATGTGTGTCTGTGTAGGCTTTGTTAGGGTGTGTGAGTATGTGTCAGCGTGTGTGCATCTGTGTCAGCGTGTGTGCGTCTGTGTCAGCGTGGGTGCATCAATGTGTCAGCTTGTGTTCATCTGTGTCAGCGTCTGTGTATCTGTGTCAGGGTGGGTGCGTCTGTGTCAGCGTGTGTGCGTCTGTGTCAGCATCGGTGCATCTGTGTCACCGTGTGTGCGTCTGTGTCAGCGTGTGTGCGTCTGTGTCACCGTGTGTGCGTCTGTGTCAGCGTGTGTTTATATGTGTCAGTGTGGGTGCGTCTGTGTCAGCGTGTGTGTATATGTGTCAGTGTGGGTGCGTCTGTGTCAGGGTGGGTGCGTCTGTCTCAGCGTGGGTGCGTCTGTGTCAGCGTGGGTGCATTTGTGTCAGTGTGGGTGCATCTGTGGATGCGTCTGTGTCAGCGTGTGTGCGTATATGTCAGCGTGGGTGTATTTGTGTCAGCGTGGGTGTGTCCGTGTCAGCGTGGGTGCGTCTGTCAGCGTGTGTGTATATGTGTCAGTGTGGATGCATCTGTGTCAGTGTGGGTGTGTCTGTGTCAGCGTGTGTGTATATGTGTCAGCGTGGGTGCGTCTGTGTCAGCATGTGTGTATATGTGTCAGCGTGGGTGCGTCTGTGTCAGCGTGAGTGTGTCTGTGTCAGCGTGTGTGCATATGTGTCAGCGTGGGTGCGTCTGTGTCAGCGTGGGTGCCTCTGTGTCAGTGTGTGTGTATATGTGTCAGCGTGGGTGCATCTGTGTCAGCATGTGTGCGTCTGTGTCAGCGTGGGTGCATCTGTGTCAGCATGTGTGCGTCTGTGTCAGCGTGGGTGCGTCTGTGTCAGCGTAGGTGTCTCTGTGTCAGCGTGTGTGTATATGTGTCAGTGTGGGTGTGTCTGTGTCAGCGTGTGTGTATATGTGTCAGCGTGGGTGCGTCTGTGCCAGCGTGGGTGCATCTGTGTCAGCGTGGGTGCCTCTGTGTTAGTGTGTGTGTATATGTGTCAGCGTGGGTGAATCTGTGTCAGCATGTGTGCGTCTGTGTCAGCGTGGGTGCGTCTGTGTCAGCGTGGGTGCGTCTGTGTCAGCGTGGGTGTATCTGTGTCAGCGTGGGTGCATCTGTGGGTGTGTTTATGTCAGGATGGGTGCATCTATGTCAGCGTGTGTGCGTATATCAGCGTGTGTGCTTCTGTGTCAGCATCTGTGTCGGAGTGGGTGCATCTGTGTCAGCATGTGTGCGTATATGTCAGCGTGTGTGCGTATGTGTCAGCGTGTGTGTGTATATGTCAGCGTGTGTGCGTATGTGTCAGCGTGTGTGCATATATGTCAGCGTGGGTGTATCTGTGTCAGTGTATGTGTCTGTGTCCATCAAATACACAGGATAGTGTATAGATCCCCTGCAGTATTTGTACCTGGGAGTGACGTGCAGTGATGGTGGAAGTACAGTACCATGCCCATACAGTCCACAAAAAGAAGAAATTTGTTCGCTCGCCACAGGTTTTTATTCCCCCTCTATGGCCACGTGGATACTAGGGAATGACGTTGGACAGTAATTGATGTCGTCAGGGTACAAATACTGAGAGATGACGTGGGGGGGGGGCAGATGATGGTGTGACTGAGAGACGATGCAGGAGGGGGAAGCGATGGTGTGCTAACAGACGACTCAGGGGGAGATGGTGTGGCTGAGAGACACTGGGGGCCGGAAGTTACACAAGGGGCACACAACTGGGTGAACCGCTGTTGTATGATGATGACCTTATTAATATTCCTACACAAACAGACATCTTCCGGACGATGTGACCTACATGAATAGTGAATACCGACTGAAGACGCCATCTTCCAGGGAAGATACATTTCCACATTGTGAGAAACCACAAGGTAAGGTGCATATGGAAAGGAATGTTCACAGAGTGACGAGAAATGGGTGGCATGTCTTGTTTGCACGCCCCATTTAAAGTGACCACGCCCCTTCTGTTATATGACCGTGCCCATTTTTTTGATGCGCGCCTTCGCCGCTCAAATATTTTTGCCTTATCTATGTGTGTGTATGTTTGTGGGGTGGGGGGCTGGGGGGGCGCCGTTCTTCTTCTTGCTCTGGCTCCCCTAGTTACGCCACTGCTATGGGGGTATTACTACTGTATATGGGCACTACTACAGGGGCATTACTATGGGAGTACTACTGTAGGAGCATTACTATGGGGGTATTACTACTATATATGGGCACTACTACAGGGGTATTACTATGTACGTATATATATGTATATATATATATATATATATATATATGCATATATATATATATGTGTCTGTAGAGGTAGGGGGCACCAGTCAAAATTTTGCCTAGGGCATCAAATTGGCAAGGGCCGGCTCTGCCTATATTTTTGTATTCTTGAGCATAGAGCTTGACTTTGTACTCTTATATCCTTTCATGGCAGCCATTTTCCTTTCTCTAAGATGCATCCTATCAACTTAATAAGGACCAGTGACATCTCGGAGGCAAAACTGCAGCCTCCATATTATGTTGTTGGTCAATGCCCTTTACGCCAAAACCAATAAGGAATCTTATTTTGTTTTAACCCCTCAATACATTATAGACATTTGAAAACGTATGTTCACTTACATAAAAAAAAACTATTTAGGCAAACATAAATATAAATAAAATGGCTCATCCTTGGTGTATATGCAAAAACCCAGGAAAACAGTATATAAGATAAGCTCAGAAAAGTTATGCTCCCATTACTGAAATGTAACTAACAAGAGTGAAAAGCTATTTGTGCAACATGTTTGAACACCCATTGAATGCAGGTGAATAACATAGTTGGGGAGTCCATGTACTGTGACCCTCTTCCTTTGGTGCTACCTCATTTGGAAAGTAGCTTAGTTTGGATTCAGGAGCTCTTACAAGCATTTAGAGATGATCCAATGCAGAGATGATCCAATCCTTCAAATTTGAATTGTGACTGTTTTACCTAATTGAATCACAAAATGTGTTACTTCCTGTAAGACATGTATATTCATCAAACTTCATCACCAAAAAAGCTATCATTCTCTCTCTCTGGTGGAATAAATATAAATAGGAACTACTGTAAGGTTTTTTCTACAATTGTTTTTCAGCTTTAGCTCTTTAAATCTGTTTCTGCTATGTGCAAAGTTAATATATCAAATTGGACTAAACTAAGTCTGTTGGTTATAGTAAAATAACTTCAAGCAATTATTCCTACCACTATATTTATAGAGTAAAAGGCACCTTAGAAAAGAAACTATTCAGACACAGTTGGCATAAAGTAAATTAATTTAATTTCAACCACCCTTATTGCACTATTTATTGAATATAAAGAGCCATTTACAATATAATGACATAGGGCCTGATTCAGACCCACTCGCGAGCGGCTGTCCTGGGAGGGAGCTCCGTCGTGCGCATGCGCCAGACGCGACGAGCGAAGGACAGCAAGCCGGCCCACTGACATCACTAGTGATGTCAGTGGGAGTGATTTTGGCTCTGATAGAGCCAAAATCACTCCGGGCCTTGCGGTTGAAAACCTCAACCGCAGGCTCCGGCTCGCAGTGGCGATGGTCGCGATGGTCACGACCATCGCGGCCATCAAACTGCACGCTCGTATAGCCTGTCTGTGGTGACCCACAGCTATACGAGCGTCCAGGAGGACGCTCCATAATTAAGGAGGGCGGCCCTCATTCAGAGCGTGCGCTCTGCTCAGAGCGTCCGGCTCTGAATGAGGGCCATAGTTTTCTAGAACTTAGTATATTAAAAGATTTTGAACTAAGTGCCTGATTCAGCACGGATCGCAGCTGCGTAATCACACGCAATGAAGCTGCATGCTGAATCGGGCCCTAAAGCTATTGCTGTGTTTATTACAGTGAAAAAGAAACATTTATAAGTGATAAATTGAGATGATTTAGTGTAACTTAAAATAAACTATATTAAAATAATTTGAACCACAGCCTCTGTGGTGTGTGTTTGTATGGAAAGAAGGTGCTTATACATCAGGCTGTTTAAGGGGTCAGTTAATGCAAACTATATTGTTATCTTCTGAAGCACAACTACTGTGATATCAAATTTAGTTTACAAATATGGAAAAACTGAAACTGTAAACAAATTATGTACATTTCAGGTGAATATTCTGCATGATGAGTATATGGAATTAAATGCCAAAGTTCTGGGCAACATCGTCACTATTGCTGAATAGACCCCTTAAAGTATTAAGAATTTGGTTAAACATTACCCGACAAGCATCCACTCCCATTGTGGTATTTGTTTTATTAACAGGGGTATTTCTAGAATGCTCACTAAGCACCAGACCAGACCTACAATGCTTTTTTCAGCAAAACACATAATGATATGTTACAGATACAGTACTATGTAGGACACTAAATTGATCTCCTCACCTTAGTGTTGTATTTGTTAAATGAAGAACAAATGGCCATTTAGCAATTTATAATTTAAAGCTCAAGAACTGTAATATATAATTAATATTTAATTAGATTTAATATGTGAATATGTTGCAACTTGATAACAACAAGTAACAAGTTCTAGATAAGTACCAATTTTCAAAGCTTAATATATACAGGAGCACAAAGTGCCATGCTGACATCAACCAGCCTTGGCTTCTAAAGTATTCAGCTTTACAGATCTTAATGTAAGTGGAATTATCCTCTAAGTAAATGTATCATGTACCTCCCATAGAGCCACAGGATGATCTGACTTACACAGACCAGCCCTCTCCCATGACCCTGTGATAAAGATTATGACAAGAACAAGGCTCTACAAGGTGAGTAATGGATTTGCAGATGTCAAATGCCACATTAAAATTCCATTGAAAGTGAATGTTTTACAGTCTCCCTAATCTGAACATCTAAACATATACTTTTTTTTGCCTCTCTTTATTTTCTTAAAATAGATATAAACTAATGTAAAAAGATACTGTGATGGAAAAACCCACATGAACCAATGGGTAGCCTATACAATGCAGTAAGACCTGCTTATTAGTCAAATGAGTATATTTTATCATAATATCATTCAATCAAATGTCTTTTAATCTCCCGGATAAATCAATGACATTTCTAGAAGTGTTTAGTGTACATCACATCACATATACATCACTTATGCATGCACAGGATGTTCTACATGTGCCTGCAACTCATGCCTCTCAAGAAATGGCAATATTAAATGGGATGTCTAAAACAAAGCTAAGCATGGTCACTTCCAGCACATCACTTACAATCTCTTTTGTGCAAACTTTGATTTGTAGCTTGTCGGAGGCAGGTATAATCAAGGCGTATTAAGAGAGGAGGGAGCCCTAGTGCGTCCTATGCCAGGGCCCCCTCCTCTCTAGTCGGTGCCGCATGGAGTAGACTCTGGCTTTTCACCAGTCTACTGCGCGTACACTCAGTGACCATTTTGCATGCCAGAGTCTACTGCGCGAACACTCAGGGACCATTTTCCCTGCCAGAGTCTACTGCTCGTACACTCAGCGGCCATTTTCCCTGCCAGAGTCTACTGCGCATACACTCAGCGACCATTTTCCCTTCCAGAGTCTACTACGCATACGCTCAGCGACCATTTTCCCTGCAATTCATTTGTTACCGTGTATGCGTAAATTGCTGGGAAAAAAGGCTGCCACGTAATTTTCCCAGTGATGTGTGCTGTGCTGCCAACATGGGACTCCAAAGAGGTAGGTATTAAAAAACATGAGTGCAGTGTGGGCCCCCCTGGACCCTGGAGCTTGTGTTCACTGCACATCCTACATCCATTATAGATACACCACTGGGTATCAGAGCCGTAACTATACATTTTGGTGCCCTGTGCCAGAAAGCACATTGGCGCCACCCTCATTTTTCAAAGGGACATAATGCAGCTAAAAATGGGCCATGGCTTCATGGGGAAGGGCCAGGAAAGAGATTGGAGAGGCCGGGAGATGCTGGGGATGAAATAAGAGGAACCTACAAGCAAGAATGATAATTAACAGAAATTTGACAGGTCCAAACAGCACCCCCTGACCTGTAATGCCCACTACCCTAGCTACGGCCCTGCTGGGTATAATATACTTTATGGGAAATGTGAAGGTATTGGTAATAGGAACTGATTGGAAATCCCCCCATACACTCATATACATACATACATACATACAGACATACATATTATATAAAAAGACTCTAAGCCTGATTCAGGGCCGGACGCTCTGACCAGAGCGCTCGCTCTGAATCAGGGCCCTCCTACCTAAAAATGGAGCGGCCTCCTGGCCGCTCACATAGCTGTGGGTGACCACCCACAACTTATGCGAGCGGCCAAAAAGATGGTCTCCATGGTCATGATGGCCATCGGGCTTGCGACAAGACCCTGCGGTAGGGTCTCGCTGCCGCAAGCCCAGGAGTGCTTTTGGCTCTATCAGAGCCAAAAGCACTCCCACCTGCATCACTAGTGATGTCAGTGGGGCCGGACCCAGACGGTAGGCGTTCCCATGGGAACGCCTCCGTCTGGGCAGCAATGCCCCCGGCATACCCACCAAAGGGGGCGTGCTGTCACTCACCATCGACGGCACGCCCCCTTTGGTGCGAGACCCATAACGATAGCTTGGCTGTCGCTATGCGGGTCTTGCGCATGTGCACGACGGAGCTCCCTCCGTCGTGCGCATGCGCATTAGGGCACCATCGACCCGCTTGCGAGCGCTCAGCGCTCGCAAGCGGGTCTGAATTAGGCCCTCTGTTCCTCTGCTGCAGATATACATATATGCAAACCCTTTACTATAGTAGCATCAGTATAATGTCTCATGCTAGTTGATTATTGCTAGGTCCCCTGAGCTGGTGCAAATCCTTCTTTCTTAATTGTTTTGGTCATCTCTAGTTATGTACAGCCTAACAATATTATCCTAGTCATCATCTCTAACACACCTTCAGTGAAGCCTCTCACAGAGATCTCTAGTTGTTTTGTGGGGAGACAAAACTGAACACCCATTATTATTTTCAGTCTCTGCCTCTTGAAAATCTCAGCGATTCCACTTTACTTTGTTGATATTTTTCAGAATTACATCATACTGAACTACTCTCCCAGAACCTGAGGGGGGCTACAGATTTTTCACGTACCTCACCCCCACCCCCACACCCTAGTGAAGTGGGCAGAATGGGGAGAATTTTCCCGGAGAACGGCAGTCCACGAGTGGGGGTCGAGCCTAATGGAGTGATTCTATGAGAATTGTGTCATTTGACCCCGCCCCCTATTTAAATATCTGCCATTCACAGCATTTTACAGCAAGAAGGTCGATGGTCTGGCCTCGACCCCATTGCCGCCCATCTGCATCTCCTCTGTGGGCTTCTCCCGGAGAATAAGGCAAGTATGACTTCCATAAACTATTTTTATAAGGATGTTCCTAATCTTTATATACAGTATATTTTGCTTAGGAATCAATATTGTGTGCGCTATATAAATAACTGGTAATAAATAAATAAATATGGCTCAGTACTGTAAGGTACAAGGCATCCAAAATAATTACTTTTCTTTTCTTGCTTTAAATTCCAACTTTTACCTTCTTATTCATATATGCGAATATAAAAATGTCCACGGCTAATGTTTCAAAGCGTAACATAACAGCCCTATGCCCACCCAATTATGTTGCGGCTTATTGCATTATTAATTCAGGCCGCTGACTGTGGTGGAGGAAAATATGTAGAAAATTTTCTGTAACGATGTCAGATCTTGACAGTTTTTTTTCTTTCCTGAGTACACATTATAGATCAGTCAAGTGGAGTGCAGAGGAAGTGCACCACGGAATGGACTAGCAAGGATGAACAGAAGTTACCATTAAACAAGACCAGCAAATCCTCCAAGGTCTAAGAAGTGCCAATTAGTGTTGTAGCTTAGAGTACAGTATCTGCTGTTGTGAACTTGATGGTAAAAATAGATTTGCATGCTATAAATGGAAGAGAGATTGAACGTATAGTGTCAGAGAGTGCACCCTTATTTAGCTGAAAGACGGCTGAGCTATTGTTGCTATCAACATTGACAGATTTCATCACAACAATATATAACCTGCACAAATGGCCTGGCCTCATATAGCGGTTACTCATCCTTTGCTGTGCTACTCTAAAGGAAAAAAAATAATTTAGGGATTTCATTATATGAAACCACCTTATTCTATGTGGCAGAAAAAAGTATATATATATATACATATATATATATATATATATATATATATACATTCAGATCTGCATGTGTAAACAATCTGGTATGGCAGAGATGAGACTCCTTTAAGCATTAATTATCTACTTTAAGAGCGGTTTCTTGAGCAAATCGTACAGCAAATAGCCTTCTGAGGCATAAACCCTTATCTCCATTAAACAGAAATATGTGTTTTTTATGCCAATAACCGTGGTAATGTGGTAAATTATTGATAGGGTCTGAACTATTTTATGGCTAATTATAAAAATAATGAGCTGCTCATCAAAGTAACTTAATGTTTGAACTCTGCTTTAGAAAGAGGAAACTGTCCTTATATCTCACAGTTTACACATTCGCCTGAACATCACAGGGATACTGTCTGAGTGTGAGATAGAGGCGACCATGCTGGAGATGATAGTGCTGTCACACATTCTCTACAATGCTGTATAGGTTGATAATAATAATACAGGAAAACTTTTGTTTTCACATTTTTATCTGAAGAAGACATGGTCCTGTCAAACATGGTTTGGAAGTAGAGTTTAACTCTATACAATTTGGTAACATTTATAGGTAAACATATTTAGAAAATGTATGATACGTCTAGATTATGAAAGTAAGAGCTTTCTAAATATATATATATATATATATAATATATATATATATATAATATATATATATATACCCTACCCCAAAGCTAACCCCAACTCCCGCAGCTTAACCCTAATCATACAGTCTAACCCTAACCCTCCCCCTAGTGGCTAACCATAACCCTTCCCCTAACCCTAATACTCACCGTCAGGATCGCAGTCATCAGGATTGTGAAGCTGGTATACTGACTGCTGTCAGGATTCCAGCGCCGAGATTCTGACCGCTGGCATTATCGACTACATGCCGTTCTCATAACTCATAACTGACACCACTGACAGGATTATTGTGCCCGTCTACATGGGATGCAGTCCAATGGCCATGGGTGAAGCCCACTTGACTGTGGTCTGGATTCAATTGAAGCAGTGAGTTTTATGATGGGTACACACTGTCCCATATATCATTCGTACAGCCAGTTAATACACCTGATATATATCAACAGTCTGTGGCCAATCCGTCGGCCAAGTTTGTACCCAGCATTAGACAACTCACTGAACACACACATGACATTGAAATACAGCAGGCACCAGGTCAGAAATAGTGGGCCTGATTCAGAGATGTTTGGTAAAGTCACTGCCGATGCATTTTTGTACCCAGCATCTGTGCAAAAATATTCAAAAGCCGCAGGAGGCATCTTGTGTAAAAAATGCAAACCGCTGGCTTCTGTAATCCACTGACTGCGTCTAAAGATGCAGGATCAGATCCACTGCGTGAACTTTGGATGGTCATTGGACATCTGAGTAACCCTCAGGTTACTCAGGATGTCCAGCAAAGCCATACTGCCGGGGCCAGCGAAACTGCGACCAAGGATGCAGCTACTAACATCATCATGCCCAGAAACGCGTCCGACACACCCCTGCTTTCTGCAATGAGCCACTTCCCCTCACCCAAATGGCCGCAGACTGTCACTCACCCGACGTCTGCAGCTGCACTGTGTCCGGCACCAGATCTGCACATGAGCAATGCGGCTCCTGCACATCTGCAGATCATAGAGAAATGGCAAACTGCGTAAAAATCTATTCAGTGGACAACTCTGAATTAGGCCCAGTATCAGGATTCACAGCACTCCGGTCACATAAAATATTCATGGAATTGAATGGAGCACATATGATACCACAGATTTTAGTGCGGTACCAAGATGGTGTAGTTTGTGAGGTAAGAGAAAATGACTCCTATTTGTTCTAAGGGGACATTTTAATATTCCCAGTGACAGCTCATGGACAGTATTAAGAGTAAAACACAGTTTTATATACAGTAGCTGGCACTGGGCTGTAAATATAATGGGTTATGTGACAATAACAAGGTAGTGGACCAGGGACATTGTACATAAGATATATAAAAAAGAACTATTCAGTATGTGTAGAACACAGCTCACTTGTCACCTACTGTCAATGTGAAGAATGGTTACTTCTACTGTAAATGTTTTTGGCTTGAATTAGGGATTTTATAAATCTACAAACTAGAGAATGTATGCTGAATGTGCAAGTTGGAAAGCCATTACACTGTGTCAGCTGTGAACCTGTCACTCAGGACTAGATCTATCAAAGGGTAAAATGCGTAGATGTTTGATGCGGTCCCACAGTACAGCAGTCCCCAATAGGCTTCTATGGGGCTGAATCTTTCTGGAGTTTGTGCCCACTAGATACTGTAAATCAATCATTAGATTGCATTGGCTATGGCTTCTTTTAGTAAAATTTCCCAGATCCCTCTCCACTACTGGTCGCTTGCGCCATCCACAGGCCAATGGCTGCCCATGAGCATTTCTACCGCTGTATCAGAAATCCCAAAGTAACTACATCACCAGGACAGCTATATAATGGTAGAGCTGCTCTGACAAGAAGAGAATACATGCGAGGGTAATAAAATGCCGGTATGCTGCCAATAAAAAAGGGAAATGGTCACAAGATTATTTTAATGAAAGATAAGTTTTCTGTTGTATGGGTGGTAAGCTAAGGTCACTATGTAAATACTATCCTTCAAAAATGATGGACTCTGTTATGTTATTTAAGGAATACAAGAGGCTTCATTTAGAGTTGCACAAAAAGGGCCTAATTTTGAGTCAGATGTAAAGGCAACCAGATTTAGGCCCTCATTCAGACCTACTCGCGAGCGGCTGTCCGCTCGCAAGTGGGTCGATGGTCCGCACTGCACATGCGCATGACGGAGGGAGCTCCATCGTGCGCATACGTGAAATGCGCCGAGCGAAGGACTTTCCTTCGCTCTGAGTTTCTCATCAAAGGGGGCGTGCTGTCGATGTTGACTGACAGCACGCCCCATTAGGTGGGCGCGCCGGGTGCGTGCCTGCCAGACGGAGGCGTTCCCAAGGGAACGCCTACCGTCTGAAGCCGGCCCCACTGACATCACTAGTGATGTCAGTGGGAGTGATTTTGGCTCTGATAGAGCCAAAATCCCTCCTGGCCTTGCGGTTGAGAAACTCAAAGATTATTTTAATGAAAGATAAGTTTTCTGTTGTGTGGGTGGTAAGCTAAGGTCACTATGTAAATACTATCCTTCAAAAATGATGGACTCTGTTATGTTATTTAAGGAATACAAGAGGCTTCATTTAGAGTTGCACAAAAAGGGCCTAATTTTGAGTCAGATGTAAAGGCAACCAGATTTAGGCCCTCATTCAGACCTACTCGCGAGCGGCTGTCTGCTCGCAAGTGGGTCGATGGTCCGCACTGCGCATGCGCACGACGGAGGGAGCTCCGTCGTGCGCATGCGCGAGACGCGCCGAGCGAAGGACTTTCCTTCGCTCGGAGTGTCTCATCAAAGGGGGCGTGCTGTCGATGTTGACTGACATCATGCCCCCTTTGGTGGGCGTGCCTGCCAGACAGAGGCGTTCCCAAGGGAATGCCTACCGTCTGAAGCCGGCCCCACTGACATCACTAGTGATGTCAGTGGGAGTGATTTTGGCTCTGATAGAGCCAAAATCGCTCCTGGCCTTGCGGTTGAGAAACTCAACCGCAGGCTGTTGCTCGCAGTTTCCATGGTCGCGATGGTCAAGACCATCGCGACCATCATCCTGCACGCTCGTATATGCTGTGGGTGGTGACCCACAGCTATACGAGAGTCCAGGAGGATGCTCCATATTAATGGAGGTGGGCCCTGATTCAGAGCGAGCGCTCTGGTCAGAGCGTCCGGCTCTGAATCAGGGCCTTACTACCTTATGCTAATGCGAGTAATAGGCCCCGTACATCAGGCAACTATCAGGGCAATTCCCTGTTCTGCCGATGCCGGGGGACTGGAAAAATCCAACATGCTGGACAATCTCGATTCCCGAAAATGGTCTCCAGTTTACTGACGGATCACCAATCATCGATGTACACCGGATCGGATCAGCATTGGCAGAAAGGGAAATCGGGCCATAGATGTATGGAACACATTACTGTATGGCTTCATGAATATGGTCACACTACCCACTGTATGCCGATAGCAGCCGCAACTGTTATCATTAATATAACACTTACCCTATGATCGGTGCAGCAGAGCTGTCAGAAGCGTCCCCTATCTGTATGTATGCCTCAAACCAGCACGGAAATCGTTCACAAGGTAGACACACCCTTACCATACCAAAATGCCCATTTGATAGATGGGGAGTCCCCGGCCACGCATAGAGTGAACCATCCAATCTTGTCACATATTCATGCTTTGATGTAACATTGCTCGTCGTAGCATTATTTTATTTGACTCCTTTTGGGATTTCATCTGCCCTATTTGCCCCTGAACTAAATTGGAAATATTACTAAGACCTTCCAGTTTGCCAGTCTAGGAAACAATTGCTGCTCACACCAATCACAAAAAAAGCTATCCATGCCCATCAATTCTAGATTAGAGGTGGGGGTAAGTAAGGGCACAGGAGCCCCTCCAGGTTACTTACGGCTCACTGCTGCATCAGCCATACTCAATTTAAAGACTCAGGCAGCTCAGACTCTCAAGGGGCTCCCTTGGACTAGGGATGGGCCTTTATTCCTGGTGTTTCTTTAGCAACAATACTGTATTTCCTCTTGTTTCGAAACAGTACCCTTCCCGGTATACACTGGGTGATATATCAGGTGGATTGATTTTAAATTTAACAGATATCTTTAAGTGCCACCAAGCAGGGCCGGTGCTAAGATACTCGCCACCCAGAGCTGTCCTGTCTCCCCCTCCGCTTCTCTCCCTGCGCCCTCCCCCTGAGTTAATACTAATAACGCCAATGGGTGGGTAGAGAGCGGGATCTTTCCGGAGCTGGCCCTGGCACCCTTGTGCAGTTGCACACACAGAACGTGCCTCGAGACGGCCCTGCTACGAAGCTGCTTTTTTCCTACCCACCACAGGGCCTAATTCAGAGATGAACGCTGTAGCACAGTCGCTGGGTCTTTGTATGCAGAGGCTGTGTTACAATATGCAAAAACCTCAAAAAGATGTCTTGAGTAATAAGACGCCTACTGCCAGCTTCGCTGATCTGACGCTGCGTCCAGAGATTCAGTCATCAGATAAACTGCGTAAACATTAGTCATATGAGTGAGCCAAATGACTCGAATCTAATTAAATTGTGTCATATTGGCTCTGCCTCCTCCATATTGACCCACGAATCATGGCAAAATTACAGCGAGGGGGGGGCTTAAGAACACGTTGCCTGTACTCCAGTCTGTCAGGGGGGTTTCTGGGTACTCAGAACCCCCCCCCTTCCCCCCTGCATGCACTGCTGTTGTTACCATAAATGGAGTGCCTGCTCTACAGACAACATTCCGAAATGGAGGACATAGTTTGCCTGTAGTGCTTCAGTAGAGCTCTATGAAAGCTCATTCATACTAGCAAGCTGACTGTCTTGTCTACAGTATACTGTTTATATAAAAGCAAATATCCTGACTGACTCATCAATGCCCTACCCAAACCCCTGGAACTAGAAACATGTAATTCGAGGAGTATATGCCTTCCATGACATCTACTTAGCAGGGATTTTTTGATATTCAACTCCTAAGGGGCTAAAAAGGACTAAAATGTTTCCCCTCCTGTGCAGTGTCCAGACTGACTGACTTATCAACACCCTGACCAAAGCCCTTGACCTAGAAACATTACATTAAAGGGATGATGTAAGCACCCATTATGCAGGGATTTTTCAAAATTTGATCCCTTAAGGTGGTGAAAAGTGGTCAAATGTTTCCTCTCTATCAAGGTGTGACTGAGGACCTCATTCAGATGCGGTCGCACGGAGCGAATGGACGTAGCGAGTGATGTTTTTTTCAACTGTGCATGCGTGTACCTGGCAGTGCGCGTGCACAAGCCTGTGTTCCCGACCGCAATCCTCTTGCTCGCTAGTCACTACGAGGTCGTAGCTGTGATTGACATTTCGTGCCGTTTGTGGGTGGTAACAGGGGAAGGTGCTTGTGAACAGGTGTGTGATGGTGCGTACGCAGGCGTGGTTGACCTTAAAAAGGGCGTTTTAAGGGCGTGCATATATTACTGAGCGAGTCATCACACACGTCATCTCGTTGCAATAACGACGCTACTGCTCGCAGAGCTAAGGGTAGCCCAGGGTCTACCTTAAGCATTGCGAGTGCTGGTGATGGTTACTGCCTCAACCGATGTTTGTAGGCAATTGACAATGTAACAGGTGTTAATCGTGCTGACGTAGGTTGCCGCCTGCGACCGACTCTGAATTAGGCCGTAGAGATAGGAGGTGAGCTTTCATTGTTGTGGGTGTTTCCGCGCTTACGATGTGCTTTGCGACTGAGCGCTCGTTTTGCATATTCTCGGTCACTTTGGGTGCTACCGATCACTCCCGAGCGACCGCCTCTGAATGAGGTCCTGAGTCTCTGATTCTGTATAGAAAGTGCTACAATGTAGCGGCCACAGCTTTTTTCACCCCAAGTTCCATTGTGATTCATATACAGACTCAGGTGCACACAGGTTTACAAGTGTCGCACATCAAATTAATCAGCACAGTTTGCTGGTGTGTCCTAGTTGCATCTTATATGTATTTTCACCAAAAAAGATGCCTGACGCTAGCAGATTGCATGGGACCTGGCGGCTCACTCACGACAGGTAAGTTGCGCAGCGTGGCATATTGAGGCTAAATATATGAGGGCACATCTGTATTGCCAGGTGTGATGAGCAGTTTAATCACTGCAGCACAGTTATGATACTTTTCTCATTCCTGCAATGGTACTACAAGTCTCAGCATGGTAGCGCCTCTTATTATGTTTAAAATTAGGGTGTGCAGTCCTACCCCCTCCTCTGCATTTGTGTATATACAGTACACTTGATGGTAGAGTCTCCTTCTGCCTGGTACTGGCACCCCTTTCAACTGCACAGATTACTGCTTTGCTGCCTATATATTAGAATATGCACTATTATGGTAAGTCCTTGAATTTGATATAATGTGTTAGCATTAGGGATGTTAGGGACTCCTCTGATGGGCATCACCTTGACGTGGTAGATGGGCATGCATTTTTGGCCAAACATGCTAAGGACCTCATTTATACTCCATGGTAATTGTAGAATTTATCATAATTGTTTTGGCTTATCTTTATTCTTATATCATTACTCTGTGCTTAAAGTGTGCACCCGCATTTTCTTTTCCCTGCATGATGTTTTTCTATGAAGTTAAATATTGTATTCTTTTCTTGCAAGAAATGGTATCTGTTGAGACCAATGAGCTGACTGATCCAGAAAATGTATCCAATTCTAATTTCTGGAGTTAGGTTGGATTGTTTCACCACTATGAAGCTAAATTAGCCACACTGAAGAATATGTGACTTTTCCAACTATAAATCTTTATGCAGATTTTAAATCTGCCCACATGCAGAGCAGATGGGACAGGTTACGTTCTAACTCTGAATCAGGTCCTAACTCTGTAAATAATAAAAGTAATGTTATTTTGAGTCATACTACTGTAGCATAAAAATCTGTTTGTTGAAATTAGGTAAATTCTGGGAAATAAGGGTAGTGAGGTGTAGCTATAATGCACACCTAAGGCAAATAATGGCAAACCTAACTGCCTTGTCAAGATGTGTACAAAGTAGAGATTAGCGGTTCGGTTTTGGCTTGGATCCTCCCGCCAAGTTCGGCTCTTAGACCGAGGCAAAATGTCATCTTTCACAGACATGTTTTGCGTCATTCTGAGATCCAAACATTGCTGGAAGACACAGCCCAAAACTGAACCGCTCATCTGAAGAATCACATCTGGTCTTAGGCTTAATATGTAGACTCATGTACAGAACATATCTACTGCACTCCTGGCCTTTCTGTGTATTTGTAAAGATTTAATGTTACATTTGATGAGAAAAGGTGTAATTTGTGGGAGCAAGCATACAGACCTCCTAAGTCCCAATTGACCCAGAGACAGTTTAATAGCCAATTGTGTCATTACACTGTGTCATACCACTGCCCCCTTCTTATTCATGTATGGAATATTCCAAACGTCATGAACCTAACTTGTGAATTATAGCTAATGTTTATGGCAGTATCAACAATTTTGTTCACGGTACCCATAGGCCAAAACTTTCTTACTGAGAAATTCTCAAAAAAATATTAACTTACGCAAATTGTGTTACCTGTCATCCTTAGGTTCAGTTATGTGGTGTTGGACAGGGTTGCACTTCTGTTTTTTCTATACATTTTACAGTTGGCAGCCACCAGCACTGGTTTTGCCTATCATATTGACCATAAATAATTTGATTTGGTCCTGGATCACCAACCTGTGGCACCCCTGCATGTGCCCCCGGCACCCTGTTTGGGAATCACCAGTTTACGGTATGGAGAGAGACTATTACACTACCATTTTTTTAACTGCAAAAGTACGTTCATTAAGTATATTTTGTTAATTAGTATGATCCATATACTTCCCCAAATAAAAATGTATGTACATAGTTTAAATATCTATGTTCCATGTCTGTATTGTAGAGCGCGTACTCTACATACATCAGTGACATGCGGTCAGATTAGGTGAGGCAGAGCCTTTCTGTCATACTTCAGTATACTCCAGAGTTTTAACTATAAAAATTATTAGAAAATGTAAAGAAAATATTATAAATATCTTCTTTGTATTATTCTACTCATTTATGTCAGGGGTGGCCAGACTTTTGGAATCGGGGATCTACTTTTAAAACTAAAAACCTTTTGTGATCTACCAAGCCCAAAAAAGGGGGCGTGGTATGCAAAAAAGAGGGAGAGACCTGAAAGCAAGGGTTGTGGGGTCTGTCCTGCCGAAAACAAACTTAGTATCCCCAATTCAAATTACTCCACACAGCAGCACAATCTTATTCACATTACATCACATAGTAGTGTGCCTTATTCACGCTACAACACACAGAGGTGCCCCTTATACACAATGCACACAGTAGTGCCCATTATACAATGACCATTGTAGTAGTGCCCCGTATGCAATGCACACTGTAGTAGTGCCCCTTATTCAATGCCTCCAGTAGTGGTGCCCCTTATGCAATGCCCCCTGTAGTTGTGCCGATTATGCAGTTCCTCTATAATTGTGTCCATTATGCAAAGCCCCCTGTATTAGAGCTCATTATGCAATGCCCCTATAGTTGTGCCCATTATTCAGTTCCCCCTGTAGTTGTGCACCTTATTCAGTGCCTCCAGTAATAGTGTCCCTTATGCAATGCCCCCTGTATTAGAGCCCATTATGCAATGCCCCTATAGTTGTGCCCATTATTCAGTTCCCCCTGTAGTTGTGCACCTTATTCAGTGCCTCCAGTAATAGTGTCCCTTATGCAATGCCCCCTGTATTAGAGCCCATTATGCAATGTCCCCTGTATTAGAGCTCATTATGCAATGCCCCCTGTATTAGAGCCCATTATGCAAAGCCCCCTGTATTAGAGCAAATTATGCAATGCCCCCTTATTAGAGCCCATTATGCAAAGCCCCCTGTATTAGAGCTCATTATGCAATGCCCCTATAGTTGTGCCCATTATTCAGTTCCCCCTGTAGTTGTGCACCGTATTCAGTGCCTCCAGTAATAGTGTCCCTTGTGCAATGCCCCCTGTATTAGAGCCCATTATGCAATGCCCCTATAGTTGTGCCCATTATTCAGTTCCCCCTGTAGTTGTGCACCGTATTCAGTGCCTCCAGTAATAGTGTCCCTTGTGCAATGCCCCCTGTATTAGAGCCCATTATGCAATGCCCCTATAGTTGTGCCCATTATTCAGTTCCCCCTGTAGTTGTGCACCTTATTCAGTGCCTCCAGTAATAGTGTCCCTTATGCAATGCCCCCTGTATTAGAGCCCATTATGCAATGCCCCCTGTATTAGAGCCAAATTTGCAGTGCCCCCAGTATTGCCCCTTATGCAGTACCCCCAGAAGTGCCCCTTATGCGGTGTCCACAGTAGTGCCCCGTATGTAGTACCCCCAGAAGTGCCCCTTATGCTGTGCCTCCAGTGCTGGTACCCCCTCCCAGTGTAAAACAGGCTCCACTCCAATGTGCAGTACTTACCTCTCTTCACACTGGGCACAGCTCCACGCCATCAGCGCTCCCGATTTCACTCCCGCGTAGATGCTGCCTGCCGCGGACTGGATCTAACTAGATCCAGCAAGTGCGCAGACTCCTCACGATGCGGGTGATGTCATGACGTCACTCGTGCCCTGCATCACTGGGAACGCTGGCCTCTGAAGTGATCAGAGGCTTCTTTAGTCTCTGTTGCTGCAGCAAGTTGGTCGCGATCTACCGGCGGGAGCTCCGTGAGCTAGCGGAAGTTCGCGATCGACGTCTTGGCCAGCCCTGATTTATATAGTCGAAACTCTGGAGTAAAAAGTGTATGACTGGGGAGGCACTGCCTCCCCTGTCTACCTTTTCCACACATCCCTGATCAAAACTCACCAAATTTCCAGCACTATATACTGCTGCACCTTTTTATTATGCCCACATGAACCCTCGGGTTCATATATGTATCTGTATATCTGGCTCTGATATTAACAAGTGCCTCCACAGCCATTTACCTCACCGCACATCACTGAATAATCATATTTTAGTGAATTGAAAAGTTTGAACTCCCTCATTCAAAATCCTGCACTTGTCCCTCAATGGGTTACTAAATGGTGGTGTTCTGAAGCTAAATTTAACACATTTCATCTGCATAGAACAGATGAAAACAGGTATTTAGGGAAACAGCATTAGGGCTAGTGAAGAGGAAAGCATTGTGTGCACTGTACATCAAGCTGGGCTCTCTTTCCATTGATTCTATAGTGGCCTAAAAGAATTCATGACCATTATATATTACAGCATAGAATACAGTACATTGTATTTTACATTAGGCATACATTCGAACAGATTGTACTTTAACAGAGAAAAAAAATATTTGCTGGTTTCTAATTAATGATTCACTTCCTATGACATATATCATGAAAAAGAAATGTAGAAGGCTGGAATAACAGTGCCCATTATTGCACTATATTGTGTTCTATGTATTGTATGTGCACAGTTCGGGCTCAATAGCACAGCTTGCTTCCCAACTCCATTGTTGGAACTAGATGTTATTTGAGAGCCAAGTATACATGTCATTAACGGAACAGCTCTTTCTTTTCTTTCTTTCTTTTTTTTTATTTTGACCTAATTTCAAACTTTTTACTTTACTTTTAAGTTTTACGTTTTGACTTTAATATACTATACTTTTTTGTTATAAAACATTTAATGAGGACCTGATTCAAAGATGGATGGATTTGCAGAGCGGCACACAAGCGTCTGTGCAATTCCGTCCATCTCAAATGCAAATGCAGAAGGAGGTGACAGACACCTCCTTGTTGCATTTGTAAATCCAACACTGCGATTGACGTCGCAGGCTGGGATCTCCATCACGACCACAGCAACCAATGGCCGCGATGGTTGTTCCTTTGGTCAGGCTGTGGGAGCTGAAGCTTCCTGCAGCCTTAATTGGTGCTGGTCACTTGCGAGGCCAGGAAATCTGCATCCGCCGACGTAGGCCCTGGCCTCGTCCCTCCCAGAAAAACAGGGTGACACGACAACGTTTACAGGAACGATGACCAGGCACGCCCCTGCTCTGCCCTCCAAACACCACAGCATGTCAATCATACTGTGGCTTGGGGGAGACTGCGAGCAAAATCTCAGGCCCCGTACTGATGCACATTAAGTACCATCTGAATTTCTGTGCTGTGTAAATTACCCTTCTCCCTATCCAACCTCATCTACTTTTCTTGACTTAGGATCTGATTCAGATATGTACGGTATTACACAACCACAGGGAAGCAGCTGTGCAATACCGTACAATTAATATGCTGATGCCTGCAGGAGGCGTTTTGGGGGAAAAAGACGCCTCCAGCCGGCATCGCAGATCTGAGTGCTGTGTCCGAATACAAAGCACTGGATAAAATCGCAACCATTGGTTGTGATGTTTCCGGCATCGGCCACATGAGTAAACTGATCTTACGCAGAATGGTCACCTCCTGCCATTTGCAAGGCCAGGAAATCTATGTCCCATGACTCAGACCCTGGTCTCAGTACTCCTGGAAAATGGAGGTGACACCCCCTCCCGGTCCCCAAACGGCAGGCTTGGGGGCACTGCTAACAAGAATAACTCGTTCTTCACATGCGCAGAGTGCGTCCTGCTCTAGCACAGACTCAAAAAATCGGATATGTACGTATTCCTTTCGCTGTTCGAGATTTGGGACTGTTGCACTGAAATTGCAACAGTTGGGAAGTATGACACAGCAGTATGCTATTTGACCATAACTAGTCATTTCTATAGTCAATAAATATTTACAATATGTAGACAAAAGTGATTGGACACACCCGCGCAAGCTAAATCCATACCATGCATACCATTGCACACAACTTCCAAATGGCCACTAATGTGGCAGTTTTGATAAGAATACTCCCTAGGGAGGCCAATGCACTTGCAGTTCTACGGAAACAACAAATGTTTTTATCCGGACGACAATGCCATCTGTCATGTTTCCAGGGTGATGTTGGACTGGTATACAGAAAATTCGGAAATTCGGTAACCCGGATGGACTGGCCAGCTCAGAGTCCAGATCTTAACCCCATTGAGAACCTCTGGGACGAATTTGAGCATCAAGTGCGTTCTAGGCCACTCGACCTTCTTCATTGTCACAGTTGGTCACTATACTTATGGCGGAATGTCAAAACGTACCGCCTGCTGTTGTTTAGAAACTTGTGGACAGTTTGCCAAGAAGGATGTCTGCAGTAATCACTGCACGTGGTGACCTACAAAGTACTGATGTCAATAAAATCTTGTTGATCTATTTGCTGGCAGTGTCCAATTACTTTTGTCTACGTAGTGTAGCTTCTTAGAAATAATAGGTGGCCATTTAGACATGGGTACTGAAGCACATAAATGAATCCCCATATTTATTTGATATTTTAAATGGATAAGTAAAATGTTGTTTGGAATAAATGTACCGACTGTATTATACCCAAGTTATTGTTATAATTTAATTTATATAACATATTATGCAGCACTATACAGAGTTATTTAGTCAATTACATTAACATTTAGTCATTGCAAGTTCAATCTAACCTCCCTACAAAACAAACAAACATGTATCAGACCTTCTAGAGAGGTAAAGTGAAGTAGTTGTCCATAGCAACCAATCAGCTACTGTCATTTTATAGACTCTGCTGGATAAATGATAGCTAGAAGCTATGGGCCACTTCTCTACTTTTTCTCTCTCTCTAAAGTTTGATAGATCTCCCCTCCAGTATGTATTTGGACTGTGAGCCTTAGTCAGTTTGAAACACAATTTGAGATTTTGGCATCTATTTAAAAAGCAAAATGAAAAGTGGCACACAAACATTACTGCTTTCTGCTTTGTAATTTTCGTCATATTTTTATATTTAGAATTGTCGGGACAGCCCTTGCGGTAAAGGACTGTCCAGGCGGGGAGATATCAAACTTCTTTCATATCTGTGAAAGCTGTTTGAAGGCCCTGTGCATGCGCAGATCAGCGTAGGTGACGTCAGACTGATTCTGATGGGAAAGCTGGCCGGGGGGTAGCAGTAAAGTGCAAACCGGCCGGGGGAGCGGGAGCCACCGGAAGAGCGGAGAACATGGAGAAAGCCAGGCCAGAGGGGGAAAGCAGGTAGAGAACAGCTCTTCAATGCTTTTCTCCGTTTGTGCAGGTAAGAAGGCGCATAACACCATCTAGAGATGGCATTATTTTTGTCAAAGAAGATGAGTGAAGCTTGGCTTCTCTCATCTATATAATACCATTACTGCACAGCCGGCATTATATTCAATGGTGGCTGCCGGAATGTGCAAGGAGAAATGAAAAGGCGGAGAAATCAGTGATTTAGCTACACTTTTCTTGTAACTAAATAGAGAGAAAACAAAAGTACAGTATGGCTTTCCCCAACTAAAATGCTAGAGAAAAAACATATTTTTGCTTATTAAATGGACTCAAGTTGTGATTTTTTTGCATTGTGCATGTGCATATTTTTGCAACAGTGACATTTTTTAGGGGTCTATTTACTAAGCAGTGTTAGGAGACAGAGTGAAAAGTGATAAGAAAGCGATAAGGTGCCAGCCAATCAGCTCCCAACTGTCATTTTTCAAACACAGCCTGTGAGATGACAGTTGGGAGCTGATTGGCTGGCACCTTATCACTGTCTTATCACTTTTCACTCTGTTTCCTAACACTGCTTAGTAAATAGACCCCTGAGTCTCAAACCTCAAATGTGATTTGGGACAATCTGTAACTGAGACCAGGCCTCTAATGGGCATGGAGTCGCGAGATGTGGCAGTTCAGTTACAATCAGTGGGCATGCAGGTGCAGAAATAGTACAGTAAGGGCATGGTGTCAGTATATAGTCACAGAGTGTACTAAAAAGGCCGCTGAAACTTCTCAAATGCAGCCACTTGGAGGAATCTGACTGGAGTGTGCTCTGATCCTGGTTTAAGTTTAAAGTTGATAATGATGACTGAGTGCAAATGTTGAAAACACAGAAGATGTATCAATACAAATACAATAATTGGCTGCGCTTCCAACAATGACAATTCCACAGAAGAAAAATAAAAATAGATTGAATTTGTTTCTAAAAAAATATAATATATATATATATTTTACAAGAAATACAATTTTACATATAATGATACATCTAAACCGGAATACTTATCTGTGTGAACAGATAAGTGTACTTTTAGATTTGTCCACATAAATCTTTATTTGTTAATAAAATGCAGCATGAAGTTGTAGTTTGCTGCTTTGCGTCCAGAGAGATAATGAAAAAGATCAGTTATTTGTACTCCAGAAATGTTTTGATAGCCGGACTCTTTCTCAGAGGATATGATTTGTCCCAGGTCCGCCCAATGTCTAATTTATTTTTGCCATAGAGTATACAGTAACTAATGATTAATATGACCTGATTGGGCTTTCTGGCACATGCATATATTTGTATGGTAGATTGGAAATGGCTCACCCACCTGGTCACCGGCCCGCCGCATCTTTATCATGCTCAGTTATTGAACTTATTGGAGAGATCCTCCATCAGCATGTGTGTAAACGAGCAGCAGATTGAATGTGTAAGTGTTGGGGTTTGTTGAAGTTTTCACAAACGTTCAGTGCTGGTGGATCTGTTGGCCCGCTTGATCGCCTGCAGGGCAGCCACGTCTGTGATGTGCCGAGTCTTTAAAGGGATCTTACAATAGCGGGTATAGAGATGAAATTGCCGGTTGGGCTCCTGGGGAGTTTGGCGCACTGACTGGCTATCCTGCTATTGTGCAGCCCGCTAAGCTACTGATATGCTATCCGCTGATGTGTGAAAAAGAGAGCACGGGTATACTGCTGGCTGCCGGTCAGAAGTAAGTTCTGTTCTGTTTCCTCAGACAAAAGAAGTGCTCAACGTGTTTCTGTGTGTTCACACACCTTTGTCAGGAGCAACGTATCAAGCCTAGGAAAGAGAAAGTGGAGAAGTTGCCCAAAGCAACCAATCAGTTTCTTTTTGTCATTTATCTATCTTTGAAATGACAGTTACAAGCTGATTGGTTGCTTTGGGCGACTACTCCACTTTTAAAAGTGATTTTACAATGCACTATACACCTGTACACAAATAAAGAACCCTTCAGACTCAAGGCCTGATTCACGGATGGATGCTATTCTGCTGTTTACTGGTCGATGTGTTGTCTACTGTGCATGCGTCTAAACCCAACTGCACATGCCCCTCAATGGACGTAGGTCGCAGTGAGCATTTACTCACAAAGTGATTGACGGGCAGGGGTCAATTGTGGGTGGCAACGAGGAGTGATGACTCAAATGCAGGCGTGTCGTGATCATTTCAGGTAAGTGTCACAGGTTGTGGCGCCTTAGTTCCATCTGCCATTCTACAAAGCCATAGGGTTACTCAGGTGGTCGATTATCGACCAATATGCATCCGATGGTTGCGTCCTTGTAAAAAAAAGAAGGATTTTGCGGAGCAGTCAGTGGGAGTCACAATACAAATCCTGAAGGCTGCGACATTTGCATATTTTTGCACAGCTGCTGTGTACAAAGACGCAGTTGCGACAGAATTTGCATCCATCTCTGAATCAGGCTCTCAGTTTGGGTTGGGGAACCCTGCACATCTATTCTAAAGCAGTGGTCCTCAAACTCAACCCTCAAGTTTTGAGGATTTCTGTCTGTGGAAGCAGTTGAGATAATTGACCCACTGAAATAGATTAACTCACCTATACATGATTAAAGAAATCCATAAAACATGACCTGTTGGTGTTACTTGAGGACTAGGGGGTAAATTTACTAAGATGCGAGCCTGATCAATTTTTTTTTCTTTAAACTCGATTACCATGGCCAAAACTCAGGTGATTTGAGGCTCCTTTAAACTCACAAATTTACTAAGAAGTGAGTTTAGCTGAGAGTGAGTTGGCCGATGGTGAAGCAGATCTGGATTGCTCCCCCGAGTAGCAAGTTTAGATGAGATTACTCACCTGTAATTGCGGTGTCTTCTCTATGTGAAGGCTGCTTGTGTGGTCTACCTGTAAAAAAATGGTTAAATGTAAAAAAAAAAAAAACAACGTAGGGTCCCCCCCCAAAAGACATAACCAGCCCTGGACTGCTCAGCCAGTCCTGGTACCTAAAATTATGGGGGGAAAAAACATGTAGGGTTCCCCCGTAATTTAGGAACCAGTACATGGCTGCAGGGCCAGTCCTGGTTTTAAATATAGGAGGAAAAAAGTGCTCAGGGGTCCCCCTATATTTAAAACCAGCACCGGACCCAAACCGACTGGGGTTTAATGCCACAGCCAGGAGATCCTATAACCGGGTCTTTTCACCTAAAGCATTAACACCCCAAGCCAGGTCAGCAAACGCTGGGGATCTCAGGGGAGGTGGTGAACCGCCCAAGAAGGGGTCCCCCCTTTCCCGAAACCCCAGGCTTAGGTTGAAACCCGTGGCTCTTCCCCGCACCCCTGGGCTGTGGGCACCGGGGTAATAATGTGGGAAATAGTTCCAAACTATTGAATTTTACAGTGGAACTACAGGTTGGAAAATTCCCAATTCCTATCTTCACTAGTGAAAAGATACTCGAGTTTGGCCGATGGTGAAGTGAAGAGAGTTTGCTAACTCTCCAGAATTTTCCTGTAGCAAAGGAGATTTCTCTCCCGAGTTTGTCATTAGTAAATATGTGAGTGGAAAAATATGCCCAAACTCTGCAGAGAATGCTAACTCGACCAAATTCGAATCTTAGTAAATTTACCCCCTAGAGTTGAGAACCCCTGTCCTAAAGTGTTGTCATAAAAAAATATATATTTGCATCTGCTTCACCAAACATTGCAGATGCACCGATCCACTTGGAATACTTATTATCTGTACTTTCAGGTCATTAACTGTAATGTGTTTCCATTGAGTACTGCTATTTTAACCACTGTAAAAGACAATATTAGTTTAGATCTATTATTTAATACTATCAACCCCATATCCACCGACCAGAGATGCGGAGGATATTCCCAGGCTTCAGTCCCAGCCGAGGTATCCCGGGAGAAAGGGGACCCCTTTGTTGGGGAAGGCCCCACTTCCCCAGGGATCCCTGGCATGGGTTGACTACTGTGTGGTGATGAATGCTTTGGCCAGGGGACCCTGTGAAGTGTGTCCCCCAGCTGTGGCATTACACCCCTGCTAGTAAGAGCATGGTGCTGGTTGTGAATAATATGGGGGACCCCTACTATTTGTATCCCCCTTATTTCCACAACTAGGACTGGCTCACAGAGCCTGTTGCTGGTTGATGAAAATATGTGGGACCCCTGCATCTTTTCCACCCTGTATTTTCAACACCCAGGACTGGCACGCACAGCCTAGTGCTGGTTGTGGTTTTGGTTGGGACACACAAATTAACACACAGAAGCCTGCATGGATCTCACTGAACTGTGCAGGCTTCTGATAAACTTGCACCTTGTAATGAAATTACTCGAATTTCTTAGACACTCGCTCACTACATATCACAAGCTATTACTCATGTCAAACTTGCTACGAAATTATGTGGGTCCATAGTCACACAGAAACTCAGGCTCTATTACATTTCCCCCAAATGTTGTTTCCCTGTTTAAAAATTATATAGGAACTTATTATAATATTACCATGATACTAATAAATTACGTTAGTCTCTGAAGGTCAATACACAGTCAGTCAATGAGAAGCGGCTAGATAGTGCTACTCATAGGGCCTGACTTAGAGGCGAACACTATTGCATCCATGTCTGCATGTTTTGCCGCAGTATGACTGCGTTTTTATGCTAATGCCACAGTACATGGGATTTACACAGAGAAGCCTACTGGGTGTGGCACTAATCCTCCTCTGTACGCATTAAGCTGCACTATCAAATACATCGGCCTCACCATCGGACACACCATCAGAGATTGCACCTACTCTATGGCAGGTACAATATTCTCCATCTGAACATGACCACCGGTGTCAGTTAGTGCAACTGTGCCTTAAGACACTCCCGCGTCTTGCTAGCCACCCGCAGGGGCACCGAGAGGGGCGGGTCCGATGCCGCCCCCTCCTCCTTCACAGCAGCCCAGCCACAGCAGTCTCCTATGCCTGTGTGGGGGAGCGATCACACTGATCGCGCCCCCCCTGGCTTTGCGCCGGGCTGAGGGGACTCAGTGCGCCCCCCTCGCCAGCGCACAGAACCACTTCGCGGCGCTGAAAATTTTTATTTTCCCCGAAGGGGGCGTGGCCATGCCTCCCACGATCAGGCTATACCCCCTGTTACCCGGGCCTGCCGAGGCTCTTGGCGGGCCTGGCCACCCCCATTACCTTCCAGAAACGCATATTGATACTGACTCTTTCTACATCCCGGTGGTAACCATAGAGACACATGTGCAGCGCAACTCGGATGCAGTCTGAAAACATCGGCCACTAGCGTGCAGCATCCACCTTGCGTGGTATAGTTGCCCTCCATTTATCGCAAGAGATCTGGGGATTCACATTATCTATTTATTATTATTTATTACCAGTTATTTATAAAGCGCACACATATATCACAGCACTTTACAGAGAATAGTTGGCTATACACATCAGTCCCTGCCCCAGTGGCACTTACAATCTATGGGCCCGATTCAGACCTGCTCGCTAGGCTGCGTTCGCTCATAGCTGCTGATGGTTTGCAATATGCACATGCGTACATATCGTAAAGTGCGTACGCGAACTAATCCAGGCGATTGCAAAGTGGTCGCTCGCTGCGCTATAGACTGCTCGCTAAACTGAGTGACAGGACAAGCCATTTGTGGGTGGTAACGGGTTGGTTAATAGAAATGGGGGAGTGGAGATGCGAACTCAGGCATGCCTGAGCATCTCAATGCTCACAGGCCTTAGTGGAAATCGAACCCATGACCTCAATGCTGTGAGGCAGTCTGCTTGCATGAAAATGCCCTTACTGTATTTGGCTTATGTCTACCTGCTGCCTCCTACATCTGTTCCAGCTGTTCAGATGTAATGTGATCCAAACAATTCTAGATATGGACATGTGTACACTTTTTTCTACTTTATGCACAGTATGAAAATGATACTTCACTAGGAAAAAACAGAGGTACATCCAATTTTAAACAAGCCCCGATGAATTCAAATTTGATGCAAACATCTAACATGCAATATTGTGCCCTAAAGAACTAGCTATAATATGCATTTGGGCACCCTCACTATTGGCCTTTCTGTCCCTATGGATGAGCCACTGGCTAAAGGTCTCTGTTCATATGGTTAATTATGAAATTTCATTCTGGAGGAATGGGAATGTACAGTAATGCTTCAACATACAGCTTATTGAGTAATATGGTAAAACAAATGGAAACTAAAGAGCGCTTTAGATACTGTAAACACATTTTCCAGGTTATTATTCCAATACACTCCATTGATCTGGTTGCATACATTATCACATGTGACATAGGTCGGGCCATGTTCTAAAACTTGACATACCCGATTACAACTATAAAGCACAATGGTGGAAACAGCAATTATTGGAAATTACTCTTTTTTGTGCCTTTCGTACATTTACTAATCTGTGAAAAAGCATAAATAAATGGAGGGGTGTGAATGAGAATGTGGAGTTTCAGTTGCCTGAGAATGAATGTCAGGGAACCTCTAGCTGTGTCCGGTTGCTGAGGTTACCTACATTGTACAGAATGGGAAAACAGCAGATTTGTTTTGTACAATGTTAACAGCTATCAGAATGACAAACAGCTATTCAATTGAACTTCTAAAACTCTAGTTTATTCTTCATTAGAAAAAGGTTTTCGGTTAAAGGGAATTGAAAAAAAGCAGTCTAGACAGCAACCTTGGGTCATGCCAAAATCAGTAGTAACACTGGTAACAGACTGTGTGCATGGTGTTCTATACCAACTAGATCTCATATATTTTCATTAAGGAGTGCGAGTGCTTGCAGTCTGTGATGTTCTTTTAATTGACAAGTGACTGTGATACACTGTCTACAAACAAAACACACAAAATAACAATTACTTTCAAATATACACAAATGAAAACATTAAACAAAGAAAATTGGTTTCATGGCATGGTTAAAAAGCAATCAGATATAGACAAACGTGACCAACTTTGCCATTCCTGTTCTGTAACAGGGGTGACCTTCTTACTTACTTATCTAGACATGAATTAGGATAAATGACATAAAGGTTAAAGAGTTAGCAAGTTTAAAATCAGATCCCAGACTTGTAGTAAGTGAAGTTTGTTTTTTGTATGTGGAAATGTTCAAAGTCTGGAATCCTTCAAGTTAACCTTGAATGACCTTGGATTAAGCCAGTTAATTGTGAGATATAACTGATTATGTGGTATACATGAATAACTGTGTGTGTGGCCTATGCTCATATCCTTGTAGCATCTATAACTCAATAGCTGTGTCTTGTATGTTGTTGTATTTTGCTATACTTGTGTCTTGTTTGTTGTTGCAATTCGCTATAGCTGTGTCATGCTTGTTGTAATTCACACCTAATATAAACAAGATTGTATTTTTAATTTCAAAACTAAATTGAAGTAACTGGAAGGTGACTAGGCAATCTGGAGTTACTTCCCTTGGAAAATATGGTCATTTTTAGCTATCAGTTTGCAGACAACAGCACACTGGAGTGTCATTGTAAATGTTATTGGTACAATATACACAATGTCAATATCGTGCTACTGTATTGGAAAAAGAACAAGTATTTTTGAACATATAGTTTTGAGTCCTGTTCAATAAGGTAGAATACAGTCCTATTAACCTGGAGATTCTCATGATACACTGGGTGTTCTGAAGACTCTCTGACAGTCCACAGATGAGCTCCTCTCCTCTCTGCTGTTTGTATTGTTAATGCCCTTCTTCAGTGAAATGAACGTTTATTTTATGTGATTCAGAAGCTCACAGACGACAGAGAGGTGAGCATCATTGGACTGTTGCAGCCTTTGGGAGTCCTGCTAGACCGGTAGCCTAGGCAATGTCAATTTAAAGTTTTGTGTGGACTTAACATAGGACAAATACCTATTGATTGTCTGTCATGGGTAAATGTTAATATTTGTGCATATAGCACAGTTTATTAAATAAGCTCTAATGTTGAAAGTATGAAAACATATGGTTAAGCGTACATGTTCTCCAACATTGGGGGCGAAGCTTCAATACCTGCGAGGATAGCAGACAATGGGCCTGATTCAGAGCCGCTCGTAAGCGGCCGCTCATTCGTTCCGAGCGATGTTGCACAACTGCGCATGCGTACGGATCGTAATACGCATGCGCGAACCAGTCAGTGTGGCCAAAAATCGTTTGTTCGCTAAATAGCGAATGCCTGCTATTTTGAGTGACATGAGGAGGCGTATGTGGGTGGTAACAGGGGAAGGTGCTTGAAAACGGGGAGTGGAGATCAGAACGCAGGCGTGCTTAAAGGTCAAAACGGGCGTTTTATGGGTGTGCATAATTAATACAGCAGCGTCATTGACCACGTCACTGTGATATTTTATAGTCAGAACTGCTCGCAAGATTGTGGTAGGAAAAACCAACCACAAGAATAGCGAGCAGTTCATACGCTGGTCAATGTACTCGATTAATCTAATAAATAGCGGACATGATGTAGGATGCGAGCGGCCAGGGGGCGTAGTTTCCCAAATAACGACCGCAAGTTTTGTTCGCTCATTCAGACCTAGAGGCGTGAACAGACCGCAAAGACCGAATGGTTCATTTGAATAGCCACCCCTTTTTTCTGAACGAGCAAGCGCAAATAGCGTCCAGCTCTGAATCAGGGCCTATGTGAGCTGGTGGTTCAGGGATGGCCAAGGACAGCTCATCGAGCAATATGGACTGCAATAAGGAAGTACACAATGCATAGTTGTGTCCACTGAGGAAGGTATTTGCATAGTTCCATCAACCAAGTAGTGACTTTGCTCTTCCTACATCCTTACTTTCTCCTCCACAGCTACAGCCCCCACCCTAGCACTTGTCCCTTGGAAGAGAACTCTCCTGAAAAAAAACCCTGCACCAATCACCTTAAACTCTACTGCCCATCCAACAACTGACTACAGGCTTGCCAAGCCCTGGAAACCTGGCTGGGACAGATCGTTTTACCCTGGCTGGTCATTCCCTGTTCCTATTCTTCCTCCATTTTTCTTATCATACTTGTTCTTTGATGAATACGTTGTCATGTTTAGGTGATGATTGAATAGTGTAATACATGATGGTGTGCAAAATACACTGTATTGTATTTTGGCTAGATGAATGCAGTACATGTGCATGTTTTTTTTATCTAATTTTTTTATTTAGATATTTTATGCAATATACTATTCAATATATTTAGGGCAATAAAAAAGGTTAGATTGTATGTGCTGTATGTAATCTAAATTACTAGACCTGAATTTTATTAAGGGAGATGCTGCTAAAAGCAAGTAATTAAGTAGCAGGGAATGATGTATTTTTATAGCATTATCTTAAGGGCTGAAAAGCCTCACAGTTTATCAGACACACATGTGTGGATACATGCAAACAGAAACACATTTATGCGCACACACACATGCCTATACAGACACTATTCCCTACATTACAATGTCTATACAGACCCCTATTCCCTACATTACAATGTCTATACAGACTCCTATTCCCTACATTACAATGTCTATACAGACCCCTACTCCATACATTACATTGTCTATACAGACCCCTAATAACTACATTACAAAGTCTATACAGACCCCTATTAACTACATTACAATGTCTATACAGACCCCTACTCCATACATTACAATGTCTATGCAGACCCCTACTCCATACATTACAATGCCTATACAGAACCCTAATCCCTACATTACAATGTCTATACAAAACCCTACTCCCTACATTACAATGCCTATTCAGACCCCTACTCCCTACATTACAATGTCTATACAGACCCCTACACCATACACTACAATGCCTATACCGACCTCTATTCCCTACATTACAATGTCTATACTGATCCCTACTCCCTTCTATTACAATGTCTATACAGACCCCTAATCACTAAATTACAATGTCTAAACAGACCCCTATTCCCTACATTACAATGTCTATACAGACTCCTATTCCCTACATTACAATGTCTATACAGACCCCTACTCCATACATTACATTGTCTATACAGACCCCTAATAACTACATTACAAAGTCTATACAGACCCCTATTAACTACATTACAATGTCTATACAGACCCCTACTCCATACATTACAATGTCTATGCAGACCCCTACTCCATACATTACAATGCCTATACAGAACCCTAATCCCTACATTACAATGTCTATACAAAACCCTACTCCCTACATTACAATGCCTATTCAGACCCCTACTCCCTACATTACAATGTCTATACAGACCCCTACACCATACACTACAATGCCTATACCGACCTCTATTCCCTACATTACAATGTCTATACTGATCCCTACTCCCTTCTATTACAATGTCTATACAGACCCCTAATCACTAAATTACAATGTCTAAACAGACCCCTAATACCTACATTACAATGTCTATACAAACCCCTAATACCTACATTACAATGTATAAACAGACCCCTATTCCATACTTTACAATGCCTATACAGACCCCTACTTCATACATTACAATGTCTATACAGACCCCTTATCACTACATTACAATATCTATACAGACCCCTACTCCATACATTACAATGCCTATTCAGACCCCTACTCCCTACATTTCAATGTCTATACAGAACCCTAATCCCTACATTACAATATCTATACAAACCCCTACTCCCTACATTACAATGTCTATACAGACCCCTACTCTATACATTACAATGTCTATACAGACCCCTACTCCCTACATTACAATGTTTAAACAGTCCCCTAATACCTACATTATAATGTCTATACAGACCCTAATCCCTACATTACAATGTCTATATAGACCCCTACTTCCTACATTACAATGTCTATACAGACCCATACTCCCTACATCAAAATGTCTATACAGACCCCTAATCCCTACATTCTAATGTCTAAACAGAACCCTAATACCTACATTACAATGTATATACAGACCCCCTAATACCTGCATTACAATGTCTATACAGACCCCTATTCCATACATTACAATGCCTATACAGACCCCTACTCCATTACAATGTCTATACAGACTCCAACTCTGTACATAACACTGTCTATACAGACCCCCTACTTCCTTCAGTACAATGTCTATACAGATTCCTTACTCCCTACATTACAATGTCTATACATACCCCTTATCACTACATTACAATGCCTATACAGACCCCTTCCTTCCTACATTACAATTTCTATTCAGACCCCTACTCTCTTCAGTACAATGTCTATAGAGACGCCCTACTCCCTACATTACAATGTCTATACAGACCCCTTAACACTACATTACAATGTCTATACAGATCCCTACTCCATACAGTACAGTGCCTATACAGACCCCTACTCCCTACATTCCAATGTCTATACAAACTCCTATTCCCTCCATTACAATGGCTATACAGATCCCTACTCCCTACATTACAATTGCTATGCAGACCCCTACTCCCTCCATTACAATGTCTATACAGACCCCTACTCCCTTTATTACAATGTCTATACAGACCCCTTACTTCCTACATTATAATGTCTATACAGACCCCTGCTCCCTACATTACAATGTCTATGCAGACAAATAAACACATTAGACTGTGTCACCAAGCCTGTGCTCTAACATTGATACAGTTATATCAAAAAGACTCCCATTACACTACATCACCACTCCTGCTTTTACACTCATTCACAAACCAGGCTCGACATGGTTGTTATGTCAAAATTGACCATGTTGACAATCAGCTTGCGGTCAGTGATTTAATGTCTACATTATTGCAATGTCGATACTGTCTTTTTTATGTCAATCTATCCTAACAGTAACCCCATCCCTAAGGCTAATGTTCACCATAATCTTAATGCAAATGTTGACATTCTGTCAACGTCGAGATTTATGATGTCGACAATATGAATGTCGACATTGTCACTGTCTACTTTCTGAAAGCATCACCACAAACCTACATGTGAACAATTATGCCTTAAGTACAGTTCTTAAAGTGGTCCTAGAGAAGTGTTGGAACTCACACCCCCCTTGGCGCTTTTTCAATAAAGGAAAAGTGTGCAAAAAAAAGGGGGCATTGTCCCAAAAGAAAGGGGCGTAGTCACACAATAATATTCCCAATTCAAATTACGCCACACAGAAGCACAATCTTATCCACATTACACCGCACATAGGGCCTGATTCAGACCCGGACGCAAGTGGCCGTTCACTCGTACGCCGTACGAGCGAAAAAATTTAAATTTAAGCGCTCGCTCGTATGTTCGCTCGTAGCTAACCTTCCATCCCATATTATCCCAACCCCTCCTCTAGCTAGCGAGCGTTCAAAATAGCGAGCGTCCATCTCCTTTTTGGTTGCATTGAGCGCTCGCACAAGTCAATTCCGGAAGTGGCCCTGTCAGTTTTCGATTGCCTGCTATTTCATTCTGCAAACATACTTGAATCAATTAATGGCAATCACTATATTAATTACCTTAATTGTTATTCACATGTTTGCAATCGTGGTTTTTTTTTCACTGTCAATAAACTTTATTCTTGTTAGTGTGTGTCATTTCTTCCGCAGAATACGTACGGTTTGACCAAGGGGATGGTTTTTCGAACTTAATAGTTTGTTAGAATGCTGGTATTGTTTTGCATTTTTTTTTTATAGGCATATTTAAATACTTTCATTTTGATATTTAAATTAGCTTACGCATGTCACTGCATCAAGCCTATCATAACTCACATAATATTTGTGACTCATACAATAACCCAAAAAATTGTTCCTGTTAATTTACAAAGTACATTAGCCAATCAAATTTTTTCTAGGACCTTTATTAAAACTGTTTTGTGTAAAAAAAATCATTGCCATCATGAGAGCCGCCGCTTTTTGTCGCCGTGAACTTGTCGCTGGCCTACCCGGAGGTGCGGCACTGCGTGCGTTCGATCGGCTACCGCAGAAATATCGGCCAAGAAGGTGGTCCGACCTGAGGCGCAGATCCCCACACATGCTGGCCCGTTTGCGTCTCCAAATAGTTCATAGTAAGTGTTTCTGTGTATGGTTATTTTTTTATTTGTGTTTTTGTATTCTCATACCTGCGTGTGCATGTTTACAGTATAGCCCTGTTTGTTTTTGGATACTCATACTTGCATGTGCATGTTTACAGTATAGCCCTGTTTGTTTTTGTATTCTCATACCTGCGTGTGCATGTTTACAGTATAGCCCTGTTTGTTTTTGGATTCTCATACTTGCGTGTGCATGTTTACAGTATAGCCCTGTTTGTTTTTGGATTCTCATACTTGCGTGTGCATGTTTACAGTATAGCCCTGTTTGTTTTATTTGGACATACTTGCATGTGCTTGTTTACAGTATAGCCCATTTGTGTACAAATTTTTGGGTTAAAATCAAAAGACTAAAAGGCAAATTGTAATTACTCATGTTTTTCTCCATCATTTAGGGGCAGAGCGGAGACTCACACGGCGCAGACGTGTGTCTCGACCCCTATCTCCCACTCCCACCCAAACATCCTCTGCCCACTCTGCCCCAAATTCCCCCTCCACCCCAGACCTTTCCGACCGTCAGTCCCCTCCCTTTCCTCACATTAACATCCCTCCAACTTCCCCCTCCACTCCAACCCCCCCTCTATTTTTCTCACCCTCCACTTTATCCCACATTACCCCTCCTCCTTCCCTCAGCCACTGGCCCACCTCTGATGAGGAGAAATTCGGGGCTCCAGGCCCAGTCAGCAATGTTCCTGGTTTGTTTACCTTTTAAACTATGGTTTTTGGTTCTTTTCTGTTATTTTGGTTGATGTTGTCCTTTTACCTGTGCAGTTCAAAATAGTAAAGTAGTTCCAATGTTTTTTAAATATATCTTTGTGAAACAATGTCAAGGATGTTTTCCCCTTACACATATGACACATGTCCAAACACTCACACTTGTGTATTTCTTGTTTACGCTACCAACAAATGTCTTAGTTTTTTTTTTTTTTTAATGATTTTCTTTATTCTTTTTGGGACCTTATTTGTTTTAAAGCTTTTTTTTTTTTTTGCATTCCTTTTGTTCTGGACATGTTTTGGTAACTGTTTTATATTTTTGGTATAGTCTGAAATTTCGGTTGGATGTTATAATCTAAATGAAGGTGTCATTTTAGTAATCCGCACATTTTTTAAACCCACAGAGGAACAGAGGCGTAACGAGGCCATTGCTGCAGGATTAATCGAGAGACGGGGGCATGTCATTGTCATGCTGGTGGCAATGGACCATCTTTTGGCCATCCTGCGCCCCTCATTTTTTTCACTTTCCCCCCAAAAAACCCCTAAAAATAAAGTTTATTTTGATTTATTTAAGTCTCATTCCTTGTCTGTAAATCTTAGATTGTTGAACCTTACATAAGTCTACTATTTGTCCCTGAGTTTTTAAGTAATCTACATTTGTTTGTATAAAGCTCAAGTAAATATATAAGCTTGCACATTAAAAACATAACAATACCAATAGGTTTGTAGAATTAACCTTAAAAATAGAATCATTTTTTGGGGGGCTAATGTAAAAATTAAAGCTACCTGCTTAGGCCTAGAATGGAAAACATACTGATTCACCATAATACCTTTGATGTTTGTTTTGAGCAACAAAGCAGGGTAGTAAAGTTTACAAATTATGAAATTACAGTATTAGGCATTAAGCAACTTTGCATTTTTTGAAACAGGTTACACTTGTTTGTAATTTACGATGGAAATGGTTGGGTAAAGTTTTTTAAAAATTTAATGCACACAAATAATAAACACCAAGTGAATTGACACAATAAATTCAAACATTGAAAACACACACAAAAGTCCAAACAACACCAAAACCCCCCAAAATATAAAATCAGGAACTGTTTGAAGAAGTAGCATGCCAACATGAATCCACAAATGAGGAGAAGAATTCATTGTTCCCGAAGTTATATCCAATGTGTCCACATAAAGTCATTTGTGTTGATCAGGTAGTATGCATGGATTTTTATGGTCATTTTAGGGAAAAAAAAAAAGTTAAAAGTGTACATTAAAATATTACATGTCTACATTGTGTCAATTAAATAAATTAATGGAAATAATTACCTAAAAAATCGTGCAACAACTTGATCGCATATGGCCCCCCCACATACTGACCTCCGACCAACCTCGGGGGGGCCGTCCTCAGGCAAGGCATCCTCTGGCTGCATTGGGACACCACTCCTTATGGTGATGTTGTGAAATATCCCACACAGGACCACAATTTTGGAAACCATAGCCGGCAAAAACATGAGGTCGCCACCAGAGCGGTGGAGGCATCTGAATCGGCCTTTTAAAAGGCCGATACAGTGCTCCACCACCTGCCTGGTGGCTGTAAGTGCGGAATTATACTGACTTTGTGGCCCTGGTGTGGGAACCAAATAAGGAGTGAGTAGCCAGGGCATGCAAGGGTAACCACTGTCTCCTGTGAAAAAATATAAAAAAACATCAGGACCATTGTGTACCAAGCTTTGCATTGGTTTCAACAGAAGGTGTCAACTTACCCAGAAACCACGCATCACCAGCTTGTAGGTTGTTTAATTTGTGCCAAATCCCTGATTGCCGTATGGCGAAGGAATCATGTGCACTGCCTGGGAATTTGGCATTCAGGGACAGGATCTGGAGGGAGGCATCACATACCACCATTACATTCATCGAGTGAAAGTGCTTTCGGTTCCTAAATATAGCCTCCAGCCTTGCTGGAGGCTGAAGTGGTATGTGAGTGCCATCCACAACCCCTATGATGTGTGGGAAGCCAGCAATTTGGTAAAAATTAGCCTTCACCACATTAAGGGAACCCATATCCAATGGCATTTTAATAAAATGATGGAGGTGTTTAAAAAGTGCCTCCATCACTGCCCTCAGGATCCTTGGAAAGGAGGATTGGGATATTCCTGCCACTATTCCGATGGTGGTTTGAAAGGATCCTGAGGCACAAAAATTTAACACCGACATTAATTGCGTAAGTGGTGGTATTGCTGTAGGACTGTCAATTTGCCGTTCAAGATCACTCTCTATTAATGAGAGAGTGTCTATGATGATTTGTGGTGGAAGACGGTATCGCCTTAACACCTCATCATCTGGCATTCCAAAAAGGGTGACATGTGTTCTATATATCTGGTGCTTGCACGCCTATGAGGCCTATGCCTGGGACGAAGTTGAGGTTGGTCGGGTTCTGGAACCATGGCCAATATAATACGACCAACATCAACCTGAAATGTTAAGTCAGGTAGTTATTGTTTTAGACAAATGTGTTCAGAAAAATATACTTATCTTTTCAAAGCAAACCAAAGATTCTTACAGGCCTGGGTCGTGTCATGTGAAAAGAAACTTACATTACAAAAGTCGAAAATATTTTTAAGATTAATTTAATAAACTAGGAATTAAGCCAAATCTAGTTGTGGAAAATTTAGAGAAGGGAACACACATTAGTTCGCAAAATAGTACGCTACATATAGAGTTAAGACATGATTTTACACTAAAAAGAACACACATTAGTTAGCAAAATAGTACGCTACATATAGAGTTAAGACATGATTTTACACTAAAAAGAACACACATTAGTTCGCAAAATAGTACGCTACATATAGAGTTAAGACATGATTTTACTCTGAAAAGAACACACATTAGTTTGCAAAATAGTACGCTACATATAAAGTTAAGACATGATTTTACACTGAAAAGAACACACATTAGTTCACAAAATAGTATGCTACATATAGAGTTAAGACATGATTTTACACCGAAAAGAACACACATTAGTTGGCAAAATAGTACGCTACATATAAAGTAAAGACATAATTTTACACTGAAAAGAACACACATTAGTTCGCAAAATAGTACGCTACATATTGAGTTAAGACATGCTTTTACACTGAAAAGAACACACATTAGTTCGCAAAATAGTACGCTACATATAGAGTTAAGACATGATTTTACACTGAAAAGAACACACATTAGATCACAAAATAGTACGCTACATATAAAGTTAAGACATGATTTTACACTGAAAAGAACACACATTACTTAACGAAACATATGCTAAGACCAACACATCAAATTTGTTAATTCTTAAAACCAAAAACACTTACCAAAAACAGACAAATATCCCAAAGTTTGAAAAGGTCACTTGGTCACTGTCAAAATAACTGAAAAAAAAAAAAACATAAAAAAAATAAAATGTAAACTATTTATTATTAAATTTTTAGGGGAATTGTGGAAATACTTACTCAAAAATATAACTAAAAATAGTAAAAAAAAACCCGCAAAAATGCTAACATAAAGAAACAAAGTATGAAAAAAACCAAACGTCAAAAAAATACAAACTACTCCTTCCAGAAACCAGCAAAGCACGAACAAACCACTACACCGAAAAACCTCCAACAATCCAAAAATGCCACCTCGAATGGAGTCACACCAAGCCATAAATAGGCTTTATTTTCCCGCTCAAATTAAGGACAGACAAATATAGCGCACAAGGAATGATGCGGCCGAATAATGCTGACGCATGTCTAAAAACGTCACTGACGACCTAAATTGGTCTGCTACATTGCGAAAACACAATCAGTACAGAGCAGCAAAGTACTAGCCAAGAGGCGCCATGTAAGTATTTTCAAAATTATGTGAAAATGCCTATGTTTAACATTACATTTGGAAACATTTAACTTTTTAATATTTTCTGCCATTTAAAAAAAAGGTGTGGAGGATGCCATGGAAGAGACTGCTGGGACTAGTAGGCAAATTAGAGCCAAAAAGAAAAGACAGCCACAATTCACAAGGAAGGAGATGGAGGTTTTGGTCCAAATGTGCAATTACAACCTGGCACAGGCACCAAGGAATATGGGTGCAACCCAGAGATGGAAACTGTGGGATGACATAGCCAGTGCTGTCAATGGTGTGGGTGAGTTTGAACGTTCAACCCGGGAGGTCAAACGCCGGTACGTCAAAACTACATTTGAATCAAAAATGGTTACAGGTCCAAATACTGAAGTAATAATGCCTACTTTTTAACCAACAGATGGAGCGACTTCAAATATCGGCTTAAACAAAAAATGGCTGATAGGGCTAGGCATGCAGGGGGAACAGGTGGGGGTCACACTCCTGTCTCACTTGGGCTCACAGATTTGGAGGAGCTGGCCCAGGGGTGTGTGCAGGATGAGGAGGTGTTTGGCGTGTCGAACATGGATATCGACATGCCAGACTTTGCGGCTCCTCATGTTGCCCCAAGTAAATGTTGTAATGTTAACAACTCAGAAATGTGTTTAGTAAAATATCTAGAGGAAGCAGTAGATCCAGCTGGGGACCCTGTTGCAGACAGTCCAGGGAATTCCCCCTCGCAGGCAGTGGCCCTCCTCACTGATCTCAATTTTAAATTGGATCAGCACACCGAGATTCTGCTGAGGATGGACGCCAATCTGCTACGGGTGGCGGACGCCCTGGAGCAAAGTGCTGCGGCCAACGTGACCATTGCTAAGGCCCTGGCGGAAAATACTGGGGCCAACGTGCGAATAGCAAATGCCCTGGAGCAGCTCATTCGCCAGCACATGTTGGAGCCGGCCTCCCTTCCTGCCGGAACATCAGGACCCTCCACCTCTGGCACAACAACAGCCATCCCTCCAAATGTGCCTAGCCCTAGTCCAGAGGCCACAGCATCTGCCTCTGGCCAGGCCAGCCAAAGGACTTCCCGGACCCGTTCAGGCTCCCTCCAACCCCCGGCCAAACGGCCTAAAAGGCGATGACAGCACTGGCTAATTTCCCCACAATCCATCTCTGTGTTTGCCCCATATTCCTGCATGCCAAAAACCTCCCTCTCCTTTCTTGTGAATTGTTTTTATTTGTTTTATTTGTGTTCAAATGCCACTTATTTTGTTGGTGTGTGGCCAAAATGATTTCTACATTTTGTTCCCTGAAAAAAAATATGTTTACTTTAAAAAAAACTTTAAAAAAAATAAAATAAAAAAAATTAATAAACTTTGGAACCAAATTTGCAAAATTCTATTGTTGATTTATTCACAAACTGGTTAAAAGGTAATCCCTCTAACAAACTTACAAACAATACAACGGAAATAGAAACATTTAATATTTTGTTAAAAAAACAAGGGTTAAAAACAATTTATGAGTTTTAATTAACAATTATCCAAAAACAAAAGGACGATTGGTTTCTTGGTCAAAAAATAAAAATGATAAAAACCAAACATGCGTACAATATTGTTTGCCTAAAAAATAAACACTTACAAATATGTAAAAAGCACACAAAAAACACAAACATTTGTTAGCTAATTGATTGTATGCCCCAGAAATTAGCAACTGAGTAGTTCACCTGCGTAGGGTTTTTAGCTACTAAAAAAGGTCTATTTGCTAAACACCTTACAAGCTGTTTAGCAATTAAAAGTTAATTGTTTTTGTTGCCTCACTTGATTAATCGCAACACCATCGATGAGTCCAGGGAAGTACGAAGAGACCATCATCACTGCGGTAGACTATACCAGACCACAAGCTGAGCGAGCAGTCTTAATGGAAATTGGATCACACAGTGACGTGTACAAAATAGCGTCCACATTGGACGATCGCACAAGATAATACATGTACGCCCAAAAAACGCATTGCCACGCCTGCGTTTTCTCATCTCCACCCCTGATACCACCCATAAACGGAACGTTCTGTCAATCAAATGACATAGGTCACTTCCTGTTCGCTGTGTATACGAGCGAGCGAAAAATGACCGCAGTTATCCGGCCGCACATGCGCAATGAGAACCGGACGCATGCGTGGTTTAAAACAATCGAATGCGTACGAGCGAACGGCTGATAGTGTCCGGCTCTGAATGAGGTCCATAGTCCCCCTGATTCACATTTCACCACATAGTAGTGTCCTTTATTAATTTTATGACACACAGTAGTGCCCCTTTTACACAATGCTCACATTAGTGCCCCTTATACATAATGCCTACAGTAGTAATGCCCCTAATGCACATAATGCCATCTGTAGCACTGCCCCTTATACAATGCCCACCAAAGTAGTGCTCCTTAAGCAATGCCCACTGTAGTGGTGCTTCTTATGCAATGCACCTAGTAGTAGTGCCCCTTATGCAGTTCCCCCAGTAGTGATGTCCCTTATACAGTGCCCACAGTGGTAGTGCCCCTTATGCAGAGCCCACAGTAGTCGTGTCCCTTATGCAGTGTGCTCAGTAGTGGTGCCCCTTATGCAGTGCCCCCAGGAGTGGTGCCCCTTACGCAATGCCCACAGTGGTAGTGTCCCTTATGCAGTTTCACAGAAATGGTGCCCCTTATACAGTACCCCCAGTAGTAGTGCCCCTTATGCAGTGCCCACAGTAGTAGTGCCCCTTATGCAGTGCCCACAGTAGTGGTGTCCCTTATACAATGCCCCCTATGCAATGCCCCTAGAAGTAATGCCCCTGTAGTAATGCTGCCTGCAGTAGTGCCCCCAATAGTAATGCTCCCTGTAGTAGTGCCAATAGTAATGCCCCAGTAGTAATGCCCCTAATAGTAATGCCCCCAGTAGTAATGCACCTGTAGTAGTGTCCCCATAGTAATGCCCCCAGTAGTAGTGCCCCAATAGTAATGCCCTCAGTAGTAATGACCCCTGTAGTAGTGCCCCCCATAGTAATGCCCTAAGTAGTAATGCCCCCTGTAGTAATGTCCCCAATAGTAATGCCCTCAATAGCAATGCCTTGTAGTAGTGCCCTCAATAGTAATATCCCCTTTAGTAATGCCCCTTGTAGTAGTGCCCCCAATAGTAATGCCCCCCTACAGTAGTGTCACATAAAAAAACAATACTTACCATAAGCCCCGCTCCTGCATCCACGGCCATCTGATAGGCTGCTCCTTGGAACTTTGGGAGAGACGTCATGACGTCTCTCCCATAGCGCACACTGCTGGAGCCAGAAGCCGGAGCTCAGGAGTGAACTCCAGCCTCTAGCTGCCACTGGCGCTGTGGGGAAGGAGCCGGACACCCTCTGGTATCAAAATCTCATTGGGCGCCTGGCAAATGGAGCCTCCCTGCGGCGCCGGGCTGTGCTGTACTGGAGGAGGCAGAACTGGTTCTGTCTTCAGATAGAAGTGACGGAACGCTGTTCCGCCCTCTTCCAGCCCACTTTAACCCCTGCTCAAGTACCCATATCCTAATTGTCACAACTCTGCAATCACAAAATGTAAAATAAGAGATAGACTTTTCTATAGCCTGCTCAGTTTCCATACACATAGACCGGTCGTGCACGCGCACGCATGCATAGTAACATAGGCGCTTGGCCCCACCCTCAAGTCAGATGTTTTTCAGAAACTTACAGATGTCAATCCAGAGTAGAACAAAATGAGACTGAGGTCAACCTAATTCTTGAATCCTACCAACAAAGGAGTACCATGTAGGTGCTGAAAAAACTAAGTTTACTTTTGTAAATGCAAACAAGACATATATAGAAGACCAACTGGGAATTGGTAGAAGGAGGGAGTATCATGTTGCCTTGAACCGGGAACATAACTCTAACTCATGCTATATTTATTATCTAGATAGATTGCAACCAGGCTCAAATACACTTAGACAGAGTATATGTCATGGTTAGTTGTGTTTGCCCAGTTGTTTGGTGATGATGGTGGTTAGTCCACACGTGGTACAGCTTAACAAGGCCTTAGTTTTCTTGGACCAGAACAACAGCAAGTCACATAAGACACAGGGGTAGAACATGCATAACAGCAGTGTAGAAGCAGTTTGGGGCTTCTGGGTATTGCTGGGAGTTGTAGTGTGGCATGCGTCTGGGTGATAAAAGCACTGGCGGTGTAGTATACATGCGGCAGCTTTACAGGCAGGGGCGTTGAGAGGGGGGGAGCGGGTACTAATTACCCGGGCCCTCAGGAAGCCCGGCGGTGGCCTGGGTCCGGCGCCACCCCCCCTCCCTCACAGCAGCCCAGCACACAGCGTGTGCTGAGCTGCAGTGGGAGACTGCTCTTGGCTGCTGAGTAGCAACCAAAGCAGTCTCTTTTGCCTGTGGGGGGGAGCGATCACACTGATTGCACCCCCCCTGGCTTTGCGCCAGGCTGAGGGTCTCAAAGCGCCCCCAAATGTGTGCTTTGTTGTTTTTTTTTCGCTCGAGGGGGCATGGCCATGCCCCCATCTTTACCTGGACCCAGCAAGGCTTTCTACACCCCTGTTTACAGGCTATGCACACAGCAAACAGATGGAGATTCTCTGGGTTGCATATGTCCATGAGGAACACCAGGGAGAGAGACGCTCAGAGATGCTGCGCATGTGCAGTAGTGCATGTCAGTATGGATGGAGGCAGAGCACTCCTCGTCCAACACCTTCTGCTATCCGGCTTGTGGTGTACCCTGTGTTTGTGACATAATCACCCAACACACACTCATGGATCTCATTGGGGCAAGCTTGTTTCAGCCTGTCTGGATGTCACTCTGCTGCAGTCAGTACTGTACTTCTTGACATTGACCTACTTCCTTCTCAACTAGCTCAAGTTCTGGATGCTCCTTGATTTAAATAAAGAACTGTGCACAACTTCTACTCAGTACTGTGCTTATTCAGATACCTATTTGTGCCAGGAACAAATACCACAAGCAGCACAGATTCAAGTAACAAAATGGCTGTACACACCTGGGTAGCGTTATCAGGAGCAATACAAGCTGCTGATATATCTGTCCTCAGTCCAACAGTCCTGATAACTAACAGTATAGGGTATATTTATCAAAGTTTGATTTTGATATTTTTGTGATTTTTTTTATTCGATTTGCATTCAATTTTGCATTTGGAGATTTCCTAAAGGCAAAATCGAACATAAAACCGAATCCCATTCAAATCCCACACAATCGAATATCGGCAAGAGATAATTACTTTTACATAGACCAACATAGAAACCCCTGATATACTAATATTGAATTTGAAATCAAACACCAAATCGAACTCCAAATCGAACATCAAATCCCCAAAATAATAGACGTGCTTCATGCTGGTGATTTTAGCATGAGCAGGTGTGAATTACACAGATGCATGTACAGATCAGTGAGATCCATGCATACTTCTGTATGTAAAAACATGGCAAAGTGTTACATTTTATTTTTTAAAAAATGACATGTGTTCCTCTCCTAAGAGCACAACCAACACTGGGCTTTTTTGAGCTGGTTCTGGTTGTGAAAATACTGGGGACCAAAGATGTAGGGATCCCCTGTTTTTTGCACAACTGGCACTGGGCTCTGTGAGCCGGACCCAGTTTGAAAATACGAGGGACAAAAGACATAGGTGTCCCCCATATTTTGCACAACCAGCACCGGACTTTCTAGTGGGGGTGTAATGCCACAGCAGGGGTCCCCCAGCCAAAGCATTATACCTGACCGCTAGTCAGCCCAGGCTGTGGATTCCTGGGTAGGTGGGACCCCCCAATAAAGGGGTTACCCTCACCAGGGCACCCCAGGCCTGGGATGATAGCCCAGGGCTATCCCCAGCACCCTGGCCGGTGGGTGCTGGTTGATTGTGTATAAAAATAGAATAAATAACATTGTCTTTTACAGGAGAACTAGAGGTTCCAGAAAGCCTCCCGTGCATATTAGTACTTGGAGAACCACAAGTAAAAGCCCAACCTGTGGTCTATAACATGACTGTCCAGTCTGGCGCCCTTTGAGATAACTGCCCAGTCTGGATCCCTTGAGAAGCATTGTTTTCTGCTCAACTATTTTTCATGTATTTCTGCATGCAATGCGCCTTTGGATATCACGTTTCTGCAGTTCCACTAATACTCAGCCAGTGACTTACATTAGCTGTTATAGCATTGTCTCCTGCTCAATTAACCTGCAAATATTTCCAGAGTCTTCCTGAAATACAACATGTGGTCCTGTATACCATTCTACTCATCAGAGTGTCTTCAGTTTTGCTATTATTTAACCTTATTGCCATTGTGTTCCTCTATAAAGTTTATTACTCTTTTGACTCCTGTTACCAGTTCTTGTTATTACTTATTACTACTTGCATTAGTCTGCCATTTGTCCAGTCCAGCCTTCAGCCACTGAAGTCCATCTCCTGAACTCTTCTGATACCATTACTATTTTATGGCTTCAAGTTTATCCTGCAATAAAATAACTATTATGTCTACTTGGTGCATGTCTTCTACCAATTAGTATACCAAGTTTTTATGACACTAGGGTATATTTACTAAAAGTGAGAATTTTTAGAAGTACATGTGTTGTCCATAGCAACCAATCAGATTCTACTTAACATTTAACTACTGTAGCACATTCCGGAAGATAATAAATAGAATCTGATTGGTTGCTATGGGCAACATCTCCTATTCTAAAAACTCTCACTTTAGTAAATTTACCCCATGGAGTAAATTATCTAAAGATCAGTTTTGGATCATTATGAAAACAGACAGGTGTTGATGATTATCGATGTCGTACTGCGGTCTAAAAACAATGTTGTATTTCAAACCACTGTACTGAGTCAATGTGCTGTGAAGGTAAAACATTGCACAGATCACTAAGAGCTGTGTAGGCTTCATTACTGTAAAAATTGTTTAAATGGTTAAAAACCAAAGAAAACAAATATGCGGGCCCCCCAATTCCATAACCAGCCCCGGACCTCTGAGTTTAGGCTGGAATTAGAACATAGGTGAAAAAAGTGGCATGTCCCCCTGCTATAGCATCAGTCCTCCAGCTGGTTCAGTATGGTGCAAGTTATTGGAATATAGGGGGAACCCCACATCGTTTTTTCCCCTTATGTTCCAATACCAGCCAGGGTTCACAGACCAGAGCTGGTTATGGATTTTCGGGGGAGACCCCCCTAATTTTTTTAGCTTTAAAACCATAATAAACACTTTTTACAGTAATGACGCCTACACAGATCACAGTTATCTGTGCAGTGCTTCACCCAAACTCGCCTGCCACAGGCATGTCTATTGTTTGGGAAGGTTTGCCTTTGTTTTAGGGTTGGCTTTTGGTCCATTTTAAAAAACGATGCTAAGCAAATATCCATTTTCTATACAGGTCTATGTAAAATAATGGATAGTTGCTTCTAAAGTGTTCTAAAGTTGGTATTTTGGTAGTTTTGCTATCAGTTTTGCCTCTAGTAAATGTCAGTTTGTAAAATCTGTGCAAAAACTACCAAAATTAACCCTTAGTAAATATACCCCTAAAGGCCCCCATACACGGCACGATATACGCGCCGATCCGACAAATCGACATGATATAGGTGTTATATCGTCCCATGTATGGGCACGATATAATACCTGATATCGTCCTGCGCGCTCCCGCGGGGTCGTACATCACATTCCCAGGTCTTCCTGCAAAACCATCTGATCTGGGATGTGATGCACGATCCAATCCAGATGAAGGAGGGGGAAGCCGGAGGTGACAGCACGATCCATCTGCTTACGGATCGGCAGTTGCCGTACACGGTGCATGGGCACCTTAAGACTTTCTCCCCATCTGCATTCTAACATGTAACCACCATGGCACCATGTTTGCAGCGCCACTGCATGCTGGGGAGGGGGGCGCCATTAGCGCCTCAGCCCGTCGCAAATATGGGGGGTGTGACTGTGATCGCTACCCCCCACAGACAGTGAAGAGACAGCAGTGTTCCTGGTCTCCCACTGCAGCCCAGCACATAGCAGCGTGGTTTGGCTGCTGACATGTAAGAGGAGGGGGCAGCGTCGGACTATTACTGACCTAAAAATCATAAAAAGTATAGCCTGAGAAGGTCAGAGTTACAAAGAAACAGTCACAGATCCGTGCATGCTTCTGTGTTTAAAAAAATAGAAAAATGTAAAAAAAAAAATTTAAAATACACGTGGGGTCCCCCCTATTAAAGTACAACCAGCACTGGGCTTTTCTAAGCCAATACTGGTTGTAAAAATACAGGGGCTCAGTGAGCCAGTCCGTTTTGTGGAAATACAGTGGACAAAATGAGTCCTATTTTTTCAACAGCCAGCACTGGACTCTTTCTAGTGGGGGTGTAATCCCACAGCTGGGGGACACATTCACCGGGTCCCCCGGCCAAAGCATTATCACTTGACCACTAGTCTGCCCAGGCTGGGGATCTCAGGGGAGGTGACGACCCTGCCCAATAAAGGGGTTTTCCCTCTCCAGGGCTGATAGTCCAGGCCTGAGGTTCCCTTGAGAGGGGGGGGGGGGGGGAGTGCTATAAATAACATTATTATTATTATTATTATTTCAAAACAGACTAATATGAATTTTGAAGTGCAAAGTAACAAAAACATCCTAGGACGTCTATTTATTGCTATATATGAAATAGTGGAATCATGGGAAAGCTGTAGGCTGGATACCAAATAGCTCTAAAGTGACAGAGGTTAACTGAGTCAAAGCACAAATCAAGCTGCGTTACATAGACTTAATGAACTTCATATTTAGCAGCTGGGAAATCACAGATTAGTTAATGTTCATTGACATTAATAGAAATAGTTTTGACTGCAAAGAAAATCAAGGAGAGAAGGTAAAAATACATAGTGTCCTATGGAGTTCATACGGGAATGCCAGGAGAGAGGCAGAGGACAGAAGAACATAGGTCAAGAGTTTTGAAATAATAGGACAGAGAGAGCTAGATTGCTACGTGTACTTTAATAACCTCCATAAATTGTCTAGCCTGCAAAGGAAATTATATACCACAGGAACTAAATTATAAGATGAATGAAACTGTACATCTTGTATATAGGAAAGGTAAAAATTTCTTATATGTCTCATAACAAAGACTTTATCCTGCAGGGGCATTTTAAGAGAGGAGGGGGCCATATGCAGCCTCCATTTGGGCCCATCCTCTCTGTCGTCGGCTCAGCGGCACTAAGCGCTGTAGATTCTGGCTTCATGCCAGAATCTACTGCGCATGCCTGGGTCTCCTGGAAAATGGCGCCCGCGCCCCCATTTTCCCGGGGGGGACATCTTTTCTGCGCATGAACAGATCACTGGGAAAATGTCCGCCGCCATTTTCCCACTGAGTGTTTGCTGCTCTGCAGCGCCAATCCGGTCCTGTGGAGCAGCACTTTAGGAATCGGTGGAGAGGTAAGTATCATTACCTATGGGTGCAGGGTGTGCAGTGTGGACCCAGGGGCCCGTGTGCACCGCACACCTTGCACCCATTATAAAGACGCCTATGATATCCTGTGGTTAGTGACTTACGTTGTTCTACAATGTAAAATGTTGCCTTCAAGCCATTGGGGGAAATGTAAAAGGGTCCAAGTTTTGTGTGTGGGACAAACTCAGACCTTCTTGCACACTTAAAGGTCCAAGTTTGTTCCACAACTCGTCAAATGTAATAGCCTGCAAACTTCTGAGTTTGAAGCTATTACATTGTGCGAGTCCATGTGAGTTTTCTCATATGAAAACTCGGACCTTATAATACTACTTTCATTACAAGGTAGTTTTTCAACCCCTGGCTTATTTCTGGAGATGAGATGACTGAAGTGACAGGTGATATTGGGCCATTGCCCCCAGCTGTCTGTAAATGTAAATACTTCTATATATTTTCTTTAATAAACCAAATACAAAACCTGATAAACAAAAGACATGTTAGGATCTGATTCAGAGTTGGGAATAGAGAGAGATATCTCTCTCATCTGATCATCTTGGTAAAACCATGCTGCACTGCAGGTGGGGCAGATTTAAAATGTGCAAAGACATTTACATTTGGGTGTGAGGTGTCCAAACTGACATCTAAATTGTAGAGTCTTAATAAAGCTGTGCAGTATTTGTGGGCTACATGTAAAAGCAGCCAGTATTTACCCAACATGCAAAAAAAAAATTATGTATTTACACCCCTTGCATTACAACACGGTTTGTCCAGGTTCACAGTTAAGTGCTATCTCTCTCTCTATTCCCAACTCTGAATCAGGCCCTGAGTTTGTTGTGGACCCGGGGTCCGGGCTAGATTAACAATGGGGTGGATGGAGCTACAGCTCCAGGCCTCCACATAAAAATAGGCCAATTAACATGACAGCATGATTTATTTAAATAGTTTATCTAGTCCCCCCCACCCCCAAAAAAAATTATGCAATTTTTCTAATTCTTTGTAGTTAGTGTTCATAGTGTAAGGGATATACACACCAAGGTGACTCTGAACACACTCACACAGCACCGATCACAGCTTTTCCCCTTCTCAGTATAGGCCTTTGAACATTTTCAGCTCCAGGCCCATGTGGGCCTTAATCCGGCCCTGCCCTGGGTGGAAATAGGAGCAGACACCAGAACAGATTTAAATTGAAAAGTGGGTTTTTTAATGGGTGAACTTGCAGACATGTACGCGGATAATAAAATAAAGTCTAGAATATTAAGAGGATGGTGATGATTAGAAACTGTAGTGAATTATGTATAGGTAATGTCCAGGTACTGGTAGAACTAATAAAAGTCTTTGTAATCCAAATGGTCACTGCAAGGCTGCAGACAGGATAACAGTACTGATTGAAACTGGTGAGGTGAAATCCGGAGAGGTAATGGAGTAATTAGAATAGCAGCAGCTGATGAATTAAGTGGAGAGTTTTACTGAGGTGGCTCAGTGTAGAAACAGAGAGCTAGGTAAATGGAAGCAGTGTAGGTACAGGGTTAACTGTACACACAGGGCCTTTGGCAGGGAAAGGGTAAGTAGAAGATGCAGGATGGTTCCAGCAGGAGATTGGGAGCAGGCAGAGTGGTGCAGGCTACTTGGAAGCTGGGATCCAGCAGGGGCACGGGCGAGCACTCAAACAGGCAGGTTTACAGGAGCACAGGAGCTCTCTCACAGCATATGCTGTGAAACACGTTGCACTGGCAACTATGGGAAGCTCTGGACTCCCATAAGTACCCAGTGCAGAATCGTGATAGATCAGAGAGAGCATGTGACAAGCCAGGACTGGAGCAACTAAGTCACATGACCAGAGAAAAGATGACGGCACCCATACCAGAGCGGAATGGAAACATCACCAGGCCTACCCCAGCCAGAATGACACAGCACCTGCGGAACACCTCGCACAGCCAACTCCCGCCGCCAGACACCAGCCACTCCGCCCGAAGGACCACGCCACAGCTCCCTTACAGGTGATACCCATCGTCCTTTATGCCGAGAAACTCTGGTCATGACAAAACATTAATGAAGTAATAATAGCTTAATAATTGTGTGTGTTATAAAAATAAAAACCATAATAAACCGGGTTTAAAAAAATCAAGTCAAGTTGAACAATACACTTTATGCCACAATGATAAAAAAGGATGCAAGAAGCAGACGGTGAGTGAACACAGGCCCCCTCCTCACTTAATACGCCCCTGATGACAATGCATTGTTTGGTCCATTAATCATATACAATCCAGATTGTGGTGTTTCCTAAAGAAGTAGGCCTTCTTTTTGCTATAGAGATGGAATGGAAAAAGGAAGTCCACCTCCAGAAGGTTCTTGCTGATTTTTCTTCTTCCATTGGTTACAATAACAGATGAAGTCAGGTCTTTGCATTGAATGCAATTGCATGTATACAGCAGACCTTTGTCATTTCTAAGTAAAAGCATAACAGAAATTGCCTTTATAGCTGCACAATTCATATATCTCTCGTTAAAACTACCAGTAATCATTTTTAGAGATGAGTAGGTTCGGTTCCCAGAGAACCGAACCCACCTGAATTTAGCATATCCGAGTCGAATCCAAGCAGGCTCAGAGGTTCCCGCCTTACTCGGCTCTCGAAACCGAGGCAAAACCATATAGATGGAAATCTCGCTGTTCGCGAGCTTTCGTCTCTATGATCAATGTAGTATATAAGGGACCACGCGACGGACGCCATATCCGCTCCGGCTGTGTAAAGTGAACAGGGAGGGTGGGTAGTGTAGGGCTGGTAGAGGTGCTGGTGCTATCTGCTGTGTCCTGGGCTGGTGACTGCTGATCCATTCTGGTCTCTGGTCACAGTGTTGTCACTGTCATTGTGCTGTCTGCTGATCCATTCTGGTCTCTGGTCATGGTGCTGTCACTAATCACTATCACTGTGCTGTCTGTGCTGATCCATTCCGGTCTCTGGTCACGGTGCTGTCACTGTGCTGTCTGGTGATCCATCTGGGCTGTCTGCTGTGTCCTGGGCTTGTGCTGTGTCCATCTCTGGGCCCAAGTTCTGGACTCCAAAAAAAAAAGTAAAAAAAAAAAAAATCAAAGTGTCTTTTTATATTTTTCTGTGTGTGCATGCGTGTTAGGCTTAACCACAGTAGCGCACAAAAGCCAGCCAGCAATGCACATTGCACTTGCAAACTTGTGCTGCCCGGCTCAAGTCGTTCTTAAAATAAAAAAACAATAAAAGTGTCACTGTCTTATATATTTTTTTCTTCTGTGTGTGCGTGGGTGTTAGGCTTAACCACATTAGCGCACAAGATCCAGTGACTACAGTCGTGTTCAATCAATAAAAAAACAATACAAGTGTCACTGTATTATATATTTTTTTCTTCTGTGTGTGTGTTGGTGTTACCACAGTAGTGCACAAGATCCAGCGACTACAGTCGTGTTCAATCAAAAAAATAAAACAATACAAGTGTCACTATCTTATATATTTTTTTTCTTCTGTGTGTGCATGGGTGTTAGGCTTAACCACATTAGCGCACAAGATCCAGCGACTACAGTCATGTTCAATCAAAAAAAAACAATACAAGTGTCACTGTCTTATATAATTTTTTCTTCTGTGTGTGCGTGGGTGTTACCACAGTAGCTCACAAGATCCAGCGACTACAGTCGTGTTCAATAAAAAAAAAAAACAATACAAGTGTCACTGTCTTATATATTTTTTTCTTCTGTGTGTGCGTGGGTGTTAGGCTTAACCACATTAGCGCACAAGATCAAGCGACAACAGCCATGTTCAATCAAAAAAAACCAATGAAAGTGTCATATTTTTTCTTGTTTATGTGGGTGGGTTTTCGGCATAACAGCAGTAGTTCACAAGATCCAGAAAGTAACGCAAGTTGCAACCTTGTGCTGCCAGACTCCAGTCGTTCTTAAATAAAAAACAATTAAAGTGTCATATTTTTTTCTTGTTCGTGTGGGTGGGTTTTCGGCTTAACAGCAGTAGTACACAAGATCCAGAAAGTAACGCAAGTTGCAACCTTGTGCTGCCAGACTCCAGTCGTGATCAATCGTTACTCTGGGGCCAAGTTCTTCTGGAGCTGACAAAAAATATAAATCATCATTTGTCATTTTTTCTAATATTTTTGGGTGTGCGCACGACTGCACGTGTGTTCATTTTGTAAGCGCACCACGGCTACACTATTGGTGATTGTGACACTGCTTCTAGACTGCAGAAAAAATAAGGAGGGCTGTCACATGACAGGAGAGCAAGGCCAAGAACCACATGTTGTAGCTGCCGCCAGCAGTGACTAGGCCGTCAACTTCCTCAACCTCTAGGAAGGCCCATGCCCCAGGGCTTAAGTCACGCCATCGATATGGTACTAGTAGTAAAGCAGGTTTTACTGAAATTAAGAAACAAAATTGAAAGGATATTTGACTTTAGATAAACAAAAAATTGGCAATATGCCATTCACTACAGGAAGTGAATGGCAAGGAAAGGATAAGGCCTTGGCCTTCTTACTTTATGAAGAAGACTGCTGATTCTTCTGATAGCCCTTCTGCTTGTAGTAGTAGTGGTGGTGGTCCAATTAAAAATGTGAAAATGTTAAGACAGCTCCGGAAAAACCAACTGTGTGCCCTGAGAAATTGAAGTCACAAATCCCCGAGGAGAGTGCAAGTGTGTCCACGGTTGCCATGTGTGAGCCCAACCTAAATACTAGTGTACTGGAGGATCCTCCAAGTTCCAACATTTGTGTGCCCTCTGTAAATGTGGGGAAGGGCAGTCAACATTTTGCACACGTAGTAACTGAGGATGCTTCTGTGGAATTGCACATGGAGGAGGAGGATATTTTGGTGGATGAAGGCACTAAGGATGATGAGGATGTTGATGATGTTGGTGTTGGTGATGAGGATGTCCTTTGTGTAAGTAAGGCAACAGCTGTTGCCCATGGTTTGAAAAAGCCAAAGCCCATTGTTGTCATGCCGGGACAAAAGACAAAAAAATCTACTTCTCACGTGTAGAATTATTTCCATCCCAATCCGGACAACAGTTGTCAAGCCATATGTGCCCATTGCCATGCAAGAGTTTGTAGAGGGAGGGACCTAAACCACCTAGGAACCTCCTCCTTGTTACGTCACTTGGAGCGCATTCATCAAATATCAAAGTGTACTTTGCCAAGTTCCAAAACTCAAAATGTAACAAGTCCAGTGTCACCTACCTGTTCCCTCTCTGTGAGATCCAAGCACCTTCGATCTCCAACACCAACACCTGCATCATCATCTACATCCTCATTCATGATCAGAAGTAATTTAAAAAAACAACTGACTATTAAACAGTCCTTTGATAGAGGAAGTAAGTATAACAGCTGTCACCCAGTTTCACAGCGGATCACTGATGCCATGATGGCTGTGCTAGTATTAGATGGTGAAATAATAAAAAATGAGGCTGATAGTGTGGAGGAACTGCAAAAGGAGGATGAGGGGGAAATTTGTGTCCTATCTGACGCTAATGTGGATGTTGATGATAACATGTGGTTTGCGTAAATCAGCCACCAGTGGCAGCAGTTCTTGCTAATGATAAAAAGAAAGCCAGAAATGCAACGTCTTGGGTGTGGAATTATTTTAATCTAAATTCTGACAACAGTTGTGAAGGCATCTGCTCCATTTGTAAAGCCATAGTTAGTAGAGGAAGGGACGTTAACCATATAGGCACCTCCTCCCTGTTATGTCATTTGCAGCTAGTTCATGTAATTTGTTTAACAAAATTATAATTTGTAAATTAATAACAAGCAGTCCAGTATCAGCTACCAGCAGTTTGGGCCATAACATGCAATCTCCACCACCAACACCCTCATCATCAACCTCCTACTTAATAATTGAGGGTAGTCCTTCCAAAAATTGTTTTGTGGGGCCCAAACAAACCAAGGAGTTCAGCCACGAAAGTGTCAGTTTTAGTGGCTAAAGTGCTTGGTTTGTTAAACTGTGCATGTCCTTTTTAATATCCCACATAAGAGTGGGTGGGAGGGACAATTCCATCTTGCACCTCTTTTCTTTACATTTGGCACAATTTGGGGCATTGCCGACTGACATTATTATAGGTTATTAAACTGCCATCCTGTCTGCTACTGCTGTGTGGCAATGTTTCATAGATGTCTGATATTATTTTAAACTGCCGTGCGTTTGTGCCGCTGCTTTGTTGCTTACTTTAGCCAGCCAGCTCGCTGCAGCCTTTGGCCTGTATTGTTGAAAAATAGTGAAATCAATATTGTGAGCTGTGAGGTGGTTAAAAATGCCTGAAAATTATTGTTACTAAGGTTAGTAATACTGTAGGAACAAAAACAGGCCCAAATTATGTGGTTTTAGCTGTTTTTATGATTTTTTGCAAAAAATCCAGATCCAAAACCAAAACACGAAAACAAAACACTGAGGAAAAAAATCCAAAACCAGATTCAGATCCAAAACCATTTTTATGGTAATGTAATAAACTTAAAAAATCCTTGGCTAAGCTGCAGCAACCTAGGATTGGCTTTTGGAACATAAATTCTATTCTAACCGTGCTTTGAAAGAGGCAATATTTAATCTGTTAAGGATAGAGAGCACTACTGCACAGACCTCATATTACTCTTCCAGGGAGGCTTCATTCCCTATACCAAGATGGCAGCTGAGGCTACAAGGGCTCATGCGCAGCGTCATCTTGTCCACTGTGTTAGAGTACCACCATGAGAGACAAGTCTTGAGACCTGAGTGATTTTATGAGATATAAACGATTTCCAGTGATCCTGCACCACTACCCGGTGCCTGCATACACTCATCGGCTGGTGAGCTGTATTACACTCTGCTCAGTCTCTGCTCCATCCATCCAGTGTGTAGAGTGAGCTGTACAGTGAGTACAGCTGTATCATGTAATATCAATAAAACACTCCACTGGTTAAGCAACTGAACTCTCTCAGGGCATCCGTGGGGTGTACAGTAACTCTGCTACATCATCCAACTTGTACACACATATTTCCAACATCATCCTTTCATTGAGTGCCCAACCTGCTTCAAGTATACATAAAATATCCCAGTAGATGTAGCTTTAGATATGAATTAGAACACTATTAGCATTTGATTCCCCATCTAAAAAACAAAAAAGATTAAATGTAATTTTACTGAGTAATCTATCATCACCTTATGTATTCTTACCTCATTTAGCTAACATTTGTTATTTAATAAAGTTATCTCTTCATCACTAATATTACACTTGTGTATACCCAAATTAATGTAATGCCTGGCTATGCTCCTTTGCTTTCTTTTCAGAGAATTTGGGGGAGCTGGGTCTAGGAGATCCTACAGAAATAGTTGTCAGATTTTAACAATCAAGAGTAATTCAACCCGAATGTGATTTTTTTTTTTATTTATGTAGGAAATCCATAGTAAAACTGTTTCAAAAGGTTTATTTCCTGGGGTGTGGCATTCGGGCTATCCAGGTCGCCTGACATCCTGAATATGGCCGCATTGTGTTGTTAGTGTGCAATGAGCTGCTTGTCTTTAGTAAAACTTCTTCGACAGGATTGAGATTGAAGTAGACATTGATGGACTCTCATTTCTCCTGATGACCCAGCGTTTTTTCAGTCAGTGTTGACCTCTGACACTGTGAAAGAATGCAGGAACATGTAGGTATGCAAGACAACAAGGGGACAATAGATAATCTGAGACCCCAGGTAGGTAGGTGGTCATTTCTATTTAAGGATTTACCCAAAATTTGGATGGAATTATCTTTTATCAATTATTTTTTCTTTTAGAAATACATGAGAACACAATAATCTGTTTTGGTGCTTGAGCTATTTTAATGAATTTTGCTCAATTGAAAAATTGTCACAAGCCATAATGGCTTTAAAATAATATTTCAAAAATGTATACACTAAGTTATAATAACTATATCTGCAATTGTTTTCTGTTCCTAATAATGTGATTTGTATCATAACTTAACTTAATAATTGTCTTGCATGATTATACACAGCTTTAGTTTCATTCTAGCATATTTCTACCAGAAGCACATTAAAGAAATGAGAAAACAAATTTCTGTTAATGGCATTTATCATTAAATCTATGAAATGTAATACATCATTATTTATAATCTCATATATTTGAAGAAACATATTAAAATACTGAACATTAAGTTAATATGGGTCATATCCATGTTTTTGTTTTTGTATTTTGATGACTGACCACCATTATTTTGTTCAATTCATCCATTTTGTGGTTTTAACCAAAAATTCATGGCAATGGAGGCTATAAATTCACCAACAATTTGTGATATCACCAGGGCCGCCATCAGGGGGTGACTGCCAGGACTGGAGTCTCGGGCCCAGACAGAAAGGGGGGCCCGCCCCTGGCTCCTGCCACCCGGGGCCATGGGGAGCTCGAGACAATTCCTGGAGTTCGCAATAGCGATTATGCATGCAGTCTAACTGCGATAGTATACTAATTCACTGCAATCGCTAAGCCACCGCAGCACTACATAAGGACGCTCACTTTACCTTACACACATCCGTAATGTTTAGCAAGACTGCGAAAACATCAGTACAATCGAGTACCATCGAAGCCTCATGCATTTACACAAGCTCTGACCTTACTCAGAAATTGCTAACATCAACGCACGCTATGTGTCCTAAGGCTGCATAGGGCATCGCAGTGGATAACACAGGTCTGCAAAATTTAAGGTATTGAAAGCTTTTTTAATAATACTTTTATATTCTTAATTATACTCCTGTGTACATCAAGAAATAGTATATTAAAAAAATACCACATCACATTTACCTATAAGGGGGTTACAAAAATTTTAAGAAAAAACAAGAAGTTTCATTGTTTTTGACATATTTATTGTTAAATACGAAGAAGTGTAGATGATATCACTGTCTTTTTGTCTTTATTACATAATAAAATAACAATAAAATCAAACAATAATAGAAACAAAACCATTATTGAAAAAATCGTTAATATCTTGTTTTTTTTGTCTTCAAACTTCGTTTTGTTGCTTTTCGCTTATAAGGTTTTTCTGTGTCGTCTCTGTGTATCATCCAGCAGTAGTAAGCCTTCATGCTGATGTCCCAACGACCCTGGTATCTTCTTTCTACATCTTTAACATCTTGGTGGAACCGTTCACCCTCTTATTCACTGTAGTCTCTGAGATTATTTGAGAAATGCTCAATATGGGAATTCAAAAAATGTAACTTTAAACTCATATTGCAGCCAAGGTTTCTGTAACTAGTAAGCATTTCCCTTACAATTTCTTTGTAGTTTGGATCCTTGACATTGCCGAAAAATTTGGAATTCACTTGTACTGTATGAGTGGTGTGTACTGTATATATACTGTGTGTGTGTGTAGTGTGTACTATGTGTGTGTATGTGGTGGTAGGCAGGGGTTAAAATGAGGCGGCACAGGGGAAAACTGTGTTTCATCTGTTGTATTTGGTTCCACCTTCGCCAGCTCACCTTGTAGTTGTAGTTGTTGTGTGTGTGCAATGTTCCTTTAGACAGTATGGGGTTTAGGTCCTTTGTAAATTTCAACTCCAGGACCATGTGGACCTTAATCTGGCACTGGACGGGGGGAACTTATATGACGAGAACTGAATTGCAACGTTCTATACAACCGACTGAATTCATTTAAGACAATGTTTTATAATAAATGTAAGCAGAATACATTTATTACTATAAAGAATATGAAAAAAAATACTTATTCATAAATACACATTTTGCAGAAAAACGTGATGTGATATGCAAAATTGGTAGTCATTTTCGTGTTCAGAAGCCAAAAATTTTTAAGTATCACATAATTCATTAAATAGCTTTTTCATCGCAGACCTGTGTAATTTATGCACGCCCATGCAACAGCATTCAAACGCACTGGCACGCCTGTGTTTCCCCAACCAGCCCCCCATCACCACCCACAAACGGCACTTCCTGTCAATCACTCTACGTTGGGTCTGCACGGTCACTGCAATCGCAGTCCCATTCGCAGTGGCCGTTTCGCATACGCATGCGCAGTACGCAACAATCTACCGATTGTGTGCATATTAGCAAATGCAATCCTTGCTGAATCAGGCCATTAGACTGTGCAATTACGTTCATTTAAAATGAAAATGCAGAAGGAGGTGTCACACACCTCCTTGCTGCATCTGTGTGATCCCAGCGCTGAGACCTCGGGTCACCATCAGAACAATCGCGACCATCGGTCACGATTGTTGTCCCTTCGGCCAGGCTGCTGGAGCTAAAGCTTCCTGCAGCCTGGTCAGGTCCTGGCAGCTTGCGAGGTCAGGAAGTCTGCGTGCACCCATGCAGACCCTGGCCTCGTCCCTCCCGGAAAACAGGGGCGACAAGCCTCTGTTTCCTGGAACGTCCACCCTCCGCCTGCCAAACACTGCAGCCTGTCAGTCAGGCTGCGAATGAGAGACACTGCAATCGAACTCACATGTGCAGTACACCTCCGGCGCATGCGCAGTCCTCCCACCATCGGAGATGTACACTAACCTCGAATCAGGGTACATCTCTCAATAAGGCCCTAAATCTGGATTTATAAGGGTCAGAAATGTAATTTTTATTGGGGCTCTGCAAGGAACACTTCAGCATTGCTAATATGTATTTTTCCCCTTATTAGATTAAAAGGAAAACAAATATGAAGGAAGATAATTCCCTTATTTTTGTGGGGGGGTCTACAAGTGGCAGTATACCTAAGCAGTGTATGGCTGTTACTGTATGTCTTGCTGGCAACAGTTAGGCCATGTATAAAATTGCCAGAATAGCATTTTACTAACTTTTTTTTTTAACACTTACTCGCACCAGCCAGGGGTGTTGGGAGGTGCTCCTGGGCTTCCAGCAATGGGCTGTGTTTTCCTAGAGAGACGTGTATTTTTATTGGTGGGTTCAATTCCTCTGGAGCTTGATGGGCTTTAAATTTACTGTATCTTCTCGTGGGCTTATTGCATGTTTAATTTTACTCACTCAACTCTCTGTCTGCCCCCCTCCTATACATCATAAGCTATCATAAGTAGGGCTCTCTTTGCACATGTACTCTATTCCTTACCAATGCCATCATCTCCTCAATCCTTGATTACAGTGGCTGTAAACCTGGCTGCTGCACCCATCAACTTGTGTAAAGGTTCAGCCAGCACTGATAGTGTGTTTATGGTGACTGCACAGGTATAAATGTTTATTAATTGTAAAACATGTTTATTTTGGTTTATATCCTGCTATATTTTGCTTTGTTTGTATTTTAATTTTAATGCACTTTAAATCCTGTTTGCACTGTATCTGTATATCCACTCTAATGCTGGGTACACACTTTGCGATATCTCATAGTGCATCTGCAAGTGTATACAGACTGGAAGCAGGATGCACTATCAATAATGCGGTTAAACCCCCGAAAATGCAGTTTTCAGGGGTGTGACCACATTTCTTATATGCACCAGGCTTCAGAAAGCTAAGCTTTCTGCAGCTTGGACTCAATGGTTAACACCATCTTTAGATGGCGTACCCAATAAAAGCATATGGGCTTCTTTCTGCAGAGTGCTGTGAGTGGGATCCAATCAGATTCCTCCCAGCACCCCCGGCGGCACGAGTGCCATTCTGTGCATGCACAAAGGGACTTCTGGCTCATAAACCCAGAAGTCCCTCTATTGCAAAGGACAGCTCTTATTGGGAGAGTTGTCCTTTGTGCTTTTCTTCATGCATACCGGTATTATTAATTCCGGTATGCATGCGGTGAGTGGTGGCATGCTTGATGCATCCTGCCCTATATGTCTGTGAACAATGGCAATCAAAGACATATAATATCGGCCCTGCAGCTGAGCCGATGCCAATGTATCTTACCGATATACAGATGTGTCCTCATACTTCTAGCCTCCTTGCGCGCTAAACAGCCCTTCTAGTCGCGCCATGCCATGGAGTAACTCTGTAGCACAGAGTGTCTCTTTTTTGTGACTTTTTACCTTCAATTGTGTCTTATTTGCACAGCGATGTGAATAGTTAGCACAAGCAGCTTCTGCTGATTAAAAGGATATGCAGCATGTATATGTTCTGTGAGTGACTGCGGGTGTATCTGCTTGCGAAATGCTACGTTACAGTGTAAGCAGCTGTAACACTGTAACATAGCCTTTTGAATGCAGATAGATGCTCAGAGAACATATGCTGCATATCATTTTAATCAGCAGAAGCTGCTTGTGCTAAATATTCACTGTGCAAATATGACGCATTTGAAGGTAAAAAGGCGCACGAAAAGATGCTCGGCACTACTGAGTCACACAGAGCTCCCGCATCATGTGCAACTTGTAGCGCATGGAGGATAGATGTATGTGGACACATCTGGGCCGCTTAAATGTGTACCCAGCTTAAAGCACTGCAGAGCCCTTGGGGCACCCTATAAAAGATAATCATCATCATGATTAAGACTGTGAAGGCATTAGTATTTGCTGAAGAGGGATTAAATACAATAATTGTGATAACAAAAAGCAGACTTTCTCTGTGTACTTACAATAAGCATACCCAGGAGAATTACAATAACACACAGTCGCCTTCCTGATTGTTACCTGATCTAAGTGCTCAGTGTAACACAATTATTATTTGAGTTACCATTTGAGCTTTATCAGTAAGATATTGGTAATGTATTTATCGTATGCAAGACCAGATTTCTTTCCTATCCAGAAAGACTCTGGGACCTGAATGAATATATCTAGTACATCAAGTCTCCCAAGACGACTCAAACTGAGTTTGCCATGTATTTGCCAGTGTCTTTTCCAATTGTTCCTCCCAGACCGTGGTGTCTATCAAGATACTAGAGAATGAATTATTTATTTGAATCCATTCCTGCCTGATATTTCTCCTGACTTTGCTAAAACATTATATTTCTTTGACAAAGGCTAATCCGTTCCTATTCTGCTGTACTGATTCTACAGAGAGGAATATATGTCTCCTGCCCAGTCTGGTCGCCCATCCACAGCTTTCCCCTTGTACGTACTGAATTCATTAGGCTTTGATACAAACTGCTATTGACATGCAGGCAAACAGCTCAGGAATCACAATGCACTTTTTTATAATAATACATAACAGATTTTATCCTACAATTTGATTTTTACATGGATCTTTTTTTCAGTCCCATTTTGTATTTCACACACAACTAATTTCTATTGTATTTACATTTTATGAAATCTCCAGGAACTGGACATCTGTGCTCTACCCTTTCCTTTATTTCATATCTCTACTTGTCCTTTAGAAATTATAACAGAAAGTTATAGGGTTCTGGGAGTGGGGAGCATGTGTGTGTGTCTGTGGGGGGGGGGGGGTATATGGCAGAATTTGGTCCATATATTTTGAACAGATTTGAATAAAGATCTGTTCGGGCCTGTAGTTCCACTAATATTTAATATTAACTGCAATAAGAACAGTAGCTGTAGCAACAACAACAATAATACTACAATCAATGTTATTGATGATGATAATAACAATAATAATAGCAACAACCACCACAAATAGATAGATAGATAGATAGATAGATAGATAGATAGATAGATAGATAGATATGACATAGATAGATAGATAGATAGATAGATAGATATGACACAGATAAAAGAAAGGTAAATAGATAGATTTCATACTGTAGATATATATGATACAGATAATAAAAAAAGGTAGATTGATAGAACTCAGATGGTAGATAAATAGATAGATATGAGATAAATATGAGATGGATAGATAGATAGATAGATAGATAGATAGATTGATAGATAGATAGATAGATAGATAGATAGAAAATTGTTCAATTAGAATATAAACAGACCTCTCACACCTCTCAAATGGTAGCAAAAACCTGTTAGTTCCCATGGAAACTTTCTTATGTGTGTCAATCACCGACCCATAAGTGCAATCTTCTCTAATTGCTGTATATACATAATGTAACATATGTAGGTTTTGCAAATCAAATATTCTATTTATTAAAAGTATATGACATTTTCAATGTTTCACATTTCAGCTGAATGCTTGACAAAGTCATGATTATATAATGGATTGATCATACTATATAAAGGGTATAGCTTGTTCTGTATGAGGAGAGGAAGAGGTTATAAAGATAGCACAATGTCATTTGCATAATACAAAATAGAGAGAACAACACTTTGGTGTGATGTGGATTGTTTTCTTTTAGTTTATGATAGTATTTTTTGTTTGATACATTAGTCTACAACGTACAAAGTCACCAAATGGTTTTATTGTACCATACTCTAACTTATCAAATTCTAGATATGAACAAACGGACAACTGAAATGCAGATTAAAGATGCCACAGCCAAATTTATTGAATTAGAATTGTAGTTATGAAGGGTGGAAAGAAAAAACAGTGCAAACCTCAGCCACAGCCATTTGAAGATATTTAAATAAATGGGGTGGAACTGACTCCAGCACAAACAGTATTGGGCAATACTACTCCCCCTTAATTGACATAGTACTGGCCCCTCCCAGACATGGAGGTTAGGTCCTCCCCTGAGGTAGAGACAAACCAGCCGTTCTCAAAGAGGGAGTGCCACCCAACCTCTCTCGTGCTACAAGAGTATGCTGAGGAGCATTACTTACGGCCAAGTTGCGCCTCCTCTGCTGGAAGGAAAGAAAACTGAAAACATATAAACCAAATTAGTTGGGTGGACGGTTGGTGTGCTGCCCACATTCTTACTTCTATTGTTATTGCCATTGATTTGCAAGGTGCCACAGTGCTCTGCAGTGGCAGACACCAGTGAAAGCAGGGCTTACATTATTCAGGCACTTCCAACATAGTCAATATAAGCATAGACGTGAAAACGAAGGGACGGTAAGGAAGATGCTGCTTACAAACACACTTACTATATAATGATTTTACATTGGAATATATTTAAATGGTGAGATGAATTGCAGAATGATGATTGCAGTCAGTGTGGTAAGTTTTACAAATTATTTGATTATACACTGGATAAAATATACATAATTCTGGTGAACATCATTGACATAATATTTATCCTAATGAAAGCAATGATGGCAAGTAATATACCAGCTGGTGGGATTGGGCTCTGCCTGTGCGATACACAAAGTGGCCGCTCCCTAAAACATGCTTGCTTATGCCTTGGCAAGCGATCGTTTCCATTTGGTGTGACATTGCCAAATTTGAATACGCATCCAGCGAGCGTACGCAGATAGCGAACGGGTCTGAATCAGGTCCAAAGTACACAGGTCTGGGCTGCCAAGGAGTAGCAGTCACACCATTACATGGACATGCCTCCTCTTAGCGGAACAATATGTAAAGAGATATATACACAATGTATATACACAATGAGATGTGGACATGCCCGCTCACAATACAATGTCCCCTATTACCAGAACCTGGTAGATTTTCTGGAGGCTGTGTACATAGACACTATCAGATGGGCACGTCTCAGGTGAGCCTGAAAGTACATGTTTAATTCAGCTGAAATGTAGACTGACTATATAAAGAATAAAGTAACCTAGCATTACTGTACTGTACTACACATTGCATCCTTTCGCTTATTCATAAAATACTGTTGTTTACATGAGTATGAACATGTTAAGAAAAGTAAGCCAATTTTAATGGCCTGCTTTATTTCATATACGGCTATTTATAACTCATTCAAGAGAAATATCAATCACTATTAGAGTCAAGCATGACACATTTTTTCATTTTTTATTTAGAACCTATTCTTTTTCCTTCATAAATGTGAACTGGATTATTCTGGCTAAGAAAAAGCATAGAATACAGATCTATCTGCAGCAGACCTCACTGGAGCCTCCCGCTGCCTGTCAAGCTTGATGCTCTCATAATGTTTAAAGTACTGGCTAAATTCCCACAGGTGAGCTTATATGTCAGCTCTGGTTACTCTAAACTCCACCATCCTGAAGGCCAGAGGCTTAAGGTTGCTCCTGCACCAGATGCCATCTGCTACTCCACTGCCCCTCAGATCACTTCATCCTCTCTTATGCACTGTTAATACAAAAAAACTTTATAGAAATACAAAAATTATTGTATTTTTAAAAATATATTTTGAAACTAAATTTTTAAACTTTTCTTGTGGTCCTGTTACATTAGGGAACCAAGATGGTGGACTTTGGCATATCTATAATAGGTGCAGGGTGCACGATGTACATGGGCCCCTGGGTCCAGTGGGGCCCTCACCTCACACCCTGCAACCTTAGCATTATACTTACCTTTCCGGAGTCCTGCGTCGGCCGACAGAAATAAATGCACAGTCAAGAAGTTTCCAGAAACATAGTGAGCACACCATGTTCCCGGAGACCTGCGCTGTAGACTCTGGCACAAAGCTCCCTCCTGTCTTGTACTGCAAGAGAGGTGGGAGCCTGCACGGATCCTGCACATGGACCCCCTCCTCTCTTAAACCACACATGAAGGTGAATGCCAATAGATTAGAGGCAGTCACATCTGCGTCTTTGTGCTATGGCCGAGCCAGATTTCTTTAATACAGAGATGCCCATTTGTAGCATCTTTCCCCATGTGGAAATATGTCTTCAGATGCACCATCGGTGTACCATCAGATGCACCAGCGGTGTACCATCAGATGCACCACTGGTGTACCATCAGATGCACCACCGGTGTACCATCAGATGCACCATCGGTGTACCATCAGATGCACCATCGGTGTACCATCAGATGCACCATCGGTGTACCATCAGATGCACCATCGGTGTACCATCAGATGCACCACTGGTGTACCATCAGATGCGCCATTGGTGTACCATCGGACACACCATTGAAACTTGCACCAGCCTTAAGGCAGATGTAGCTTCTCCACCTGAGTATGGTGTCTGTGTGAAAGGTAGTGCGTCTTTAGACACAGCGCTGTCAGAGACACTCTATCTTCTGCCTAGCCACCTCCTTGTTACCTTCCAGGAATGCCCACTAAAAGCCACACACCCTGTGTCCATCGTGGTGCAGTAACAAATGGGACACATGCACAGTACTTAAAACATCAGCCAACTACATTCATATCAGCATAGCATGCGATTCTGAATCAGGCCCCAGGTGTTCAACAAAGTTCGCAGGAAACTGGAGGGACACAAATGGTGTTACAGTATTTCCTTTCCTGGAGGGAACATTACAGAACGTATTATAACTTAGGGGGTCATTCAGACCCGTTCGCGAGCAAAGGACGCTCGCAAACGGGTCGATGTTGCCCCACTGCGCATGCGCACGACGGAGGGAGCTCCGTCGTGCGCATGCGCGAGACCCGGAGAGCGATGGGCTCTCCATCGCTCCGGGTCTCGCACCAAAGGGGGAGTGCTGTCGATGTTGATTGACAGCATGCCCCCTTTGGTGGGCGTGCCGGGGCGTGGCTGCCAGACGGAGGCGTTCCCATGGGAACGCCTACAGTCTGAAGCCGGCCCCACTGACATCACTAGTGATGTCAGTGGGAGTGATTTTGGCTCTGATAGAGCCAAAATCACTCCAGGGCTTGCGTCAGCGAGACCCTACTGCAGGGTCTCCATCGCAAGCCCGATGGTCGCGATGGTCTTGACCATCGCGACCATCATCATGGACGCTCGCATAAGCTGTGGGTGGTAACCCACAGCTATGCGAGCGTCCATGAGGACACTCCTAAAACGGGTAGGAGGGCCCTGATTCAGAGCAAGCTCAGCTCTGAATCAGGCCCTTAGTCACTAGTAGGTGTTTTTCGCAAGTTTTGAACTGGTCCAAAATTCACAGCTCACTTTCATGGGTCACAATTTGTTCTTTCATGGGTCACCAGTTGTTTTGTTTCTAAACACTATTCAAATAATATTATCAAATAATAAAACATCACAATATATATTGTTTAGCTTGTTTTTATCTAAATATCACTGATGTGAAATGTAAGACAGTGGGGTCAATCCTATTAGCCACAACGATCTCGCCGGTGCGAGTCATCGCGGCAGCCCGGATTTGCCTAATATTGGTCGCAGCCCCATAGGGCTCTGAGCTAAATTATGCGAATCCTGTCTCGGGTCGGGTAGCGAAGGGTACGAGATGTGGTGCCGTTACCGGCTTTCACACCGCACCCTTCACACCTAATAGGATTGACCCCATTGCGTCATTTAGTTTATCCAGTGTGCACATTGTCATTTTGGAGATAAAGAAAAGAGATTTTAGGTCATCCTCTGAGATGGTAGTGATATGCTGTCAGCCATTACTCTCAGATGAACACACTTTCCTCCATTTAAGCACATTTCATATGGGTAAGAGCATTTATATGCAAATATAAAACAAAATACTTATTCAAATGTTACACCGATTTTATGAAATAAAAAAAGCTAATTGTGTCAAAAAAAACATCTGCACGGATGCACTTCAAACAGTAAAATTGGGGCATATGCCAGTGTATGCATATAGTGTGGTGATGTATATTTACATAAGGGCCACAACAAGGCCACAACAAGGGATGTTCCATAGTTGCCACTGCACAGACACAAGGCCAAGGGAGATCACTGCCCCAGTGGCACCTGTGGGTTGGGCAGACACTGCGGATGCCTGCCAGCTGCCGCACTTCTGAGATTAGCGGAAACCAGAAGCTCCCGGCTCCAATATCAATGTGCTCCGCAGTGTCCCCTCCCTCCCTCAGCCGCCACTGCCGCCCACCGTCAGCCCCCTCTGAGGGATGGTAGGAGGTGGTCTGGGCCATACCGTCCCCTGGGGCTGCTGGAGATCATGAGGTGAACCACGCAACTGTGTCTGGAATGGACTCTGAGTAGGAGCCGGAGGAACGGGACATGGATTGCAGAAGCACACTCACTTTGGCGTGTGAGGCTGCTGTCAGCAGTGAGGGACTGCAGCCGGGAACCATAAGCTGCGGTGAGCTGAAGTGACCCTGGAGTTAAGGTGATTCTTGTTCAGCTTCTTCCTGGTGAGTCAGTTCCACCTCTATCCTACCTGCTTATTCCCGCCATTACAACCACCCTGACCCCTGCTCAACAGTACTACTCCCAGCCTACCACTGCTTTCCACTATTACTCCCATCCTGCCCCCTGTTCTGAACTACTACTCCCTGCCTGTCCCACACTACTACTACTACTCTAAGCCTGTCCCTGCTCTGCCATTACTACTACTCCCATCCTGCCCCCACTTCCCACTACTACTTCCATCCTGTGCCCTGATCAGCACTACTACCACTCCCAGTCAACCCCCTGCTTCCCACTACTACTACTCCCATCCTGCCCCCACTTCCCACTACTACTTCCATCCTGCCCCCTAATCAGCACTACTACTACTACTACTCCCATTCAACCCCCTGCTTCCCACTGCTACTACTCCCATCTTGCCCCCACTTCCCACGACTGCTCCCGTCCTTCCCTACGCATTCCACTACTATTACTACTCCCATTTTGCTTCCCACTATTGCTTTTCCCATCCTGACCCAAGCAGCAGAGAAGTTTATGAAGCATGTGCTTCTGCTGCTAGTTCCAGAGGGGGCGATTTGCTCACCAACCCTACTCCCTGGCCTCACAGTACAGGACCCACCTTAACTACCATCCCCCCCCTCCGGAACATACCCATAACCTACCCTACCCCCTGGCCCCTTAGACATACAGTACCTCTCTGGCCAGGTATATACACTACTCACCAACCCCAGGGCCCCACCTTCCACCGGCTCTGGGGACATACACTGCTCACCCTATTTTTTTCTTGTGGGGGCCAATGGTTTGTTTGTTTTTTTTAACTGTCAGGGGTCAATATGTTTTTTTTCCCTGTGGGGGCCATTGTGTTTTATTGATTTCTGTAGGGGTCAATGTGTTTGTTTTTTCAGTGTAGACCAATGTGTTTTATTTTTTTCTATGGGGGATAATTTTTTTCCCTGTCGGAGTTCAATGTGTTTGCTTTTTTCCTGTAGAGGCCAAAGTGTTTTATTTTTTTTTCTTGTGCATTGTTTTTCATCGGCGCATGAGTCTGGGTTGCAGTGCGGACAGGGCCGGCAACAGAAATCTCGGGGCCCGGGTACACTGATGTCTCTGGGGGCCCCACCATCTCACCACCACCCCCGATCCCACACATTCCACCCCTGCATATGTGGTATGTGAAGCACGATATTGTTAACTCCCCCAGCCCCATTACCTTCCTCTGTGCCTTCATCTTCTTCCATACCCAGCCCACATCACGTTCCTCTGCCCCCAGCCAATGTCACCTTCCGCCCCAGCCCCCATCACCTTCCTCTGTCCCCAGCCCTTATCACCTTCTTCTGTACCTAGCCCTATCAGCTTTTTCTGTCCCCAACCCCCATCAGCTTCCTCTGCCCCATCCCCTATCAGCTTCCTCTGCCTCAGCCCCCATCAGTTTCCTCTGCCCCAGCTCCTATCAGCTTCCTCTGCCCCAGCCCCCATCAGCTTCCTCTTCCCCAGCCCCATCAGCATCCTCAGCCCCAGCACCCATCAGCTTCCTCTGCCCCAGCCCCAATCAGCTTCCTCTGCCTCAGCCCCCATCAGCTTCCTCTGCCCCAGCCCCTATCAGCTTCTTCCATCCTCAGCATGCAGCCCCTATTCCTCTAAAATCACCTATCCCCAGTAGTAGGAGCAATCATCCCCTCTACAGCGCAGCTTAGGAAGAGTATAAAACATGCACCGCGCAGCTTACCTTACTTGATGGCCCAGCATGGAAGATGTGCGGCAACGTGACCTATGACGTCACGCTGCTGTGCTGTGCACTTAAAGGTCAGGCCCGGCCTGGGCTGCAGCTGAGCACCCTTGAAGAGCCCAGCGCTGCCCGGGCCTGGTTACAAGGGAAACGGGCTGAGGCTGGGCGGTGACTATGGGTCCCCACAGAAGCGGCCCAGCAAGAACAAGGCGGCCTTGTGTTGTGCCCGTCCGGTCTTTGGGGCCCCTCTGGACCTCGGGGCTTGGTACGGGTGTACCCGTAGTCCCCCCCTGTCGCTGGGCCTGAGTGCGGATCAGGCGCATGCGCCAAGTAGAGTATTAGAAATGTGTTGGGCGTTCCTAGGTGGTTACAGGGGATGGCTATAGAGACGTTGAATTGCTCACATTGGAGGCCATACTTAGATGGATGATCTGCACCTAGCATAGAGCTGTTGAAGTTCAAATGTTGCAACTGATGTTGGCATCTAAAGACTTAAGGCTGAAGACTTAAACCTCATTAGCAACGAGACCGGGCCGGGTGCTGGCATCAGCAAGTGCATTCACACTTGCTGATGCCAGGAGCAACGGCGCAAGAGCAAGGGGCCATGCTGCATTTGGCAGCATGACCCTCACTTTTGATGTTGCCTGTCGATCTGCATGCAGGTCCGATGGGCAATGTCATTGATGACGTGTGGGAGCGCTCTTCGTCAGTGACATAGTGGGTACACACTTGGAGATGTGCCAGATATGTTGCTATGATCCGCCGGTCGCTTAGTGTGTACCCGGCATTAGACACTGAGAGTGGGCATCTCAGTCCTTGCATATTCTGATTCATGGCAGTACACCAGGGAAGGGCATTGTAGCATCATTAGCCTAAAGTCACAGACACAACTGCAGCAAAAGATGCAAGGAAGGCTGCAACTGCGTCCTACTCAAAATCAGGCCCTATGAGAAGGGATCCCGCCCCCCTTCGACAGACCCCACTCACTCAACAGACCCTGCCCCATTAGGGCTGCTTCCATAAATTTCCTGGGCTGGTTTTCCATCCCAATCCGCCCCTGCTACCCTCTGACGCTTCCTTACCAAATACTATCTCTCATTACTCCCTGACCTCTGCATACTAATTTCTACCACCCTCTACTATTCCATTGACTTTTCCATACACTACCTCTCTGCTGTTTGTACTGTCCTCCTGACTCCTCCATACTAAACACTGCATTGCCTCCATGTCCCCTCCATGCCCACCACAACCTCCCTCGTCCACATAATTGACTGCCATGCACAGGACAGGAGTAAATCACTGACCTCTCTAACTAATACATTTTCCCCTTATAGTTGGCCACAACCCCTCCGGTGACTGGTCACACCCCTTTGTGTGCCTCTATTAATGCGTTCACCTGCGGGCCCTTCATGCTCCAGTCCGCCGCTGATTGTATATAAAATGTACACTAATAAAATATACAGAGTTTGTTCTTTCTGGTTACCTGATGAACAGCACAAGCTTTACCCTAGATCACGTGGTCACCAGCAGCAGAGAAAACTTAGGTGAATAAAGAGGAATGTGATCATATCAGCATTGATATAGTAATTGTTCATGTCAATGGAAATACCCTGCATTATACAGTATTAAATTCAATAAGAATTCTGCAATATTGAGAACCAACAAATGTGGTACAATGGTGCAATGGTTGGTTTCCATGTGATTGAATATTAAGATGATAAAAATATGCCAACCGTCCCACAACTTTAATAATTCTACAACTCTGGAAATTGGTTAGCACAATAAAGCCTATTGTAACATTTCTAAATTGATTTAGCCCATTTGCTCTTGACTCAGGATTTTATCCTTTGCCAAAACATGTGAGGCTGATTATTGCCAATGACGTCCAGATATTGTATATACAATACATGTACATCCCAGTAACATTTCATTTCCTGAGAAAGCATTGTGGCTGACACTCCTCACAACTCACTTAATACATTTACCAGTTACATAAACTGACTGTAAAATGTTTCCACATTGAAGAGTTTAGCTTATCACTTTAATGCTACTGAACCTTTAATAAAAATAGATCGAATGTATGAGAATAGTGTATTTCCTTAGATGGACTTCACAATATGCATATTATTACACGCTGATTCAGAGCCGCTCGTAAGCGGCCGCTCGTTCGCTCCGAGCGATGTTCGCACATCTGCGCATGCTTATGGATCGTAATGCGCATGCGCCAACAAGTCAGTGCGGTCGGAAATCGTCTGTTCGCAAAATAGCGAGTGCCTGCTAATTTGAGTGACAGGATGAGGCGTTTGTGGGTGGTAACAGGGGAAGGTGCTTGAAAACGGGGAGTGGAGATCCGAACGCAGGCGTGACAAATGGTCAAAACAGGCGTTTTAAGGGTGTGCATAATTAACAAAGCAGCGTCATCGGCCACGTCACTTGGTTGTCTCTTAGCCTGAACTGTTCGCATGATTGCGGTAGGAAAATCCAACCACAAGCACTGCGAGCAGTTCAGACGCCTTTCGATGTACTTGATTAATCTAATAAATAGCGGAGATGATGTAGGATGCGAGCGGCCAGGGGGCGTCTTTACAAAATAGCGAGCGCATGTTTCGTTCGCTCGCTCAGACATAGAGGCGTCAACAGACCGCAAAGAGCGAGCGCTCAATTTAAATAGCTGGCCCCTTTTACTGAACGAGTGAGCGCAAATAGCGTCCGGCTCTGAATCAGGCCCAGAGTTCTACAGCTTTGTGCATCATTGTCACATATTGTATGTCTTGTTTGCAACTTTGCATTATCTTGAATATTAAAAATCAATAAAAATGTTAAAACCGTTTTTAACAGGGGTTCAGTTTGGAAGTAATGACTTCCATGTATTTATTTTATACTTCTGATATCCAATCTGAGTTGGAACCACGGAGATGGGATACTAGGAAAAGGTCTCTAGGGTAAGTAACTAAAATGTGAATCAAAGCCATACCCTGGCCTCAACTATTGTCTACTAATGCTAAGAGACTTCAGAAGGTTAATGTAGGAGGGTTATGAAGAATGTGCAACATCAAACCATGCTGCCAGGGCTGCCCTCCAGTATACATCCAGCTCCAGCATTTTGCTGATATCACAAAATTTGCCAGAGGCGGCGGCCATTTTCAAGGTGTTTTTACAGCGCTGACACCGGCGCTGATGTGGGACTCCGGACAGTAAGTATAATATGGGTGAATAGTGTGCGGTGTGGGCACCGCACACCCTGCACCCATTATAAATACGCCCCTGGCCAGAGGGTAAACTTAAATATAATAGACAGTAGAAATATCACTTTAAATCATACATACTGCGTGCATAAGTCCAAAATAATGTTATCTGTTATTATATACAAAATTTGCCAGGTACTTTGGGGAATATTTATCACACCTTGGAGAGAAATAAAGGGGAGCGTAATAAAGTACCAACTAATCAGCTTCTTACTGTCATTTTTCAAACACAGCCTATAAAATGGCAGTTAGAAGCTGATTGGTTGATTCTTTATCTATTTCCACTTTATCTCTGTCCAAGCTTTGCTAAATCTCCAAGCTATGCAAATCTCATTATGAGTCATTGGGAAGACACCAACATCTGTTCACCCAGCGAGTTTGGGGCAAACTTGGTTCTATGGGGACGTTACATAGATGATGTGCTGTTCATCTGGCAAGGCAGCCACACCTCACTGCAGTATTCTTTAACACACATCAACAATAACGACGGGAATCTTGTGTTCACTAGTCAGTACAATAAAGAGCAAGTACAATTTCTCGATTTAGATATTTACATATGTAACCAAGAAATACACACTAGAACACACTATAAAAAAAGATAAATAAGAGCAAAAATTGTATTAATAGTGTAGTGAGGAGAAATTGTTTGGACATTAAAGCTGCGTACACACTACATGATATTATGAACAATTGAACGATAATGATATCATTATGTTCAATCATTCACAATATTGGCCAGTGTGTATGCCATCAACGAACAGCGATGCGAGCTCCCGCTGGTCATTGACAATATATTTCATTGCCTGTACTTGCAGGGCAACCTGATGATATCATCAGGTTCTGCAAGTACAAGGATGAGGGAGGGTGCCGGCGGGGCCTGGCTCGCTCTTCCTGGTTCCAGGACCATTCATTCCCCTGGGACAGAGGACCCTTCTCCCCCCCCGCGTGCTGCCCTGTGTGCATCCCAGGAGCCGTCTGTGACACTCTTCCCCAGCCGGAGTGCCTGCCTCGGTGTCCCCATCAACTTCCCTCCCTGTGGCCATCTACAGCGTATGCCCGCAGACCCTGCGGCTATTTTCCGTCCAGCTGCTGCTCCCCTCCTGCCGTCGATGCTCCCGATGGATCCGGGTAGCCCTCCCTCCGCTGCCTGACTCTTGCGGCTGCTGGTGTTTGGGGCCATGTCAACAGATGTCCCTCACCATTCGGTAATTGGGTCCCTGTGCTGCGGAAAGCTACTGTTCACCTACCACCCTTAAGTCTCCTCTCTCCAGATCTGCTGCAGGGACCAGGGTGAGCCACTGCATCACTCAACCTCATTATTGATATCGTTAACGATATCGTTCAGTGTGTATGCTCAATGTTGTTAACAACATTGAGCCCGGCACTGCAGAAGAAACACTTAACGATATCGCTCATGGAGCATATTGTTAAGAGTGTATCCGCCTTAAGGATTACATCAGACAAGGAAGCAATCTGAAACAACAATTTAAGGAGAATAATTACAACACGAAGAAAGTTGAGGCATCATTTAATATGTTGACTAAACCAGGGGAACCCCTACTGAAATGTAAAGATAAAACAACAACAGAAGAAGAGAACAAAATTTACTTCATCACGTTCTTCACAGGGCCTTCGTACAAAATCAAAAATATTTTGAAGAAACACTGGGCACTATATATGGATGCCCAAATACACACTATCCTACCAAAACAACCTGACGTAGTCTTCCGTAAGGCACCAAATTTAGGAAGGAAGCTAGTAACTAACAGGGGCGCCGAGAGGGGGGGGGAGCGGGTAGAGATTACCGGGGCCTGAGCTTCCTGAGGGGCCCGGTGGGGGCCCGGGTCCGGCGCCGCTCCCCCTCCCTCACAGCAGCCCAGCACACAGCATGTGCTGAGCTGCAGTGGAGACTGCTCGTGGCTGCTGAGCAGCAGCCACAGCAGTCCCCTATGCCTGTGGGGGGGGAGCGATCACACTGATCGCGCCCCCCCTGACTTTGAGCAGGGCTGAGGGGGCCCAGAGCGCCCCCTCCTCAGTGCACAGCGATGCTTCGCGGCGCTGCAAAACGTTTTTTTTTTCCGGGAAGGGGGCGTGGCCACGCCTACCACGATTAGGCCACGCCCCCTATTATCCGGGCCCGCCGCGGCTCTCAGCGGGCCTGGTAACTAATCACATAAAGAACAAGACTCATCAGAAACAACAAACAATAGATGGACAAACAGTAAAGACAGGATTTTATCATTGTGGGTGCTTCCAAAATTTCAGTCATCTATGATACAGGAGTACTACACCTAAACAGGAAATAATTTCACTGAAAACAAATAAGAGGTGCACCATCAAGGATATTATTACATGTGACAACAGTAATGTAGTATATGTTCTGGAGTACCCGTGCAAGGTGCAATATGTGGGAAGAACCCCAGAAGCCTTAAAGTGAGGGTTAGTGAACATATTAGGAATATTAAGAAGCGATACAACAAACAGCGTATTAAATCACTTTAAAACTACACACAACTGCAATCCAGAAGGATTAACATTCACGGAAATAGACAGAATTGATCCAATTTGAGAAGAGGGACCACACAAGTAGAATTGATACTGATGTACAGTATGGACATCTAGTGACAACCTGAGCACACTGGTGTGCATGCGCCTACCGCGCAACCCGGAAGTGCCGGGACAAGCAAAAGGAGGTGCAGCATTTTAAGTATATAAACCCCAGACCAGCTCCTGTTTTATTACTTCTGACACAAGACATAGAGGGGGAATGTGATTATAGGGAGCACACCTATTTCCTCACAGTTCACGTATGAGATCCTCACTCATTATAATAACACATGCTAACCAACAAGAGTTTCACATAACAAAAATCATATTACCAAGAACATAACTGGCTTTTAAATTTATTCAGATTTGTATGTCCCTCTAATGTTGACGTGGAGTTTCCTTGAGGTTTTCCGGTTTCCACCATTGATCCAAAGATATACTGGTAATGTAACTGTAAATTGGCCCTTTTGGATGTATATGTTTGTCAGGGTGTCCAGTGAAGTAAGCATGTAGCATCATTATTCATACATCTGGTTTATATGGCTTATCTGTTATACTTAGATATACAGTATGTGTGACTAGCCCACTCATGCAATATGTGAATAGCCCACTCATGCAATATGTGACTGACCCTCACATGCAATATATGACTGGCCCACTCATGCAATATATGTATGACCCAATCTTGTACATGTGACAGGTCCAATCTTGCTACATGTGACTGGCTGAATCTTGGTACATGTGACTGGCCCACTCATGCAATATGCGAATAGCCCATTCCTACAATATGTGACTGACCCACTCATGCCATATATGACTAGCCCACTCATGCAATATATGACTGTCCCACTCTTCTACATATGACTGGCCCAATCTTGCTACATGTGACTGGCCCACTAATGCAATATGTGACTGGCCCACTCTTGCGATATGTGACTGACCCACTCTTCCTATATGTGACTGGCCCACTCTTGCTATATGTGACTGACCCATTCTTTATATATGTGACTGGGCGACTCTTGCTATATGTGACTGGCCCACTCATGCAATATGTGACTGGCCTACTCATGCAATATGTGACTGGCAAACTCTTGCTATATGTGACGGGGCCACTCATGCATGGGTTAGCCACAACATGCTATAACAATGTATCAGTCTTATAACACTGTACAACAAATTAATACTTTTAATTTGTTTCCATTCTAAAAATAGTCATACATTACTAATTTGAGGTCAAGAAAAACTAAAATGATTTCAGAATGTTTTTACTGGCTCTATTTTTTGAGCTACACTACTTGCACTATACTGTATGTACATTAGTAATATAGTCATAGTGAAAAGCTATTTTAAAATAATCTGATATTTTCTTGATAGAAAATAAATAACAGTTGTTTTAATTCAATCAATCACAAATAAGAACACAAAACTAAACAAACATACAGCATACGAAAGTACTATCTAATGTAGTTACCTATTCATGGGGGTGCTTTCTCTTTGCTTGTCGCTTGTACTCCTCTTCTAGGGCATCTCTTGTCACTGTCCAACAGTAGTGATTCACCTACCCTGATATCTTTGTTCCTTTGCTGAAATGTCTTGGTGGAATCGCCCACTATGCTTGTCACGGGTAATCCCGTGAATCGCATATATTTGAATAGGGGAGGGGACAAATAACTGATTCATTTAATTGGGTCATTAGGCCCCGCCCCCTCTGTGCGGAACGCAGATTGCTGGTAAGATTCTCTCCATTCTGCCAACTTCACTAGGAATACCCCTACATCGTCATAAATGGGCTATATCTCGGGACTCAGAGCTAACTGAGAGTTTTAAATGTCATATTCATTCTTCGCATGCTGAAATCAAATAGAAGTAACATTTTCTAGGGGTGTGCACAGGCCACTTTTCGTGTTTTCTGTTTTGGTTTTGGATCTGGATCTTTCTTCGTGTTTTGGATCTGGATTGGTTTTGCCAAAACCACCCTTTCCGTGTTTTGGGTTCTGGGTTTTGTGTTTTGGATCTGTATTTTTTTTTAAAAAAGCATAAAAACAGCTAAAATCACAGAATGTGTTGGTTTTTCTGCTCCTATGCTATTATTAACCTCAATAACGTTAATTTCCACTCATTCCAGTCTATTCTGAACACGTCACACCTCACAATAATGTTTTTATGTTCAAAAGGTTGCACCGAGGTAGCTGGATGACTATGCTAAGCGACACGAGTGGGCGGCACAAACACGTGGCCCATCTAGGAGTGACACTGCAGTGGCAGACAGGATGGCAGTTTGAAAAACTAGGCCCCAAACAGGACATAATGCAAAGAAAAAAAAGAGGTGCAAGATGGAATTGTCCTTGGGCCCTCCCACCCACCCTTATGTTGTATAAACAGGACATGCACACTTTAACAAAACCAATTATTTCAGCGCCAGGGTCTGCCACACGACTGTGGCTGAAATGATTGGTTCGTTTGGGCCCCCACAAAACAAGCTGGCAATTAATCTGTCCCTGCACAAACTGGCTCGACGGAGGCAAGATGTCGTCCTCATCCTCCTCATTCACCGATTCCTCACCCTCTTCGGTGTTGTATACATCCTCATCCTCACAGAGTATTAATTCGTCCCCGCTGGAATCCACCACCACAGGTCCCTCTGTACGTTCTGGAGGCTGGTCTCCCTGGAAGAGTTGATAATTCATTTTTATGAACATCATCTTCTCCACATTTTGTGGAAGCAACCTCCTACGCCTTTCGCTGACAAGGTTACCGGCTGCACTAAACACTCTTTCGGAGTACACACTGGAGGGAGGGCAACTCAGGTAAAATAGAGCCAGTTTGTACAGGGGCCTCCAAACTGCCTCTTTTTCCTGCCAGTGCAGGTACGGACTGTCTGACATGCCTACTTGGATGCTGTCACCGATGTAATCCTTTAACAGACAGACGCATGCTTGCCACAGCTGCTTTGAGGATGCAGGTGCGGCTACAGCCCACACAATTCACAAAGACAGAAAAAAAAGAATTTTTTATTTTTTGTGGAGCACACTTTGAGGGTTACACCACCCTTTAATAGACAGACGTACGCTTGTCGCTGCTGCTTTGAGGATGCAGGTGCGGCTACTGCGCATACATTTCACACACAAACACAGAAAAAAAGAAGATTATTTTATTTTGGTTGGAGCGCACTTTGGTAGTTACACCACCCTTTAAAAGACAGACGCACGCTTGTCGCTGCTGCATAGAGGATGCAGGTGCGGCTACTGCACATACATTTCACACATAAACACAGAAAAAAAGAAGATTATTTTATTTTGGTTGGAGCGCACTTTGGGGGTTACACCACCCTTTAACAGACAGACGCACGCTTGTCGCTGCTGCTTTGAGGATGCAGGTGCGGCTACAGCCCACACAATTCACAAAGACAGAAAAAAAATAATTTTTTTTTTTTTGTGGAGAGCACTTTGAGTGTTACACCACCCTTTTAACAGACAGACGCACACTTGTCGCTGCTGCTTTGAGGATGCAGTTCCGGCTACTGCACATACATTTCACACACAAACACAGAAAAAAAGAAGATTATTTTATTTTGGTTGGAGCGCACTTTGGGGGTTACACCACCCTTTAACAGACAGACGCACGCTAGTCGCTGCTGCTTTGAGGATGCAGGTGCGGCTATAGCCCACACAATTCACAAAGACAGAAAAAAAAAGATTATTTTATTTTGGTTGGAGCGCACTTTGGGGGTTACACCACCCTTTAACAGACAGACGCACACTTGTCGCTGCTGCTTTGAGGATGCAGGTGTGGCTAATTCACAAACACAGAAGAAAATGTTTTATTTTTGTTGGAGTGCACTTTGGGGGTTACACCACCCTTTAACAGACAGATGCACGCTTGGCGCTGCTGCTTTTTGGATGCATGTACAGTGCAGATAATTCACAAACACAGAAGAAAATATTTTATTTTTGTTGGAGTGCACTTTGGGGGTTACACCACCCTTTAACAAACAGACGCACGCCTGTCGCTGCTGTTTTGAGGATGCACGTACAGTGCAGACAATTCACAAACACAGAAGAAAATGTTTTGTTTTTGTTGGTGTGCACTTTGGGGGTTACACCACCCTTTAACAGACAGACGCACGCTTGTCGCTGCTGCTTTGAGGATGCAGGTGCAGCTACAGCCCACACAATTCAGAAAGACAGAAAAAGAAAGAAGAATTTTTTATTTTTTTTGGAGCGCACTTTGGGGTTTACAGCACACTTTAACGGACAAGCCACCCGGCCCTTTACTTATGACACAGGCGCATGCTTGGCACTGTTCCTTTGTTGATGCACGGGCAGCCACAGTGCACACAATTCACAAACACAGAAAATAATTCCGCCACCATTCTGTCAGTGGTGACAGTATCATATGCAGTGACAGTAGACATGTCATAAATTGCTGGCATGTCCTTCAGTCCGGACCAGATGTCCAAACCGGCCCTTGACTTATGACATAGGCGCACGCTTGGCGCTGCTGCTGTGTTGATGCACGTGCGGCTTCTGCGCATACATTTCGCACACAGAACACAGAAAAAAAAGAATTGTTTATTTTTTGTGGAGTGCACTTTCGGGGTTACACCACCCTTTAACAGACTTATGGGAGACAGGCGCACGCTTGGCGCTGCTCCTTTGTTGATGCACGTGCAGCCGCAGTGCACACAATTCACAAACACAGAAAATATTTTTTTATTTTGCTTGGAGTGCACTTTGGGGGTTACACCACCCTTTAACAGACGAGCCAGCTGGCCCTTTACTTATGACAGACAGACGCACGCTTGGCGCTACTTTGTTGATGCACGTGCCGCTACTGCGCACACAATTCACAAATACAAAAAATATTTTTTTATTTTGTTTGGAGTGCACTTTGGGGGTTACAGCACCCTTTAATGGTCAAGCCAGCCGGCCCTTCACTTATGACACAGGCGCACGCTTGGCGCTACTTTGCTGATGCACGTGCGGCTACTGCGCACACAATTAACAAAAACAAAAAAATATATATTTTTATTTTTTTTGGGAGTGCACTTTGGGGGTTACAGCACCCTTTAATGGACAAGCCAGTCGGCCCTTTACTTATGGGACACAGGCGCACGCTTGGCGCTACCTTGTTGATAACCGTGCGCCACAGTGCACACAATTCACAAACACAGAAAATAATTTTTTATTTTGCTTGGAGTGCACTTTGGGGGCTACAGCACCCTTTAACGGTCAAGCCAGCCGGCCCTTTACTTATGACACAGGCGCACGCTTGGCGCTACTTGGTTGATGCACGTGCGGCTACTGCGCACACAATTCACAAACACAGAAAAAGAAAATATATTATTTGGAGTGCACTTTGGGGGTTACAGCACCCTTTAACGGACAAGCCAGACGGCCCTTTACTTATGACCCAGGCGCACGCTTGGAGCTACTTTGTTGATGCACGTGCGGCTACTGCGCACACAATTCACAAACACAGAAAAACTATATATTTTTTTTGCACTTGGGGGGAGCACCCCTGATGGACAAAGCACCCCGTGGACAACACTACAGCACCCCTTTAGGACTGGGACACTGCACAGGACTTTGGAGTGGACACAGCCCCTATGGACAACTGACTGCACAACACAGCCCAGCCAGCCCCTATGGACTTTGGAGGAGTGGACACAGCCCCTATGGACAACAGCAGCACAGCACAACACAGCCAGCCCCTATGGACTTTGGAGGAGTGGAGAGTGGACACAGCCCCTATGGACAACAGCAGCACAGCGCAGCACTGCACAGCACAACACTACACTGCACTACACTACACTACACAGCCCAGCCAGCCTTAACTCCCACCCTCCCTCTTCACTGTCCACAGCCGAGTGAGAAAATGGCGCCGACGCGGGTACCTTATATAGAATCCAAAACCCGCGAGACCCGGAAGGCGGGATGATTACGTTTTGCCTCGATTTCAGATCCGAGTCAGGCGGGAAAAGTCGAGCCTGACTCGAATCGGCCTCGGGTCGGGGGGGCTCGGGGGGGGTTCGGATTTCAGAAATCCGAACCCGCTCACCCCTACTATTTTCACATCGGAAACATTTTCATTGTTGTGCAGTGTAATTATCCTTTCGTTATATAGTTTCTATATTGCCAGTGAATGATTATGTCCTCACATTATAACTCTAATTACAGAGTGTGTGAGTGGTCTACAAAGTTGGGCATGCCTCAGCTTGAATCTATTTGGTGTCTTGATTTTTTTTTTTACATCTTACATATTAATATATATGAAGGAAGACAGTTCAGGTACTTAAAACCCAACACATTTTAAATATACATGCTGCACTTTATGGATGAATATTAACAGTGGCGCCTACTCCCATTTCTATTCCTATGTCTCTCATACTCTGCAGGGTAATCTCATGTGTGACTTGGCAATGGTTTTATTATGTATATTCCTTTCTTTGTAATTATGGTAAACTAGAGATGCTCTTCCCACAAGATTTCATGATTAAAAGATTAGTTCATCTATGTACTTTCTTTTGCATGTGATCTTGATGCATGTTAATGATCCAAAAGGTCACCTCTGCCAATTATACAAGTCATCCATGTTTCTTTTTAGCTTGGTGACTGGCCCACTCATGCAATATGCAAATAGCCTACTCCTGCAATATGTGACTGACCCACTCATGCCATATATGGCTGTCCCACTCATGCAATATATGACTGGCCCAATCTTGCTACATGTGACTGGCCCACTAATGCAATATGTGACTGGCCCACTAATGCAATATGTGACTGGCCCACTCTTGCTATATGTGACTGACCCACTCTTGCTATATGTGAGTGGCCCACTCTTGCTATATGTGACTGGCCCACTCTTGCTATATGTGACTGGCCCACTCATGCAATATGTGACTGGCCCACTAATGCAATATGTGACTGGCACACTCTTGCTATATGTGACTTCGCCACTCAAGCATGGGTTAGCCACAACATGCTTGTCACAACTCTCGGATGGATTATGGATGCAGCCCGTATTTAGGGAGTTGGCTAGACCTATACCTGAGGCGCGGAGTCTAATGTGCTGGCGGTATTCACCAGGGACCCTCACAAGAAGGTATGGACTTGGCTGTGTCCAACACACAGGTCACGGCCCTCAGGATAGGTTCCCTTATACAGGTGCTGGTAAACTCAGGACGCAGTGGAGGACACGTATTGCTTAGTCGACAGGCCAGGACAGAACCAAACGGACTAGACGATACCAGGGAGCAGGCATAAACAGGTCACAGGGGATTTCCGAGGTCAAAACCAGATGTCAGATGCAGTACCAAGGGTCAGGCGAAATCAGTGTCACAAAACGAAGCCAAGGTCAGAAACAGGTAATGGAACAACACAGGAACGCTGTAGTATGGTAAGTGAGCCTATACTCTGGCACCTATGTGCTGCCAGAGACTCCCTCTTACAGGGAGGACTTGAAATATAAGCACCTGCCCCTTTAAATCTTGGACAGGATGGTGCACGCGCTCCTAGGAGAGCCGCGGCCGCCTGTTACAGCCGCTGTGGGTAGCCGGAAGCGCCGGCAGCGGGCGCCCTGGACTCCTCACCCGCTGCCTAACAGACCAGTGTCGCTGAACCCGATTAGTGCACCCCGGAGTCCCTGAGACCGGCGCACTGTGACATTACCCCCTCTTCTAGGGGTGGGCACCGAACACCCCAGAAATGGCTTGCCAGGGAACATTTGATGGAATTTCTGAAGAAGTCGGGGAGCATGAATATCCGAGGCCTTAATCCAAGAGCGCTCTTCCGGACCATATCCTTTCCAGTCTACCAAGAATTGGACTATGCCACGGGACATCCTGGAGTCTAAAATTTGCTTCACCTCGTACTCCTCCTGATGATCTACTGGAATAGCTGATGGAGTATCACAGGATTTTGAAAATCTATTCAGAACCAGTGGTTTCAAAAGGGAGATGTGAAAAACATTCAGAACCTTAAGCGTGCCAGGAAGATTTAAATGATAAGCCATAGGATTTATCGCTTGGAGAATCTGAAATGGCCCAATAAACCTGGGAGCAAAATTCATTGTAGGTACCTTCAAACGTATATTTTTGGTTGACGGCCAAACTCTGTCACCCGCACACAGTAAAAAAACCTTCCTCCTCCTTCTGTCTGCCTCCATCTTGTATCGTGAAGATGCTCTGCACAAGTTCTTCTTAATGTCCCTCCAGATATCGAGGAATCGTTTAACTGTATCATGGACAACTGGAAGATCTATCGACCCAAAGACTGGTAATTCTGGTAATGCAGGATGTAACTCATACTGTATGAAGAATGGAGAATGACCCGCTGACTCATGAAACAAGTTGTTATGAGCAAATTCAGCCCAAGGAAGTAAAGAAACCCAATCATCCTGATTAGCCAACACATACATGTGAATTAATTTTTCCAAATCTTGATTTACTCGTTCCATCTGACCGTTACTCTGAGGATGATAGGCCGATGAAAAGCTTAGTTTGACCCCCAAATCTTTTACATAATACTTTCCAAAATTTGGAAGTAATTGCACCCCACGATCTGACACAATGTCCTTTGGAAATCCATGCAACCAGAAAATCTCCCTTATAAAAGTCTCTGCTAACTTGGGAGCCAAAGGTAGTCCTTTTAATGGAACAAAATGTGCAGCTTTGGAAAACCTGTCCACAACTACCCAGATGGTAGTAAATCCTTGACAAGAAGGCAAATCTGTCACAAAGTCCATCGAAATGTGGGTCCAAGGACTTTCAGGCACTGGTAGTGGAAGCAGGGGTCCTGATGGTGCGTGCGGCGGAACTTTATGCTGAGCACAAATGTGACAAGCTGCCACAAAGTCCTTCACATCCCACCGGATAGTCGGCCACCAATAATTCCAGAGAATTAGCTCCAAAGTTTTCCTTACACCTGCATGGCCAGTGAAGCACGATGAATGCGCCCACTGAAGTAACCTAGACCGGAACTCAGAAGCTATAAAAGTCTTTCCCCTTGGAATTTTGACCCGGTTGGTAAGCGCCACAAAACACGCAGGGTCCAGAATTGGTTTGTCTTCTTTCACCTCCTCTACCTCAGCAGTGTTGAATGCTCGGGATAGAGCATCAGCCTTGACGTTCTTATTACCCGGCCGTTAGGTAATCACTAAATTAAACCGATCAAAAAACAATGACCGCTTGGATTGACGATAATTTAGGCAGTGAGCTGTTTTAAGATACGTCAAATTTTTATGGTCGGTATAGACTGTCACCGGAAACTTCGCTCCTTCTAACAAGTAACGCCACTCTTGAAGGGCCAACTTGATGGCTAATAGTTCTTTATCCCCAGCAGCGTAATTCCTTTCTGGTGCAGAGAACTTCCTGGAGAAGAACCCACAAGAATACCGCATCCTTCTGTGACAGTACTGCTCCAACACCAACCGTGGAGACATCCACCTCCAGGAAAAAAGCTTGTTCACAATTTGGCTGCCTAAGAATGGGTGCTGAAAGGAAACACTGCTTTAAACTGAGGAAAGCGTCTTCTGCCTCAGGAGGCCACACATGAGTGTCTTGACCCTTTTTGGTAAGAGCAGTGATGGGAGCTGCGATGGACGTGTAGTTCCTGATGAATTGGTGGTAAAAATTGCAAAAACCCAAAAAGCATTGAATTGCTTTCAATCCAACTGGACAGGGCCAGTTGTTGATTGCGGTAAGCTTTTCTGGGTCCATCTGAAGGCAGGAGCCTGAGATGATATATCCTAGGAACGTTAGCTCCTTTTGTTCGAAGAGCATTTCTCGAGCTTGTAAAAAGCTGGTTGGCCCAAAGTCAGGACAGTACCTCACATACATGTTGGTGATGACTCTTTTCATCTTCAGAGAATATCAGGATGTCATCCAAGTATACCACTACACATTTGTATAGTAAGTCCCGGAATATATGATTCATATATTTCTGAAAGACAGCTCGGGCATTACTTAAACCAAAAGGCATGACTAAATATTCGTAGTGGCCATCACGAGTGTTAAAGGCAGTCTTACACTCGTCCCCGGGTCGGATTCTGATCAGATTGTAGGCCACAAAGATCTAGTTTAGTGAAAATCCTTGATCCTTTGATTTGGTCGAAGAGCTCAGAAATCAAGGGCAGAGGATACCGGTCTTTAATGGTAATGGCGTTCAGGCCCCGGTAGTCAATGCATGGTCTCAACCCCCTGTTCTTCTTTAGACAAAGAACAGACCGGCTCCAGCGGGTGATTTGGACTCCCTGATAAAACCTTGTTCCAAATTCTCCTTGACATATTCTGATACTGCTTGGGACTCAGGAAGAGAAAGAGGAAAGACCCTTCCACAAGGAGGCATCTTCCCGGGTAACAAGTCTATAGCACAATCCCACTCTCTGTGTGCAGGGAGCGTTTCAGCAGCCTTCTTACAGAATACATCCCTGAAGGACCTGTATGGAACAGGAAGAGGATCTCCAGAAGAAGTTACCAAATTGAGGATAACACGATGTGGGGGTTTGACTGATGACAAACATAAACCATGGCATTGAGGTCCCCATGACAGGATTTGAGGCCCTTTCCAGTCCAGAATGGGAGAATGCTTGAGGAGCCAAGGTAGACCCAAAGTGACCGGATACTCAGCTGAAGGAAGTATGTAGAATGCAATCTGCTCTCGATGGAGTGCGCCCACCTGCATGGGGATCTCTGCCGTTCGAGAGTGGATGGTAGCTGTGGGAAGCTTATTCCCATCTACTCCAATGATACATAAAGGTGTTTGCAGTGGTACACTCAGAATTCCCAGTTCTTGCACCTTCTTAGCGGAAATGAAGTTACCATCGGCACCTGAATCTAAGAAAGCCTTAGAGATCTTGGAGGAAATCCCATATACCAAAGTTACATTGATGGTAAACTGAGGAATAGTACAGTCTTTTGGGGTGTGTTGAAACGTACCTAATCTGACCACCCTTTGATCAGTTAGGCGTTCTCGTTTCCTGGACGCTTTGGGCTGCCAGAAAGAAAATGACCCGGTTCACCACAGTACAGACAGAGCTTATTTTTGAACCTCCTTTCTCTTTCTGCGGCAGGGAGGTGAGATTTACCAATCTGCATGGGTTCTTCTGGAGACTCAGTGGGTGTCGTGAATCGTGGAGCCGGCTTAAAAGTAAAGCGACGAGATTGTTCCCTTTCTCATGCCCTTTCTCTGTGGCGCAGGTCTACTCGGATACACAAGGAAATCAAGCAACTCCATAGATGCAAGGACATCTTTAATTTGATCCGACAGTCCCTGCATAAATGCGGCAACCAAGGTTTCATTGTTCCACCCCAACTCTGAAGCAAGGGTTTGGAACTGCACAGCATACTGTCCTGCAGATTGGTTTCCCTGCTTCAGCTGCAAGATGGCCGAACCTGCGGAGGATACTCGCCCAGGCTCATCGAAGACCTTCCGGAAGGCTTTCAGGAACTCAGCACTGTTGTTGACCAGTGGATCATTCCTTTCCCACAATGGAGAGGCCCAAGCCAATGCTTGACCTCACAACATATAAGCCACTTTTGTCCTCTCTGAAGGGAAACTTTCTATATGGACTTCAAACTGGATCGAGCACTGGTTCAGGAATCCACAACAGCCAGACGGATCCCCATCATATTTTGTTGGATTCGGAATCCGTATTGGTGCGGAAGCCCCTGCAGCTGGTGCCGGAGTAGATGGACCCGGTTGTACAGGATGTGCTTGAGCGACACCGACTTGCTGCATCAGGGTCTGCAAACACTGCATAATCTGATTCTGGTCTTGTTCCTGCTTCTCGACTCTAGCAAGTAAATTCTTGAGCAGGTCTCGTCGTGTCGGATTACCAGTAGCATCCATTTTTTTGGGCAAGAGTATTCTGTCACAACTCTCAGATGGATTATGGATACAGCCCGTATTTAGGGAGTTGGCTGGACCTATGCCTGAGGCGCGGAGTCTAATGTGCCGGCGGTATTCACCAGGGACCCTCGCAAGAAGGTATGGACTTGGCTGCGTCCGACACACAGGTCGTGGCCCTCAGGATAGGTTCCCTTATACAGGTGCTGGTAAACTCAGGACGCAGTGTAGGACACGTATTGATTGGTCGGCAGGCCGGGTCAGAACCAAACAGACTAAACGGTACCAGGGGACAGGCGTAAACAGGTCACAGGGGATAGCCGAGGTCAAAACCAGATATCAGATGCAGTACCAGGGGTCAGGCGAAATCAGGGTCACAAAACAAAGCTAAGGTCAGAAACAGGTAATGGAACAACACAGGAACGCTGGAGTATGGTAAGTGAGCCTATACTCTTGCACCTATGTGCTGCCAGAGACTCCCTCTTACAGGGAGGACTTGAAATCTTGCACCAAATGCTAATCGCGTTTGGCACGCCTTCCCATTTAAATCTTAGCCAGGATGGCACGCGCGCTCCTAGGAGAGCCGCAGCCGCCTGTTACAGCCGCTGGGGGTAGCCGGAAGCATCGGCAGTGGGTGCCCTGGACTCCTTGCCTGCTGCCTAACAGACCAGTGTCACTGGACCCGGTAAGTGCACCCCGGATTCCAGTGCACTGTGACAATGCTATAACAATGTATCAGTCTTATAATTATCCTTTCGTTATATAGTTTCTATACAGCCAGTGAACAATTATGTCCTCACTTTATAACTCTAATTACAGAGTGTGTGAGTGGTCTACAAAGTTGGGCATGCCCAGTGGAGGGCTGGGCCTGGGGGCAGGGTGCCATATTGCCCCCCAGGCCGCAGCGCCATGCGGGCCATGGGCCGCGGGCAGTCTGTGTCTGTGTGACACAGCTGCACCACGCGTGTAGCGCTGACCGGACGGAGTTTGGTCAGCGCTACGCTGTTAGAAACACACAGCCGCCGGCCCCGGCAGCTGTGTGTTTGTTTTGAGTGGCAGCCAATGAGAGTCTGTCAGACTCTCAGTGACTGCCGCTGCGCCCAATGTAGGAGCCGCTCCATCTTCCGGCTCCTGCAGTGGGTAATGGGAGAGACGTCATGACGTCATATAACGTCTCTCTCATAATGCAGAGCGGCCCGGCCTGGGAGGACAGACGGAGGAGCGGATGGCGGCGGCTGGAGCGGGGATTCAGGTAAGTGGTTTTTTTTATTATTTATTACGTGTGTGTGTGTGTATTGTGGGAGGGGGGGACCACTACCTGGGGCACTACAAGGGGTAGAGCACTACTGGGGACACTACAAAGGGGATTACTACTGGAGGCACAACAAGGGAGGCTACTACTGGGGGCACTACAAGGGGGGCTACTACTGGGGGCACTACAAGGGGGAGATTACTACTGGGGGGGACTACTACTAGGGGCATTACAAGGGGGGGACTACTACTGGGGGCACTACAAGGGGGAGAGCACTACTGGGGCACTACAAGGGGGGGATTACTACTGGGGGCACTACATGGGGGATTACTACTGGGGGTACAACAAGGGGGGCTACTACTGGGAGCACTATATAAGGGGCTTACTACTGGGGGCACAAGGGGCCCTGCACAGGGGGGACCATTACTGGGGGCACTGTATAAGGGGCACTGCATAGGAGGATCACTACTGGTCGCCTGTATAAGGGGGCCCTCTCCTGTGGCACAGGGGGCACTGCATATGGGCACCACTACAGGGGGCTGCCCCATATCTTTATTTTTCCATTAATTCCATATGGACCCGCCTCCTCCCTGGAACACTTGAGGGGGGGCACCTAAGCACGCACGTGCTCCGGGCACCCTGCCTACACGCTACTTCTCTGCCAGGGCCACCTGCATGCATTTGCCCCCCAGGCTAAAAGCTGCCAGCCAGCCGCTTGAATCTATTTGGTGTCTTGATTTTTTTTGTTTACATCTTGCATATTAATATATATGAAGGAAGACAGTTCAGGTACTTAAAACCCAATACATTTTAAATATACATGCTGCACTTTATGGATGAATATTAACAGTGGCGCCTACTCCCATTTCTATTCCTATGTCTCTCATACTCTGCAGGGTAATCTCATGTGTGACTTGGCAACGGTTTTATTATGTATATTCCTTTCTTTGTATTTATGGTAAACTAGAGATGCTCTTCCCACAAGATTTCATGATTAAAAGATTAGTACATCTATGTACTTTCTTTTGCATGTGATCTTGATGCATGTTAATGATCCAAAAGGTCACCTCTGCCAATTATACAAGTCGCCCATGTTTCTTTTTAGCTTGGTGGATACATTATCTATACTATATATAATTTCCTGTAATATAAAAAACATTTTTGTCCAACCATAATGGGCACATTACACACTCTAAATACTAGGGATGTGCGCCGGACCATTTTTGCCGGATTTGGATTTGGATTTGGTTCTAATTCGTCGTCCGGCTTTGGATTTGGATTTGGATTTGCCAAACTGCGGTGACTGGCTTTGGATTTGGATTTGGATTTGGATTTTTTTACAAAAATTGACAAAAAAAGCTAAAATCACATAAATTGGTCTTTTTTTTCTTCCTAGAGTATTATTAACCTCAATAACATTAATTTCCAGTCAATTTAGACCATATCACAGCTTATAATATTGTTTTCAACATTATTGGCCAAAGGTTGCAGTGAGCTGACTGGTTACTAAGCGACAAAGCAGCGGCACAACGACACAGACACCACAGTATAAAGCACATCTATGACACATTGCCACACAGCAGTGGCAGAAATGAAAAGTAGTGCACCCACCCAGTGGGGTACGGCCAGCAGAGTCACAGTACTTGTTTACAAAGTGGGCTACGGCCCTAGGAGTCACAGTGCACAATCTTATTAGCATTACACCGCACATAGGGCCTGATTCACATTACACCATAAAGTAGTGTCTCTTATTTATGTTACGACACACAGTAGTGCCCCTTTTACACAATGCCCACAGTAGTGACCCTTTTACACAATGCCCACAGTAGCGGTGTCCCTTACACAATGTCCCCCAGCAGTGGTGCCCCCTATGCAGTCCCCTTAGTAGTACGGTCCACTATGCAGTGCCCCCAGTTGAATGCTCCCCAGTAGTATGCCCCCCATTAGCAGGCCCCCCCAGTAGTATGTCCCCCATTAGCAGGCCCCCCCAGTAGTATGCCCCCCATTAGCATGCCACCCAGTAGTATGCCCCCCCAGTAGTATGGCTCCCCCAGTAGTAGGCTGCCCCAGTAGCAGGCCCCCCCAGTAGTAGGCTGCTCCAGTAGTAGCCCCCCCTGTAGTATGGGCCCCCCCTGTAGTATGGCCCCCCCTGTAGTAGGCCCCCCCAGTAGTATGGCCCCCCCAGTAGCAGGCCCCTCAGTAGTATGGCCCCCCCAGTAGCAGACCCCCCCCAGTAGTATAGCCCCCCCCAGTAGCAGGCCCCTCTGTAGTATGGCCCCCCCAGTAGTATAGCCCTGCCCAGTAGCAGACCCCCCCCAGTAGTGCAGACCCCCCCAGTAGTATAGCCCCCCCCAGTAGCAGGCCCCTCTGTAGTATGGCCCCCCAATAGTGCAGATCCCCCCCAGTAGTATGGCCCCCCCAGTAGCAGACCCCCCCCCAGTAGTATAGCCCCCCCCAGTAGCAGGCCCCTCTGTAGTATGGCCCCCCCAGTAGTATTGCCTCCCCCAGTAGCAGACCCCCCCCCAGTAGTGCAGACCCCCCCCCAGTAGTATAGCCCCCCCAGTAGCAGGCCCCTCTGTAGTATGGCCCCCCCAGTAGTATAGCCCCCCCCAGTAGCAGACCCCCCCAGTAGTGCAGACCCCCCCCCCCAGTAGCGCCCCCGGACCTTTGACAAGTAAAAAAATAAAAAAAATAAAACGTACCTGTATCCCCGCTCCCGCGCCGTCCGCTCTGTCACACGCTGAGGAGGGAGCCGGAAGACGGAGCTCATGTGTGAGCTCCAGCCGGCTCCCTCCGTGCAGCAGCCAATGAGAGTCTGTGTGACTCTCATTGGCTGCTGTAACAAACACACAGCTGCCGCTGGCGGCTGTGTGTCTGTGTCTGTGTAGGGCAGAGCGCTATCACTGCGCTCTGCCCTACACGCGAGGAGACCTGATGTCGGATTCTCTAGTGAGAATCCGACATCAGGCGGCCGCCGTTCGGCCCCGAACGGGGATCCGAGTCAGGCGGTGAACACCCGAACAGGGTTCGGGTGGACTCGGATCCCCAATGTTCGGAGCGGTTCGGATTCCACAGAATCCGAACCGCTCATCTCTACTAAATACATGTCTACACTCCCCATGCATCATTTGCTGTGGGTTTCGAACCTGCTGATGTGTTGATTGGAGCAGGTGTGTGGCAGTGATAGCATAAATAACCTTTTACCAATTACCATACATTGGGGCACGGGGAGTAAAAGTACAGAGTAGACTAAAGGCCCCCATACATCAGCAATTGATTGTGGCATTTCTGCAATTTGCAATCAATTGTGTATAAAAATCTTTCCCTTTTTCAATCGATTGTGGCAATTCTGCAATCTGCAATCGATTGCAAAAGGGGAGAGATTTTTATACACAATCGATTGCAAAATGCAGAATTGCCGCAATCAATTTTGAATATGATACATCCCTCCCCTTGGGATCGGTATGAAATCCCGCCGGACGTAGCCTCAGCAGATGTAATACCGACGCCGGGGGCGCGACAGGACTAGATCACGACACGGTAAGTATCTCATCTATCCCTAATCTTTTCCCCACCCTAACCCTAAACCTTCTTTAGGGGTGCCTAACTCTAACTTCCCCCCAAGTGCCTAAACCTAACCTCCCCCCGAGGGTGCCTAACCCCCCCCCCTTTCCCTAGCCTAGCCCTAACCCTCCCGGGGGGGTGCCTAGCAAAAAGTCCCCCCCAGGAGCTCCTAACCTAAACCTCCCCCCCCACGGCTGTCAACTGCCACTGCCCGTCTTACCTTCGTTCAGTATGCCAGGCGTCGGACTCGCTAATGACAGACATTAGTACCTTGCTGGGATATGACAGTCGGGAAGCCAGCGGTCGGCATTTCGACCGTCGGCTTTCTGACTGCATACCCCACACTTACTGCATGCATAGCGGGTTTTATTAACACCATATATCTGTAGTTTTGTGGTTAAAACAGCAAAGGACAGCTCTTCCGATAAGCAGTGTGTGGACTCCCGGGTCATAAACCTGGGTGCTCTTCTGTGTATGCGCTGGCTGCTCCGAAAAGAAGCACTATCTACAGATGGCGCTGCCTATTGGGTGCAGTTCCAGAAGGTTTCGCTTTCGGAAGCTTGATACATATGACAAATGGAGTCATCTTTTCGTGGATTTGACTGCATTTTCGTGTTATCACATCCCGCTACCCTGTATATCAATGATATTGTAAACATGCTTTTTAATTGCAGTTCTGCTGAAACTGCCTTTAGCAAGTTTATTTGGACAATACTGTGGAGTACAGGGATATTTGATCAAGGTAATGATGATCAGTATCAATGAAAGATGAACTGCTAGATTATAAAATGTCAGCTTTGTTAGGGTCAGGCAATGGTGGGGGTGGCATCTGGTAGCAGCTGCAGGGAAAACATGATATAATGGAGAAATCTTCTTCAACGCTATGAATTGACTTATGAAAGGGGATAGTGGATAAGACTACAAAAGCACAAGTGAATTATTACAGAACACAGCAGAAGTCTGCTTAGAAACACAACCACAGGTGAACATCAGGACATAGAACAAAACCCTCTCAGAGAGTATTATTCAGGTAATCCAGCAGCTGAGCAGCTCATTAAACAAAACCGCTGTGTGCCTCTGTTGAATAACCAGGGTTAACAAATCCTGTGGAAAAATAAAAATCTGCTTTTGGCTTGCTGTTCAGTTTGTGGTGCTCATACATTTTCTCTATATATTCCAGTACAGTTTTTCTCGTTCTCTATGTTTTGTTTTGTTGTATATGCTTGTTTTCCACTAATTGACTTTGGATTACAGATCTTGTTCCCTTTTTCATACTAACTATTTTGTATGTTTTGTAGAAATGCTTATGGTCACTGTGTTCTGCCCTCACCATAATCTTCCCTATGGCCTGATTAAAATTAGACGGATAGCACAACCACTACTACTTTTAAAATTCCAATCTAGATGTGAAGATCTGAAGAATTGTGTTTATTATAGTAGAATATATTGGTAATACTGTAACACAAACATAATAGAATGTGATTACGATATAAACAGATGTAATGCAAGCAGAAAACCGAGCAAAACTGTCAGCAGATGTTACCACCAATGCTGTGCTGAGGGGAGAAATATATGGCACCTGTTTATAGGGCCATGAGGAATTCTAAGATGGAGACCTCTGCTATCCCCTACCCAGGGTGCATTTGGGAATCTACTGTGAAAATCTGGGAAGATCACATTAAACTGGTATCAGGCTGACCACTAGGTGAAGCCTACACAGAATACATGTATATAACAAACAATGATGTTGAAGGCATGACAGTCACATTCCTTCACTTGCTCTTAAAATTGAAATTCATGGAGATGCTTTGGTAATTTCCTAACTAATTTAGCCCAGGCTAAATTTATTGATGCTAAAGAAGCTTGTTTTATAAGAGGTTTGGCACTATGGTGGTGAAAACCACATGCTGTGGTCTTCTTGCTATAGTGCTGCCAGACCTGGCTAGCAATACCTAGTGCTGGTAGTAGCAATTTCACCAGTGTTGGTTGTGGTGGGGGAGGGACACAAGTTTTATGTTTTTCTTCAATAATTTTTTTTATTATTTTAAGCAACGTGCCTGTTCCATTGCAGCTCTAGCCAGCAAACATGTCTACAGTTTTGCGATTTTTCCTGGGACAAATTTTATCGACTTTAAATATCATAGGCTATTATATCTGGCAACTTATACATTCAACATTATAAATTTCAACATTATAAAATTAGTTTTAATTGATCTAGTTGCAAGTAAAGGGGACAGTACATCAGCAATCTCTAAAAAACGATTCACAGATTCTGTGATTTTTTCCGATTTAAAGATTCTCCAATCCACCAATCTGTGTCCATACATTACAGATACTTTTCAGTAATTTGCAGATCATTTTCAGGAAATACAGATCTGCCAATCTTAAATTTCGGTAAATCGGCTGATCGTTACCATACGCTAGCAATCTACATCCCGATTGGCTGGTGAAATCCAACATGTTGGACAACCTGATTAACCAATTACGATCACTTTTGGCCAGAACAAAGATCGGTGTGCCCCATACATTGACGATTTTGTTCCCCCAATCATCTGCAAATTGGAATTGCTCCAATCCATCGCAAATGTATGGGGATCTGAAGACAATGAAAAAAATGTCTGACTGGTTAGTTATTTGCTGCAGAGGTGAACTTTGTTAGAAAATAACCAGCAGCTGCTCCTACCCTCTTGGATGAGGGGGGCTTCCGCTGCCCATGCTGCCTGCACTGCACAGCACTGGACCAGTGCACAAGCGACGGTGGGACTGCATCGGCTGCAGTCCCTAGAAGCCGAGTAGGGCTGCCCAAAAGGCAGAGGAATTGCTTCCCACTGGAAGCACACTCTCTGTTAATCGCAGCCCCGACTGGGAGTGCCTGTCCTGTGTGTGATTGGCAAGTAGCGCTTCCAATGGGAAGCCACCTCCAGTCGCAGTGTAGCCAGTGCAGTCACAGGCTGCAACTATCTTACTTAGGTGGTGGATTTTACTGGGGGGGCTACAGCCCTGCAGCCCCTAGGTAAAATGTGCCACTGAAAATAACCCTAATGATGATTTCTCATTATGTTGTAATTCATTGCTACATTCAATATAAGTTATCCTACATCTGTTGTAATTGGTTTGGACTTTGGATCAATGCAAAACTGCCTGTTAGCAACTAAGAATGTTGCAGAAGAATAATTTGCATCTTTGAACTGTTTACACCTCCACAATAAACAGGATCGCCTACTTGGCAACATGGCAGCCTCTAGTTAGCATAAGCTGACATTGCAAAAAAGATTTATGTCAGTACCAAAAAGCCATTTATCATTTTGGAGTGTATAAACAGTTGCCAAGAAACATGGAGTTTCAATAAACTGTTAATTTCTTCATCTTAATTTTAAAACAAAAAGACCCTTCACCCACCAGTTCTCCAGGCCTAGAAGCAGCTCCTTGTGACATTGGGCCTGATTTATAGGAGGATGCGGATACAGCCGCGACTGCGTCTTCCTACGCAGAATGACTGCATCTTTATGCTAATGCCGCAGCCAATGGGATTCATACAAAGATGCTAATCTGCCATTTTGTGTACAAAGACTCACCATAAGCCACACATCGGTCGCTGCATGCGGTTGCGCCAGCCCTATGGAGGTGCAAAAGTCCATCTGAACCTGGCCGCTGGAATCAGTACAACTGTGGAAAAGACTCAGTCACTGACTGCGACAAGCCCGCGTCTGGCTAGCAACCCCCGTTACCACTCGGGAACTCCCACTGAAACTACCTCTCTCTGCATCCAAATCCATTCCCGCGTCCCCCTGTGGTAACCGCTGGGACACATGCAAAGTGCTGCTCGATGCATGCATACACTGAAAACATCGGCCATTTGCGTCCGACATCGCCATCGCATCTAACTCTGAATCAGGCCCATAATAACCATTTGCAAATACTAATGAAATACATCTACAGTCTTATTATCATGCAGTGACTATTTGTTATATTGTTCTGAATTTAAGAATTACTTAAAAGTCCCAATGAATTCTGACTTCATAATCTTTTATATAAAATGAATTGGCCTGTTTGTTTGCCTGTCCACTCCTGCACTGATTGGGATTAAACCAATGTGAGATTGTCCAGTTTGATCCAGGCAAGGTTTTTGAGGGGTTAGGGTGCCGGTTGGACCTCCTGTTGGTGTACGCTGGGCAGAACTTTGACCCGGGAGCCTGTTCTGAGCTTTCCTCTGGATGGATATGGACGAAAACTTCACAGAGTGGTAACATTGGATCCCAGACGACATATTAGGTGGTTGATGTCCCAGTCAGACCTCCCGTTGGTGTATGTTGGACAGAACTTTGACCCCGGAAGCCTGTTCTGGGTCTTCCACTGGACGAACACTTCACAGAGGGGTGGCAATTGGTCTGGGATGCCTACTAACTTGAAGATTTAAACCCAGGCAACGCCGGTTACTACAACTATAACTACAGCTATGACTATTAAAAATAAAAAAAAATTTGGGTGAAGAGTAAAAATGGGATGGAGTTACTATCCCAGAGATCGGGATACTGGCGCTCAGGATACCGGTGCAGGAATCCAGCATTCAGGATCGTGACACCAGAATCCTGATCGTCTGCATCCCAACGGTAAGTATAAGGTTTAGGGGGAGGGTTGGGCACCAAAGGGAGGGTTAGATTAAGACTGCTAGGGGGGAGGGTTAGGGTTAGGCTGCGGGGGTTAGGGTACATACCTAGTTGGGTCGGGATTCTGACTGTTGGGATGCCGCTGTCAGTATTGTGACTGCTGGGATCCTGTACCCAACCTGTAAAAATACCTCAGGGCTGATTTAGAGTTGCATGCAATTTGGCTGCAGGGATGGACATATGTCATGCATGGATTCTGTTATGCAGAAATGTATGCATCTATGCTGCTGCCCCATCCATCTGCTTGCAGAACTAGCTGTCAATACTATCAGCGCTCATTGGCACCAGCCTAGTGGATACAGCATACGTTTTAATCAGCATAGCTCACAATTCCAGCAGCTGCCTGGAAACCCCCCGCACCAGCCAACACCATGACCACAAAAATTCTGCATCTTCTCCTCGGTATCATAAATGAAATAATTAGCACCGCCTGTGGATCTTTTAACAAGTGTCAGCCAGTAATTAGTACACCTGTGCACCAACTAGGAGATCTGGAAAACATGAACTGTTAGGGGTGCACTGCTATAGACCATCCATAGGGTTAATTATTAATGCTGTTTTCCACAGTGCATAAGGAGACTAATATGTACATATATATCCAGGGCAGTGCTAGGTTCTTCTGCTGCTCCCTCAGACTCCCATTAATCTCAGGCAGGATGGGGCTACTGCCGCATCTAATGACTTATTGTGTTCGTTGGACCTGTATATGTTGGAATTATGACACACACTACACTTCGTATGATGCATATTAAAGCTGGCTAAGTGCTAATTATGCACTCTTCATGGACTAACCACACTCACTCTAAAATCAAGCATTTGGAACCCCCCCCCCCTAGAAATGCTGCGTTTGCCCCTGTATTATTGTATATAGGAATTGCTAACCAGTGCCTTAACAGGGCTCAACTGCGCCCTTTGCCATCCCGGCTCCTGAGCACAAGACACGTTGCGCGCATTACGTCATTATGTCACGCATATGGGGTTGGGCTGCCGGCAAGTGCAGCACTGACCAGAGTGTCCTGAGGATGCTCCGATTGGCTGTTCAGCCTGCAGGGTGCCTGTCTGGAGAGTCCAAAGGACCCCCGCGCGGCACTGCAGCAACAATGCTGGCTGTAGTGTGCTGATCCAGTCACCATGCTAGCTGAAAGCCCGCATCTGGCTTGCAACCCCCGTTACCACTCGGGAACTCCCACTGAAACTACCTCTCTTTGCATCCAAATCCATTCCTGCGTCCCCCTGTGGTAACCGCTGGGACACATGCGAAGTGCTGCTCGATGCATGCATACACTGAAAACATCGGCCATTTGCGTCCAACATCGCCATCGCATCTAACTCTGAATCAGGCCCATAATAACCATTTGCAAATACTAATGAAACACATCTACAGTCTTATTATCATGCAGTGACTATTTGCTATATTGTTCTGAATTTAAGAATTACTTAAAAGTCCCAATGATTTCTGACTTCATAATCTTATATATAAAATGAATTGGCCTGTTTGTTTGCCTGTCCACTCCTGCACCGATTAAACCAATGTGAGGTTGTCCAGTTTGATCCAGACCAGGTTTTTGAGGGGTTAGGGTGCCAGTTGGACCTCCTGTTGGTGTACGCTGGGCAGAACTTTGACCCGGGAGCCTGTTCTGAGCTTTCCTCTGGATGGATATGGACGAAAACTTCACAGAGTGGTAACATTGGATCCCAGATGACATATTAGGTGGTTGATGTCCCGGTCAGACCTCCCGTTGGTGTATGTTGGACAGAACTTTGACCCCGGAAGCCTGTTCTGGGTCTTCCACTGGACGAACACTTCACAGAGGGGTGGCAATTGGTCTGGGATGCCTACTAACTTGAAGATTTAAACCCAGGCAACGCCGGTTACTACAACTATAACTACAGCTATGACTATTAAAAATAAAAAAACATTTTGGGTGAAGAGCAAAAATGGGATGGAGTTACTATCCCAGAGATCGGAATACTGGCGCTCAGGATACCGGTGCAGGAATAAAGCATTCGGGATCGTGACGCCAGAATCCTGATCGTCTGCATCCCAACGGTAAGTATAAGGGTTAGGGGGAGGGTGGGGCACCAAAGGGAGGGTTAGATTAATGCTGCTAGGGGGAAGGGTTAGGGTTAGGCTGCGGGGGTTAGGGTACATACCTAGTTGGGTTGGGATTCTGACTGTTGGGATGCCGCTGTCAGTATTGTGACTGCCGGGATCCTGTACCCAACCTGTAAAAATACCTCAGGGCTGATTTAGAGTTGCATGCAATTTGGCTGCAAGGATGGACATATGTCATGCATGGATTCTGTTATGCAGAAATGTATGCATCTATGCTGCTGTCCCATCCATCTGCTTGCAGAACTAGCTGTCAATACTATCAGCGCTCATTGGCACCAGCCTAGTGGATACAGCATACGTTTTAATCAGCATAGCTCACAATTCCAGCAGCTGCCTGGAAACCCCCCGCACCAGCCAACACCATGACCATAAAAATTCTGCATCTTCTCCTCGGTATCATAAATGAAATAATTAGCACCGCCTGTGGATCTTTTAACAAGTGTCAGCCAGTAATTAGTACACCTGTGCACCAACTAGGAGATCTGGAAAACATGAACTGTTAGGGGTGCACTGCTATAGACCATCCATAGGGTTAATTATTAATGCTGTTTTCCACAGTGCATAAGGAGACTAATATGTACATATATATCCAGGGCAGTGCTAGGTTCTTCTGCTACTCCCTCAGACTCCCATTAATCTCAGGCAGGATGGGGCTACTGCCGCATCTAATGACTTATTGTGTTCGTTGGACCTTTATATGTTGGAATTATGACACACACTACACTTCGTATGATGCATATTAAAGCTGGCTAAGTGCTAATTATGCCCTCTTCATGGACTAACCACACTCACTCTAAAATCAAGCATTTGGAAACCCCCTCCCCCTAGAAATGCTGCGTTTGCCCCTGTATTATTGTATATAGGAATTGCTAACCAGTGCCTTAACAGGGCTCAACTGCGCCCTTTGCCATCCTGGCTCCTGAGCACAAGACACGTTGCGCGCATTACGTCATTATGTCACGCAGATGGGGTTGGGCTGCCGGCAAGTGCAGCACTGACCAGAGTGTCCTGAGGATGCTCCGATTGGCTGTTCAGCCTACAGGGTGCCTGTCTGGAGAGTCCAAAGGACCCCCGCGCGGCACTGCAGCAACAATGCTGGCTGTAGTGTGCTAATCCAGTCACCATGCTAGCTGAAAGCATGAGTAGTGGGGCAGCAACGGTGTGTGGTGGCACCACTCGCACACCCCTAATTACAGCCCTGTTGCTAACATTGATATATGCAATACGTGCACTTTTAAGGAAAACAATTCCCATTATTAAGCATTATTCGATCTACCAACTTTATATATTTATATTAAGAACATTTCATTTTTTTAATAAGCAGCATATATATCAATTATTGGGGTTTAGACTAGAGATGTGCGCAGACCCCCGTGTTAGCCTACTGTATAGGGCCAGCAGGTTAGCAGGGCACTGCAATATGAATCTGTCAGTGAGACTGTACATTTGTTCATTACTACACAAATCAGTCATCTTAGTTAATATTTAAAGCTCCACTTCCACCTAAATTGATGTGAAGGGGGAGTTATTGTGAGAGGGGCAACCAATCAAAATCCACAATCACCATGTTTGTTTTTGATTGGTCCTGCTGCTCACAAGCACTCTGCATTCATTTCTCCATCATGGCTGTGAGAGAAGTTCAGTAGCACGGAAAAAGATGCAGCGGGGATGAGAAGGATCAAAGGGGAGATGTACCAAACCTTTGAGAGAGATAAAGTGAAGAAGTTGTCGATAGCAACCAATCAGAAGCCTCTAGCTATCATTTATCTAGCATAGTCTATAAAAATGACAGTTAGAAACTGAGTGGTTACTATGGGTAGAGTCTCCAGTTTATCGCTATGGTTTGATACTGTACTTCTCTCCCTAAGTAGTTACTAGGCAGTTACACAGCTGTGATCTGGAATGGAGTTCTCTCATTCTGCCGTGTCCTACAAAGTCTATAATACCACAAACTTAATCATACTGACTTTCACATAACTTTCTGTAAGTTCTACAAGGAGAAAATAGCAAGTATATTCACTCAGTCTCTGACTTTGCTGCAAGCCTCCTTTCTTATATCCGTTCTCCTACAAGAACTATATGTAACCCAGATTAGTGAAGGCTCTCGTTTCATCTTCAGTGATATTGTGTCTGGGGAAAAATGGAAAATGTTGAATTTTCAAGAGAAGATAAGGATACAGTATACCCAGTGTCTCTGATGTAAACACAATCCTCTCTGTAACCAGATTATATATTATTCCTTGTAATTATGTCTCTTCATTTTATATATCCCATTATAAATTAAACTGGTGAGTTTTTACTTCATTAAGTTATGCTAATTAAATGTGCAAAGGCTAAGTATTTTCATGACATGTCTACGGGATGGAGATGCTACATAGAGTATTGGTGTCTTATATCATTGACCTGAGTGCAGATTTATGCTAACACAGTGAGATGATTATTACACAAGGAGGGTATGAAACTGCTCTGAGGGTCACAAATTTAAAATAATCAGAAGAGCAGGAATATTTAATCTCTATGACACCTCTGACACTCGTCATTAGGTGTCCCATAGTGTAACAGTCTTAAAAGGAGATGTATTAAACCTTCGAGAGAGATATAGGGCCTTACTCAGAAGTGCATGCTTACCGCACTCAATGCCAATGTTCACGTAGTTAAGCGACTATTTGCTATTGCTCATGCGCTAAAAGACCTCTATCACACATACATTTCCCTGTGTGTACAATGTGCTTTTGTGTACAGGACCGCTGGTAAGAAGACTAGTGAGGGGAAACCATGGGTGTTCCTGGTTAGTGACCGAAATGAACCCCCATCCAAATCAGTTGAGTGGGCATGTTATGGGAGTGTTGTGGGAGTGTCAGTGATAGTGGCTGCATTCTCAGATGCAGAGCATGTTTAGAAGGAGTTCAGATAGAGACACTGCACCTGCAATAGGGCATGAGCATGTGTTGATGGTGCGCTGATGGTGGAGTGCCTTGAATCACCGGCGGTGTCGCACCATTCAGCATTGTTGAAAATGTTCATTTCAGTTATGGCGGTTTTCCCATAAGGCAACATAGGCCCTCGTCTTGGGTCCTGCATATACCAAGGGGACAGTGGATGGGCCTGTATGCACCATCCTGCCAGTTAAAACGCTCCCAGAGGAGCACTGCGCGAATACCAGTCCACACTCACAGAGTCCCGCTGCGGCACCACTGTCTGCACTGTCACAGAGTAGAGTGACTGTGCATAGGAAGGGGGTCCGCTACCAGGCCCATCCAGCTCCAGTCCACCCCAGCCAAAGCACAGCACTCAGTGAGGAGCAGAGGGATAGGTAGTGGCAGAGCTGCAGAGACCGGCTTAGTCTGTCTGAGTGAGAGAGTGAGCTAGGATCCAGGTCTCAGGGAGATCCAGTCAGGATGCCGGCAGACGGGATGCCAGATGTCAGTATACCAACGCCGGAATCACGACGCCTGTCAAAATGCTTAGGCTACTTACCGGCCCCTGTCAGGATCTTCAACAACAGGATGCTGCTGTCGGTATCCTGTCTGCTGGTAAATCATATGGATTCCAATCTCAGGGAAGCACAACAGCCAGGCAGGTAGGGTACTACTACTGTGTTATTCTCAATTACTCTCAATATAGATTGAATTATGTAGGATTACATTTTTATGGTACAGTTGGTTGGGTATGGGGGGTGGACAGGACTGCCTTATATTACAAGTATATTGTAATATACATTATGATGGTCATGATATTATTAGTATTATTAGTACATTATTAGTACATCAATTCACGAATGCTAAATTATGTAAAAACCTGTTCGTCAACGTGTTAAAGCTCGACATTAGAAGCATGTCGACATTTTAATCATGTCGAGATATTGCTTGTCAACCTAATGTCCAAGTAGACATTCTGACTATTGGCATTCAGAACTTGCCGACATTCTGGTGCTGACATTCTAAATGTTAACTTTTCATACCACACCTTGTCGGGAAATGTTGGGCACAATAGATGCTAGGAGATACTGTACAGTGCTATCAACCTGCTCTGTCGGAGATCCAAATCCCAAAATTGTGTTGATTCCTAAGATCAAAAGTTTTCAGCTGGAAGTCTTTTCAGCCTTGACTGAGCTCCATGCAACAAGCAAAATACACACAGTTTAATTTAATACCAATCCCCATTACATATGTTATACTTACAAGACAAATCTATAAATCTCTTTCTTTATGGTGTGGACAGAATTTCAAATAGATAGACACAATCAGAGAATGTAATGATGTTAGGATTATCAATGCGCTACCTGCTCACATATGCTATTTCACATGCACCAGCTGCCTTCTAACAAAGCCAAATTGTGAAACCAACTGACCTGCACATTCACTGGTATGCTCTGATTGACATCACAAATAGCCTCTTCATTATTCATGATGACATGTAGAGTGGTTATTGGGACATGACTGTAACAACCAATAAGTAATTAGTTATGTTTATACAGTATATAATTTATTTAGGTAATGAGTAGATGACAGATTCATTTTAAATGCAAAATGTCTGTAGTCTCATGTTAAAATATAAATTCTCCTTTGTACAATTTGTTTATGGTTAGGGGCAGCACTGTGGCGCAATGGTTCGATTAGCTGCCCCTTAGCCAACCAGGGCACTGTCAATGTGAGTTTGCATGTTCTCCCCGTGCTTGCATGGGTGTCCTCTGGGTACTTTGTTTTCCTCTCACAGTCCAAAAGCATACTGGTAGGTTAATTGGAAAAAAAACCTTAACGTATGTAATAGAGAATCTAGATTATAGAAAAGACAGGGAAGTAACCAAGAAGTGGGCAGGATACGGGAGATCAACCCACTCTTCCAGGGGTCTGGGGGACTACCCCTAACATTTGCATCTCCCAAACATTACAGGAGAGTAGGTAAGTATGATACCGCTGCTTCATTCATTTACAGAACAAGGGTCTGTTGGGTGATGGAAACAATTGCAGATTTAGATTATGTGCTTACAGAATAGCCCCATATGAAGCAAATGGTCAGGGAAACAGAACCATGAGGGTGAGCTTGTTACACATAACAATACTATAATATCTGCATTGCAGTTTGATGCTTTTAAGTCTTTAATGTATAAGGTTTCTGTTGTACCGTGCACAGGATAGACATAGACCTATCAGAATTCCAGAGTATAAGTACATTTGATTTGCGGCGACGCACCCTTGTTCCACCCACTCAGAGCTGAGTATCCTGGCAAAAGATCCCAGGGGGTGGGCTGCAATGATGCAATTTGAGGTGCTCCACCTCTCCTTGGAACTCCTCATCCAGGACTTGCCAGTGTGGGCAAGTATGAATTAGAGGAAGACGGAGATTTGATAGACGTGAGATGTAATGTAGAGGTTCCTGCCCATCAGAGCTTACAATATAAGGGGAGGATGGAATAGGAGACAATATGGGCCAGTGGGACAATTATCACAGTGGAGACAAGTGAGGTTTGCAGGAAGCTGTGGTTGGCAGTGCAGAGGCCTGGGTGGGGCAGAGGCTTAGGTGGTACAGATGTCTGGGGAGGTTACGAGTTGTGAGTTTGTTTAGCACAGACAGTCTGTGAGTACATGGGGCTGTAGATGTAGTGACTGCACATACTGTTCAGGCTACTGGTATGTGAGATAGCAGGAGGGGGAACTATGTTTTGTGTATTGGCAGCTCCTAAAGCTTATATAGGTGGCAGCGGTGTGTGATGGAAGTTAATCCATACAGTAGATAACTTAACCAGGTTTTTGGATTATTAACCAGACAGAACAAGTTTACAGGATGACACAGGGCTATTGCAGCAGGTATTTATAACAGGTACGCATCGCTCATATAACGTATGTACCAGATCCAACGCATACGGGAGCACAGGTGGTGCGAGACAGATGGGAGCACACACCTGTGTTTGTACATACAGTGGTGGCAGTGGAATTTGCACACTGGCTCTATACATGTAGCTATATATTATTAGTACAGTGAAACTACCAGGGTCTGTAATACCGTCTCTCATATATGCAAAACTGGAGACTCAAGCGAACGTCCTTCTAGTATGGAGGATGGAGCTGAAGACACACGGTATGGTCATACCTCCTCCGTGGCCTGCTTCTGCACCGCATGTGAGGTCACGCATGCGCAAAGCTGGCAGGGAGGAGGCTGCAAAGGCATCTGCTCAGATACCTCTTCGCATTCCCGGTGCAGGACTCAGAGAACAAGCGCCAACTGAAGATGGCGTTTGTTCTCGTAGGCAAACTCCGGAAACTTTTACATTTTCGGAGTTTGCTGAATATCATGTGGTTCTATCAGACCCCTGATGATGAACGTCCCGTTACCTTACATATGCAGAAACTAGCGTTTGCGCATATGTAACAGGCCATTTATGTAGTGATGAATAGGCCCCTTACTCTGTTTCCTTTCTGATCTTGCTGTAACAACCTTATACTTCCACAACTAATGTCTTCTAAGCTTTATCGTTGCTCTCGATGCTCTATTTTATCATTTATAAATTAATTTTGGCCAGTAGAAATGCGGAGAAGAGGAACAACCAGACATTTCTGAGTTTGGAATACTTCTGTAACAAACTCACCGTCATGTGTGCATGCTGATTGCTTATGCAAACAAGTACAATGATTTTAAATTTATACAATTAAGCCACACACATTGTAGGACATTTCAAATTGTTACTAGAAGATGGATCAATCTATTTAAAGGTGAGGTCAGAAAGTAAAACAATCAAATAAAATAAGTTTGTATTAGTGGTTCACCAAACCATGCAGATTAAGCACCCTGTTTACAAGAGTCTCATATACAGAGAGTTGCTGGTAGGATTGCAAACAAGAAGCAAAGCCATACAGTTTAAAGATTATTGCATTCAACTTTGTTATTACATTCTAGAAAATGTATAAATACAGAACAAAACAGTGGGATTCACAGTTTTTGCATGACATGCATATAAAATGTAATTTACATTTAAATTATTAGCATAGCTTATTTCAGTCGGAGTTTAAAGTTGATTTATCTTAAATATGCTTAAAATTACAGGGTTGCTATGAGCACTGATTTGGTCTCATCCCCCAAGAAGGGGCTCACAGTGGTGGGCTTCATGAAGGGAACTTCTGATTGCTGCTGTTGAATATGGAGATGTGGCTGTAACCTTTCATGGTGACATTAGACAATATAAATAAAGCACAGTGGGTTATGCCAAATGTGCAATTGAATCAAAGTTAGTGACAAATTTACTAAGGAACAGAAAAAGGTAGAGCAGATCCTAAATTGTATGTGTTACCAGACTGGTGAAGTACAGAACCTTCTTCGAAAACCAGCTCTCATTTATTGGGTTATATCGTATGTGCTGTAGTCAATGTTTTCTAAATATATCTACTATGTATATAAAAGAAGTTTGATTGTTTGGTGGTGAATATCTTCCACAGCTCTAAAGGTAAAGCTGCCAAATCTTACATAGTAATTTAGTATCGAAAAAGTAAGCTGTTAGACCACATAGTGACAATGTGACAATGCAACAATGTGACACAGCCACAATACTTGTATACTGTATAACATTCACTGGTCTGTTTGTTTGACTGTCCGGTTATGCATTCGGACACCCCTGCATCGTTTGGGATGAAACTAATGTGAGGTGGTACAGTTGGAACATGGACAGGTTTTTTAGGGGGTTAGGGTCCCGGTTGGACCTCCCGTTGGTGTACGCTGGACAGAACTTTGACTTGGGGAGCCTATTCTGGGGCTCTCACTGGATGGATTTGGATGAAAACTTCACAGAGGGGTGGCAATTGGTCTGGGATACATAATGGAGTGGTTGTGGTCCCGGCCCGGAGCTCACAGCAGAGTGCGCTGGGCAGAACTTTGACCCAGGGAGACTGTTCTGGGCTTTCCACTGGATGGATTTGGATGAAAACATCACAGAGGGGTTGCAATTGGTCTGGGATGTCTAATGGAGTGGTTGGGGTCCCGGTCGGAGCTCACAGCGGAGTGTGCTGGGAAAAACTGTGACCCAGGGAGACTGTTCTGGGCTTTACACTGGATAAATTTGGACGACATCAGTTAATAAAACTTAATAACTTGAAGATTTAAGCCAAGGCAAAGCCGAGTACTTCAGCCTGTTGCTCTATATTTTTCGGGCTTCTTTTTATGTTAATACTTCCCTAATTGATTCATATTGATTTAAAAGCAATTTCTAAACAGTTATTATATAGCACATAGTGTATTTCAGAGGATATTTAATCACTTTAATCACTGTTTTATGCAGGGCCCCCTACACTAACCTTGTATCCAGGTCCTTTCTGTTCACCCTCCCAAGGCACTAGTTCATTGTGTCACTTAGTATTTTGGTTTCAGTTTTAAATCATTGTCGTGTTTTGGTTCTGGCAGAACCACCCTCGAATGTGTTTTGATTCAATTTTGGTTTTGGATTTCTTTAAAAACAGCTAAAATCATGTAACTTTGTCCTGTTTTTGTTCCTATAGTATTATTATCATCAATAACATTCATTTCTAGGTATTTACAGTCAATTTTGACCACTTCACAACAGCTTAAATCGCGAGGGAGGGAGTTAAATGCAATCCAAAACACACGAGATACAGTTTTTAGATCTGAGTTCTAAAGTTGGGACACGGTTCTACTCGGAACCGTAGAGCGATCTGAGCTGGGACTTGGTTCCACTCGGAACCCCATATATTTATATATATACAATTGTGACATTGTATTAGAGGGTGGGGCTACGATGATGCAATCCCAGCACCATACCCCGTACCTCCCACCTCTCTGCCTCCTCTAGGAGTAGTAAGTATGTCATATTCACTGCTCCTCCCAACTCATCCATTGTTGCGCTCTTGTATTTTGCTTATTGCACTTTCTCTACTGCACTTGGGGCCTGATACAGACCCGGTCGCTGTGAGCGTACGCTCGCATGATGCGTATGCAAATGTTTGAAAGTGACATGGCGGGGAGCGATCGCTTGCCAAGGCGTAAGCACGCACATCATACCTGTACGAGCGTTCACTTTGTGTATGCAGACTCCCCTTAGCGAATGCAGTGACGCCCACTGCCCCATGTCATCTCCTAGAAGTTTATGAAAACATTGGTACATCGACCACTATCGGATGTGAACGCAGTGCTTGTGGTAGCTTTTTTTTACCGCAAGCATTGCGAAGAAAACAGAAGAATAAAATGGCTGGTGACGTGTACTATGACGCTGCCTGTTAATTATGCATGCCTCTAAAACGGCGTTGAAACACTCGTGTACGCCTGCGTTCGCATCTCCAACCCCCCATTTTTACTGGACTGCTCCTGTCACCACCCACAAACGGCCTCTCCTGTCACTCACTCTGCTGGGCTGGTTTTGCTGGGTGAGCGAGGGATCTGTGATCGCACAGTGTAGTTCGCGCATGCGCACTGTAATGCATGCGCACTGTAATGCATACGCATGCGCAGATTAGCAACCAACGGCAATTGCGAACGGACTGCAGATACCGTCCGGGTCTGAATCAGGCCCTTGATGATAACATCTGATAGTTCTTTAAAATAGTTTTAATTCGTTGCTATTATTGCATAAATAGCAAGAAGTGAGCTGTATTGTGTCTGTTGGTACTTTACAACTTTGTAATTTGCACCACTTCCCCGCTGTATGTCACAGCAGACTATTGTGGAGATACATAAAGATAATAACAATAATAATTCTCCTTCCTAAACTCTGTATGATTTTTACAGTAAGGCTCATTTACGAACTCCATTATTATGTTTTGTTTTTCAACCCAATGCTCTTTCCGTTAAATGGATTAGTGCAGTTCACCATCCTTTCTACCAGTAATTCACTGGCAACCTGTCTTAAAGGTTAATTCAGAGCACTGTTGGTCTATTCAGTCCTATCTCTTCTTTATGTGAGCATAGAATCCTACATGTCTCCCAAGCTCATTTCAAAGTTCACACCAACTTAATGGTGTTTGGAAACACTCCTTTAATCAATCTCTATCTAGTTTTGCAGGTTGGTGGATGATTCACAAATGTGGAAACAGTTAAAATGTCACATACAAGGCTTACTTGTTTCTAATATAGGAAAAAACTCAAATATTAATAAAAAAATTTTTGTCACAGCACATCAATACTGTCTGTATTACATGTGTAACTTTTGTGCATTTGAAGTGGTTTATGACTGTACATTGGCTGAAGTGCACATAATGTAGAATTGCTTTTTTCACACATAACTTGAAGGTGTGAAATGTGTCCCATATACGTTTAGGGACAAGAAAATCACCAGGACCTCAGTGGTTTTAGATAATTTTGACCTTTTCAGTGCTAAGAAAGGGTGGGTACACACTATAGCGATATATCAAGTGATCTGCAGATATATCTGCAGATGATGGTCATTCATACACACTGAACGACCATCATCTGCATGCTGCAGCGGGTTGGGCTGGCCTGGAGGTGGGTAGGGGGTGGGGCCTAATTGTGGACCTCGTGGCCACGCCCCCATCGGGGGAAAATCCCCAAACAAACATGCGCGGGGAGAGGGGGGCTCTGTGTGCCCCTCAGCCCGATGCACTGCCAATGGGGGGCGCGATCAGCGTGATCGCTCCCTCCCTCCCTTTGGCATAGGAGACTCTTTGGCTGCTGCTTTAGCAGCCTCGGGCAGTCTCCCAGTGCAGCCCAGCACAGAAGCAGTGTGTGCTGGGCTGCTGTGACTTAACAGGGATGGGGAGCTGTGTCGGACCCAGGTAATTAGTACTCGCTCGCGACTCACCCCCCCTCTCTTGGCGCCCCTGTGTAGGGGCGATCGGCTGATCGCCCGTACACACTTGTTGCTGGACAGATATGTCTGCAGACATATCTGTTCATCGGCTGTGCAGCACAGCCAATGCGATATGTCTGTGAACAATTTCGTTCACAGACATATCGTCTGTACACACTGGCCGACGGGGGCACAATATATTGGCTGATCAATTATACAGTACATATCTTTCATGGTCAATAGTATCATTAACCAGTGCTCGCCATTTGTGTATATCTGGAGGGTCTGGGGCACACTAGGAGCGAGCAATAATGTTATTGCTGCATCTTCACCCTCTACAATTGGATGGTCTACTCAGCACTGGCTTCAGAAAAATCAGTGCCCTTTCTTAAGTGATGTTCGTATGGTCATCATCTGACAATTACACCCTACACAACAGAAACACTAGAAGGGATTTGGTGAAGGGCACTAAAAGTGCCTGATTTATCCCCTCTTGAGACAGAAGGGAGTCCCCTCATTAAAGTGGGTCTTCTCAGCAGGTATTGTCTGAACAATAACACCCTACACTACAGAAAGTGATTAGAAGTCTAGAGATGGGGAACATTATAATGCCCATACTGTATCTCCCCCATCCTGGCACCAATGAACCCAATGGTATCCTTATTTGGTGTAGTAGGTTATTTATGCGGGTGTAATGGGCTTAATTAAAGTTATTTCATCTATGTAGCTGGGAGTTGCTTTTGGATGCATGGATTGCAGTGGTAATGGGGTAACTAGTCTCTATGGGGCAAAAAATTATAAATAAACTTGAACCTGATCATATCCAAGTTAGAGCCTCTTAGATCTTCCAAAGCCTTTTAATGATTTTCCAGATGCATTCAGTGGCAAACGCAGGATTTCTTGAGGGGGATTTCCAAATGGTTGACTTTAGAGTGAGTGTGGCCAGTCCATGAAGAGGGCAGAATTAACACATATCCAGCTTTACAATTTATCTAGCTTTGCATCATACAATGTGTATTGTGTGTTGTAATTCCAGCATCTATCTATAGGACCAGCAATCACAATAAGCCAATAAATGCAGCAGTAGGGCCATCCTGAGTGAGCTGAATGTTTTAATTTCAGATGTGGGCACCATTCCAGAGCATTGCAGCAAGTCTGGGAGTCTGGGGGAGCAGCAGAAGACCCTAACACTGCCCTGAACATATATGTACATATTGGTCTTGTTATGCACTGGATAGTGTATTATTATACAGTATTAATAATTAAGCCTATAGATGGTCTATAGCAGTGCACTCCTAACAGTGCATGTTTTCCAGATCTAGTTGGTGCAGAGGTGTATTTATTACTGGCTGACACATGTTAAAAGATCCACAGGTGGTGCTAATTATTTCAGTTGTGATACTGAGAAGAACATGCAGCACTAGTAACATTCTATTATATTGCTATTTCTATTGTGGTCATGGTGTGGGTTGGGGAGGGGGGTTTACAGGCAACCAGAATCCCCCCCCCCCTGCGTTTGCCTGTGGCATCAGTTTAAGGAGAATTCACTGTACCGTATTTAGACTGTGGAAAGAATGTGAAGCATGTAGAGGAAATAACGTAGTCTCATAACTATCTCAGAAGGACTGTACGGGAAAACATGAGCAGGTAAACTCTATTTGCAGACTACAAAAGAATTCCAGCTGAGAGTTTGAGGTGGTGACATTTATAAAGATGAAAAAACCAAAACAGATAGAAAGAAATAGAAACAAAGAGTACAAAGGAGACAATAATACAATAGAGAATATAATAGAAAAGGCGGCTGACAAAGCCAGAAAGCGGATGTACTGTGCCCTCATTTTGGTATTAAAAGAAAAAAATGTTGTGTCCCTTCATCTATCAGAATACAGACATCATAAACTCCATCATGAGATAATCAACTATGAATGTTTAATAAGGCCAGAGACACCGAGACATAATAAGTCTGTTAAATCCTAATATCCTAGTTTCAGTACAACAAGAAAGCACGGCAGACACATAACAGGTATTTCACATCTATAAGTAATGTGTTTTCCCATCCCTCTTGTTATTTTCAGTGAGTTCCCAGAACTTGGACACCAATCAACTCTGTATTTTGTCAGTAATCACTTTGTATGCATGTTTTTTTTTCCCTTTTGTAATGGAATATATTTGTACTAAATTATGAATGAGCTTTATAGTAAAACAAATGCTATTATCGCAGTTATTTATTCATGGGATGTCGTCTGTAACATACCCACACCAATGTTTCTCAGAGTTTAGTATTGATCAATGGCTTTAATCAGACGCATCAAGGGATGCTTAACGATTCAGCAACTGCAGCCAGGAGTATCAGCAGATCTCTCTGGACTCAGGCCAGCCTATAAGTGAATGCTGATGTCAAGAATTAGGTAATAGTATCAGTAAGTGGTAGCAATGCTTTTCACACCCTGAGGTCTGCTGTCCACGCCCAACATGCATGATTGATGATGATTAATTTTACTGCATATGTTATAACTAAACATTGTTGTCTCAGTAACTTATTTTAAGGCAATGGAAATTAGTAAAAGTGAACCATTTTGTGATTAGCAAAAAACAACATATCATAACAGAATCTATACTACAGGGGGTTTCCATAATTAGACGTCATTATTGATTTACACATTCTGAGGTAGATGTATGAGGCAGTAAAAAGTGTGGATTAGTGTGCCAGTATAGAAGTTACCCATGGCAACCAATCAGATCCTACCTATGATTTTATAAAAAGTACTTGAAATATGCAACCTCAACGCTGATAGGTTGCCTCGGGCAACTGCTCCACTGGCACACTACTCCACTCTATTCACTGCTTCATAGTTCATACATCTACCCCACAGTACCTTCCTGAATATATTACTTTTATTTTTCTTGCTCTTATCTTTGTACAGAATTTCACAAAGTATCTACTTACTTATTAGCTGCTTTTTTTTTTATAACACCTACATATAACGCAGCGCTTTACAGAGAATACCTAATGAATCATAACTAAAGTCCATGCCCCAGTTAAGCTTACAATCCATATAACTACCAGCATATCTTTGTAGGGCCTGACTCAGAGGTATGCGCACTGCCGATGTCGGGCGTAGTGGAGCTTTTTTCTGCAACTGCGCATGCATCTAACTAGTATCGCGCATGCTTCCTGGTTGTGTCCATACAGAGTCGCAGGGGCAATTTCATATGCACACAGGGAGAAGTGCATTGAAAATGCAGGTGGGGGTTCCTGGGTGGTGACAAGGAGGTGTCAGTGCACGCACAGAGGCGGTTATGGGTGTGTTATGGAAGTGTCACAGACATGTAGGTGAAAACTGTTGTGTACACAAATGCTCAACCACTCATATACATTAGGAGGTCATACAGGGACTGAGAAACTGTACCTGCCATAGAGATAGTGTAAGGTTTGATGGTGCGATTGATCAGAGCCGTAACCAAACTTTTTGGTGCCCTGTGCCAGAGAGAGCATTGGCACCCCCCCTTCCCATTTTTTAAATAGGGACATAAAATAATGCACCTGAAAAATGGCCATGGCTTCATGGGGAAGGGCCTGGGAAGAGATAGGGGAGGCCAGGAGATGCTGGGGATAAAAGAAGAGGAAGCTACAAGTGACAATGATAATAAACAGGAAAACTGATAGGCTCAAACAGCGCCCTCTGCCCTGCAGTGCCCTGCGGCACAGGTCGCACAACCCTAGTTACAGCCCTGCGATTGATGGTGGCACCTAAGGACACACCTATCTGTACTGTGTGTACAGATACTGACTGCGATTTTCCGTAGGCAAATCTGATGGGGAATTGCATGAAAAACCTGACTTTAGACGGTAATTTTCATAGACAGCAATAGAAAGCCCGAATTTACTAATCATCGAGTTACTAGTTACAAGAATTTGCTGATTTATTTTTACCACAACAGTAAAAATAAATAGACTACCAAATGAGTAGTGGGTTTATATAACAAAAGTGCTCCTATTCATCATGATGCAAATAAAAGTGGACTAATTCACCTGCAGCAATGTGGCTGTATTAAATATGACTGAGGCATAAGCTCTGTGCTCACCACTTACCTTAGAATCTCAGCACTCCACCTGACTGAAAGGGCTCAGGAGGCAAAAATGGAGGAGGATCAGCAACATATTGAGGTACCGCAGAGACTATGCACAGGGTTCACCCTATTATTACGCCAGGTATGCAGCCGAGTATAGTGCCACAGTGAGGAGGGCAACGGCTCTCTGTAACAGGCTTGCACTCCGAGCACTGCAGGAGGAGAGGACTTGAGGAGAGGGAATGGGTGGCCACCACACTACCTGCATGTTCCATGTCACTAACTGCAGAGAGTGCAGTACAGTGTCTGGGGGTGGAGGAGGTTTGCAGGCTTTTTAGAAGAAATTTCTGACTGTCAGGAATTCTACATTCAGTGACATGGAACATGCAGGCAGTGTGGTGACCACCCCTTCCCTCTCCTCAGGTCCTCTCCTACTAACCTAGTCCCAGCCTGTCAATCAAAAAATAAGCTCCGCCCCTCCTGATGAGGAGCTGATGCCAAATTACTTCTTCTTTGTAATGAGAATTAGTGTGTGTGTATAGCCATGGCCAAAAATTCTGAGATTGACACAAGTATTGGTTTTCACAAAGTTTGCTGCTTCAGTGTTTTTAGACCTTTTTGTCAGATGTTACTATGGTATTCTAAAATAAAATTACAAGCATTTCATAATTGTCAAAGGCTTTTATTAACAATTACATTAAGTTTATGCAAAGAGTCAATATTTGCAGTGTTGACCCTTCTCTTTCAAGACCTCTGCAGTTCACTCTGGCATGCTGTCAATCACCTTCTAGGCAACATACTGACTGATGGCCACCCATTCTTGCCTAATCAATGCTTGGAGTTTGTCAGAATTTGTGGGTTTTTGTTTGTCCACCTGCCACTTGAGGATTGACCACAAGTTCTCAATGGGATTAAGGTCTGGGGAGTTTGCTGGCCATAATTTAGATGTTTTGTTCCCCGAGCCACTTAGTTATCACTTTTGCCTTATGGCAAGGTGCTCCATCATGCTGGAAAAGGCATTGATCATCACCAAACTGTTCTTGGATGGTTGGGAGAAGTTGCTCTTGGAGGATGTGTTCTTAGGCAAAATTGTGAGTAAGCCCACTCCCTTGGCTGAGAAACAACACCACACATGAATGGTCTCAGGATGCTTTACTGTTGGCATGACACAGGACTGATGGTAGCGCTCAAATTTCCTTCTCCGGACAAAAGTTTCTCCAGATGCCCCAAACAATCTGAAAGGGGAGTCATCAGAGAAAAGAACTTTACCGCAGTCCTCAGCAGTCCAATACCTGTACTTTTTGCAGAATATCAGTCTGCCCCTGCCTGTTGCCATTCCTGAGCAAGCTCTGCACTGGTGGTGCCCCAATCCCGCAGCTGAACCCTTTTTCACAACTTTTTCTGCAAATCAATGATGACTGCACGTGTTTCCTTGCAGGTAACCATGGTTAACAGTGGGAGAACAAAAATGTCATGCTCCACCTTCCTTTTAAAGCTTCCAGTCTGTTATTCTAACTCAATCAGCATGACAGAGTGATCTCCATCCTCGTCCTCGTCAACACTCTCACCTGTGTTGAGAAAATCACTGACATGATGTCAGCTGGTCCTTTTGTGGCAGGGCTGAAATGTAGTGGAAATGTTGTTTTGGGGATTAAGTTCATTGACATGGCAAAGAGGGACTTTGCAATTAATTGCAATTGATCTGAACTCTCTTCATGACATTCTGGACTATATGCAAATTGACATCATAAAAACTGAAGCAGCAGACTTTGTAAAAAAAAATCCTTGTGTCATTCTCAAAACTTTTGGCCATGGCTGTAGCTTGTTTGTTTGCACTGCAATGTGTGAGTGTGCAGACAGTGTGTGTGACATATTAAACAAACACACTGACAATGAGGATGCTTGAGTCACCCTGTCCCTTTCCACCAGGCACCTACTCCAGCTACTACTTAAAAAACTATTTGCACTCCTACCTACTCCTCCTAGTCCTAATGGCACCCTAATGGCGCCCTGATAGCACGCTAATGGTGTTTTGTGTAACACCCCACTATAAGGATAGTTCTGTGTGTGGTGTAATGAAATGTTCTCTTACCAATTAGTTCCTAGATTCTTCCGAACAGTTGCCAGATAGATACAGACAAGAATGAATAATAAAGATTTATTAAATAAATCAATTTAGCAATTTATATACCAGCAATGCAATATAGCATTTTACGATACAATTCAGTACACACTTTTTAGATTAAAAAGCATACACTTGAATCCTTAAATTTTATTAAAACTGGAACTCTGGAATCTCGAATACGTCACCAATCTCCATTAGACTGCTGTAAGAGAGAGTAAATACAGGGATGCAAATCAAAGCATGTCAATAAGAAACTGAATAAATAAATAAAACTGAGCTCACTGTTACTGTGTGCACACAAAAAATAGTTCCACTGCATGCAAGTGGTGGTATGAGTGTGCGCAGAAGTTATAGATAGTGCCCAGGTTAAATATTGTAGACGCACTGTTATTAAATCCTAGCAGTACTGCCAAATAGATTAGAGTTTGCCTTTGATGAGGTGACAATGTTTTATTTCTCCAGTTTTTTATTTCTCCTTCATGTACTCAATTGTTGTTAAACCCAGCAACTGAAAGCTCATTAAGGGCTCTATTAACATTAATTTTACTAAAATAAAATGAAAAGGCGTGTTTTCACACCAATTCATATTATTTTAGTTTCACCTAAATTTACTAAATGGCAATTGGAATAGAATTTGTAAAATTCTACTTCAAACCCTAATTATCACATATTTTTAGTAAGCAGATCGCATTTCCCATAATTGTAATGGGAAATACGAGCACTAATCTCCCTGGATGTAGGTAAGTGTTAGGTTTTTTTCTTGCAGTAATCAGCTTGTGTTCTGTTTAGACCACACAGCTGATCACATGAACCCGGCTCCCGGCTCTGCTCTAACAGGCAGAGCAGAGCCGGGAGCCGGGCTCTTGTGATCAACTGTGTGGTCTAAACAGAACACAAGCTGATTACTGCAAGAAAAAAACCTAACACTTACCTACATTCAGGGAGATCAGTGCTCGGTGATGTCCTCCGGGATCTGGTCAGCTGGTCTCCCGGCTCCTGCACTGTGACCCAGGTCAGCTGCTACATAGAACAGCTGACCGGGTCATAGTGCAGGATGGGAGACCAGCTGACCGGAGCCCCGGAGGAAGGACGTCACCGAGAACCAATCTCCCTGGATGTAGGTAAGTGTTAGGTTTTTTCTTGCAGGGGTGGAAGAGTTTGGAGGGGGGGGCACAGGGGGGCAGGAGTCACGATCACGGGGGAAGGAGTGGTGGCCGGTCGGCGCATGCGCGGAACCTTGTCACTGTATTTTTTCTGAAAAATACAGTGATAAGGCTCCGGAGATTTCCATGGACAGAGCTTTATCACAATAAATCCCTGTGATATTTCCTGAATTCGCAATGTAGCTGTGTTTATTTCTCTCTGCCTTGCCCTGTCAGCTGTAAGATGTTGTAAAAGTATAAAGGGCGGCTTTGGTATATCCTACTATAGGTTATTTATAGGCAGATCCTCTCTGTCAATTCTGGCTCCTCCAAATGAGCTAGGTTTTATCATAGGGTGTCTGACGTCAAGTCCACTGTCCTGTCACGTGAGAGTTTTATCCTTATTTTTAACCAGTCCCTATGCCCAATGCCAGTCTCTCTTACCACTGTGGCTCTCTGTAGCTGAGATTCTAGGCTGTAGCAATGTTATCTGTAGGAAGATCCGACTGGTTACACTCCCTCACTCTGCCCCGACAGCTCCAATCGGAGGGATGTTACAGGTAGGAAGCTCCACACTTTGCCTCTGGTACCGTCCAGTCCTTCCAGAGCTCTGGACAGCACCCCCTAGCCACTGTCATGCTGACCAGAATCCTCGCTCCCCCCTGAAGGAGAGACACAGCACAGAGGTCTCCTTCACTTAAACCACCTCTGGCACACTACACACAAATGGTTGGTTGCTGGCCTTTATAACACCTTCCCTCAGACATAGGCGCGAGCCGGCTTCTTTCCCATCGGACTCTCGTGCAGGCCTCAGTTCTTCAGCATTGTCCAGTACAAGTCCTCCCTGACAGGTAATAGTGATGTCCATGCTCGAGAGCCCTCGATGGCTGGGGTTCTTTTAAGGTGCATATACACGGTACGATATCTATGAACGATAACGATATTGTTCAACGAAATATCGTTCATATCATTCATTTTTATGCAGTGAATGACCAACGATGCGCGTCCCACATGAACGATAATATATCTATGATCGTTCGTACAGGCAGGCCAATCTGGACGATATAGTCAACTTTGCCTGTTCACAGATCTGGCAGGATGACTCACTGAAAGATATCTTTGAAAGATATCTTTGAACAATATCTTTCAAAGATATCTTTGAAGTCATTGATGGTACAGATCGTACATTTTATATATTTATTTTAATCACAGTATACATAAATGAATTTGTAAATACCTAACTAACTTCACATGACTGGATAACTATTTCCTAACAGCTTAGCCAGATCTACTGGGGTATCACATGTGTACTGTATGTGTATGAATAGAGACCCTTCAACATGACCCATTCCACCTGGTACAAAATGCTCTGCTCCTGGACTTCCCACCTAATATATGACTGCAACCACCTGTGTAGAAACACCTGTCTCATCTATTACCTAGTTCAACACAGGTGACTGCAATCATATATTAAGAGGTAAGTCCAGGTGCAGAGCATTTTGTAACTGGTGGAATGGGTCATGTTGGAGGGTAGGTGAATGTACGTGTATATGAATATGAATATACTGTACATACCTCCCAACTGTCCCAATTTCAGCGGGACAGTCCCGTTTTACAGGCACTGTCCCGCTCTCCCACCCGCAGGTCACAGTGTCCCCAGGCAGGGGGGAAGTTAGGGAGGACACGCTAACACCGCTGCTCTCCATAGCTCCGCAGCGGTGAATGGATGCCGAGTATGTGTGCGTCATCCATATACACAATGATGGCTCTTGAAGAGGCTGGGGGGCTGTCGAGCAACTCCTGAAGCGCTGGGCATGCCCCCAGCATGACGAGAATGGGGCGTGGCTCATATTCACAGTGAGGCCACACCCCTTGCCAGTAGGTCACGTCCCCCATTTTCAGCCCTATTGACGTCTCTCTGCCTCATTTTTAAAAGTTTTGAGGTTATATTATATGTGTTTGTGTATATATGCGTGTATGTATGTATATGTGTATTGTATGTGTATGAATGTATGTGTGTGTGTTTATATGTTGGGTGGGGGGTAATGAGTGCTGACAGTGTGAGTGAATGTGTTAAAGAATGCTGGGAGGGTGAAATGATTAATCAATGGTTAATCAGTGCTGGGTGGGGGGAAGTTATGAAGGAGTCTGTTCATCATAACTAAACTAAGGTTTTAACTTATTTTTCTCAATTTGAAGCATCACAGCTGTTCATGTAACCTGTAACACAGGAGATATCACTGCTATCTCCTGGTTACAGTCCAGCTGCATTAATTTCCACACTCCACATACTTTAGTATTTAGTGTATTCATCAACTTCCGAAAATGTTAGTTTTTAGAAAATTGCATGTGTAACTGTACGCCATCCAGCACCCAAAAGTCTTGACACAGTTTGCATGTAGATATGCAGAGCTGACTTCAGCCCTGCTTTGAGCTTCTCCTCCATCTCCACCCGTGACCGCCATCTCCCTGCTCCCACTGCAGCATGTATTTCCTGCATGCCGCTGCTGATGAGAAGCTTCTTCTCCATCTCCCCCCGCATCAGGCCTCTCCCTCCTCCCGCTGCATTCACTTTTTTCCACCACAGTGTCTACTGAATGCAACCGCTGCTCTGTCTCCCACCATGTCCAGCCGCTACCTTCTCCCACTGTATCCACTGCATGCTGATTGCAGGGTAGAGTCTCTCCGCTCTCCTCCATTCCTTCATCTGCCCCAGCCAGTGCCATATAAAATAAACTTCTGACCACTGCCTGCAGACCCGCTGCACAGAACGTCTGTCTTCCGTGGACGGAAGGCTGCTCATGTGCAGTCAGTAAACCGGGCAGCACTATTTAAGTGCAGCAGGATAAAAGTATCTCTATCTGAGAAACTGTCTCCACAGAAATGACAATGTTTCGGAAGTGATAGTTACGTAGAGGAGCTATGATGAATTGCTCCGATATTTAAGAAAGACACAATGAGAATTCTAAACTACAGTTACACCTCATCATTTTTAGTGTTGATGAATAGACCCCTAGATGCTGAGTGGGGGTGTTAATGGGTGAATAGGTTCATGGGTGTTGAGTGGATTATGAGGTGTAACTTTATGATATTTATGGGAGCTGATAGAGTGGATTCAAGTGTTAATGGGTGCCAGGAGAGTGAAATAATAATGGAATGAAGAGGAATAGGTTAATAGATTCTCACTGGAGGATTGATGGGTTTTTGAGGGAATGGTTTAATTGGGGGTTAATTGATTCATGGATTATTGAGGGGAATGGATGATGGGTGGGGGGAAGGTAATGAATGCTGAAAGGGTTAATGGGTGCTGACAGGATGGGTAAATGAGTTGTTGGGGGTAAAAATGGTTTGAAAATGGGGGTGGAGGTGAATGGGCATATTGGGTGCTCTGAGTATCTAACAGTGTTTAACAGATTTACAGACAGGATGTGATATGTAGGTTCATGCCAGGTTGGCTTAGTATGGTGCTGCTCCCTGCCCGTTTTGCAGATGGAAAAATGCACCCTGACCCTTTTGGAGCACCATGATGAGCTCTGGACAACAGTTGTTTCGATTGGAGGTGGCTTGTCAGTGAGAGACTAGGGGTTGGGCTTGGATGCCATGCTTCCCATGGAGATCTCACTTTTCTGATGTGTGGCATAATCTGCATTATAAGTGGCAGTGATGTGTGGCATAATTATCTATTGTGGCAGTGATGTGTGCCATAATAATTTATTTAAGGCTGTGATATGTGTGGTACAGTTATGTGTTGGGGGCACAGATCTGTTACATATTATACGTCAAGGGCACTGATGTGTGACATGTGTTTTGTTGCACTCATTTGTGGCATAAGTACATATTGGGCACTGATATGTGGCAAAACTGCCTGGATAAATAGGTCCCTTAGTGCTTTAACTTTATCTGTGTATAATACTGTTTATTCCACTAGGGGTGCAAAAATCTATATTCGTTTACAAAAAAAATTAGGCTTGGGCTGGCCCTACCTACACAGACCTTAGTTCTTTCGTGGACATTTAAATCTCAATGGAGGTACAGTATCTGATGGCGAGGTCATACAGATGTAGTCTGCAGTCACAGAATGAGCTCAGTGTGCTGCCGTCTCTGCAATCTGCCACCAAGTTCAGAATATGACTGGATGCATTCAGAGGACCTAATTGTGTACACTGTCCCGGATGTTCCCTCACAATACAAGGCAAGTCAAGCCAAGTGCATAAAGGGGCTGGCAGCCTTGCTCAGACCCTGCTCTGGTAGCATAGGGGCTCTGTCACATACATGGGCATTATGGCTGAGTATAATATAAAGGGGCAATATGAGCTCTGTCTTATAAAGAGGCATGATTGGCTCTGTCTTATAAAGGGGCATAATGAGCTCAGACATATAAAGGGGTATGAGAGGATTGATTTCTGAAGGCACTGGCATATAAAGACATGTGATGAAGAGGTGATGTATATAAGGGGGATGATGGGGCTATAGCATATAAAAGGGGATGTTGAGGAGGTGTGATGCCATATAAGAGGCAGATGGAAGAAAGGTGATGTCTATAAAGGTCATGGGGGGGCTCCAGCATATAAAAGAGAATGTTGAGGAGTCTGATGGCATGTAAATGTTCATGTAGGGGATCTGATGACATATTAGGTGCATTTGAAGCAGATGGAATATGAAGGGGCATGTGGAGGCCTGAAGTAAAATGGTTGTAACCCTATTGAAGTTTTGACCATGCCCCCTTGTCACGCCCCCCTGCCTGGGAATCTGGAAAATGAAAAGGTGGTAACCCTAGATTTGTAGGAGAGAGCCTCTCAGTCTACCACCTTTACTTATTCTCATGGGGCAATCATTACATAGTCTGTAGGAGTTTGTCATAAATGAACAGTCAGGAAACATCGGCAAACAAGTCTTGCACTTTCAATCCACCCCTGCAATCAACTCTCTCCAATGTCCGGTGAAGGAGTGGTAAGAGCGCTGCTCTGCACTAGAGAGCAGCAGATTGCTACGTCACAATGTGGACACTTTGCATTAGGACATGCTATTAAGTGGGCCACTACCTTAGGTATTCTCATTGGGCCCTTCATGCCCCAGTCTAACGCTGTATGCAGGATGATATCCCTGTGATGGCAGCTATTGTTAGTGTAAGCCTGGACTTTGGGATTGTTTCAACAGATTTCTAATAATATTGACACTGGAGAACTGTTTACAAATTAATTTGCTTTACTGTAATTCACATTAATTTGAAAAGTAAATTGGATGAATTAATTCTAGTAGCTCTGTATAATATGACATATTCAGGGCACCAGCATACTGTACATCTGTTGAATTTTTTTTCGAGTACAAAAGTACTTTTTTAAAGCTTTCACTGACACATATTTAATATTCAAATACAATTTAATATTTGTTCTGGTTCAGAATTAATGAAGCCCGGGGTCAGTTGATTTTTCTACAGCTCTGCAGAGCTTAAGGAACAGATATTTGAACTAGAATAAAATGATAGACTTTCCCAGCGTCGCAGACTGTAGACCTGCCTGTATTTTCTGTATCAGCACTGCAGCTTACTGATTTTACAGGGTGAATGTAAAGGTATTGACTCAACTTAGTATTACTATTTACATACAAAGAAAGACTTGGCTATGTTAAGACACCTGTTTGCCCAAAAAGATCACATAATATAGGCACAATTAATGAAGAAATCACCTATCAGCTTCAGAGGACAAACCACAATCAGCCAATCAGAAGTGGCTAGCTGATACTGGCAGCCATCATTATCACCATCTTCATAAGTGCATATTTGCATCAGCCCTCAGGCATACAGAATAGATATGGCTACTGCAGCGTTTTTCAACCACTGTGTCGTGGCACACTAGTGTGCCACGAGCAATTGTCAAGTGTGCCACGGCGGTCAGCTCAGCGCACTTGTACTGTAGTGTGTTTTATTCCTGTGGAGACCAATGTAGTGTGTTTTATTCCTGTGGAGGCCAATGTAGTGTGTTTTATTCCTGTGGAGGCCAATATATGTGTATATTTTTATGTGGGAGACAATGTTTATGTTTTTTCATTGGTCACGCATGCCGCATCGCATGATAGTGTACCTTGGCAATTTTAATAACTTGTGTAGTGTGCCTCGTGTTGAAAAGGTTGAAAATCACTGGGCTACTGTAATGCTTAGCTGCCTGACTCCTGACATGCTTGATACGCAGATAATGACAGACCAAATATGATGGAAGTGCTTGCTTAGTACTCTGATCATGCTCATTGCAGGTGGGAACGTAACATGTAAAGTATAGTAGGCAGCAGTCCTTATGTACCATAGATCTGCCTCACTTGGTATTTCCTGCTCTTTGTAAATGCTTTTTCATGTTGAGTCCAGTAATGACAACTATTATTGTTAGTTAATACTGTACATTGTGTTTGTACTCACACTATCCCTCATTCTAATAACCACCGGCATTCTGTTTTTTCACTATCATCAGATATATGATTTTCGGCACATCACAGCCCCAGAATATCTATGCTTATAATACTATGTAACACTTTAAGAATATTGTTTCACACCTCCACCAATATGTCACAACACACCACTAATGCATTTGTTCACGCTCATAAATTGTAAACATATTTGTTGTTATGGTACAGTACGAGCTTTCCGAGGTAGTATGATTACTGTATATGAGAGCATTTATCGTGTCCACTGTTACTGTCATATATTTTAAGAACAAAACACACCATAAGAGGAAAACAGAAAGTGATGACTGTAGGTATAATTGTTGGGAGGAGCAGGTAGGGCTGGGAAACTGGGAGAGGAAGGACATACAGTATATATATATATATATATATATATATAGTATAATATATATATATATATATATATATATGTATATTATACTAGTTACTGTAGAAGTGGTAGTTTGTGGGAAACACTAGCATGGGGTTCATTTACATGATCTCCCTTCTGTGCTTCCTCTACAACTTTCCCATACCACAAGGTGTTTAGTATTCACATCTGCACATCTAAATTCAATATCAGGAGTTAGGAGTAAATCCAGCTAAGTAATACACAACTGCCCCAGGACAATACATACAACGCAAAGGGTGCAAATCCAGATGTTTTTTTCTTACATTCAAGGACATTGCTGCCTGCTTTTGTTTGAAGCACGCTACCAGGCTACTTTATTTTGAGTGAGAGATGATTTAGGAAGCCTCCCACCCCAATGCAAAATCTTTTCACACATTTTATATTTACCCTCCCAGCAGCACAACATGGTTATGCTCAGGTGAAAAACTGAACATTTTAGCTGGGTTTACTGATTGATGTCATCCATGCCAGGAAAGCATTGAGCAGCATTACCTTTCAAATGTGCACAACCCCTTCCAGAGGCAGTCACGCCTTTGTGCTGGGCTGAAAAGTGCTGGGGCACCTTTCGATCCCACTGAGCTGTTAGGGCTGGTGTAATGATCAAGATCTAGAATAATAGACAGGGATCATTAATGTTCCTATTTATTATTCCCCAAAAAATACACAATAGGAGTGTGCAAGTTATTTAGGGTGAGGTTATGGACATATACACAAGTAAAGAACGCCTCTATGTAATTAGGCGGCCCCTCCATATAGGATGCGGTCAAGATGCTGGTGGACGTGATCCCAGATGTCACTATACCGACGACGGAATCCCAACGCCGGTCAGAATGCTGACGCCGCCATCCCAAAGAGATGAAGATACCGACATCGGCAGTATGCAGGTTAGGGTAAGGTTTAGGGTCCTCCCAGGGTGGATTCGGGTTAGGCACCACCGGGGGGAGATTAGGGTTAGGCACCGCCCTAGAGGGGTTAGGTTTAGGGAGTGGGAAGGGGGGGTTAGGTTTAGGCACCGCCGGGGGGAGGTTAGGCACCACTGTGGGAGGGTTAGGGGGGAGATGAGGAGGGTTAGGCTACTTATCGGCCTCTGTCAGGATCCTGAACATCGGGAGGCAGAGGGTGACAGGGAGAGGGAGTGGGTAACTGGGAGGTAGAAGGTGACCAGGGATGCCAAGAGGAGTGGGGCAGGTAGTAATTACCCAGGTCCGGGCTTGCTGTAGGTGCTGGATATTGTCCCCCTTTGAAACACTCATGAGAGAGACAAATGTCCCCCTATGCAGTGCTGCTGAGGGGGATAAATATCCCCATATGCAGCACGTGGCAGCGCACATAATACATTTTAGATTTATGGGGGGAAGGGGTGTGGCCACGTCTCCTGGAATTGCCCATGCCCCCTGTACCTGGGCCTGTCTCAGCTCTCAATGGCCATGAGGATGAGAGGTATGCAGAGGGTGAAAAAAAGGAAAGCCGTGATTGACAGGGAGGGGCAATGGGTGATAGGGGGAGGCAATGGGTGATAGGGGGGAGGCAATGGGTGACAGGGAGAGGCAGAGGGTGACAGGGAGAAAACAGGTGACAGGGATAGGCAGAGGGTGACAGGGAGAGGCATAGGGTAGTGGGAGGCAGTGAGTGACAAGGAGGGTTACATGGAGAGGCAGAGGGTGATAAGGGGAGGCAGTTGGTAAAGGGGAGGCAGAGGGTGACAGGGGGTGAGGCGCACAATATGGCCCTTACCATGTCCTCTGTGCCCACTGAAGCAGCCCTGTCAGGTATGGAGCAAAAAGATGCTGGCCGGATACCTCTCCTAAATGGATGCCAGAAGCCCATACAGCATTCTGCTGTAGTCTGCTCCACTGGCTCCTCAAGGTTTCACAGATCCTCAAGGTTTCACCTGGCTTCATAACATCTCTCCGGCAGCTAGGACTCTCTAGAGATGGAGAGTGGGGCCCATGACCCTCTAGCCAGACCACATCCTCTCTCTTTGGTGCGGCACAAGCCCGCAGTGCAGTGGTGATGTACTATAATGTGTCAGCCTGACTCATTATAATGCCAATGTCTGCATGCCCCTTCATTTTGGCTGGTCATGATACAATGCACTGGCTGCACCACCGCTACTTCCGTCCCTGGATGGTGATATTATTAAAAAGTGCAACGTGTATACACTCCCAGGATCACAAATGTATCACATTATTCCACACAGAAACTATTTTTCACATATGCCACAGTGACCCCCACTCTGGTGAGACAGTTATGTGTGCCCCCCCTCCTTGAGAGGGTGCCCCTGGGTGAATGTCCCGGCCACTCTGTTGTTAATCTGGTACTGGTGCTCACTTTAACACATATTAAATATGGTACCTTCTGCATGGCAATATTTATGCCAAATATTTACAAAGATTTGGGGTCTCTTGATGACAACTGTAAGCTTATGTTTTGCTCAAAATGTGAACAATATTCATGTGCTTTTATTTCTAGATACACACAAGTTTGCAGTGCAGTGTTTTGTATACATACTGTATATGGCATTAATATTACCATGCAACAGGGGGGTATGATATCCCGGAAGTTGGGATGCCTGCTGTCAAAATGCTGACAGTGGCATCCCAATGCTTGGAATCTCTACAGGTGTCGGGTAAGTATACTAATCCTCCCACCTTCTCTTCCTAACCTTCCCTTCTTGCACCCTAACCCTCCCCACCCCGCACCCTAACCCTTCCTCCTTGGTGCTTAAACCTAACCATCCCCCTTTATGCCTAACCCCCCCCCCAGTGGTGCCTAACCCTAACCTCCCCCCAAAAGCCTAACCCCCTGTGGTGCATAATGCTAATCCCCCACTCGGCTAACAAATTGGGGCGCCCCACTTACCTTCAATCAGGATACGGTCTGTCGGGATTCCGGCGTCGGTGTGTAGGCTGGCTTCAGGATTTAGCCGCCTATGTTTAGTCCTGGGTCGGGATTCCGACGCCGGAACTTCAAAAGACGGCATCCTGGCCATCGGTATTTTGACTGCATGCAACTGGTACCATGTACAATATGGGCAAAACTGAACGGATCATATTTCTTTCCTGTTTTGTTTCAAAATGTTGTCATGGCTGCTTTCAATCTAGGCTATATAATGCTTAGTTGTTTGTAGCTTATACCTGAGAAGGGGAATACATTTAAGAAATCGTTCTGAGATTGCCTAAGATCTTGAGGGTATATTTACTAAAGTGCGGGTTTTTAGAAGGGAACATGTTGTTCATAGCAACCAATCAGATTCTATTTAACATTTATCTAGCACTTTCTAGAAGATAATAGCTAGAATCTGATTGATTGCTATGGGCAACATCTCCACTTCTAAAAACCTGCACTTTAGTAAATATACCTCTTGGTGTCTATGTTAATGATTCTGAGCTTTGCTCCAAAGGAAGATACATCTTGTACCCCAGGTTAATTGTGACAGACTCCATTGGACTGGACCCTGGGGATGCCCAAGCCCACACAACAGCATGGTCGGTTGTGCTTTAAATCCCCATCCATTATCCCGAAAAAGTAAAAAAAAAAAAAAAAAATCACACAAACAATTTTAAAATAAACTTTATTTTAATAAAAATAGAATTTCAAAATGTATTTGAATATTAAATAATTTTAATATTAATATTAAATAGAAAACAATCTGAAATTCTACTTGATCCATCGTAGGTTAAAGGAAAAAAAACAAAGAACTCGAAAATCCCCATAAAAATGACTCGGCTGAATATTGTGAATGAATACAGGCAGGTATAACTAGGCTTCCTTTCTCCATCAAGCCAATTGCAAGTGTTTCTCACTCACGTCATTTGTGTTTGACTGGCTAATGGAGAAGTGGTCCTGGTCAGTCAATCACAAATTGGCAGTGTTAGCAGTCTGCTCTCTTCAAGCAGTATGATGTTTCCAGCTCCTGCAATTTTTGTTGTTGTCGCCAGTGTCGGTCTAATACTGTATCTGGAAATCAGGCTCCTGCACTTATGGCTGCTGGAACTCAAGGGCCGGCTGAGCAGTGGATTGGCTCAGACCGGCATGAAAGATCAGGCTGTTTAAATGTATTTAAGAGTGCATCACCTAACAGCAATTGTTAGGTGATTAGTCTTCTCACAGACCTTTGATTCCTAACTCCTGTGCCTGTCAGCAAATCTCTTTTTGGATATTTGTAAAGGGGCCTATCCATTACATGACTTTGTGAACAATCCAACCAAATTGTGTAAAAAGTAATGTAATGGATAAGCTACAAATGTCCTGCGACACGCACTCCCGCAAACAACTATCGGAGTCTTTTGCTGTTTGAACATGCTGGTCAATTTCTGTATATTGCAGAACGACTTTAGAAAGTTGTTCAGTGGATATGCAGTGAACGACCAACTGTGAATGGCAAACGACTTCTTCAATGAATATTCACTGCATTCATTAAAAATTTGGTCCTTGGTCTATAAAGAAATAGTTCACAAAAGTCTATCATGTCTGCGACTTTTGCATGAAATACTTTTTTGTTGGCAGGAAAAGTCTTTGGTCTATGGTCCTTCACAAAGAAAATCTTCTAATGGATAGGCCCCTTTACCAGACCTTGGATTGTACCTGACCTGCTTTCTGCTTTTACTTGGATACCTGTTACTAGACCTCGGATTGTACGGTACTTGAACAACATCTTGCATTTGTCCATAATATTTGGATACCTTTTACCAGACCTTGGATTGTATCTGTCCTGTTTCCTGCCTTTGCCTATGAAATTTGAATACCTGTTGTCAGACCTCGGATTGTACCTGACCTGATTTTTCCCTGCCCATAATATTTGGACATCAGTTACGAGTTGTTGAATTGCTTAAGAACGGTATCCTGCTATATGTCAAATATTTGCTGTTATACAGTACACTGGATATAACATTATCTGCCGTCTGTCTGTGATCTCAGTGTGCATCCTGACTGGAATTATCCTGCACGAATTGGTGAATTGGAACTGTGTCTCACCACCTTTCTGTTTTTGGGATCTGTGGCCGGAGACCCAGCTCATATGTTCACGATGGCGACCACTGCACTGTGGGGGTTAAACTGTGCTGGCTATTTTTATATGAACACAGTTGTAGAATTGTGGAAACATGTTTAAATGCATGGACTATGCACTTATAGGAAGGTATTTTGTTGTAGAAGGTTTGACAAAATTCTCGCATAGGAAGTGAGATGGTAATTATCCTTGCCCAGCAAAATGTCTAGTGTGAAATAACCAAGCCTTTGTTTACAGCCAAAACACTCCATGGGGTATTCATGTATTGTTGAGCTTTCTAAGTTGTTAGGAAAAAAACTGTTATAAATAAGATTGTGTTTGGACAAACTGGTTTGGGTGGTATATGTAGGAAAGGAGAGAGGAAGTTGTTTGGCTCCTTTGAAATGCAAATGTATTTATTTAGATTTTGTGAGATAGTTGGCTGATTAGTAAAAGGCTCCTAGAGGTCGGGCCAGGGCTGTAGCCTGTTGTATTGTGACCTCTTGCTATAAAAACAGGGTCTGCAAGCCCTGAGTATAGATTCTCTGACTGCCAGAGAGGAGAATATTTCTAAAGAATATCTGTGTACTGTGATTGTCATTTGATCAATAAACACATTCTTGCTACAAGACGCTTGCATCTGCTTGTATCATGTGACTGCCAGAAAAGTGTAAAATGCTGTTCCATTCTCCATCTGTTCTGGATTGTTCCCAGTGTCTCCAACCTCAAGCCCTCTGACAACTGCCCTGTGCAGCCTGGTCCATGGTGGGAGACTAGTGAGAATTAGCCAAAACTAACCAGGAAGGAAGTGTAGTAGCAGTGTGTCCACACATACCCAGATGTAGGCAGGAACATGCAGCAGTCCCACAGAGACACCTCCCACCCTCAGGTGCCGGTGTAGGAGTCTTGGAGAAGTGGTTTCAAGTGCCAGTGCAGGTACAGTACCTGGTGGTGACAGGGTTACCCATCCATGAGTCAGTAACAGGCATTTACTGATGGTCAGGGTGAATTCCTAGGAGTGATGAAGTAAGCCAACCAGGTTACTCAGAGACGAGTAACCACCCAGTATCCCAAGTCAGTGATCAAAATATCTGTAAACTTCTGGCGGAAAGAGCTCATCTGGTTACATGATCCAACATTTGTTATAAGAAAGTGTAAACTCTAGTATCCATGTGACACATGTAGCCTGCATTAGGAAATACTAGGGGGTTGGCTTTCTGGCAGAAAGTCTTGGTTATTCACAGATATATTTACTGTGCATTGATTGATAATAGTTAGTGGTTAGTCGTTGTGTATGGGGATTTATGGAAGTTTTTCTTTTGCACCATTTGAACAGAGCAGAAAAGCTTGCTCATAATGCTGTATGTATCTCTTTTCGGTTTATCTGGCAGAACAACTTTGTGAAATCCACTATTGTAGGTCATTACTGGATAAGTACTGGAAGGAAGCAAAAGGATTTTCCTGATGACATAAAAACATATTTCGCACGCACAGTATACTGGGAACGTTAAGAGATTATTAACATTATGACTGTGCTTGAATGTAGCACATACTGTAACATTTTTAACTTGACCTTTTTTGAAGATCGCAGAACTGGGACTGTCTGGGTAAGTAGACTTCTCTGGCTGTCAAACATCCGTCATCGTGCATGTTAGAATCTGGGTCAATAAGTTTTTTACTTGCAAGTGCAAGCAGAAAAAGTTTGTGTAAGTGTAGCACTTTTGGGAACTTGATGTTCCATGTATAATGTAACTGTCTTCACTCTGCTAGTTTCTTTCAGCCACATAACTCACTGTACCTTTTTTTTTGTACATTGTTTCAAGTGATTTTTCTTTTTATTTCAGTTTTTTTACTTTAGCTGTACTACCATGAGTAATACTGATCATATGCAAACATCTGCAGAATGTCGTATTACCAGATGTCTAGGTTAACGTTATAATTTTTTTTTCTTTTTAATTTTTTTTTTATTATTCGTTTTTTATTAAGGATTTTTCAAGTAGAATTAGTACTGAGAAAAGAAAACAAGGGGAGAGTGGGGTCAGTGGGACTTAAAAGAGCCATGTAGACACATGTAATATAACTGTAATATGCTGTGAACATCTATGGATGTCCTGTGTGATGTAATAACCTGTTATAGAACTGCACTTATAGTGTATGTATTTGTTTAAAAATAAAATTGTTAATTTAATACAATACAAAGCCTTGATATATGTACTTAAACCAGAACGTTGAGGCAAGTAGTGCAGTTGGATACCCTGTCACCGGCTACACTGTGTCAGAGTGAAGTCAAAAGGTACCGGGGAAAGTCGCACGGCACTTATATGCATGAGTGCATTAACTTTATAAATGACAGGAGCAGAGGATTCACTGAGCTAGTTCAGCTGTGATCCGAGAGCAGTTGAGAACCGGCCTGTGAGTTAGGCGCCTGAGAGACTGCTACGAAGCTGCAGCAGTCCGCAGAAAGTGGGGCCAAATATTCCTTCTCTGAATATAGTCTCCTCTACTAATTAGCCATCAAAGGAAAAGAAGGACTACTGATTTAAACTTAAATACTAAGCTGGTCCTTATAATATAATAATATGTAAGACTAATGGGCCTATGTACTAAGCCTTGGAGAGAGATAAGGTGGATGGAGATAATGTATCAACCAAGCAGCTTCTGTCACTTTACATACTGTGGTTGGTATTTTATCTCCATCAACTTTATCTCTCTCCATGGCTTAGTACCCAGACCCTTAAGACTGATTCAGTGACAGAAAAGGTATATTACAAAGTGTGTTCGTGGATATCAATGACAGCCAATCCTATTTTCTTCATATAAATACTTCCAATTCTTCTTGGAAAGAATAGATTCCATAGGCAGCCTAGTACCTGTAAATACTATACAGAGACAGGAGACATTGGTCCTGATTCAGAGGTGCTCGCTATTTGCGAGCACTCGCTCTGAATCAGGGAGGGGTGGGTTTTTTTTATTCCGGCATCCAGGCCGCTTGCTAAGCTGTGGGTGACCACCCACAGCTTTAGCGGGCGGCCTGGCGATGGTCGCGATTATCGTGACCATCGGGCTTGAGAGGAGATCCTGTGGTAGGGTCTCAGGTCTCACAAGCCCGAGTGGACTTCCATCTCTAATAGAGCAGGAAGTCCACTACTGACATCACGAGTGATGTCAGTAGGGCCACCCACAAACGGCAGGCGTTCCTTCGGGAACGCCTCCATTGGTGCATCCACCACCCCCTACCCGCCTAGAAAACCCCATCTTGTAGCGAGCCCTGGAGTGAAGTTCTCACTCACTACAGGGCTTGCGCACGCCACTCGTGCGCACTGGGCCACCATCAACCTGCTTGCGAGCGCTATAATCAGGCCCATAGTTCTTACAAGGAATAGCGTTCATGTTTGAAGTAAAGCCTAAGCATTGTTAACTAAGACTTTCAGAAACTGAAAGGCTAAATCCTTGCATAAGCAAGTGATGTTAGATACTTAACATAGAGCTGAGGTATCTCCAGATATTTAGGGGGTCATTCAGACCCGGTCATTAGCGCCGATGCGCTCGGACCGGGTCGATGGCCCCCCACAGAGCATGCGCACGACGGCGCTGTCGCCGTCGTGTGCATGCGTTAGACCTGCTGCGACCGACAGCGCCGGTCGTAGCGGGTCTCGATCCAAAGGGGGCGAGCTGTCAATGTTGATTGACAGCTCGCCCCATTTGGAAGGCGGGCCAGGGGGGTGGCAGCCCAATTGGAGGCGTTCCCATGGGAACGCCTACCGTTTGGGGGAGGCCCCACTGACATCACTAGTGATGTCAGTGGAGAGCTTCCGGCTCTAACAGAGCCAGAAGCTCTCCGGGGCTTACAACAAGTGAGACCCTTCCCTAGGGTCTCGTCGTAAGCCCCGATGGGGTCGCGATGGTCTCTGACCATCACGACCATCACCCGAGTGGTCGTTAGAGTTGTGGGTGTTAACCCACAGCCTAACGACCGCAACAGAGGCGGGCGGTCAGGATGCAAGTGGCCGCCCAGTTTCTGAGCGACCGCTTGCATCCTCCATCCGCCTCTGAATTAGGGCCTTAATGCTTTGAAGCCCCTGATGTCAACTCTAGTCACAGACTATGAAGTGACGTACATGATATGTGCAATTTATCCCATTTTATGCCCTCTGGAGTCTAGCATTAAAAATCAGATTTGCAGATATCAGTTGAAGGCATTTGATCTACCTTAGGGGTGGCAGCCACAATATAAATTCTCAAACCTGGGTTTGCAACACTTTCTGCAAGTGCACCACCATAGCATATGGCCATAGAGTCAATATATAGTGATTCTTCTTTGCAAATAAGAAGTATGATGAGTCCGGACATTATTTTCTTTAATAATATAATTTTTATATCAACTTAATAAGTATAGAAGTGAGTTTGCAGATAGTAGTTATATTAAGTTTATTCTAGAAACATTAAAGTCTATTGCTAGTGTATGCAATATAAAAATTATATTTGTAAATGTTAGACTGTAACTCTTGCTGCGTACAACTGTTGTATATACTTTTTGCATAACTATGACATATATACTTTTTTTACTATTTTTTTTTTTAATATTGGTTTGTAAGTCCAAAGTAAAATTGAACTCTTGCAAAACAGATGTTGGTCATTGGGTTGGGAGAAGTGGGGGTTCTTGCCTCACTTTCCAAGAAAGAAGGAAGAATGAACCAGTTAAGAGGCAGTGACATCCATAGCTGATCAGGAGGTAAGAATACAAGGAGATAGATTGACTGGATTGGGGTATCACAATTGCACATATTACGAGTACAGGTATTAACATCTATTTATATGGTTCCACATTATTCTGTTGCACTTTACATTTGAAAGTAAAACATTGATAAAACAAGACTGGGTAAATACAAACAGATAAAGAGGTAAGAGGGCCCTGCTGACATGCGGGATAATAGGAATGCTGCTACTTCTTGTATTTTCCTTTCTTGTCATTATGCATTGGCACCCCCTGTTGCAAACTCCCTATCTCCTATAAAATTCAGTTCAAACTCACCCTCACCTAAATGTCCTGACACTGTTCACATCCCAAACTTCATTTCTATCTAAAATCTTTCCAAAGCTCTTGATTCTGCCAAATATTGATTACCTCTTCCCGTTCCAGCCTCATGTACTTCTATTGCACTACTCCCCACCACTGTAACCTCTTAATATTCACAAGGCTTCACAGCATCAATTGTGTCCTAAAAACTCAACTTTTCATAAAAACCTATCTCCCTTCTTCTTAACCCTCTGCCAATTACACGGTCTTCTAGTCTCCTTCTTAACCCTTTGCCATTTACACCCTCTTCTAGTCTCCTTCTTAACTCTCTGCCATTTACACCCTCTTCTAGTCTCCTTCTTAACCCTCTGCCATTTACACCCTCTTCTAGTCTCCTTCTTAACCCTCTGCCATTTACACCCTCTTCTAGTCTCCTACCACTCTGTTCTACACCATTCTACTTCAGATTCTAAGCTGCCATGAGCTTGGGCCATCTTCCATTTTGTCCTCCTCCTCCTCCTCACATTTTCCAGCATTGCCATTGTCTTTCCGTTGTTATCCAGCTCTATTATTGCTTTTCCATTCTACACTGCACAATTTGGTTTACTTGTTATTATTGACTCATACAGACACTGGGGTTACTTCTTCTACAGTTGTCAACTGCACCGTTACAGTCTATCCTCATTGGAACCCATCACATTGCAGGGGTCAAAACTGCTCCGAACCTTCATCCTGCCGAAGGGCTCAACCCTGCTCTGGACCTTTATTATGCCGAAGGGTTCAACCGTGCTCCAGACCTTCATTTTGCCGCAGGGCTCAACCCTGCTCCAGACCTTCATCCTGCCGCGGGGCTCAACCCTGCTCCAAACCTTCATTACGCCGCAGGGCTCAACCCTGCTCCAGACCTTCATTACGCCACAGGGCTCAACCCTGCTCCAAACCTTCATCACATCGCAGGGCTCAACTCTGTTCCGGACCCTCATCATGTCTCAGGGATCAACCTTGTTCCGGACCCTCATCACATCTCAGGGCTCAACCCTGTTACGGATCTTCATTACGTCTCAGGGCTTAACCTCATTCCGGATCTTGTTACATCTCAGGGCTCAACCGTGTTCCGGACCTCCATCACGATACAAGGCTCAACCCTGTTATTGACCTCCATTTTATCCTGAGGCCCTATCCTCATGTCAGACTTGGAGTTTCACCCCACACCAGTTCAGTGTGTACTTCGTACTTTGTTTCTCACAGGGGCATACTCCTGCACCTGTTAGTGCATGTCATGAACTTTGTGTTATTGAGATTTAATGTGGAACTTTGCCATACAGTTTCTGTTCTTGAATAAATTCTATTTACTTTTAGTTTGTGCTAGTGATATTTCATGAAAAGGTCATTCCTAAAACCACCTCAGTTCATACTACCTAGTAAGCCTGACTCTTCCCAGGAGTCTCAAGTGTCTGTAGCCATGACAGCCGCTCATCCTCCTGCAAAATTCTACACACCTGTTTTTCCAGAGATACCCCAGAGCCAACCGACCGTGGAGATACGGATAGCTGAGGCTTTGCCACACGGAGTGTGACACACTAGCTCCCCACAGCGGCAGGACACACTCTGTCATCTACATCCACACAGAGATAGTGAGACCACCTGTCCGCCGCTGTCACCAGCATCCGTGCCAGTGGCCACACACTCCTACGGGGACATTCTCTGCCCATTTGGAGCTCCGGATCATCGTTAGAGATCAACCAGAGCTTGCCGTTCATGCTGGGATGCCATCATGAATGGCATCTATCCTGCATACAGGTACTAACAAAAGAAACAACTTATACAACCCTTTTCATATATATATATATGGATGGCAAAATACAGCAAGTGTAAGCAGTATCTACATTTTCCTTTTATAAAGATATATCCAACAAAAATCTGCTACAATTCAACTGGAATCGAACTCTTACAATTGTTTTAGCAACATTGTAACTGTTTTATAATACTCATCAGACGCTTTCACTTTGCAAGAGCATATTTCAACTGCAAATCATTATATGCACAGTTTTACATGTTTTATGTTTCTCATGTTTTCATGCATAGTTTGTATCTAATTTTATGATATGTCATTATTCATTTATAAGTAAAATGTATTCATATTCATCAAATTTCAGTCTGTGCACATCCTTATGCATGATTAATCTATCAGTCAGCCGTGATCACAGCGCAGTGTTTGTGTTGTTTTTTTGAGCTTATCTATTTATGGGAGTTCCCACCAAACTCCTAACATTTGACGACAGATCACCATTGACGATTTATTTACAATTATATATTAGCGCCGGGAGTTACATAGATTCTACCTTTTTTGGATGCGTATTACATTTTCATGCATAGCCCACCGTGACATAGACGACAGGGCTCCTAAGCCAGACACGTGAACTCAATTTTGTACTTCATTAAAGACTAATGATTTGATTCCAAATTACTTGCTGTAAAGTAGCATATACATTTTGGCCCAAAATAATATATAGAAGTCTACATTGAGGTGCAATAAGCAGTGTCCTGTAAACACCAATATACCTTCTCAGATATACTGTAAATGGAGGAACACCTTTTTCCATAAATCACATTTTCTAATGTCTATATAGTCAGGCTATGTCCTCTTCATGTGTGACTCTCTATTAAATATTAATAAAGTCCTTTTTTTCCATTTTGCAAACTGGGCAGTCATACTAATAGTTGATTACTACTTAAGGTTAAATCGCTTCTCATTTGTACTTCCCAGGTTTTCCTATTATAAATGTAGCTCATATAAGGTCACCTCCACTCCCTATTTGTTAGCCTATAATGATTTTAACATGACAGTGAATTATTTACCACTGCTAGAAACTGCTTTATAATTGATATTGATGTCAAGATGAATCATATTGCTACTGGCTTTGGATTGAAAGTCTATAGCAGTTTCCATTAAATTTTGCAGCAAGAAATGATGCAAAAACCTTGTTGTAAGACAAAAATATGAGCATGGTTGAGTGAAAAAAATCTATAATGACACATTTTGGAGGTAATTACAGTATATTACAGCACTGCAATATGCTTTCACAGCTCCTGCTTGTGTACAACAAACACACAGGATGTTTGTGCCATTTTTGGCTTTCAATGTACTTTAATACTGTATAATATACATGTTGCCTGACCAATGATATCATCGCATACAACAATGACAATCACATCCACACCAGTTACTACTGTGCAGATGTTTGGCAGCGGAACATGTAACAGTAGGTAAAGTGTGTTGATAAATAGTTTTCACTACCCCATAATTTTATGGTGATGTATGGTCTGATTAAAAGCTGCATCTTGTTTCTCATGCTGAAATTTCAGTATCATAAACAAATCAGACAGTTTTATTTGTCAAAACTTGTCTTAGGTGCTTTAAGAATCTACAGAATGATAATAAGAGTAAGGTTATTTTTAAACAGATTTTAGCTAATACCATCCTAGCCCATGAACAAGTGATCCAATGAAATTTAATACGCCTTATGGAGAAACATTAGATATGGTAATTTCACCCATGCAGGTTACAGGATTGAGATGACTATGTAGAACATGCTCTGTCTCCCCCTATTTCTGCTATGACATCCGCCTTGCTAAGGTGACCATGTGCAGGTAACTTGTGACTTCCCAAGAGCACTGAAAAGAAAAGAGATGGAAATAACTAACACCATAATTAAAGCCTTCTAAGGCACCGCATATACAGGTTGAGTCTCCCATATCCAAATATTCCGAAATACGGAATATTCCGAAATACGGAATAATTTTGGCATGACTGAGATAATGAAACCTTTGATTTTTGATGGTTCAATGTACACAAACTTTGTCTAAGGCACAAATTATTAAAAATATTGTATAAAATTACCTTCAGGCTCTGTGTATAAGGTGTATATGAAACATAAATGAATTTCATTTCTGTACACAAACTTTGCTTGAGCCACAAAATTATTGAAGACGTTGTATAAAATTACCTGCAGGCTGTGTGCATAAGGTGTATATAACATATAAATGCATTCTGTGTGTATATTGGGGTCCCATTCCCAAGATATTTCATTATGATATACATAAATTCCAAATAACGTAATATTCCGTTATCCAAAATACCCCTGGTCCCAAGCATTTTGGATATGGGAGACTCAACCTGTACTGTATTATTATTACTTATTTATATAGCAACAGGATATCCTGCTGAGCTTTATATTTGGGAACACAGTAATAAAATGAGACTGGGTATTAACATAGGCAGAGAGCTAAGAAGGGCCTGGTCATACATTTTTTATCTATTGGATACATGAGATTACGAGCAGCGGCAATGCGAGTGAATGGAACCATCCTGACTTGTGGAAATCCCATGGGAGTGTCGTGAGCATATAGCTAGAGTTCTGTGCGCTTCTGAGTCACGTGTACGGGGAAGGGAAGTCTCTTTCTGACTGATCTTTTGCACCTAGTATCGGGCTGGTAAGAACGCCTATACTAATCATACCTCCCAGTATTTAGGTTCTTAAATTTGGGATCATGCCCCCACCTTCCCCATTGCAATAGAGAGCAGCCTGTCTCCAAGCGTTGATTCTTTTACTATCGGCTAGAATTTACACATCTGACATCAGAGATGTGTAGTCTAATGCTGGGTACACGTTATCAGATATATTGGCTGATCAATTTATCGGCCAATATATCTTGTGCCTGTCGGCCAGTGTGTACCAGCGATATATCTGTGAACGATGTTGTTTGCAGACATATCGAATTGGCCGTGCTGCACAGCCATTGCCCAATATATCTGTCTGACCGCCCATACACTTGCAGCAGAGGCCGCGGGGAGGGGGGGCACGACACCCACCCCCTGGCTGGCGGGACCCATGGGCAGAAGACAGATGATGGTTGTTCAGTGTGTATGAATAACCATCATTTGCAGATCACTCAATCTGCAGATATATTTGTTAGGTGTGTACCGAGCTTAATTTTCCATTTTCACCACAGACCCCCACAAGGAGGTTTGGGCTTCACTGTGCTTGGTATGCATTGGTCCCTGGCATGATAGGCTGGTGAGAGAGAGAAAGAAAGGGAATAGTCCATACTTGCCAACTCTCCCAGAATGTCAGTCCCTGAAATAGTAACAATCTCCCTGACTCCCTGAAGAGTCTAGCAATCTCCCTGATTGTACCTTACTCCCATTATGAAGCTGTTATGTTAAAAAGAAAACAGAGATATATATATTAAAATGGGATCATTAGCATAATTTCCCTCAATTGGTTATAAGGTACAATGACCCTCATTCAGAGCCGTTCGCTATTTGCGGTCGTTCGTTTAAAAACAAGGGGTGGCTATTCAAATGATCCGTACGCACATTGCAGTCTGTTCACACCTCTAAGTCTGAACGAACGAGCAAAACATACGCTCGTTTATTTGTTAAAAACGCCCCCTGGCCGCTCGCACCATACGTCATGTCCGCTATTTATTAGATTAATCGAGTACATCGACCAGCGTATGAACTGCTCGCTATTCTTGTGGTTGGTGTTTGCTACCACAAATTTGCGAGCAGTTCTGGCTCTAAAATAACCCAGTGACGTGGTCATTGACGCTGCTGTTTTAAATATACACACCCATAAAACGCCCGTTTTGACCTTTAAGCACGCCTGCGTTCGGATCTCCACTCCCCATTTTCAAGCACCTTCCCCTGTTACCACCCACATACGCATCATTCTGTCACTCAAAATAGCAGGCACTTGCTATATAGCGTACAAACGATTTTCGGCCGCACTGACTGGTTCGCGCATGCGTACTAAAAAGCGTACGCATGCGCAGATGTGCAAACATCGCTCGGAACGAGCGTACTGCCGCTAACGAGCGGCTCTGAATGAGGGCCAATGATCCCTATGGCTACATGCATTTTCTGAAGAGTATTAGTGTGTTTTCATCAACAAATAGATCTTACTAAGGGCCTCATTTATTAACGAGTTTTATCACCAAAACGAGTGATAAATGTCACTGTGTATAATAAATGGCGCTCCAGCCAATCAGCTCCCAACTGTCAAATGTTAGAAAAATGAGAGTTGGGAGCTCGTTTTGGTGATAAAACTCGTTAATAAATGGGGGTCTAACTGCTTTGGAGTTCGATTACATTTGGATGTAAATAAATGTTATGGCACGGCTCTCGGATGTAGCAGTAGACGCCCACTTTACCGACACCCTCATAGGTGTTGCTTTTCACAATCACCCTGAAATGCTTTTTCAAAGGTAGGTAAGTATGGAGTAGTCAGCAAGTCGAGTGCACACATGAGATCACAGACATGATAAAAGAACTATGCCAAGGCGAGTCAGAAACAAGCCATGAGTTATACATTAGAGGATAGCACAATGAAAGATCACTGGGAAGTAGCGCAAAGTGAGCCTAATATTATGACAATTTGCAGCAGTCACAATGGGTTTTCAGTAGAGATGAGCGGTTCGGATTCTGTGGAATCCGAACCGCTCCGAACATTGGGGATCCGAGTCCACCCGAACCCTGTTCGGGTGTTCACCGCCTGACTCGGATCCCCGTTCGGGGCCGAACGGCGGCCGCCTGATGTCGGATTCTCACTAGAGAATCCGACATCAGGTCTCCTCGCGTGTAGGGCAGAGCGCAGTGATAGCGCTCTGCCCTACACAGACACAGACACACAGCCGCCAGCGGCAGCTGTGTGTTTGTTACAGCAGCCAATGAGAGTCACACAGACTCTCATTGGCTGCTGCACGGAGGGAGCCGGCTGGAGCTCACACATGAGCTCCGTCTTCCGGCTCCCTCCTCAGCGTGTGACAGAGCGGACGGCGCGGGAGCGGGGATACAGGTAAGTTTTTTTTTGTTTTTTTTTTACTTGTCAAAGGTCCGAGGGCGCTACTGGGGGGGGGGGTCTGCACTACTGGGGGGGTCTGCTACTGGGGGGGGGCTATACTACTGGGGGGGCCATACTACAGAGGGGCCTGCTACTGGGGGGGCTATACTACTGGGGGGGGGTCTGCACTACTGGGGGGGGGTCTGCTACTGGGGGAGGCAATACTACTGGGGGGGCCATACTACAGAGGGGCCTGCTACTGGGGGGGCTATACTACTGGGGGGGGGTCTGCTACTGGGGGGGCCATACTACTGGGGGGGATCTGCACTATTGGGGGGCCATACTACAGAGGGGCCTGCTACTGGGGGGGGGGCTATACTACTGGGGGGGTCTGCACTACTGGGGGGGGTCTGCTACTGGGCAGGGCTATACTACTGGGGGGGCCATACTACAGAGGGGCCTGCTACTGGGGGGGGCTATACTACTGGGGGGGGTCTGCTACTGGGAGGGCCATACTACTGAGGGGCCTGCTACTGGGGGGGGCCATACTACTGGGGGGGCCTACTACAGGGGGGGCCATACTACAGGGGGGGCCCATACTACAGGGGGGGCTACTACTGGAGCAGCCTACTACTGGGGGGGCCTGCTACTGGGGCAGCCTACTACTGGGGGAGCCATACTACTGGGGGGCATACTACTGGGTGGCATGCTAATGGGGGGCATACTACTGGGGGGGCCTGCTAATGGGGGACATACTACTGGGGGGGCCTGCTAATGGGGGGCATACTACTGGGGAGCATTCAACTGGGGGCACTGCATAGTGGACCGTACTACTAAGGGGACTGCATAGGGGGCACCACTGCTGGGGGACATTGTGTAAGGGACACCGCTACTGTGGGCATTGTGTAAAAGGGTCACTACTGTGGGCATTGTGTAAAAGGGGCACTACTGTGTGTCGTAACATAAATAAGAGACACTACTTTATGGTGTAATGTGAATCAGGCCCTATGTGCGGTGTAATGCTAATAAGATTGTGCACTGTGACTCCTAGGGCCGTAGCCCACTTTGTAAACAAGTACTGTGACTCTGCTGGCCGTACCCCACTGGGTGGGTGCACTACTTTTCATTTCTGCCACTGCTGTGTGGCAATGTGTCATAATGTGCTTTATACTGTGGTGTCTGTGTCGTTGTGCCGCTGCTTTGTCGCTTAGTAACCAGTCAGCTCACTGCAACCTTTGGCCAATAATGTTGAAAACAATATTATAAGCTGTGATATGGTCTAAATTGACTGGAAATTAATGTTATTGAGGTTAATAATACTCTAGGATGAAAAAAAAGACCAATTTATGTGATTTTAGCTTTTTTTGTCAATTTTTGTAAAAAAATCCAAATCCAAATCCAAATCCAAAGCCAGTCACCGCAGTTTGGCAAATCCAAATCCAAATCCAAAGCCGGACGACGAATTAGAACCAAATCCAAATCCAAATCCGGCAAAAATGGTCCGGCGCACATCCCTAGTTTTCAGTAGGAGAAGCTGCTTCATTTCCTGTCCCTGTGGCAACAGAGGTCACATGACGCAAGTGCAAATCTACCCGGTAACAGAAAGCCAGGAGCCAGAAAGCCTTAACAAAATGTGTGGGTTGCTATGTGTGGAGAAATCTTGGTGTCAAGCCGAATCCAACCACCTATCACTTTAGTTCCACCCCTTTCAAATAAATACATATTCTTTTCCCTAAAATACTGCACAGTATAGCCTTAATTATGGCTTAAATAAATCATAAGACTTAAAAAGCACATACTATAAGATCTTCTTACATTTTAAATGCTTTATTCACTTTTAAATGGCACTGAAGAGTTATGTAGCACTTTATGTAAGTGATAGAACATACTGCAAAATTATATAAGTACAAAGGATTTTATTGACAAATTCACCAATTAACATATGTACAGCCCACAATAACATAATTATACAAAGAAAACAATGAGACAGGGGGCCCAGTTCTCTTACTAGAGGGGATATGGGGTGGACCTAAACCAGGAGTGTGATTTCATGACTGTCCCATGACATGAAGTCCCTATTTGTAGGAAGTTTAAACTTTCTTATTTAATGGTGACACTAAAGTTTGGCGTTAAAGAATGTTAATGGGGCAATATTATCTCCCAAAAGGTTTGGAGCAACAGTCCACTGCCATTCTGATATTTGTTGAAGGGTTATTATTCAATAATATATAAGGGTGGATATCTCCATTAGCAACCCATAAATGGTTTTATCAGTGAAATCCAAGCAGAAGCATTCAACTCCTCCTACACACAAAGTGGATAACCCTGCACATGCGTATAATTATAATAATGTCTCAAGATCCAAACACGAGAATTCCTATGGGGTTCATATAAACTGAACAGAAAGCAGCTGGAAGTTTAAAGGTAAATAGAACTTTCAAAATGTTTAATTAGAAATTCCCTTTAATTTAATTCAGATCTATGAACTGCCACAGAAGGTAAACACATAAATAAACTAAAAACCTTTCAAATCCCAAAATGGCTTTCATCACATCAGTAAGACTTGATTAGCCCAATTGTATGTTGTCTGTGCGCTTTCTATCTGTAGGTTATTTACCTCACTTGAGCTTATTGACTTGAAATTGGATCTGATTTTATGACTTAATTTCCACAATGTAGATGTCGATGTGCTTGGCTCGCGTTCAGAACAGCTTGCCCTGTTTAACAATCTCAGGTTTGTGTTTGCTTGTCTTTAGTCTAGTCTTCATGTGTCCTTAATTCGGATATTGCTCATTTTCGTACAGGAACACGTCTGAGACATCATCACACTGCAAACGTAACTTACAAAAGAGATGGATTGAAAGATAAACAAAAACTATGCCACAAAATGAAGAAGTCAGAATAAAGTCTACCAGGGAAAAATAAGTAAAACACACTTTAAGCAATAGCTGCACAGAGGTATTTAAAGCCATGTTTTGTGCATTAGGAACCTTGCACATTTTCAGTAGTGTAAAGAAAAAGGAAGCTGGCAGGATGGCTCCTGGGAAATTCTGCTTTCTAAAAATAATTTGAAACTTTGTAGCTTTTCATTTTCGCCTGAGATTGTTTCCTGCACACTGAGCAAAGAAAAAATAGATTTTGTGGCTGTGAATGGGTTGGAAATAACACCACAGCAGTTTTCACAAAAACATAAACATTTGGTTCGATACAAGAAGTCCTCATAAAAACCATCCAGAGCTGCACTGCCCATTTCTTCCCATTACGTCTATCAATCATTGACGGACAGTATTGCCAAGATCCGAAACTTGCCGAGGTTGGGTTTTGGATTGGATGCAAACTGATAATCGCTGTCCCTAAAGGTAATTTACAAGTTGCAAAATATGCAATAATGCAAAGCATTTACTTTTACACAATGTGACTATCTTTCAGCTTCGTGCTCGTACAGTACATAGGCCCATATGTAATAGCCTGTAAGACAGTGATTTTCAACCTTTTTCAACTCGCGGCACACTAAACACGATTTTTAAACTGCCAAGGCTCACCAAGGTTTTTCAATATTTTGTTCAAATATAACATATAGAAACAAATATATTTAATATGTTGATATTTGTTATTATTTCTGTAAAAATGTATAGAAATCATTACAAATTACAAATTAAACACAATCACAATGGCCCCCACAGAACCCCCCCCCCCCCTATACACACAATAACAGTGGCCCCCACAGGAAAAAAACACAGTAGTGGCTCCTACAGAAGAAACAATCACAGTGGACCCCACAGAAAAAACTAAAAACACATTGGCCCCAACCTTTCTTTAGCAGAGAAGATCACAGTTGTCCCTGTCCCTCAGCGGCAGGAGTTGCTGCAGCACTGGAGTGTAAAGAGCTGCTTAGTCACTCACTGCAGAGCAGAGAGCACTGTGCAGGCGGGAGGGACAGCAACACCACCGCGTCTCCATAGGTCAGGCCCGGCCCACGTCTCAGCAACCCATAAGAGCCCAGTGCTGCCTGGGCATGAAATTTTAAGATAAACAGCCGGCGCGGTGGATGCACACTGGCGGGCACATCTCCAGTGGCACACCCGAGACCCGCACGCGGCACAGAGGTTGAAAAATGCTGCTGTTAGTCCCCCTGGGAGCCCCTAACCTAACCCTCCCCCCCCGTGGCTGTCCACGCCTGGCACCCGGTTGACCTTTGATCGAGATGCGTCGGTAAAATGGCAGGGATTTTGATGCCTGTCATTAGACCCTTGCCGGCATTAGACAACCGGGATGCCGACGGTCGGCATTTAGACCGTTGGCATCCCGACTGCATCCTCGTGGTACACCACACCAGCTCTGACTTTATGACAGCAAATTTAATGTCAAAGTGGTATGACTATTTTCAGTTCCTGAAATATGGAAGCCTTCATCGTGAGCATCAATTGCAAATGACTTTAGCTACTGACAGTACTGTTGTTTAAGTGTAAGGCTGGGTCTGAACCCCTTTTACATAATAAAACACAAACAAGTGATTTATGTGTTTTCTAAAAGTGAAATCATTTGATATGTTCTTAAAAATTTCTTTGATGGAACAATTCTACATGTTTATAGTCAGTGTTCTCTTCAAACAGAACATTTCCCTACTTTTGTCATATGAAGAGCGATTTCATTCAGAAAAAAAGAAAGAAAAGTAAGTACAGTATTATATGTATGCTATAAAAGTGACCTATATTGTGCTGGTAACTAATTCACTTCCATTTTTTTTTTGGTTGTTGAACATTAATTGGTGGGAAAAAATTTAATTATTTTATAGAATGTCCTCCAAGCTCCTGGGGTAAGTTTAGTGTTAGAAATTGAACAATTAGATGTGATGTTCAGATAAGTGAGACAACGGGCCTGAACCGTACCCTGGACCCGTACTACACATGTTCAGAATGAGCCCTGTGTGATTGCAATAGTCCCCGCTTATCCGCAACATCGTGACATGCTGCAGTGTTTGGGGGCAGACACAAAGAGCCTTCTCCGAAACGCGGATGTGTCGCCCCCATTTTGGAAGCGTGCCGAGCCCAGGGTCTGCGTAGTCAGACACAGACTTTCTAGACTAAGCTGTGCAGTTCCGACGGCCAGGCTGAGTAAGTTTCAGGCTACGCAACCTGGCCAAAGCTGCAACCATCTCCATCATCTAAGGCAGGGGTGAAGAACCTTTCATTATTCGTGGGCCTGGTGCAGGCCACGCCCCCTCGGTGTGACATCGCACGGGGCGTGGCCACAATCGCCGTGATTACAGCAATTCCCAGAACATCTTGAGGATGCTCCGGGGGAGCTGTAAGGGCAGCGGTGTGACCGTCAGAAGCATCCTAAGGACGCTCCAGGTGGCACTGCTGTATGGCGTCATTCCATTCCAGATGAGGCTAGCAGAAAAAAGCTCAGAGGGCCAGACCAAATGATTCCGCGGCCTTATACGGCCCCCGGGCCTGAGGTTCCCCATCCCTGATCTAAGGCAACATCTATGGACGCTGCACTTGGATCGCAGATGCATGCAGGAGGTGTCTATAACCTATAGACACCCCCTGCTGCATTTGCATTTTACATGGATGTTATTGCACAGACGCTTCCCTGTGGCTGTGCAATACCGTCCATCTCTGAAACAGGCCCATATTGTACTGCTTGTCGTTAGAGGGTAGGATCAGTTTGCATGAGGTGCTAGTCAGGACTAAGCTGAACAAGTCAGGAGAACACCTGCAACATTAGATAATAGAATGTATGTCAGTAATGTGCACAGGACATTATGAGGTATGCGTATAAATCTCTGTGAAATACAGTATTTAATGGACAGAAATCATACCTGTACATTACTGTGTTTCTCCTTATGGACCCATACATCTGGAGTGCTAGTTTACCTAAACATCTGGAGATATGGTTTGATTATTTTCTCAATACATAAAGCTCCTAGGAATGCAGATAACCCATATTTATTGCGCTAATAAATTATAAATCTATATACTAGCAAATATGTGGGATATTTACTTACATACTGCATATCAGAAATCGGAATGTAAAATACAGTTTATGCTCCTATGTTGACCAGAAACAGGAAACCCTATGTTAGTATTATGTATAGAGAAAACAGTCATTCATTAAAAATGTTTAAAAGACAAATCAGATACTGCAAATACTTCATAACTTGCATCAGATCAAACACACAATATTTACATATTTGACTTTCAGTAGCTGTCATATAAAACAGCCTGGTGTTATGCCTGTGGGCAGCTAGAGAGAATTCTTGTATGAGGTTGAGTTAACATTATACAATTATTGGGCATATCAGCCAGAAATTGTATGATCGACCCGAGATCATTTTAGTATCTCTCACTGACATCTAAAGGTGCATACACACTAGACGATATGCTCCCTGAGCGATATCGTCTAGTGTGTCCCCGGCAGGCTGTGCTCAATGTCGTTCATGACATTGAGCACAGCCGCTGAACGATATCATTAGCGATATCGTTCAGCGCCGGGCTCTCTCACCCATTCCCTGACATGCAGCAACCTGACGAGGTCGTCAGGTTGGCCTGCATGTCAGCCCGATGAACGAGGATGACGAACGACCCGCGGGAACGCGCGTCGTCGTCATCGTTCATCTTTTTTGTGTTAAAAATGGACGATAAAGTGGACGACTGAACGATAACGATATCGTTCAGTCGTCCACTTTAATCGCCCAGTGTGTACGCACCATTAGCCTCTCTCTATCTCTTTGATCTTTTGGTCTCACTCTCTAGGGAATATCTACTAAAGTGCGGGTTTTGGAAGTGGAGATGTTGTCCATAGCAACCAATAAGATTCTAACTATTATCTTCTAGAAGGTGCTAGATAAATGATATGTAGAATCTGATTGTTTGCTATGGGCAGGGGCAGATTGGGACTTTAAAGTGGCCCTGGAAAAAACTCTGAAAGTGGCTCTCCTGGAAAAGCGGGTGTGGCCTTCTGACAAGGGGCGTGGTCTCATGTGAAATGCCATGCCCGCAAGCCACTCGCCCCATTTTTGTCATGCTAGGGGCATGCCCACTGCTCCAGGTGCTGATGGGCATGCCCCCAATCCCTCTCTGCAGTGAATAAAAACACGGAGCATGTGAATGACTATTTTCTTACCTATATGATTTCTTTGCAACAGGGAACCTTTGAAGAAATTGATCCATCCTGGACAGTGTCTTGAGTCGATATTCACTATTCTTATAGGAGATCACATGGAAGCTGACTGTTTGTAAAGCAATAAAGCCAATGTCATCATCATGAAACAGAGGTTCAACCAGATAATACATAGTAACAGAAGTTTTAGGGCAGGGCAAAATCATACATTTTCATATTAATAAAATATATTTGCTCATTTGGTACCATTTGTATCAGCGATATGGGTTTTAGTAGAATTTGGTGTCTAAGGGGTCTATTTACTAAGCTGTGTTAGGAGACAGAGTGAAAAGTGATAAATCTGTGATAAGTGCCAATCAATCAGCTCCCAACTGTCATTTTTCAAAGACAGCCTGCGAGATGACAGTTGGGAACTGATTGGCTGACACTTATCACAGACTTATCACTTTTCACTCTGTCTCCTAACACTGCTTAGTAAACAGACCCCTTAATGTAGATTACTGTCCCCCAGCCTTTTCTTCTAATAGAACCAGTGGTCCTACCTGTGTGTCTCGAGCACCATCCCCCCAGGTGTGTCTCCAGCGCCATCTCCCCCTCCCCCCATGTGTCTCTCCAGAGCCATTCCCCTGTGTCTCCCCAGCGCAAATCCTTCTGCATCCCCACAGTGCAAATCCTCCTGCGTCTCCCCAGCACAAATATTCCTGCTTCTCCTCAGCACAAATACTCCTGCGTCTCCCCAGCGCAAATATTCCTGCTTCTCCCGAGAACAAATCCTCCTGCATCTCCAAGCGCCATCCTCCTGTTTAATATATATTTAAATGGTTGCACACAGGGTCAATGGGCAGTGTAAAAATATTTAGAGTATGTACAAAATAAAAACACAAAGCAGCACTCTGAGAATTCAAGGTAAAGCTATGGCCAATCCCCCAATGGGTGCTGTGTATTACTGAACCCAGTATGTAACAGGTGTGGTGTATTCCTGACCCCAGTATGTGACCAGCATAGACAAGTGTTGTGTGACCAGTACAGACAGGTGCTTTGTATTAGTATCCCCACTATATGACCAGTATAGACAGTATACTCAGGTGCTGTGTATTATGTCCCCAGTGTATGACCAGTGCAATCACTGTCCCCTGTGATTAGACTGGACAGACAGTTACAGGTATAGAAGCATCAATCACCCAGGACTACAGCTCAAAAACAGACATGCTGAATCTGAGTGGTGGTTTGCAGGTTCTGTGCACTCTCAATGCGGTGACCCTATCTCTCTCCTCTGCTGCCATTGGCGACTGACAGCAGAGCAGTGCCGGTTCCTGTCAGCAGACCAGAGGCTCCTCCAGTCCCCACCAGCAGAGCAGTGACTCCTCCAGTCCCCACCAGCAGAGCAGCTCCGGTCCCCATCTGCAGAATTGTAGCTCCTCCTCTAGTCCCCGGCAGCGGAGCAAGTCCGGTCCCTGGCAGGAGCAGAGTAGTAGCTCCTCATCCAGTCCCAGGCAGCGGCCGCTTCACATCATCATTAGTAACGGCAATTGTACCAGCCCCATGCTAGGTACAAGAGATCTATCAGAGACAAAGGACCTCATTCAGAGGTGGTCGTTAGTTGCAAGAGGTCGCACTGAATCAGGGTGCCGCTTGCATCCTGAACGGCCGCCTCCTTGTTGATTGATAAGCTGTGGGTTCAAGTGATGTCAGTGGGAGAGCTTTCGGCTCTATTTGAGCCGAAAGCTCTCTGGGGCTTGCGGCCACGATCCCCTACCACAAGGGTCTCGTCGCAAGGCCGATGGTCTTGACCATCGCAACCATCATCATGTCCGCTCGCTATAGCTGTGGGTGGTCACCCACAGCTATGCGAGTGGCCAGGAGGCCGTCCTTAAAAAAAAAAAAGACCGGCCCTGATTCAGAGCGAGCGCTCTGTCAGAGCGACCGGCTCTGAATCAGGCCCTCGGTCCTCAGGACACGAAACAAGTGCATGTTTTCCAGGTCTCTTCACAGAATCACAAGTGAAATAATTAGCTACACTTGTGGATCTATTATAATGTATCTGTGAGTAATGAAAACACCTGTGCTCCTGCTGGGTGACCTGGAAAACAATATCTGTTTGGGGTCCTGAGGACCGAGTTTGAGAAGCACTGCTACATCATGATGAAAAAGCATGCTGACCTTTTCTTATATTGAGCTTGCTTTACTAGATTTTGTGAACTTTCATTTTATTAACATATTTATCTAATACAGGAGTATTTACTATTTTGCAAAGTTTTAGATTTTATACTGTAGATATTTACTTATATTGATAATAAATATATATATTTTTTACCAATAGTGCCTTAAGAAATTTCCATATTACAGATTATCCAGCAATACATACAATTAGTTTTGTTTTTCACATCTCACAGATCTCTTCCTTCTTATGCTGGGTACACACTGGCCGAATTATTGGCCGATCAATTGATAGGCCAATATATCATGCCCCTGTCGGCCAGTGTGTACAGACGATATGTCTGTGAACAATGTAGTTCACAGACCTATCGCATTGGTTGTGCCGCACAGCCAATGAACAGATATGTCTGCAGACATATCTGTCCATCGGCAAGTGTGTACGGGCCCGTACAACCGATCGCCTGTACACAGGGGTGCGGAGAGGGGGGGGAGCCGCGAGCGGTTACTACTTACCCGGGTCCGGCACCGCTCCCCATCCACAGCAGCCCAGCACATGCTGCTGTGTGCTGACTGGGAGACTGTCTGAGCCTGCTAAAGTAGCCCGAGCAGTCTCCTATGCCAAAGGGGGGGAGCGATCATGCTGATCGTGCCACCCTTTGGCTATGCGCCGTGCTGAGGGGCACACAGTGCCCCCCTCCCCAGCGCGCAGCACCGCGTCGGAAATGTTTCCCTCCCCCTCAAAGGGGGCATGGCCACGCCTCCAGTGATTAGGCAACGCCCCCCACCCGCCCCAAGTCCAGCTCGACCCGCTGCAGCAGCAGATGATGGTCGTTCAGTGTGTATGAATGACCATCATCTGCATATATATCTTCAGATCACTCGATCTGCAGATATATCTGTCAGGTGTGTACCTACCTTTAACTGTTTGTATAGTATATTCCCGTTTCACGGTTGGGATACGCGATATCCTTATATTTGGCTGCATAAAGATCAAAGTTACCTCCTTTTCCATTGAAAGAATGGTGCAGATAAATTGTTATCATATTGCTGTATAATCTATTGCAGTGGTTCTCAAACTCTGGCCCTGATTCAGAACCGGACGCTCTGACCAGGGCACTCGTTCTGAATCAGGGCCGTCCTATTTACATTTGGACCGGCCTTTTGGACGCTCGCATAGCTGTGGGTTACCACCCACAGCTTATGCGAGCGTCCATGATGATGGTCGTGATGGTCAAGACCCTACCTGCGGTAGGGTCTCGCTGCCGCAAGCCCAGGAGTGATTTTGGCTCTGTGTGAGGTCCTCTGTCCTCAGGACCTCACACAGTTCATGTTTTCCATGTCACCCAGCAGTTACAAGGTGTATTCATTACTCACTCACATATTTTAAAGATTCACAGGTGGAGCTAATTATTCCACTTGTGATTCTTTGAGGAGACCTGGAAAACGTGCAGTTTGTGGTCCTGAGGACAGAGGGCCTGATTCAGAGCTGGACGCTCTGACAAGAGCGCTCGCTCTGAATCAGGGCCATCCTACCTATTATTGGAGCGGCCTCCTGACCGCTCGCATAGCTGTGGGTGACCAATCACAGCTATAGCGAGCGGCCAAAATGATGGTCGCGATGGTCAGAGCCAAAAGCACTCCCACTGACATCACTAGTGATGTCAGTGGGGCCGGACCCAGATGGTAGGCGTTCCAATGGGAATGCCTCTGTCTAGGCAGCCACGCCCCTGGCACGCCCACCAAAGGGGGCGTGCTGTCAATCACCATCGACAGCACGCACCCTTTGGTGCGAGACCCATAACTACGGCTTGGCCTCCTCCGTCGTGTGCATGCGCACTTGGGCACCATCGACCCGCTTGCGAGTGCTCAGCGCACGCGAGCGGGTCAGAATCAGGCCCAGAGTTTGAGAACCTGTGATCTATTGTAATGAAAGCAAACAATTGCCATCCTTAATTCATGTAAATTCAGGGCTTTGCCAGGAAAACAGGTTTGTCAATAGCGCACACAGGGGGGGTTTCTTAGAACTCAGAAACCCCCCCTGACAACCTCAAGAGCAGACACCATGTTATTAAGCCTCGCCCCCTTGTGGCAAAATGCAGTGATAAACAGTTTAATAAAGAGGAGCTTTATAGGAAAGTGGGCAAAGCCAAATTACGCAATTCTAATATATATATACTGTAGTGCAACTTTGGGTTGATTTTTGGGGCGTGGGTCCCCTGGATTGCTTTGGTTGTTCTGCTTCAGGGCATAACATTATTACACATTTTTCCTTTTTTGCACATTTTAACACTTTTACTGTTTGATTATTGTATTTGTATTTTCACCTCTCCATCCTATATACGCAGAGCGCAGCTGATCATATCTATCTTACTTTACACTTCACCTTTCTCAATAGAGCGATGCCCTGGGGTGGCTCGGCTGAGCTGGTTTGGGGGTGTCCTGCGCTCTGGATTTGAACCCTAGTATGTTAGGGACCTACCCTACAGAGGTTACCTGTATCAGGTGGGTAGGCCCATAACCTTGTGTGACATATTTATGTGTGTACATATATGTATGTACTGTATGTGTATGTAATGTATATATGTGTGTATGAGGAAACCCCCCTGGAAAAATCCTGCATTTGCCCCTGCTTGTGTCTATTCTTTTTTGAAATGATCACTGTCAAGTTAAAACCACTGTACATGTAGGACATATCACAGTATAATCTATTGGAAAAGTGTCAGATTGAATTACCCCTTTTGTGGCATATGTCACTGTAAAAGATTTCTGAGTGCAGCGAGATTCCAGCAACATGGCCACTTGTGGGGGTAAATATGGCCTATCAGGGGGTGCTGATGGAGGTGTTGCCATATCATCTGAGAATCCAGGGCATGGGTACTTTGTATCTGCCCATCATTTCTTAATGCCCCTGCCCTTGCCAATGGAAAACTAGCATGCCCAGCCTAGTCTAGCTACCATTTTTCTAATGTAATTCTGGCTGCACGCTAGACTAGTCCCATTACTCACTTGAGTCTTAGGGCCCCATTTAGCAATGAGGTATAACTCCTTCCCCTTTAGCACAAGCTAAAGGAGTTATGTCCTCCTTTCAGTATTTAACAAACAGCCGTAAGCTTAGCTTAGCGCTGTTTATCACTGTATCTCTTACACCAACTATAGATGGCGATGCGGTCCAGCAAGGGGGACCCATCAACAGTATTTCCGGCTTCTGCAAAGTCTTCCAGGCATTGCCCAGTCCCCGCAGGGTAAACGTGTAACAGTGGCGAATCCAGTCCGTCCTTAGTAATATCTCTCCTGTCTCCTCCGCACTGCATTGAGCAGGCTGTGTGCCCTCCCCTTATCCTCATTCAGCCTGTGCTGTGATTGGAGCTGGGGGTGTGTCAGTGACAGGCTGTCATCAGGGAGCCGGGGAGGAAGAGAGATCCACGTGTATCATACACAGATGTATTTTATTATGCACTCAGTAGGGGTTGTTTTCTAGTATATACAGAGAGGTGGATACATAAATAACACACAGAGCAGAGGTGGGGATGTCCGTATTATACTGGTCTCTCAAGCTGTACAGGCAGGCTGGATACTGTAGTAGCACATAACATGAAAAGCCATAGGTTACTTACCTAGCACTCACACATTTCGGCAAATTCACAGACACACACAGGGCTCTATTTACTACAATCCGCATATTGAATGCGGATTGTAGTGTGATATTACCGAGTGAATTCGCATTGCGAATTCAGGCAATATCACAGGGATTTACTATAAATCCCTTGCAGGGACAGAGCTTGCGATAAAGCTCTGTCCCTGCGGATTCATGGATCATGGATGTTAATGCCATTGCCACGCATGCGCGCAGAGACCTGGAGCAGGTAAGTTCAGTAGGTTGTGGAAATTGTACTTTACTGTGAATGGGAGAAAATCTTTGAATAGCTGATGTATGGATCATTAGTTTATATAAATTGCAATGTGGATAATTACATTCTATCCCCACCACTGAATGCTGTGCATGGTGCTAAGAAAGGATCAGTGGGGATCAGGCAGTGGCTACTGTGGAAAAGGAGGGCCTCTCTCACCCCTCCTGGGGTTACTGGTAGATCTCCAGTTGTTACCTGTGTGCATGAAGTGTCATCTCTGGATCCAGATGTGTATGTCACTACTGTTGTAGTCACCCTGATGTTCCCACCTGGTGTCAATGATAAGTCTAATTTGGAAATATCTTTACACTGATACTGACAAATACAGTAAACCTGTATATACTTTGTATTGTGCAAATGCTAAGACATGGCAGTCTGTAGAATGCAAGGCTAATGATTAGGCAGTATTTTTTGTTTTTTTACATTCATTAATCATTGGGGGGGGGCTTCTGCTGCCTTCGGACAGAGGGAGGGGGGACAGGGAAATGGCTGGGAAGTAGGGGAGCAGAGAGATGGCTGCTGGTGCTAAAACTGTGTATTCACACATAGTGAATACATAAACATATAATTTGTAATAATCAATGTGTCCACAAATATAAACCCTGTGGAGGGGAGGAGTTGGGACCAGAAAGGGGAGGTGTTAGTACAGAAAAGAGGAGGAGTCAGAATAATTAAATCACCCCCCCCCTAAAAGAAAACTTTGGATCCGCCCCTGACGTGTAATGCATATGTGCAGACTGATCATTGTGCATGCACATGACACAACAGCCTGTCTCTGGCAGCAATAGGCTGCCAGCAACTGAATGGAGCATGCCACCAAGGAGGGGGACGTCACTGGACCTTACCTGAGGGGTAAGTAATGTTAAATGCCAGTGGCATATATTTATTAGTATCAGCGCGATACTAAACAAAATATGCTGATGGTAATAAATATTGTTGTTAAATGGGGTTTTTCATATCTGTTGTAGCGTCACATGTACAACTGATGTCGGCTGCTGCTAAGGCCCTATAGGGGCCAGTGACGTGCGGGAAGGTCACTGGCCTGGGAGGCACACATGTATAAAAACAGTTTTTATATCAAAACTCTGGAGCATGACTGCACGTCCCTGATGTATGACTGCATGTCCCTGATAGGGGCCCTTTATTTGGATGTCCACCTCAGAACACCATTGGCGTATGTCCTGTGCCGCAGCCAGCTGGGAGGAGGCATGGGAGTTGGTTCATTTGATGTGACTATTCCCATATCGCAAGCAACAAGCAAGTGAAATGATCAGTGAAATTTACTCTAGGGGGATGGGATTGGATTATTGCTCCTCTTGAGCCTAGACTCCGTACCTGGGAAATGACCTCCAGGAAATAAAGCATTTTATTTTTTATATATATTGTTTCCAGGGAGCTCACTATCAGATTTTGGTATCACTTTATAATTACTTTCATGTGAGGAGAAAGCTGGATAGTCAGCTGAAAAGTTATTAAAGTTATTAAAAAGTGTAGAGGTCAGAATAATAGAATTCACATACAGCCATGGCTGCTGCAGAACCTCTTGGGATGGTAAGGCAGACTGACATGTTTTCAAAAGGCTCTGCAGCAGCTCATTTTAGTTATGTGCTAAAATTATTACCATGTGCGGTTTTTTAAAAAAAATAACTTTAACTACATATACGCTGTTTGATTAAAGGATCTACTTTGGTTGTTTTTCAATTAAGTTCAATTACCTTAAAAATAAACAGTGCACTTTATGATATATAATACTAGTAAACAGTACCAGATACTCAGCAGACTAGTAACTAACTGATTTTAATTTACATCTTATGTAAATCAAGGCCGAATGCTGACTGTGGGGTGGATTAAAGCTTCAAAGTTGGTAATTTACTAAATTCTGCTGTATTTTGGGGTCACATCTGCCTAGTAGTAAGTGTATCTGTGGTGAGTAATGTTATGCTGAGTGTTCACTAAACGCTGAATTATATGTTACAAATCATCTATGGGAAATCTTTATTACATAAATATGCTTTTCCCATCCCCCCATGCAAATTTTAAGTTATTATTTTATATAATGCCATTGTGCCACTGTCATTGATAGATATTTGAAGTTTAAATATCTATAAATATATAATTAAGGATGAAATGGACTTTGGAATACGATATTTAGTATTTTGTTGCTGGTTACGGCTTATCTTCTAGCATTGATGAAAAGTACAATAACTCACAAAAGCTAATTAAAAATACGTATATGTAATATATATCATATATTTCACTGACTTGCCTCACTACTAGGCTCCCTTTAGTCATGCATTAATGTTTCAAGCATCTAGACCTTCCTCGACAAATGCTCTATAGAACAGTGAAAATTTGCATCAAAATCTGTTCTCGAGATTAGCCCTAACAAACAGACAGACGCCTACCAGCGACTTTATTTTACGCTATACTAGCGACCCACCCCTTGCCACAGCCGCCTGCATCTCATAACAACCTACTGTCACCACAGCCCCCTGCATCTCACCACAGCCCCCTGCACCTCACAACAGCTTCCTGGTTCTCACTACTGTCCCCTGCATTTCACCACAGCATCCTACATTTCACCACAGCCCCTTGCATCTCACCACAGCCCCCTGCATCTCACCACAGCCCCCTGCATCTCACCACAGCCCCCTGCACCTCACAACAGCTTCCTGGTTCTCACTACTGTCCCCTGCATTTCACCACAGCATCCTACATTTCACCACAGCCCCTTGCATCTCACCACAGGCCCCTGCTTCTCACTCCTGCTTCTTACTGTGGCCCTCTGCATCACACCACAGCCCTCTGCATCTCACCACAACTCCCTGCTTCTCACTCCTACTGTACCTCCTGCATCTCACCATTGTTACAACAAACCCCACTGCTGCTGCCCTGCAGCTGGCTGGGGCACGGCCACTGATATGTGCTGAGCAGGAGGATCATGGATGAGAGATTTCTATTGCAGTTACCGTAAGCATTCTCAGCAGCATGTCCCTGGTGCTGGGGCACCTGTACATATTTCCGCAGCTTCTATGCGCACCTTTCCCCAGCTGCCGAACATGGCAATAAACAATGTGCTCTTTCGACAATGTACCCTGTATTTCCTGGGCTTCCTGTAGTGTCCCCTGTTAACCAAGGGCTTGTGGCTGAGCCAGGGTGTGATTAAGGTGTGGGCAACAAACCTTAATAGGGGACCCCTATTAAATGTGACGAACTGGGAGTATGCGCAATGGGGATCTTATGCAGAGCCCCCTGTGTTAGTGCCCACAGTGGTAGTGTCTCGTATGCAGAGCCCACAGTAGTGGTGCCCTTTATGCAGTGCACCCAGTAGTTGTGCCCCCAGGAGTGGTGGCCCTTATGCAATACTCCCATTAGTAGTGTCCCCAGTAGTCATGCCCCCTGTAGTTATGCCCCCAGTATACAGTAAATGCCCCCAGTAGTAATACCCCTGTAGTTGCGCCCCCAATAGTAATGCTCCCCAGTAGTAATGCCCCCAATAGTCATGCCCCCTGTGTGTGCCCAATAGTAATGCCCTTGTAGTAATGCCCCCTGTATAAATTCCCCCAGTAGTAATGCCCCTGTAGTTGTGCCCCCAGTAGTAATGCCCCCTGTAGTATTGGCCCCAGTAGTAATACTCCCTGTTGTAGTACCCTCTGTATAAATGCCCCCAGTACTAATGCCCTTGTATTTGTGCCCCCAATAGTACTGCTCCCTCTGTAGTAGTGCCCCCAGTAGAAAAGCCGCTTGCACAAAAAAAAGCTAATACTTACCTTAAGCCCCGCTCCCATGTCCGCAGCCGTCCACGTCCAGTCCGCTCGGCTGCTCCTCTGCGCCATGGGAGAGACGTCATCATGACGTCTCTCTCCCATAGTGCACTGCATGAGCCGGAAGCCGGAGCTCATGAGTGAGCTCCAGTCTCCGGCTGCGGGGAGGGAGCTGGGCGCCCGCTGGTTACAATCACAGTGGGCACCTGGCAAATGGAGCCTCCCTGCGGCACCGGGGTTAGGTTGCCGGAGGTGGCGGAACTGGTTCCATCTCCTCCAGCCCACTTTAGCCCCGATGGGTGTGGGGGCCCTTCACGTGTGGGGGCCCAGGGACGATCGCCCCTATTGCCCCCCCCCTCCCCCGTTAACCCGGCCCTGCTGGTGTGACATCTTATTGTTTTCTATATACTGCTGGTGTGACATCTTATTGTTCTCTATATATTGCTGGCGTGACAACTTATTGTTCTCTATATACTGCAGGTGTGATGACTTATTGTTCTCTATATACTGCAGGTGTGATGACTTATTGTTCTCTATATACTGCTGGTGTGACATTTTATTGTGTTCTATATATTGCTGGTGTGTGCAAACTTTACATTTTGAGAATATACCTTTATTATTTGCAGTAAATATGATGGTTATTAATTGTTCCTATATACATTTACCTGTTTGCCCTAAATTGTGTATTGCAGTCAGTGTTTCTGGGGTTGACCATCTCCAGTTTCATAATTTATTTTACTATAAAAATGTATTTATACATTAGTAAATATTATTACTATTAATTACCAATTAGTACAATAGCTGTTAGAAAGATAGATAAATTCAATTGTCCATCAAAATAATTTAACTTTTTGATAGTCATTAACCTAGTTTTTATTCACAGTTATTTGACAACTTAATCTCATTTGATTGGGAATATTTTTAAATGTATGGTGACTGCCTCACTGGTTATGGTATGTGCTACCGTATATATCTGGCATGTGCTACGATCTGGTGACAATGAGAAAGCTGCTAATGCTTTAAACCATCCGCAGGCTGCAATAATTCACGCTCTCTATTACAGTGGTTCTCAAACTCGGGCCTCTGGACCCCACACAGTTCACTTTTTCCAGGTCACCCAGCAGGTGCACAGGTGTAATCATTACTCACTGATACGTTTTAAAAGATCCACAGGTGCAGCTAATTATTTCACTAGTAATTATGTGAGGAGACCTGGAAAACATGCGCTGTTTGGGGTCCTGAGGACCGAGTTTGAGAACTTGTGCTCTATTCCATAGTCGTACAGCTCAGTCAATGGGAAGTGCAGCTTCCCTGTCTCATGTGTCTGCTTATACTTACTGCAAATTGTGATAGTAAAATGAGAGGGACTTCTAAGAAAGGAAAAAAAAGCATCAGCAAGAAGAAAATGTATGCGGAATAAACATGAAGATAACTTCATTTTTGGTAAACAGAAACGACAACAGTTGGAGAGTTCAAATAAAACTATTATTGCTTCATCTCCATTTTCATTTAATTCATTCCCATTTGGTTTGTATAAGTTCATGGGGGGAGACAAAGTCTTTGCCCACCCAACACATATCATGGGGGGACAACTGCCCCCTCTGCACCCCCAGTTCCTTCGCCCATACTTAGACTTTCCTGACACAAATTGAGGGACTTACACTTCATTAAGTTAAATAGTGCACATAGAATTATTCAATGATTACATTCACGTATTGCTATTTATGTTTGTCTGATATATTCCCATGTTGTAGAGGGTTGTGGAATATGTCTTGATTTTACATGAATGTGGGGAAGTCCTAGCCTAACTAATTATATAGCCTCTACCCTGGTGGGCCATGGGTAAAGCCCTTTTGTTCTTTTAGAAAATAAAAAATAACCCTGATAGTGTATGGTCAGCCTGTAATGTGCATGCACTGTTACATGATGTTAGTTTTGACCAGGCTGACCATGTGACTGGTTTACATCATGAATAGCTATTGTGATGTCACTCAGCATTTAGAACCTTGAGGCAGTTGATGTGAAGGTGAGACAGTTGTACAAGTGGAGGTCCCTTAAATCAACCCTCTGTAGAAGTTGATGTTCCAAAGCCACACAAAGTGCAAGAGATACATCAACATATGACCCGCTACAGGGCTCGGGTGCTAGCCAGACAGACTAAATCAAACTCTTTCCTGACCAACAGAGAGCAGCCTGCATTAACAAAACCAACACCACCTGCAAAGATTAAACTTGATGAGGATGAAGAATTTCAACTGCAGCACCCACGTAAGAGATTGCTGCAGAAAATAAATCAGCTTCAGCAGGAGAAAACTGGCAGCACCAGTATTGAGCCATCTCACTGTGACAGGTCAAACCCATACTTACAATATTTGCAGATTCGTAAAAGAATTCAAGAGAAAAGGAAGACCTTGTTCTCTATCACTCCTAATGCCCCACAGCGCTTTGCCGAATACAAAATCTATACTGGCTCCTATTTATTGGATGGCAAACTACCAGGCAAGCTTCACATTCCAGTGATTATGCCACCTCCATCATTGTCTGAGCCACTTAAAGAATTATTCCGGCAACAGGAAGCGGCACGGGGGAAGCTTCTCCTGTAGCACAGCATTGAAAAGGACAAACTCATAGTGTCTTGTGAACAGGCGGTCATCAGAGTTCACTGCAGAGCGGCCAGGACAGTAGCCAATCAGGCTGTGCCTTTCAGCGCCTGCACCATGCTGCTGGACTCCGAGGTCAACACGTCTATGGAACATCAGGGAGATGAAAAAAAATCCATCAGAGAGCGATACAATGCTCGCCAATTCCACTCCTGGCTGCAGAATGTGGATGATACATATGACAAAAATAAGACCTCTGTATTAATGAGGCAACAGCATGAAGCAGCAGCCCTGAATGCCGTGCAGAGGATGGAATGGCAGCTGATGTTGCAGGAACTGGATCCATTTGGCCATAGGTCCCTGTGTGGCCATGACATTCCCTCCTTCTATGTGCCAATGGTGGATGTTAAAGAGGATTTTGTGCTCTTGCCAGTGTAACAAGGCGGGCACATTTTTCATTTTGTGTAAATAAAATTCAAAAATCTTGTAAATAATAAAATTATAAAATCATAATCATGTCCAAGGGTGTAGTTTGTACATTTACTATATACAGTATTTCTACATTCTAAGGCAAGTGTAGTTTATATCTAGAAATGTTTTACAAGAGTTTTACAAATAATGTTAAAATACAAAAATACCAAACCATTTGGGATATATAGAAAATTATAAAGTTATCCCTCTAATAGTAAAGGTACTAAATTGGTAGGCTGAGTAAATTCCATTACATTTTGGTAAGTTTCCAGTAGATTTGAATAATGTGGATTAAATGGATTAAAATGTGCCTACAGTTACCTAACCTAACAGTTACACAACCTTATAGGAAGAAATATGTTTTTATCATAATAATTTATATTATATACAGTATGTAATGAGGGTCATTAGTGGATCCCTATTCTCTTTTGCAAAACATTTAATGGTAATTGAACACCAAAAGTAGCACTAAAGACCTTAATATGAGTCGCACGCAATGGTAATATTCACACAAGTGGTCAATGGTTTTCAACTGCGCAATCATCTAAGTCATTAAGAAGTCACACAGTGCGGTATACAATCGGGAAACCGGCTGCCTTAATACCGGCAACCGGCTTCCTGACTGTCATATCCTGCAAGGGTGAAATGCCGGGTGTCTAGATGTAGACACCTGTCATTTCCCCGACGCCGGGAGACAGGCGCCCGGCATCTCGATCGAAGGGATGCCGGACGCCGCGAGCGGGCAGCCGCCGGGGAGGGTTAGATATAGGGCACCCGGGGGGGACTTAGGGTTAGGCACTCCCCCCCGGGAGGGTTAGGGTTAGGCTAGGGGGAGGGAGGGTTAGGGTTAGGCACCCCCGGGGGGGAATTAGGGTTAGGCACCCCCCCGCGGGACTTAGGTTTAGGCAGCGGGGAAGGGGGGGGCGTTAGGTTTAGGCACTTAGAGGGGGGATTAGGGCAGGGGTTAGAAAAATACTTACTATAACTTGGGTGTCAGGATTCTAACTGTCAGGATTTCGTTGTTGGTATTCTGACCAGCGGCATCCCGACAGCCGGGATTCATACCCAACTCGTTCAAATATAGTACATTTAATATGGTTTTTCTGCTACTGAGAAGGCCCTGTTTCCTCTGCAGTGCTCCCCACTATGGCCTCCGTGCCAGACACCGAGCCATCTTTGCGGCTGCTCTCAGAGTTCTGAGAAGCCCCATAATTGGTAATAGGAATATTGGGTGGCAAATTTTATGAGTAAATATAGCAATATAGAACAGATATTTTTGTATTGAATGACAGACTGGTAATGGAGCAGAGAATTGCCGGTACGTGTACATGCTCCACATCATGACAGGACAATAAGAAACAGTTGAAGTAGTAAGCTAAGAACTGGAAGAAAAAAGCAACATTTACATTTTTCGAAACTGAATAACAGGGGAATACAAGCATCCCACCACATAATATAACATTGTAGACATTGTTACAAGAAAACAGACAGGAAAGTTAGTCATTGCCTATAAAGCAATGCAGTCTAAGAAATCTCATGGTGCTGTGAAGGTATACAATCGGAAAGCTTCCCGACTGTCATATCCTGGCGAAGGTGAAATGCCGGGCGTCTAGATGCAGACGCCTGACATTTCCCCGACGCCGGGAGACAGGCGCCCGGCATCCCGATCGAAGGGATGCCGGGCGCCGCGAGCATACAGCCGTGGGGGGGGTTAGGTTTAAGGCACCGGGGGGGACTTAGGGTTAGGCACCCCCCGGGGGACTTAGGTTTAGGCAGCGGGGAAGGGGGGGGGTTAGGGTTAGGCACTTAGAGGGGGGATTAGGGTTAGGCACTTGGGGGGGTGGGAGGTTAGGGTTAGGCACCCCTAAGGAGGATTAGGGTTAGGTTAGTCAGTACTTACCTGCGGCCGGCGGTATTTCACACCGATTCCGCTGTGAATGTCCTCCAGTAGAGCTGTGCCCTGGTGCGATATTAACAATTGTGTTTGAAAACAGCAGGAACTGTAGCTAAGGACTGTGCAATGACACACACAGATCCTGGGGATGAATTAGAGCAGGACTGAGATGCAGGGCCAGATTAAGGTCTGTGGGGGCCCCTGGGCAACAAACTTGTGGTGGAACATGTTTTTCTTTCTACTCACCTTAATGCCCCCAGTAGTAATGACCCTCTTGCAATGCCCTCTGTAGTAGTGCCCCTTATGCAATGTCCCCAGTAGCAGTGCCCCTTATGCAGTGCCCCCAGTAATGTTCCCCCCTATGCAGTGTCCCTTATGCAGTGCCCCCAGTAGTGCTCCCCCCTATGCAGTGCCCCTTATATAATGCCCCCAGTAGTGGTCCCCCCTATGCAGTGTCCCCAGTAGTGGTCCTCCCAATACAGTGCCCCTTATATAGTGCCCCCAATAGTGCTCCCCCCTATGCAGTGACCCTTATATAGTGCCCCCCAGTAGTAGTCCCCTATATACAGTGCCCCCAGTAGTAGTCCCCCCTGTGCATTGCCCCTAGTAGCACCCACCCTATACAGTGCCCCCATGAAGCGGACTCCCTATGTAGTTACCCCTGTTGTGGCCCCCCTAATTTTTTGTGTAAGGAGCCAGTGCTCCTTACACAAAAAAACCCCACACAACTTACCTGAATCCCCGCTCCTGATGCGACCGCCGCTGTCCACTCCGAGTCCCGACTCTTCTCTTGCACTATGGGAGAGACGTCATGACGTCTCTCCCATTACTCGCTGCGGGGGGAGCTAGAAGGCGGAGCTCATGAGTGAGCTCCAGCCGGCTCCTTCCATTGAAGCAGCCAATAAGAGTCTGTCTGACTCTCATCGGCTGCTATAACAAACACACAGCTGGCGGCGGCTGTGTATTTGTCACTGTGTAGTGTGGACTGTGCTCACTGCGGTTTACACTACACTATCGGTGAGTGCAGACAGTTGACCCCGGTGCAAGCCACCTGGTGCACTGCCACTAGTGGGGGCCCCTCCGTGTGTGGGGGCCAAAGGACGACCTCCCCTGTTGCCCCCCCACCTTAATCCGGCCCTGGGCTGAGCAGGAGCACTTCATGATGGAGATGTGGTGGCCAGAGTCCGCCTGCAGGTTTAATGTAGGGATGAACATCGGAATTTGAAGGTTACTAACCATCGATTTTTGTTTTGTTTTGTTCTGATGGTAAAGTTTTCAACATTTGATGCACAGGAGCAATTTCACCTTACCACAGCCCCCTGCATCTCATAACAATCTACGCCATGCCACATCAGTCCCCTGCATCTCACCACAACCCCCAGCATCACACAACAGTCTACTGCTTCTTACTCCTCCTGCCCCTATCAGCCCAGGCCAAGGATCCCTGGGGAGGGATAAAGGGGTTCCCCCTCTCCAGGGCACCCTAGGCCTGGGCTAACAGCACAGGACTATCTCCGGCATCACTCTCTCAGCCAATTACTCGGATCCTATTACATTTACCCTTATTTGTTTTCAGCAGCCACCCTTTACTAATGGAGACTGCACTTTTTATTATCACTTTTTATTTTATACAGGTTCAACAAACTGTGTGTGTATATATATATATATATATATATATATATATATATATATATATATATATATGCACACATACATATACACACACACACACATTTGAATACATCTAAAACAGAATATTACAGGTTGAGTCTCCCATATCCAAAATGCTTGGGACCAGGGGTATTTTGGATAATGGAATATTCCGTATTTTGGAATATTTGCATATCATAATGAAATATGTTGGGAATGGGCCCAAATATACACACAGAATGCATTTATGTGCTATATACACCTTATACACACAGTCTGCAGGTCATTTTATACAATATTTTCAATAATTTTGTGGCTCAAGCAAAGTTTGTGTACAGAAATGAAATTCATTTATGTTTCATATACACCTTATACACACAGTCTGAAGGTAATTTTATACAATAGTTCTAATAATTTGTGCCTTAGACAAAGTTTGTGTACATTGAACCATCAAAAATCAAAGGTTTCATTATCTCAGTCATGCCAAAATAATTCCGTATTTCGGAATATTTGGATATGGGAGACTCAACCTGTATACCATTCAATAATTTGTTTAAACAAAAACTAGGATTTTGTTGGTTAATAAAAAGTATTGATTATGTATATAGTTGGGTTTGGGTGGGGGGGTTTCTCCAACATTTCTGGTGGACCTGGGGTAGACCTGTGGCCGGCCCTGAGTCCGCCTAATGGCAGTGGCGCTTTGTCCTCCTAAACTGGCCTGACCATGCTCAAATTTCAATTCATATAGGAGAGGCATGTAATTTAAACCATATGAGACTATGGAGAAGGATTTGAGACTATTACAAAACTGATGTTTTATCCTCAAACCTCTCCAACCTCTTCCTACAATACCCACACATAACCAAGCCAACCTTTGATGTGTTCACAAGACCTATTTTAGGGAAATAGCTATTAAACTGGCAGCTACAATGGAAGAGGGGTCTTAATTTACCTTTTCTGAGAACATCAACATTCTAAGCTGTATGAGAATAACATTTTTCAATAATGAAAATCACCAAACAAAAAGTGTCATACACCAAGGATATTACTAAAGCTTAAAACATAATTATATGGATCCCTTTATGATCTAAAGCAGGGGTAGGCAACTTTTGGCACTCCAGCTGCTGTGGAACTACACATCCCAGCTTGCCCTGCAACAGTTTTAGCATGCCCTACCAGGGTTTGCTGGGATGTGTAATTCCACAACACCCGATATTAAAGCATAATATTGACTTCCTCCTACCTAAAGGTTCTATTATATCTTCTCTGCAATGATTACAGTAACCCTATCTTTCATCTTCGCCAGTGAAAACCGTTCTCTAAATCCAGTCTCTAAAGCCTAACAAATCCACGCAGTTGCTGGCAGGCTGTTGTGTCATGCGCATTCGCACATGCACATAATACTTTTATCTGGCAGTGAGTCGGCAATGCCTGGGAGGCCTTACTTAAACCGGAAAGGCTGTTGCTGGATCCCCATTGCTGGCATTGGGCACCATATCGCTATCTATAGATGGCGTAAGCGACACACAGCGGTAGGCTTAACTTGTTAAATACTGAGAGGAGGACATGACCCCTTTAGCAAGTGCTAAAGGGGTTATATCACATTTTTAAATTGGTCTCTATATCTGGGTACACACCTAGTAGATATATCTGCAGATGATGGTTGTTCATACACACTGAGCAACCACCATCTTCCATCTGTCAGCGGGTCCCGCTGACCGGGGGTCGCGACATGACCCCCTCCCCATGGCTGCCGCTGCTAATCGCCCGTACACACAGCACGATAGACAGATATGTCTGCAGATATATCAGCTATCGACTGTGCAACACAGCCAACGCGATATGTCTGTGAATGTCGTTCACAGACATATCGCTGGTACGCACTGGCCAACGGGCACACAATATATTGGGCGATCAAATTTTAAGAACACATTTGAAACAAACATTTGTATACATACAAAAGTTCTGCGCAGATCAGGTAATTAACAACCACAAAATGCCATATGAAAAATGAACTAGTACATAGGTGCCAGATGGTTTGATCATTCGATCTCAAAGTTTTTTTTGTTTTTTTTATCGCTGAACACTCATTGGCTATCAGCTATAAGTTTACATGTGAGAGGCTAATGAAGAACCAGTTCTGGAGCATCTACAGTATTTACACACACCAGTAAATTGTCCCATGGTGTATTCACTCTTCCCTTGTATCCTGGCATTCTCAAAGCTTTCTCTGGCACAGTCCCATAAAATGACACCTGTCATAGCTGCAAACATGTGTTAAAATATAAGCAAGTATGAATTACACAGTCAGCTTGTGGGAGAATAACCACAATCTACAGCACAAACTAAGTACTCTAAGCAACATTATGTGTCACTTTCTGCTAAAGTTTTATTTTTTCTTTCTAAAATAGTTTGAACTGTGGATGTTGGCAGATAAAAATAAATAAATATTATATATATAAATCCCAAGGCTAGGTTCTGCCATAAAAAAACAAAACTTGAAGGTTCATGATTTTATTCTTTTAAAGCTTCTGAACTGAAATATGCATCTATGAGATTTATATATCATCATTTCTAATGCCCAATATAAATTCCTACAGTTCACTTACTGCCAAAAAACCGCATTGCAATCAGTCATAATGTCGTTACAATGCCCACACATCACCTACCAGTTTTACAGAAAGAATAAAAAAAATAATAGCTTTAATGTTCCATATTTTCATGGCAATATACACTCAGGAAAATTACCTTGAAGTTAATTGCAGATAGAATCATTAATTTATTTCATGTTAATTAAAGATATTGTGAACATTTGACTTACTGATGGCCTGGCCACTGGGTGTTCTATGAATGCCAATAATATTATACATAGCTTTTCAAAATCACAAGGGAATTGAAAATAGATTTACAATCCTATTCATCATGTGGTGGAAGGATAAGTTCCTGGTATTGTGATATTTTCTAGGTTAATTTTATATATAATTCATTGTCATGAGAAACTGAACTACAGACTTGCTATAACTAGTGCACATTTTATCACTGTCACACAGCGCCATACCTAATGTCACAGACCCAAGAGGTATCTCTGTTTTACTCTTCACCCTGACTGGTACTACACTAGCACCAGGACTGCAATCGCACAGATCCCCAAGTCCTGTTGCAGAGAGTGCACAGCCTAATATTATACTCACTCATTTAATATTCTATCACTTTGCCCATTATACCATACATTTCTCTTTTCTGCCACCACCCAGAGCCGGATTTAGACATCATGGGGCCCTAGGTCATGGTTCTGGGCCCCCCTCCCTCAAACAGTCCATAGCACTATGCATTCATTCCTAATTCATACCGCTGTACAGCACCCTGAAGAAAAAGTCCACCGCGGCTGCAGTATGCATGTACTGTATAATACACTTGATTTTTGCTAGCTTTTGCTAAGCTTTTCTGAGTTTGGCCCCACTGATTGCCCACTCTATAGCTCTCACTGCCAGTCATTTCCATATCACACTGACTTACTGCCCTCTCACAGCAATCACTCACTCACTCACTAACTCAGCACACTGCCCTCCATCCCAGCTCACTTATTGCCCCCCTATAGTACATTGAGCACCCACAGCACACACACTGACCTAGTTACTATCCACCTCACAGCACCACATACTGCCCTCTTTCCTGTCCCCTCACAGCACCATGTACTGCCCCTTCACTACCTGTCTCACAGCATAGAACCCCTCTCCCCTCACAGCACAGACCCCTTTTTCCTCTGAGCACCCCTCTCTACTCAAAGCACAGACCACTCTCCCCTCTCAGCAAAACCCCCCTTCACTGCACAGACCCCTCTCCCTCACAGCACAGACCACCCTTTCCCACACAACGCAGACCATTCAAACCACCCCTCTCTCCTCACAGCACAGACCCCTCTCAGCACAGCACCCCTCTCTCCTCACAACACAGACCCTTCTCAGCACCCCTCTCTCCTCACAGCACAACACCCCTCTCTCCTCACAGCACAGACCACCCTCTCCCACACAACGCAGACCATTCAAAGCACCTCTCTCCTCACAGCACAGACCCCTCTCAGCACAGCACCCCTCTCTCCTCACAACACAGACCCTTCTCAGCACCCCTCTCTCCTCACAGCACAACACCCCTCTCTCCTCACAGCACAGACCACCTTCTCCCACACAACGCAGACCATTCAAAGCACTCCTCTCTCCTCACAGCACAGACCCCTCTCAGCACAGCACCCCTCTCTCCTCACAACACAGACCCTTCTCAGCACCCCTCTCTCCTCACAGCACAACACCCCTCTCTCCTCACAGCACAGACCACCCTCTCCCACACAACGCAGACCATTCAAAGCACCTCTCTCCTCACAGCACAGACCCCTCTCAGCACAGCACCCCTCTCTCCTCACAACACAGACCCTTCTCAGCACCCCTCTCTCCTCACAGCACAACACCCCTCTCTCCTCACAGCACAGACCACCCTCTCCCACACAACGCAGACCATTCAAAGCACCTCTCTCCTCACAGCACAGACCCCTCTCAGCACAGCACCCCTCTCTCCTCACAACACAGACCACTCTCCGCACCCCTCTCTCCTAACAGCACAACACCCCTCTCTCCTCACAGCACAGACCACCCTCTCCCACACAACGCAGACCATTCAAAGCACTCCTCTCTCCTCACAGCACAGACCCCTCTCAGCACAGCACCCCTCTCTCCTCACAACACAGACCCCTCTCCGCTCTCCGCACCCCTCTCTCCTCACAGCACAACACCCCTCTCTCCTCACAGCATAGAACCACTCCCCTCACAGCACAGACCCCATCTCCTTCACTGTACAGACCTCCACTCCCCTCCCAGCACCACTCTCTCCTCACAGCACAGACCCCCTCCCCTCAAAGCAAAGACCCTCTCTCCCCTCACAGCACAGGTACCCACTCTCCCCTCACAGCAGTTCCCCCCTCTGCCCTCTCAGCAGTTCCCCCCTCTGGTCTCTCAGCAGTTGCCCCCTCTGCCCTCTCAGCACAGTTCTCCAATATGCCCTCTCGGCACAGATCCCCCATCTACCCACTAAGCACAGTTCCATCTGCCCTCTCAGCACAGACCCCCCTTCTGCCCTCTCAGCACAGACCCACCTTCTGGCCTCTCAGCACAGACCCCCTTCTGGCCTCTCAGCACAGGCTTCCCTTCTTCCCTCACGGCACAGGCCCCCCTTCTGCCCTCTCAGCACAGGCTGCTGCTACCAGACTGTCTCCGGTCCTCTTCTCCCTGGCTGGTACACTCTCCAGAGCCGTATTTCAGGGGGGCCTGGCTGCAGGCCCCTTGGGACTTGCCAGTCCCCTTGGGACTTGCCAGGCCCCTTGGGACTTGCCAGGCCCTAGGCATCCGCTTAGGTTGCCTAGCAGCAAAACCACCCCTGCCACTACCCATGGAAAATACCAAGGGGCCACAGGTCCCCTCCCCTAACCCTCTATCACAATTGTGCAGTCTCTGTGACACAAACTAGCACTCAGTAAGTTGGTCTTCCCCTGCTTCTGGCAATCAATAATAGTTAGAGCATAATTTTAGTGATCTAATAGCTTCTTCAAAACTGGGTTCTGAAGCATATATGAATTGAAAATAGACTAATAAAGGAACACTTTATTTAAGAAAGTACAATGCTTAGTTACAGAAATTATATAAGTAAAAACTGTTACAGATTACATAGGCAAATATGTGTAAAATTTGAAAATTAAAAGGAAAAACAGAAATACACTTGGCTTATTCTGGACTGGTGGTGAATTGCAGGAAATGCAGGTCCAGGCTTCAACTTAGAGTTGATCCCCAAAGTTTGACACAGAGCAAAGTGCTCCCATATCTTTTATTAGCTCCCTCCCCTTTGTAGTGATGTCATTACCCAGTCCCTGATGACTGACTGGTCAGATAATAACCCAGAGTCAATGCAAGGACTGTCCACGTATATGTAGACATACGTGGATAGTCCTGTTGTATCCACATGAAATATGGTATGTTCACATTAATCTCTATTATTTAAGCTATAAAATGATTGCAAACACGACTGCTCTGGGATGTGTAATTGGTTAGATACCTCATTTCTCCCAAACCACACATCCTAGGGACACTCAAATCACACCAAACCAGCATACAGACTTCAGGTATATTTCTATGATTTTGGAAATCCCTAACTGTGGTAGAAATATACATTTTTAGCCAAATACAGGCATTTGTTCACTACTTACATTCAGTCACACCTTTTGATCAGATGGCTATTTGAATAACCCTGCTAACTTTGGTGCCAGCTAAGCATCATCAAGTACTCTATGTGCAGTCATAGACAAAGAGCGGAATCCAATTAGCCCTGAACATTGTTCGGGTGCTAATTGATCCCCAAAATAATAGGATAGGTTGAAAAAAAACATCGGCAAAAATCTGGAATAATCGGTGAAAAATCCCTGTTTTTTGCCAATTATCCTCGATTTTTGCTGATGTTTTTTTTTTACCCTATCCTATTATCTCGGTCAAAATAATAGGATAGCTCTCCCGAAAACACATAGGAGCCGCAATAAGCTTGCGGACCTTTGTGTTTTCGCCTCTTTTTTGGTGAAAAAGACGGCACTTATCGTGGATTATTTTTTCAGGACACATCAGGTCCTGAAAGAAAACTCCCGATAAGTGCCGGCATTGGGCCGAATTCGAGGCTAATTGGATAGCCCCGGGCGAAGTAATTTACCACGGCTAATTGGAAAACCCCCCTTAAGTTTACAACTCTCTTATCCAGGTAATTGCTTTTCCTGCTCACTGGTAACCATAATTGAATGTACACACTAATTAAATTTCACAAGCATCTCTCTCGCAGGCTTCCTGAGTGTGATTAAACTTCTATTGATATGTGGGCAGAATCATAACAGAACATCTAAAGGACATAACTGGGCCATTCCATAGAAAGTGAAACCAAACTGACAAAAAGTAAATTTGCTACATCACGGCTTTTTCAAGGTAAATTTGGTGTAAAAAAAAACATCAGTGTTTCCTAAACTGGTGAAGAGATATGTGGCATTACTAGTATTTCTGTAAATGCTAAAAGGAAATTTAAAAGATTTGTTATGACTCAATAATAATATACATTTTTGAACACATACTTTAGTACATTTACTACTAATAAGCTCCTAGATTGTAAGCTCCTAGGGTCCTCCTCCCCGCTGTCTCACAGCCTTCTTCTCTAGCACTTCTATGACAGCCTTCACCTTCAGAGCTGTACTGTGTATGGAGAATTGTGTTGCTAATTGTTACTTATGTTCTGTTTATATTATGGTTACTGTATTGTAATGTAATGTTCTGTGTACCCTTTACTGTATGTACGGCGCTGCAGATCACTTGTGGCACCCTATAAATAAAATGTAATAATAATAATATATATAAAATAATTAACTATGTGGCTTATGTTCATGCTACATTGGACAATGAAAATGCACATGTCCCATTTCGCCACACTGGATGTCCCACTCAGTCACCAAAACAATTGTTTTTTTGTACAAAGAACAAATGCACAAATATTTAGATGAATGTATTATTAAACCTTTGAGTCTGCTTACCCTGCACAGAAAAAATCAGAGCCCAGCCCGGTCTAATTTCACAGAAGTTTAATGTTATGTTACCTCGGAAGGATTTTGTATTTTGTCCCATCACAAATACATTGTAATTTATTTTTGCAACAATTACTAACTTTTTTTTGTAACTATTATTTTAACAAAATCAACTTCAAGCTTTAACTGATTTATGATAAAAGCAAGATAGTTATAGATTAATTATTCAACCTTATTCATGGACTGGGACTTAATTTTAAATTTACCCAAATGCCCCATTCCATCACATGGAATGGCCCAAATCACAATATGCCCTGATAACCATAATCTCTACACCCAACATTTCAGGGCAAGAAGTTGAGACACATTTCTATTCATCCAAAGCAGTCTCTCATTTACTTGGGTCACACCCAAAATATATAATATCCAATTATTTTGTCCTGGAAATCATTACGTTTCAGCTTAGGCAGCCATATGATACATCCTGATAATGTATCTTATCAAATCACTCTATGGCCAAACTGGAAAGTCACAGGTTACTCAAGCAGGCATGATCAGCACACTGTTGGGAACAGTGCTGAATTTGGGTAGGGGCATGGTGATGCCACTATAACTTGCTCTTATCTAAAAAGGGGTACATCTTTTGAGAGCCGAGTGAAGGCTATAATGGTGGGCCCCCATCGCCTCTTGGGCCATAATAGACCACATCAACAGCACTCCCTGAAGTTATGCCATTGCATACAATTTACAAATGTCTTATGGTTTGTTTTGTAGAAAACAATTTGCATTGGGTGAATATCAAGATTGTGTTTATCTTCATGATTGCTCTGCATCAAACTTGCTGATTATCCACCCCCATCACAGCAATTTCTGACTATTCTACTGGTGAACTGCACACTACTGCTTCTGGCTATCCTTGGTGTGGGCTAGTTTTTGATCTTACCATTCCAGCTCAGGGTTTTATTCCTCTCTTTGAGAGTGATTTCCTGTCATTCCGCAAATCAACAGATAATGTGCATACTAGGCCCTGTTGGCATTTTATACTGATGTACTGTACCTGCCAACATAACCTCATGACTGTGGGAGATTAGCTATTTCTACCATTGGTGCTGCTGCCTCTAATGATAGGACTCAACTAGCTCAAATTTGTCAGCACTGTTCACAATATATCTTTTGGTACTATATCTGCACCAAATACAGCAGTAAAAAGACATCCAGACACTTTGCACCCGCACTTTTACCGCACCTTCAGATTTGTATTATTCCAGCATTGATCTTGTGACCAACAAACCCCTAACCTCAACAGAATATTTTGCAGTCATCAGCTAAATGTCTCATTTTTATATAATGTAACAAGATTAACTTCACCAGCTCAGTCATTAAAGATATAATGAGAGATCTGGGTGAGATCTTGGATGGGGATACCAGTTATACATTTTAATAACATGGGTATTATGTTTCAGTGAGACTAAAAAAATCTCTTCAGATGTCCCAAGCACTTGCTGGATAGGACACATCGGGCCCTAAGACTCTGTTACCTGACTCAGCACTGCCGCTTAGCATCCTTGTGTGCCCCATGGGTTCTTCAGTGCTCAATGACACTTGAGTTTTGTAACTATCTCTGAGGTTAGCATCTTTCTATAACTTCCCTGGTTCCAGTGCTGCATGGGTGCTGCCATGTTGGTTTCTGTCAACTGACGCCAGATTCTCCAACCAGAGGTTGCTTTTCCTCCAGCTGACGAACAGCAAATAGGGATCCTGGGTGCCCTACGTAAACTCCTCTTGTGCAGCAGTACATTGCTAGAACAGATTCACTTGTGACTACTGTAGTTACCTGGCTCCAGTCTCAGCAGCTTCTAAAGTGTGCTGTGCTCCCTGTGTGATTCCAGTGCCTGTGCAGCAATCTGCAAGCAGCAGCATTCAACCTGCTGAACACTCTCTTCAGAGAACACCTGTACTCCTGTGCAGCAGTCAGCAAGCATCAGCATTTCACCTATAGTGTGCTCTTAAAAGAACATCAGTGCTTCTGTGCAGCATTCAGCAAGTGCCAGCATCTCACCTGCTGTGAGGTCTCTTTAGAGAACACTGGCACTTCTGTGCAGCATCCAGCAAACACCAGCAGTCCACCTGGTGCACTTTCATTTATTTCACCATCTGAAGACCAGCTCTCTGCCTTCTGTGCACAATCCTCAGGTGCTCCAGAAGGTGTCAGCATTCCTTATGCAGTGTATTACTCCTGCTATTCTTATCAGTTATTTACTGTGCCAACCCACAGTGCCTTTCACCAGCTACTCTTGCATACAAGTGCACCTTTTTGCCGAGTTCAGAACTACTGAATGAGGAAGAGCATTCTCAGATCATCTATCTTCATACACTTCACCACCAGTCAGACCAGTCCAGTGTTCACAAAAATCCTGAGCCCTGACAGTTTGTTCTGGCCAAATAGAAATACCAAATACAGCAGGTAGACAAACCCAAGGGGCAGACTCTATGCAGAGCCTGGCCAGTCAGATGGAGAAACAATAAGTGATACATGGTCAAGTGAAGCAATTCTTCCAAGAGCTCTACTCTCACATGGACACCCTTGACAGATCCAGTTCTGCTCTACAACTTGCCAAGCAAGATCCTCTTTTTCCACTTCCATTTCTCAGCTCCATTTGCCCACTTCTGATAAATGTGATGGTGTCCCCAACTTTTGCAGGGGATTCCTTAACCAGTGTGGGGTTCATTTAGATTTGCAACCAAGTAACTTTCCCATGGCCAGAACCAAGGTTGCATATATTATCACCTTGCTTTCCAGGCCGGCTTTGGCATGGGCCTCTATACTTTGGAAGTGTTATTCTCTTTGATTATGACCAGCTCTTATTCACCATTCAAAAGATCTTTGATGAACCTGGGAGAATAATTTCATCTGCCATTGACATCTTTCAATTATGTCAAAGTTCCCACATATTGGCCCAGTCAGGGCCGGCCCGAGTCCAATTTTTTAGGTAAGCGATTATTATTCGGGTGAGCACGGTAATGTTGCGCACACCCGAAAAAGATAAAGGAATGGGATGGGGTAAGAGAGGCAGCAAGAACATGAGGGTGGAAGAGAGAGAGCAAAATGACAGGGGGTGAGGAAAGAGGCAGAGAGATAGAATGGGGGTGGTGTAACAGAGAAAATGGGGTGGGTGTTGTAGAAAAGAGAGAGATATCAAAAAGATATAAAGCATTTAAAATAACTAGATTAAAAATATTTTACAATGTAGTGGGTAGAAAAAATGGGTAGCTGAGTTAGGGAGTTACAGGCAAAATTATGGCACCAACAAACATATTGACATTTATGAGCTTGGTGCTGCACAAAGAGGTTGACAACAGGACAGCATGCATATATACAGCCAGCAGAGGCACAAACCTTCCCATCTCTGTGAAAGTGCAGCTCCAGCTCCTCTTCATCACCAGAGGCTTCCCCTTCTCTTTCTCCTTCCCTCTATTCCCTGGCATCGGAAGAGGGCTGGGGAGGCCATTCACCTAAGTAGGGGACGTTGAAGTACCGTTCCTCCATCACCGTGGCCACCCCTGGCCCAGCTGCAGCCTTAGCCATGCTCTCTCCCATCCCCCGCTGAGACCCGGAAGTAACAAAACTCAGCCAGTTAGCATAAAGCATATTTCTGGCTACTGCTGTGTGCTCAGGGCTGCCTGAGGCCCCCAGTCAGAGTAGTCTCCCGGGAGGTGGAGCTATGAGTGCAAAGCCTCTGAATAGCGGAACAGCTGTCCGCCTGTCAGAGGAGGCTATCAGCATCCAGTCAGGGCACCTGGGAGACCAAGTGAGTAACAGTGACTCACTGTATGTGACTGCTGCGCGCGTCCTACTCTGTTTAGCGTTCTACGTGGTCGCGTACCTGGTATAACGGTCGGACCGGCCCTGTGCCCAGTATATTATACATCTACACACACTGGCCTCCGAATTAAGCTGTAACAAAGTGGCCTTGCTCGCTGTTTTTTGTCAAGTATTCCCTGACAGAGTTAAAGATGCCACTCGGGACTTACCCACTAACCTTGATTAACTAATTTCATTGTACAATAGGGTGGCTCTACGTTTTAGTGAACATCTTCAGGAGAAAGAAAGGAGTGAACAACTTAAGACCAAAGTTGTACTCTGTTTCCAGCAACAGCCTCCAAGTACTGAAGCACCCTTGCAAATTTACTATTCCCTGCTTTCGCCTGAGGATCACTAGAGATATTTACAGGAAAACATTTGCTTATTTGCTTATATTGTGCAGGCCCGGGACATGTTTTGTGAACCTGCTCCAAGAGGCTGGGAAACTCAAGCACCTAGCGGTTCCTGAAGAGGCTAGCCTAGGTCTTTCAGTACACTCTCCGGCCCGACCTGACTGTACTTTTTCTATTACTTTAGAGAACCCTCTGGGATCCAAGATCTTATCTGCATTAATTGACTACAGGGAAGACTAGAACTGTATTACTTCAGAGTTAGCCAAAAGTTTTGCTTAACCCATGACTCCACTGCCCGTGCCTATATATTTCAATGCCATTGATGAGAGTCACATCCCAGGAGTGATCATTACCCCCCAAACATTTGCAGTGAAACTCAGAGTGGGGGTTCTGCACTCCTAACTGATCAATTTCCTCATCATACCCAAAGCCTCAAATCTGGAAGTGCTTGGCTACCCCTGGCTTCAGAAACACTGACTGGTCCATTCTTTAAGTTGTATCCTGGTGCCCGACTTGCAAAGAAACCTGCCTTTAGCAAGTTCGGCCTCATCAAACCATAGCATTCTCCAAGGAGGTAACTTTTCCACTTCCTACAAAGCATTGAGACATCATTAATAAACAAGCGGCAGAGTTACTTCCCCCTCATAGGGACTGGGATTGTCCCATCGACTTGCTTACAGACAAGACTCCTCCTAGGGCGCGGGTATACTTGTATTCGTTAACTAAAACTCAGGTCATGTTGGATTCTATAAAGAAAAATCTTGACAGGGAATTTATTAGTCCCTCTTCCTCTTTGTATAGCCCTGGTTTCTTCTTTATGAAAAAAAATACATGCATCTCTGTCCATGTATAGACTATCACAGCTTAAATGAGATTACTATCAAGTACAGATATCTGCTTCCACTCATCTCCAAACTCTTCAACAGAGTCAAATGTGCAACCATATTCTCCAAACTGGATCTCTGAGGGGCGTATAATCTCATCCACATACAGGCCAGTGACAATTGCAAAACAGCCTTCAACACTTGCGATGAAATTTATGAATATCTGGTTATACACTTTGGCTTAAGTAGTATACACTTTGGCTTAAGTAGTGCCCCAGCTGTATTCCAGAAATTCGCCAACAAGATGTCCTGAGACTTTCTGTACATTTGTGTGGTTGTTTATCTCGATGACATACTTATCTTCACATCAAAACTCCAATCCCATTGTCTACATGTGAAGGAGGTACTTCAATACCTCAGGACAAACAAACTATATAGCAAACTACAAAAATGGGGTCCATACCATTTCAGGGTTATATCGTATCCAGCACCAGGTTACAGATGAATCCAGCTAAGGTCCAAGCCATCTTACCTGGTCTCTGCCCACCATCCTGAAGGCAATCCAGTGATTATTGGGCTTTGTTATTTATTACTAGAGGTAAATTAGAGATAACTGTATTCTACAGCTCGCAATTACTGTGCTCACTCACAAAGGTTCAGAGCCAGCTCATTGGTCAGAAGAGGCTCAATTAGCATTTTACCTACTCAAGCAAGCCTTTATCACTGCACCTGCCCTAAATCAACCCAACACTACTAAACCATTTTTCCTGGAGAATGGATGTAGGGACAGTTCTGTCCCAAAGAGCTCAGGGTGGTCAACTTCACCCATGTGGATTCTTTTCATGAAAATTTCTGCCTACAGAGATCAACTACACTATAGATGATAAGGAGCTGCTTCCGGAAGTGGCTACATTTCCGGTTTCCATATTTACTGCTCATAAGAACTTATTATGCTTGAATTCTGCCCAGTGCTTAAATCCTCATCAGGCGCTTTTCTTTTCCTGATTTTACTTACAGGTTTCCTTCTGTCCATTCACCCAGAATCACGAAGTAGATGCATTATCACGTTCCATGGAATAGGGGATCTCTTCAGCCCTCAAAAGGTCATCCAATCATCAATCCACTATCTATCTTGGTCACAGCTCCATTCTCTAAAATGGCTCACTTCATTCCTCTGCATGGATTTCCTTCTGCACCTGTTTTGGTCCATTTTTTCAAAAAAGAGATTTTTCGACTTCACGGATGCCCTGTAAAAGTTATTTCAAATCGCGGAGTGCAATTCGTAGCCAAGTTCTGATGATCTCCTTGTACAGTCTTGCAAATCATACTCAAGTTCTCTAATGGACAGACAGAGAGGGTGAATCAAAACTTGGAATCCTTCTAATAAATGTTTCCTCTTCCCAGGCTGACTCGTCTGAGTTATTACCATGGGCTGAGTTTGCTCACAACAATCATTACCACACTTCATTTAAGTTCTCAGCATTCCATACAGTTTATTGGCTACAACCTCAGGTACTCCACTTTCTGCAGCACCCATACCAGCTTTTGATTCTTCCTTACGTCACTTCGCAGAGAACTGAAATAAAGTTCGCTCCCCTTTATGTCAAGCTTCTAAACTATGCAAGCTATTCACAGATAGGAGGCGATGAGCAGTTCTTAAGCTAAAGCCAGGGAACCAGTCTGGATTTGCACATGCAATTTAAGGCTCAGCGTCCCTTCTATGAAGTTTACTCCCAGTTTATTACCGTATTTCCTAAGCAATCAATCCTGTGCAGATTGCAATTACCACCATATCTTGAAATTCCTAACTCATTCCACATCTCCCTACTAACACCATTACTCAGCAATTGGTTTCATTCTGGCATTTCTAAGTCACCCCAGGTGCAAACTCAACAAGTGGTTGAATAGGAGATCAAGGATATTGTGGACTCTCGCTGTTGTGAAGGTCAACTACAGTACTTACTTGATTGTAATGGTTATTGCCGCAATTTCCACTCTGACTTTCCAATCCAACCCCAGGGGTGTCCAGTGACCACTCGTAAGGGTGGGGGGTACTGTCACACATCAGACCCAGAAACCCTGTTACCTGACTCAGCCCCGCATTTTGCCTCCTGGGGTGCCACCATGGTTCTGCAGTGCTCCATAACACTTGAGTTTGCTAACTAATTCTGAGGTTAGCATCTTTCTGTAACTTTCCCGATCCCAGTGCTCCAAGGGTGTTGCCAAGTTTGTTTCTGTCAGCTGATGCCGAATTCTCCATACAGAGACTGCTTTTTCCTTCAACAGATTTGAGCAGCCAATAGGGATCCTGGGTGCCCTACTTAAGTCATCTACTAATGCATATCAGCACACCCTATTGCAGAGTTTCTTATAAAAACTACTGAATAAGGAGGAGCATGATCAGACCACCTAACTTCATCCACTTCGTCAAAAGCCAGAACAGTCTAGCGGTTTCTGTCCAGTGTCCAAAAGAAAATGCCCAATCGCTGATACTGGAGAGATTGTCCCATGGATGTAACTTTTCTTCACATCTGGTGGCAATGCCCTATACTTTTTCCTCTTCTTGCCAGGACATAAGGAGATTAGTACTTGCAGTATTGAATACCAATTTCCCACTTTCTTCCAAACAATACCTTCTCCCATTGAATGTCCCCACTGAAAAGCAACACAAGAACAAACTGATTTCGGCATGTTCCTCTCTACTATCTCCTGGTACGATCTGTACCACCAACGACTTGAAAGATATCTTTCAGTCAAGTCATCCTGCCACATCTCCGACCAGGCAAAGTTAACGATATCATTATCATTCATATTATTTATAGATATTGTACCGTGTGTACACATCATTAGCCAAAACTCTTTCCTCCACTATTCACACAATCACATCTAGATTGTGGCACACATATCAAATTGAGGTTACAGTGTGACAATAATCATTAAAATTCCTCTAGATCATTCAGGAAAACCTGGGAATCATGGGCTCTATACAACAACATACAGGTTCCCTGTACTGTATGCTGGATTACACTCTGAATACAGTCACTCTCTCACCTACAGTATGATAAGCCCTCCTCGATAATCCCTTTTCACTCCAGCTTCACCCTTTTATGTCACACCATGCCTCACCCTGCCCATAGTCCCATCCTATAATTATTATTATTTACAGGAGAAATGACTATAAAGAATATAGTGTAAAGGACACTGTCATGTGTCAATTTTCCAAGCTGCTGCTGGAGAGGAGGTAGTCAGCCTCTTGCAAAACAGTGCAAACAACAAGCAGCGCTGATGATATACAATATACACAATTTAATAATATGAAATAATAAATGATGTAAATATAAAATATCAAATGAACAATAAAAGCCCAGTACTGAGTAAAAAAAACAATAAGAATGTCAATTATTGATGTAGAATAATTGACATTCTTATTGGGGTTTTTTTACTCAGTACTGGGTGTTTATTGTATATCATCAGCGCTGCTTATTGTTTGTTTGTACAATTATTATTATTTGTCTGGTTAATATTATCACTTCTTTCAACATTCAAAACTGTTTGCTTAAAAAATTATTTATACTAATATAATTAGTTGACTTATAAATTTGCCATCATCTCTCCTAGTCTAACTAGAAATAAGTGGTTTGGTTTTGCTGAAAACCTAACACACCCGAACTTTGGGTTTTCTAGTAGAACCGAGTCCCGGCTCAGATCACTTTGCGATTCTGAGAAGAACCGAGTCCTTGGATCTTCTTGCCAAGTTCGGAATTCAGATCTAAACCCCAGATCTTGAGTGTTTTGGATTGCATTTAAGTCCCTTCCTCATGATTTCAGGTGCTGTCAGGTAGTCAAAATTATTATTATTATCATATGGCACCACAAGGGTTCCACAGCACCTCACAAAGTACATAAACAAATGAGCAAACAAGAAAACAGCAACTTACAGTACAAAACAATGCCGGACAAGGACATAGGGCCTGATTCAACAAGGATCGCAATTCTGTTTATACGTACGCACCGCAGTTGCTAATATCAGCGGTGATATTTAAATTTGTGCATTCACATTGCAAAGATGCCTGACATTAGGACGCCCTTCCCCATACTCGCATCCATATTCTTGGGGAACATAGCAAAGCAAATCGAAAACACTGAGTAATATCGGACCCATACGCACAGTTAAGGCAGGTTAGACCTCACGCAGGAATTGCTAACTTCTGCACACGCTATGAGACCTCAGGAGGCATCTGGTATCGCAGTGGATTGTCACCTGAAATAGTGACTCCTAGATCCCATTCCTCTTCAGTAGTTTCCAGTATAGTGCCATTAATACTATATTTAGCCTTTGGCGTTTTGAGACCCAAGTGCATGATCTTGCATTTTTTGGCATTAAACTGTAGTTTTCATGTTCTTGACCATTCTTCTAGGTAGACTAGAGGAATGGTCAAGAACATGGCAACTACAGTTTAATGCCAAATGCACTATACTGGAAACTACTGAAGAGGAAAGGGATCTAGGAGTCACTATTTCAGGTGACTTAAAGGCAAGCAAACATTGTAACAAAGCAATGAGGAAGGCAAGTCAGATGCTTGGTTGCATATGGAGAGGAATCAGTAGCAGAAACAAAGAAGTGATAATACCACTGTATAGGTCATTGGTACGTCCTCATCTAGAATACTGTGTTCAGTTCTGGAGGCCATATCTCCAGAAGGATAATAATACATTAGAGACTGTACAAAAAGGGCGACTAAAATGGTGCAAAGTCTACACCACAATGTACCAGGACAGACTAAAAGATCTTAATATGTATAGTTTGGAGAAGAGAAGGGAAAGGGGGGACATGATAGAAACGTTCAAATATATAGAGGGTTTTAACAAGGTAAAGGAAGGAGACATTCTTCAAAGAAAGAGAAGTATTAGAGCAAGAGCACATGTTCTGAAACTGGAGGCTGGTAGGTTCAGGGGAAATTTGAGGAAAAATTACTTCACAGAAAGGGTAGTGGACAAAGGGAATAGCCTCCCATCAGAGGTGGTAGAGGCTAAGACAGTAGAGCAATGTAAACGTGCATGGGATAGACATAAGGATATCCTTCAGAAGAAGTAATCAATAAGGGTTGAGGTAACAATGTTTAAAAATGGGGCAGACTAAGTGTTCTTATCTGCCATCAAATTCTATGTTTCTATGGTAATTTATGCACGCCCATGCTACATTTGAAATGCACTGTCACACCTGTGTTCGCCTGACCACCCCCCATCATCACCCACAAAAGGCACTTCCTGTCAATCACTCTGCTCTGGGTCTGCGTAGACCCTGCAAATGCCGTCCCCATCGCAATTGCTAGTTTGCGCATGCGCTCTGCGATGCATAGGTATGCGCAATGTGAATCAACTAATTTCGTGCGTATTAGTAACTGTGGGCCTGATTCAGCATGGATCACAATTCTGCTTATACGCACGCACCGCAGTTGCTAATATCAACTGTGATATTTAAATGTGTGCATTTGCATTGCGGTCACAGGCCTGACATAACGACGCCAACATCACCTTACTCACATCCATACACTTGCCCAACATAGCAAATCAATCGGTAACATCGAGTAACGTCAAACTCAGACACAGTTAAGGAAACCCAGATCTCAATCAGGAATTGCTAACTTTTGTGCCACGCTATGAGTACTCAGGAGGCGTCTGGTATCGCAGTGGATAATTTATGCACGGCCACTCTCCCCCGTCACCACCCACAAACAGCATTTCCTGTCAATCACTGTGTCGTTTGTCTACGTAGCCTCTGCGTATGCAGTTCTGACCCCAGCGTCTGGCTCGCTCACTGCAATGCATACGCATGCGCAGTGCGAATTTATCGACCGATTGCATGAATATACGCAACTACGTTCCTTGCTGAATCAGGCCCTGCGTTCCTTGCTGAATCAGGCCCTGCGTTCCTTGCTGAATCAGGCCCTGCATTCCTTGCTGAATCAACCCCTGCGTTCCTTGCTGAATCAGGCCCTGTGTTCCTTGCTGAATCAGGCCCTGCGTTCCTTGCTGAATCAGGCCCTGCGTTCCTTGCTGAATCAGGCCCTGCGTTCCTTGCTGAATCAGGCCCTGCGTTTATAAACTTTGCTGCAATAGCAATCATAACACTCAAAAAATCAGCAATCAAGTGTTAGGTGCCTTTGTGGGGAGTTTGGAGCAGGCGATCTTATGAGTAAGGGAAGGAGACGCACATGAGGGAAGAGGGCCTTGCTCGTGAGAGCTTACATTCTAAAGGGGAGGGGCAGACAGACAGGCGTGACACAGATGGGGGAGACAATGAGGAAGAAGAATGGAGCAGCAGGTTAGGATGAGAGCTGAAAGGCTTTAATGACTTAAGAGCCCATTTGAAGATTTGTAGAGAGCTGGAGAGTCTGATAGGGAGAGAGTTCCAGAGGTAGGGAGCAGCACGGGCAAAATCTTGGAGGCAGGAGTGGGAGGAAGTAATCAGTTGGCAGGAGAGAACTTGAAATTGGACTGGAAATAATTGGAAATTAATATTATTGATGTTAACTATACTATAGGAACAAAACCGGTCCAAGTTACATGATAGCTGTAGCTGTGGTCCAAGTTACATGATAGCCACAGCTGTTAGCCAAGACCAAAATCAAAACCCGACAGTGATTTAGAACCAAAACCAAGACATGGGGGTCCGCGCTCTAATTCTAACAGAAGCCTTCAAGATTCCATGGATGTTCTGCTGTTTGCTCAGACTGTAGGGTAATAACAGATAGCAGTTTGCTATCAGGCAGATAGCAGTTTGTTGGTACACCTCCTCGGTGAATGTCCCCGTTGCACATACTGGAAACAGAAGCATTATTACCACTGCCAGTTTTAACAGGTAAGTATTACTACTTATTGTATACTCCACCCAAAATGTTATTTACCTCAAACTCAAATCTTTTGCATTTTCTTTATATGATGTTCAAAATTTCCACTGTTGGTGCAAGTCTTGTATCATTGTTTACAGCCTATAGTATTATATGTATTTTATAGTATTAGCTGTAGCGCGAGCATTTGTGTAATGTCTTGGCAGTTCTACATATGTTATTAATGTCCTATTTGATGGATGTATGACTGTAAACAAGTTCTAGATGTCAAGATCCATCAGTGGTAATGCCGAAAGGAATATATTTTTTGTGAGTTTTCATATGCTTTATAGATTTCTATGGGGATGTCCTTTTCAAAAATCCTTTGCACTTTCAAGACAACAAATAACTTCAATTGAACTTTAAAATCTTTCTTCAAGGTTAGCAGCTTGAGGGAGTCAATACAATCCCTACTTAGCGCTGCAAGTAAAGGTGAGCTTTCTATCTGATGTGACATCTTTGTGTGAACAAGATGTTCTTTATTTAATAACTGTACTTTACTATAATTTTCAGAGCAGTCAGCAGTCTCCCTTAGTACATAAGCTGAGAGTGTGGTATATATGTCTTTCTGAGTTCATTCACTTGTTAATAATCAAACTGTCATTATATCTAGAGCTGGCATTAAAAGACTGTACTTGAACACAGCCAGCGACCTTAACTGTCGCACTGCAAAGTTACAACCTTGATTCCGGTGAAGGTTCATTGTACACTTCACTAATGTTTTTCCAGAACCAATTATATTTTTATGGTACTGTACTTTGTTAAGTTTAGCATAAAATATGTATGCTTACAATAAGTGGTTTCATTATTGTAACTGAAAAAAACATACAGTAACAGTAATAGAAGTTTGAGCCCTAAAGAAATAAAACAATGTAACTGTATCTAAAATGCATGTAATGGTTTTCCTAGCTCACTCAGTGCCTTTTTACTAAATAATCTAAAAGGGCAATTGCTATGGGCCCATTAGGAGGGAACATTTACATTTCCTAACAATGGAGTCTGCAAAAAGGTTTTTAAAATGTAAGGTGTGTCACAGGAAGACCAGAGAATTCTTGTCTTAAAAAATTATAGTAGCCTGCAAAAAGTTATTAGGTTATCTTAAACCAGAGGTTCCCAAACTCGGTCCTCAAGGCACCCTACCGGTCCAGGTTTTAAGGATAACCTTGAGCACAGGTGACTAGTACCTCAGTCTTTTGATTTAACAATCTGTGCTCAACCAAACGTGTTCATAGTTGTCCTATATGGGCTAGGGAGTATTGTGGGCATGTTTTTTTTGCTATTCATGTTATCATTCCCTGTACTGAGCGATCTGTTGTTGGCATTCGTTCCCACCCCCCAACTAATTGTAGGGCTTTTCTTTTTTTGCCACCATTCTTTTCCCCATTTATTCCATAAAACTGACCCTAATCCCTGCCAATATGTCTCTCAGCCTTTATTTTAGATACATTTACACAGTTTGTAAATGTGCATAAATGTAGGCTGACATCAGTTTGCAAAGTCACAGTCCCTAACACCGGCACACACACAGCTTGCCCTTTGCCGCTGGCTCTCCCCCCCAAGTCCCTGCCCTGGAATGCCTGTCGAATTGCAAGGGATGTAGTCAGCATGCCCCCACACGGCATGCTGACAGACTATATCCTGGCGCCAGAATCCCGACAGCAGTCGAAATCCTGGCTCCAGAATACCGACCACTGGCATGCCGAAGGTATGTATCGGGGGGTTAGGTTTAGGGTTAGGCACTAGGAGGAGGGTTAGGCACTTAAGGGGGGAGGGTTAGGGTTAGGCACCCGCGAGGGGGAGCTTAGGTTTAGGCACTAAGGGGGGAGGTTAGGCTTAGGCACCAAAGAGGGAGAGTTAGGGTAGGGAGAGGGTTAGCATACAGACCAACAAGTGTCAGTATGTTTACCCTGTCAGGATCCCGGCATCGGGATTCTCAATGCTGGGATCCCGACTGTCGGCATTACATACCCAACACGAATTGCATTGGTATCCAGGCAATTCTGCTCTATGCCTATACTGCTCTATGGTCTATGCTTGCACCAGATGTTTTACTTGCGACCACCTCTGAAACACTCTTAGGGCCTGATTCAGACCCACTCGCAAGCGGCTGTCCGCTCGCAAGTGGGTCGATGTTGTGCACTGCGCATGCGCACGACGCCGGGAGCTCCGTCATGCGCATGCGCCAGACGCGACGAGCGAAGGACTTTCCTTCGCTCGTTGTGTCTGATCAAAGGGGGCGTGCTGTCGATGTTGATTGACAGCACGCCCCCTTTGGTTGGCGTGCCGGGGGCGTGCCTCCCTGATGGGGGCGTTCCCAAAGGAACGCCTACCGTCAGAAGCCGGCCCACTGACATCACTAGTGATAGAGCCAAAATCACTCCGGGCCTTGCGGTTGAAAAACTCAACCGCAGGCTCCGGCTCGCAGTGGCGATGGTCGCGATGGTCAAGACCATCGCAGCCATCAAACTGCACGCTCGTATAGGCTGTTGGTGGTGACCCACAGCTTTACGAGCGCCCAGGAGGACGCTCCATAATTATGGAGGGCGGCCCTCATTCAGAGCTCTGCTCAGAGCGTACGGCTCTGAATGAGGGCCTTAGTTCTTTAAAGTGAGATTTTTAGGGCTCTTTCATACTTAGGGGTTATTCAAAGTTGAACACAAGTCAGTTGAAATTGCTCCTGCATTGTATTTCTGAAAATAAATGGGTATACAGTAGCTGTCAATGTGCAAAGTGGCATACATCAATATGAAACCAGGCATATTTATTCTTCTATTCAGCTCTGCATAGCCTGCAGTTGCGTTGCCACACCCTCAAGAACTTTGCCTATGTGAGAGTCCCTTTACAGCCCTGTTATGCCCCTTCAGTTGCAAAGCAGATGCTATTAAATGCATGTGACTTGCATACGCTTGTTTCTGGAGCATACACACTGCATACTTACCTACTCTCCTAGTATGTCCGGGAAACTCCTGGATTCCAAATTGTCAGATTTGTGTCATTTTGCTCTTCTTCATAGACCCATAATTTGCATCAATAGGCTGAGAGGGGGCATGGCCTAATGACAAAATCACCTGGCCCCTCCCCTCCAGTCAGCTACATCTCCCCTCTGGCCTTCTCCTACAGACTACACTCAGCCAACAGGCCTACTGTAGATTTAACTCTGTATAGCAGATCAGCTCCAAAAGTAAACCATAATAATCCACAAATACACATTAAAATACAACAGATATATATATATATATAAATCTAGATATACAATATTAAAAGAAAAAATTGTTTAAAGGTTCATATGCTGTGTCCAGTTGATAAATATCAAATGTAAACTAATGTCCCATAATGGTAAGAGCCAGACTGCTGCAGGATTTGTTGAGTGCTAACAGCCGGCGCTGTGTTTAACCTCTTGTTCTACAGTTGCTCATAGCACTTACGACGGCTGTCAGTTTTTTTAGCCCCTTGTCCCCTCGGTCCAAGGGTGGCTCACTTGTACTGCAGGACTCACCTGCTTGCTAGAGGCGCTTACGGCGGCTGTCAGTTGTTTAGCCACTCATCCCCTCGGTCACGAGGTGGGTCGATTGTACTAGTCGACCCACCGCCTTGTTTCACAGAGGGACCCGCCAGCTGTATTTCAAACAGCGGCGAAAGGAGAGATCTTACAAAATCTTTTACCGGTACTTTGTATAAAGAAGTCTTTGGACAAACAGGAGACAGACGTGGTGGGCAACAACGCGTTTCATCCATGCCTGTGGACTTTTTCAAGCTTATTGCCAACATAGAGCACAGCGCCCATTATAAAGGAGGAATTTGATTTAATCATTGGGAGATTTGCCAATAAGTTCCCAATTATAGTCCATAGGTATTCTTGATTATAGTCCATATGTTTTTACTTTCACATGAGGAGCTGGAACTTATCCATCTGCATAATATCTTATAGAATATATGAATGTATGAAATATATAAAAAACAATAAGCATAAAAAACATATATACATAGAAACCATTGTATTGTATTATGTCTCATATTTACTAACAAGCACATATATACATACATACTGTACACGTGCACACATATATATGCGCAATATATGTGTGTGACCAAAGTACTTTATATTGGAATTTTTGACCGGTACACTGGTATAATTGTTCTTATGGACATTTCCTTTTCTGAACACTGGATATAAATATTTCTTTGCATTTACATTTGATAAACTGGACACAGTATATGAACTTTTAAACAATTTTTACTGTTTTTATTTTGTATATGTAGATATACATATCTGTTGTCATTTAATGTGTATTTGTGGATAATTATAGTCTACTTTTGGGACTGAGCTGCTACATGGTATTAAATGAGATTGTTATTTTGTATTTTATTCTTGAAGTCTGCTATTTAGTATACAATTTCACTGGCAGGTTGATCTAATTAAATATAGATTTTTCTATATATTGGCTGAACTGTAATTTTCCAGCGCAATATTCTTTTAGATAATTTGTTTTGTGGGGTTAGCAATTTCCTCTTTTTTCTACTGCAGCAGGTAATTATTTCTTATCACAGGTGAGACTTAAGGCCCCCATACATCAGAGATTGATTGCAGCAATTGTGGCAATTCTGCAATCTGCAAATCGTTTGAAAAAGGGAAAGATTTTTATACACAATTGATTGCAAATTGCACAATTGGTGCAATCAATCTCTGATGTATGGGGGCCTTATGTTGCTTGAGTATTTGGTTTCTCTTAACTCTGTATAGCCCCTTAATCTCATATCATTTGCGTTCTGCATAACTTGTGCATGGATCATACATTGAGGAAAATTAAGTTTGCACATCCGAAAGGCTTGTACGTAAAATAAACATGGCCACGTGGCACGAGGGGGCCCTCATTTCATGGCACTTTGGGGCATGCCCAGCGCTCTGGGAGCTGCTGTGCTGCCCCTGGTCACTCACAGAGATGCCCACGTGCCGGGTTCTGTCTTGCCGGCATGCGCTGTGACTTATTTGGTTATACAGCAAATGTTGACGCAAAGGTGGTCGGGCAGTACAGTGTGCCGGATACTATTTTCTTAATGGTATGCCATACCTGCCTGTACCGCCTTACTTGCATCACTGCCCCAGCTACGAGTATATGGGTAAACATGGACCTTATACTAGGGAAAACATTTCCTCTGTAATCAGTTTCCCAAAGCACGTGCTAAATTTCCTCTTGTGTCTGATTAAATGCTCAATATGGTATGCAGCAGATTATACACAGGATAAATATGGCTGCGTGATTGAGCCATTACTGTGAAAAACAAATATTCATTCTCTTTTTAGTGCTTGGTTAACTTCACTTTTAATGACGAAGCTAATAAGGGGGGCATTTTACCACGTGTTTGATGGGCATATGTCATATTTAACTGTGATTTATACTGTAGCATATGTCATTTCACTTTTTTTTTGGGATCAAATGATTTCCCAAATGTTTTAGTATGTACCGTATAAGCACTTGTCCACTAACTCTACTTATGTATGATGTACAAAGGTAATTGATTTTTTTAAAGCCTTAAATCCAGTTCTGCTGTAATTAATCAGCTTGGAATGAAGTTGTAAGAAACAACATAAACTTGTATCCTTGTACACTCTGTTATCTTGCTTCCAGTTAGTGAAAGAGTCACTGCCGATCTGTGGTCTCTGCTGATCTTAATGAGAATCAGGATGGTGATTGATGACAGAGTACAGGGTGAACTTTGAAGTTCAAAACTCCATAACAAGAAATGACTTCTCCTATTAGTCCCCAGACCCAGATACCATTATAAGGAAAGCACGTCATATGTTATAAGCTGTCACAAGCATTTACTCATTCATGGCGAACAGACATGGATTTAAATACGCCATGGAAAGGTACATTATCTTTAAATTATGTCTAATATTATTATTGTGAAATTGAAAGAACAAGAATGGGGGACATGTTCAATATAGATGGGAAACTCTGTTAAGACAGTTGATCCCAAAAATGTAAATACTGTATTCATGTAAACAGAAGGGTAAGATAACATGTTTAAAGTTTCTCTAACTTTCTACTGATTCTTTACTACCACAAACTGCACAATTCTGTATCCCCTCACTACAAAGAGCTATAATTAATATTTTTAATTTATAAAGCAGCTCTATATTATCAATAGCTCTACAGTGAATATTGCATCATTAAACTTAGTACCAGACATACAGGTCTATATCATACTTATCTATTCTCCGGAAAGTTGCAGGAGTCTCCCGATTTTTTTGCATAGTCCCCCGCACCCTCGGTAGGATCTCCCGCCTCCATCCCACTTCCTAGTGAAGTGGGCAGGATGGGAAGATGATTGTCGGGAATCGCGGCTCCATATGGAGGGGCGGGGCTAATGGTGCAAACCCACATCATTTATCCCTGTCCCCTCCTCGCGCTCCCGCGATTCGCGGGGTCAGGCCGAATGACATATAAACCCAGCCCCGCAACCCAAAGTTGCCTGCTGTGTCTGCTCTCCAGGCATCTCCTAGGGAGCAGATAATAAATGGCAATGGATAGATCCCCTTCAGTAGATGTACCCGGAAGAGACGTGGAGTGAAGGCGGAAGTGTGGTCCATGCCCGTAAGCACCACCAAAAGAAGAAATTTGTCCCCTTGCGGGCTCGCTTCATTTGCCACGCTTCAGGCAGGTTTGTATTCCCCTTCTATGTCCATGTGGATAGTAACTAATGATGTTGGCCAGTAACTGATGATGTCGGTACATCTACTGAAGGGGATCTATCTGCCACCAATAATAAATGTCGGCAAGTATGGTCTATATTCTCTATTACACACACTAGTGTCCATATTTGTCAGCAGCTATTTAACCTACCTATATGTTTGTAGGCAGTGGAAGATATTGGCAAACCCACAAAAACATGTCATCAATCACACATACTGTTTTATGCAGCGTTTTACAGAGAATAATATTTATTCATACACATCAGACCTTGCCCCAGTGGCACTTACAATTTAGATTCCCATCTCTATCACAGGGTTAGAGAACATGGTGCACTCCAGCTGCTATGGAACTATACATCAGATTTAGAAAGCTGCGGTAGGGCATGCTGGGATGTGTAGTTTAACAGCAACTGGAATGCTGCAAATTGCTTACCCCTGCTCATACACACTAGGGTTAATTTATTTAGTAGGAAGCCAATTAACCTACCAGTATGCTTTTGGAGTGTACTAGAAAACTGGGTCATTCAGAGAAAACCCATGCAAGTATAGGGAGAACATGCAGTCTCCACACAGCGCTTAAATCAGGATTTGAACTCATGACCTCAGAGCTGTGAAATAATAATGCTAACCACTACGCCAACCATGGTCACGTCAGGTACTGAGTACATCAGATGCCGCACAAGGCGGAACAGACATACTGACATCTGTTTCAGTCCACTTGGACTGTTTGTCACATTATTTCAATTAAAATATTTTGAACCAACTGTTTACACACCATGATTACACAGTAATCTATATGGAACCTGCAATACAGTTTGTTTTAGTAAAATGTACAATCTGCATTGACTGGATTTTACATGTTGAAATGCTTCAGTTAAACTGAAACAATTGTAAGCAATGTTACCTGAATATGTAAGAGAAGACTGATGAATGGGGCAGTTGAGACCTCTCCTTTGGTGGATATAGTGCGTGATTAGTGTTTCTGAGAAACAAATGTGCATGATTTCTACTACATGATTTGCAGATATACGGCCATTTAACACAGACGATACCTGCCAAATGAATCCCTCTGTATGCATCAGAAAACAATGTTTATCTTGATATAATCCTGTGAGTTATTTTGTAAGGTCTTTTTTTTTACATCTGGTGAAGACTGTTATAAAAAAAACTGTTTATCTAACCTCAAAACTTGACTATTAACTTCATGAAAATATAACTAACGGTAAAGCATCTGATATTTATAAACAGGAAACTTTAGTTCTGGGCTTTTCCATGCACACATATTACAAATGTAACAACATTGTGCTTATAATTTGAAAACAAGACGAAATTGAGGTAAAATTATTGTATCTGGCTTTTGTAAAATCTTGCATGTAGCATAGTTCTAGTATAAGAAATAAAGGGCCTGATACAGACCCGCTCGCTAGATGCGTTCGCACGCAGCCGTCAGCTACCAAAGTATGCAAATTTCACGATCGCACACCAAGGCATTAGCACGCCCATTATGTCTTGGCGTGCGATCGCGGTGTGTATTTAGCCGCCCACTAGCCTGCCTGAAGACGCCCACTTTCCCTTAGTGATACACGTCATCTCCAGCAACAATTGGTAACGCCGAGTATCACCGGAGCGATACGCAGCACTTGTGGCTGACCATACCCTACCGCAAGCACTGCAAGCGCTTCAGTGTGTAATTCAGCCATGTGACGTGTACTATGACGCTGCGTCTTAATTATGCACGCCTCTGAAATGGTGTTAAGACGCTCAGACACTCCTGCGTTCGCACCACCACTCCCCCGTTTCTATCGACCAACGCCTGTTACCTCCCACAAACGGCTTGGCCTGTCACTCAATCTGCGTTCTCATGTAGCCTGCAAACATCAGCAAGCTACGTGCGAACGCAGCCTAGCAAATGGGTCTGACTCAGGCCCAAACTTTGATACAGACTACACTTTGTGTAGTGAAATGTAACATGTGCAGTGACATCACCAAAATAATCAACAGAACATAGACTTTAGGTGGTCTACCTGTAGTGCCTCCATGGCTTAATATTATACGTATAACCATGGAAAATAGTGCCAAGGGCAGATATGGTGCAAAGCAAATATCTGGGGTTACACATATTCAATTGTTTTGCTCCCTTACGCGCCCGAAAGGAGCTATTCAATTGTTGCTCCTGTCGGGCACGATCGGCTGCCGATGCACCATTTCAGCTCACAGCCCCTGGGGGGGTGCGAGTTGAAATGGGCAAAAAGTGACCTGTGTGGGTGCCCAAACAGCACTTCGCGATCACGCCCAACACTTTGGTCGCAGGTAGCCGTTTTACGCGGATAAACCTGACCACTATGGGCGTGATCAGTGCAAAAATCAGCAACGATTGAATAGCGCCCCTCGATCTCCTGTCACTTTAGACGGGAGATCCACACCGCGAAAACAATTGAATACCGCCCATAGCATCCAAATATGATATATATTTTCATTTTCAAAGATTGTACAATAAAATATTAGAGGTAGAATCTCTAGACAGCGCCACCTTTTTCATTTCATGATTGTGCACTATTGTCTATATGTGCCAGTACAGATGAGAGATAAGGGGTAGACACAGGAGTAAACAAAAGAACAAATAATACCCAGACCAGGTCAAAACCTATAGAGCACATTATAACAGGTCAGAATGGTGCAGTATATTTTTTTACATTCATCTTGTCACCATTCATAATATCGACATGAGAATGTCACCATGGTCATAATGGCGACACACATGTTGACATGCTTGATATGATGACATCCAATCATGTTGACACTGATGAAATGTCAACATGATTAGAATGTCGACAACAATTGCTGATGGTCTAGTGATGATCTTGTAGTGGTACCATGGGTCCAGTCGCTCCAGCTATGTATTCCAGGTCTGGCGATCAGTTGATGATGACTTCCGAAGGGTCCAGCTCTTCCAGAGGTGAGTATGTCTCTAATTCTAAACTCTAAAGAGGCGTACACACTGGACGATCTGTACCACCAACGACATGAAAGATATCTTTCAAAGATCTTTTCAGTGAGTCATCCTGCCACATCTCTGAACATGCAAAGTTGACGATATCGTCCGGATTGGCCTGCATGCACCGAAGATCATAGATATCGTTATCGTTCATGCGGGAACGCACATCATTGGTCGTTCACTGCATAAAAATGAACGATATGAACGATATATCGTTGAACGATATCGTTATAGTTCATATCGTAATGATATATCTGTCCGTGTGTACGCACCTTAACCCTCCCCTAGTGCCTAACCATAACCTCCCATCTCCCGTAGCCTAAACCTATCCATCCCCTAGTAACTAACCCTAATCTCCCCTCCTGTAGCCGAACCCTATCCCTCCCCTAGTGCCTAATTCTAACCTCCCCTCCTGTAGCCGAACACACTATCCCTCCCCTAGTGCCTAATCCTATCCCTATTCCTTCCCCTAGTGCCTAACCCTAACCTCCCATCTCCCGTAGCCTAACCCTATCCCTTCTCCCTAGTGCCTAACCTAACCTCCCCTCCCATAGCCTAACCCTATCCCTCCCCTAGTGCCTAACCCCCCCTCCCATAGCCTAACCCTTTCCCTCCCCTAGAGCCTAACCCTAACCTCCCCTCCTGTAGCCTAGCCCTATCCTAGTGCCTAACCCTAACCTCACCTCCCGTAGCCTAACCCTAACCCTCCCATAGCCTAGCCCTATCCCTTCCCTAGTTCCTAATATTCCAATAGCCTAACCCTAACCCTTCCCTAGTGCCTAACCCTAACCTCCCCTCCTGTAGCCTTACCTTATCTCTTTTAGAGTGCCTAACCCTAACCTCCCCTACCATAGCCTAAACCTATCCATTCCCTGGTGCCTAACCCTAACCTCCCCTCCCATAGCCAAACCCTACCCCTCTGATAGTGCCTAACCCTCACCTCCCCTCCCGTATCCTAACCCTATCCATCCCCTAGTGCCTAATCTCCCCTCCTATAGCCTAACCCTATCCCTCCCATAGAGACTAACCATAACCTCCCCTCCCGTAGCCTCTGTCCATCCCCTAGTGACTAACCCTAGCCTCCCCTCCCATAGCCTAACCCTATCCCTTCTCTAGTACCTACCCCTAACCTCCCCTCCCCTAACCTAAATCTATCCCTCCCCTAGTGCCTAAACCTAACTTCCCCTTCCATATCCTAACCCGATCCCTCCCACTAGTGCGTAACCGTAAACCTCCCATAGCCAAGCCCTATCCCTTCCCTAGTGCCTAACCCTCCCCTCCCATAGCCTAACCCTATCTCTTCCCTAGTGCCTAACCCTCCCTTCTTGTAGCCTTACCCTTTCTCTTCCCTAGTGTCTAATCATAACCTCCCCTTCCATAGCCTAACCCTATCCATCCCTTAGTGCTTAACCCTAACCTCCCCTCCTGGAGCCTAACCCTATCCCTCCCCCTAGTGCCTAAACTTAACCTCCTATCTCCCGTAGCCTAACCCTATTCATCCCAATAGTGCCTAACCCTAACCTCCACTCCCATAGCCTAACCCTATCCCTCCCCTAGTGCCTAACCTCCCCTCCCATAACCTAACCCTATCCCTCCCCTAGTGTCTAACCTTAACCTCCCCTCCCGTAGCCTAGCCCTATCCCTCCCCTAGTGACTAACCCTAACCTCCCCTCCCATAGCCTAATCCTATCCCTTCCCTAGTACCTAAACCTAACCTCCCCTCCCATAGCCTAACCCTGTCCATCTAGTGCCTAACACTAACCTCCCTTCCCGTAGCCTACCCATATCCCTCCAACTAGTGCCTAACCCACCCATAGTCTAGCCCTATCCCTTCCCTAGTGCCTAGCCCTCCCCTCCCATAGCCTAACCCTATCCCTTTAGTACCTACCCCTAACCTCCCCGCCCGTAGCCTTACCCTATCTCTTCCCTAGTGCCTGACCTCCCCTCCCATAGCCTAACCCTATCCCTCCCCTAGTGCCTAACCCTAACCTCCCCTCCTGTAGCCTAACCCTATCCCTCCACCTAGTGCTTAACCCTAATCTCCCCTCCCATAGCCTAACCCTATCCCTCCTCTAGTGCCTAACACTAACCTCCCCTCCCGTAGCCTACCCATATCCCTCCAACTAGTGCCTAACCCTAACCCTCCCATAGTCTAGCCCTATCCCTTCCCTAGTACCTAGCCCTCCCCTCCCATAGCTTAACCCTATCCCTTCTCTAGTGCCTAACCCTAAGCTGTCCCCTCCCGTAGCCTTACCCTATCTCTTCCCTAGTGCCTAACCACCCTCCCATAGCCTAACCCTATCCCTCCCCTAGTGCCAAACCCTAACCTCCCCTCCCGTAGCCTAACCCTATCCCTCCACCTAGTGCCTAACCCTAACCTCCCCTCCCGTAGCCTAACCCTATCCCTCTCCTAGTGCCTAACCCTAACCTCCCCTCCCGTAGCCTAACCCTATCCCTCCCCTACCGTAGCCTAAGCCTAGCCGTCCCGTAGCCTAACCATATTGCGAATTCAACATTATGAATGTCCACATTATGACTTAATCCCAAGTGCACACATTGATATCAGTGCCATGTGTGTGTCACCAAAATCACTAGTTATATGGAACCCATTGGGGCTCATGCTGAGTGGGAGACATGTTCATAAAAAAATAGCCTCTAAAAACTGCATGTAAAAATAATGTGTTTATACCTATTTGCTTAGCAATTGAGCATAGGCCCAGTTTAGCACAGAGTCATTTTGTTAGCCATCTCTTAATAGCGAATAATATGTTAATTGATTATTGGATTTCTGAATGAAAAAAGAAAGTAAAAGCACTTTAGCATTCAAATTTCATCCAGAAATAATGTAACTATTGTGAGTTCCCAAACGATTGCACTTTGTGACCTTAAAAATAAACTGTTTAAATGTATCTATGTAGTTTAAATACTATTTATACATAATAATGTTTCCACAGTTCATTAACACTGAACATACAATAAATACCACTAACGCTGAGAGAGAACCTCATGGCAGACACCAGGCTGCAATATCTTAAGGAGGGTATTCACTTAGCGATTTTTATGAACGATTGAACGATAATGATCGTTTGATTATTCAATCGTTTGCAAATCATTTGCAAATAGTTTGCAAAAGTGTCTAAAACGACCAGCGATGAGCGTGCCCGCTCGTCGTTTAGACATCTTTCATCTTTCCAACATGCTGGTCAACCTGACGATATCGTCAGGTTCAGTATGTTTCCAGATGATTGATGACCATGCACTGAACGTCTGCTCGTTCAGTGCAGGCTCATCACACGACTGACAAACGACTGAACGATTACAATGTCATAATCGTGCAGTCGTTTTCAGATCTTGTAGTGGATACCCGCCTTTATGTCTTCACACCTCTAGATCTTCTCATTCAATCTAATCATTTTAAATGGTTTGAAATGAGATTTGTTGAAAACGATCAGATACAGGCCAGAGGCCCTGATTCAGAGCTCTCGCTCTGAATCAGGGCGTCTTTTTTTTTTTTTTTTATGGAGCGGCCTTCTGGTTGCCACCCACAGCTATTGCGAGCGGCCAGGATGAAGGTCGCGATGGTCAAGACCATCGCGACCATCGGACTTGCGACGAAACCCTTGTGGTAGGGTCTCGTGGCCGCAAGCCCCAGAGAGGTTTCGGCTCAAACAGAGCAGAAAGCTCTCCCACTGACATCACTTGTGATGTCTGTGGGGCCGCCCCCAAACGGTAGGCGTTTTCATGAGAACGCCTCCATCTGGGCAGCCACCCCACCGGCCCGCCCACCAAAGGGGGCGTGCTGTCACTCAACATCGACAGCACGCCCCCTTTGGTGCGAGATCCGGAGGGACAGATTGCCCGTCCCCATCCGGGTCTCGTGCATGCACACGATGGAGTCGGCTCCACCGTGCGCATGCGCTCTGGGCCACCATCGACCCGGTAGCGAGCGCTCAGTGCTTGCGACCGGGTCTGAATCAGGCCCAGATTGCGAAAATCACAGGTAAACTCAAATAGCTGTATGGACCATTGTTAAACAAATCTATGAATTATACTTTTGCTAATAATTACATTTAAAAAAAAAATATCTTATAGCTGCCTATGTACCCAGTTTAAAATGTTATCCACGGTATTTGCAAATTTGCATAATGTTGAATTTATATGAACAGAGCTAGATTGATTTGGGTAGGACTGGGAACATTAAGGCCAATTTCAGCCTGTGAACGTGCTAATTTTTGCAGCTAAAAGCAGAGCAAGGCAAATATTTTAGTGGAGAATTCAGAGCCGGCCCTAGGCATAGACAAACTAAGCAAATGCCTAGGGGCATCCAAGCCTGCCTAGGGCCGGTGCAGGTTTGGTGCAGGCTGAGCAGAGACTCTGGCAGCTGCTATCGCAGCCATGTAGCGTCCACGTACGGAGCTCAGCTGACAGATCCGATAGGGCCTGGCAGCAGCAAACAGTGAGTGGGCAGCAGTGTAACAGTCGGCAACAGTTTGCGGGGGCGGAGCACCTGGACGGTGGCTTGTGGTTAGAGCCGGCCAGCTCTGAGGCGTCACACAAGCAGAATGAGGTTCTGCGCATGGGCGGAGGCTAAATCGGGACTGTAAGTAAATGGTCACGGAAGGGCTGCTGCACCATGGGCCTTTGCGGAGCACGGAGTAGTGAGTCACACATCACGGCTCTAGGTTCCGCCTCCAGCAATCATCACACACAGCTGCGGCCTGCCTGCCAGAGATGGGAAAAGCGGGTCCGCCGCCCGCATCTTGCTGTACCTTAAGTCAGACAGCTCTGCAGGCTGCGCTCAAGTAAAGTAAGTTTGGAACTGGGAGAGCCCTGGGTGCTCACTGCTGGGATAGTGGTGGTGGGTGAGGGTGGGTGCTGATACTGTGCTGTGCTGGCCACACCCCTTTTCAGGATCCAACGGGGAGGGGGACACCACCAAAAATCATGCCTAGGGCACTAATTTGGCTAGGGCCGGCTCTGGGAGAAGTTGTTCATAGAAACCAATCAGCTTTGAGGTAGCATTTATCAAGTATATTCTATAAATCATAGGTAGATTTATTATTATTGTTATTATTATTATTATTTGTTATCAGTTCTTTATATACAGTCAGGTGCATAAATATTGGGACATTGACAGAATTTTCATATTCACCACCACAATGGCTTTGAAAGGAAACAAACAAGATGTGCTTTAACTGCAGACTTTCAGATTTAATTTGAGGGTAATTATATCCAAATCAGGTGAACGGTGTAGGAATTACAACGGTTTCTATATGTGCCTCCCACTTTTTAAGGGGCCAAAAGTAATGGGACAAACTAAACAATCCTAAATCTAACTTTCACTTTTTAATACTTTGTTGCAAATCCTTTGCAGGCAATTACAGCCTGAAGTCTAGAACGCATAGACATTACCAGACGCTGGGTCTCATCCCTGGTTATGCTCTGCCAGGCCTCTACTGCAAACGTCTTCAGTTCATGCTTGTTCTTGGGGCATTTTCCCTTCAGTTTTGTCTTCATCAAGTGAAATGCATGCTCAATCGGATTCAGGTCAGGGGATTGACTTGGCCATTGCATAACATTCCACTTTTTAGCCTTAAAAAACTCTTTGGTTGCTTTTGCAGTATGCTTCGGGTCATTGTCCATCTGCACTGTGAAGCACCGTCCAATGAGTTCTGAAGCATTTGACTAAATATGAGCATATAATATTGCTCGAAACACTTCAGAATTCATTCTGATGCTTTTGTCAGCAGTCACATCATCAATAAATACAAGGGAACCAGTTCCATTGGCAGCCATACATGCCCACGCCATGACACTACCACCACCATGCTTCACTGATGAGGTGGTATGTTTTGGATCATGAGCAGTTCCTTTCTTTCTCCATACTCTTCTCTTCCCATCACTCTGGTACAAGTTGATATTTGTCTCATCTGTCCATAGGATGTTGTTCCAGAACTGTAATGGCTTTTTTAGATGTTGTTTGGCAAACTCTAATCTGGTCTTCCTGTTTTTGTGGCTCACCAATGGTTTGCATCTTGTGGTGAACCCTCTATATTCACTCTTGTGAAGTCTTCTCTTGATTATTGACTTTGACACATATACACCTACCTCCTGGAGAGTGTTCTTGACTTGGCCAACTGTTGTGAAGGGGTTTTTCTTCACCAGGGAAATAATTCTTCTGTCATCGACCACAGTTAAATTCAGTGGTCTTCCGGGTCTTTTGGTGTTGCTGAGCTCTCCGATGTGTTCTTTCTTTTTAAGAATGTTCCAAACAGTTGATTTGGCCACACCTAATGTTTTTGCTATCTCTCTTATGGGTTTGTATTGATTTTTCAGCCTAATGATGGCTTGCTTCACTGATAGTGACAGCTCTTTGGATCTCATATTGAGAGTCGACAGCAACTGATTCCAAATGCAAATGTCACACCTAGAATCAACTCCAGACCTTTTACCTGCTTAATTGATAATGAAATAATGAGGGAATAGCCCACACCTGTCCATGAAATAGCTTTTGAGTTGATAGTCCCATTACTTTTGGCCCCTTAAAAAGTGGGAGGCACATATAGAAACCGTTGTAATTCCTACACCGTTCACCTGATTTGGATGTAATTACCCTCAAATTAAATCTGAAAGTCTGCAGTTAAAGCACATCTTGTTTGTTTCATTTCAAAGCCATTGTGGTGGTAAATAGAGGCCAAAATATGAAAATTCTGTCAATGTCCCAATATTTATGCACCTGACTGTAGCACACATATTCCGCAGCGCTTTACAGAGAATACTTTGCCATTCACATCAGTCCCTGCCCCAGTGGAGCTTACAATCTATATTTCCTACTACATGTACACACACACACACTTACACACTAGGGTTAATTTTTTGTCAAGAGCCAATTAACCTACCAGCATATTTTTAGATACTGATTGGTTGCTATGGGAAACTTCTCGACTGGTCAATTTCTCCGCTCTATAAACTGCTTGATACATCTCCAAGGTAAAAATTTGTATCGACTACAACAGAATCAGCACAAAATACTCATATGTAAAATATACGTCTTTATGACAGTTCACACAACCAGCATATATGGTTTAGTTACTTTATGTGTAATATATTAAATTCTAAAACTACATTGTTTAATTAATTGACCCTTATACAATATAAGATATGATAAAAGATGCATACAAAGGTTGTTTCATTTTACACCTTTCTTCATTACCCTTCCATTAGGGGTATTCAATATGGGTGCGATAACATCGTTTTTTGCGTTAATATCGCACTTTTTAACGTTTCTGCGTTAATATCACTTGTTTTAGTTTTACACCGTATTCAATTTCAAAGACTTATCGCAGTTTTGAAAAGTCTTTGATAAAAAACGGTGATAACTTTTCACCATTGAATAGGTGTCGAAAAAAAGTGCAGAATTGGGGTTTAGGGGTGCAGGCTTAAAAAAATAGCCTGCACCCCTGAGATTGACATTTAAAAAAGAACTGTCAAAAAAAGTTACAAAAAACTAGGGACACCCCAAAAAATTTATTTAAATATTGGGGTGCAAAAAAAAAATGGGAAAAAATTGTTAAACAATAGGGAAATAGGTTCAGGGCTATTCTGCAAGTATGCGGCAGGTGTTTTCTAGAATAGAATTATAGCGGCAGGTGCACAAATGCAGAATTTTTAAAAAATTACTTTAGGGACACCAAAACATGCTAGTACCCATTTTCATGTACCCCAAATTTGACGGGACCACTTAAAAAAATGAAAAAAATAACCTAAGTGCTCTTCTGCATCACTTCTTCAATGTCGGAAAAAAAACACCTGCTGCGCTATTTAAATCCCCGACTTTCAATAAAAGGCTAAAACGGGGGTACCCATAGTGTTCCCCCATGTTTTTACAACTTTACGGGGGGTCTTACAATTATTTTAAGGAAAAATTTGTAACTTTACGCAAATCCAACTTCGGAGTTTCCCGTTTTCGTTCATTTAATTTTGAATACGGGGATAAGCGGGAGCACGCACCATACCTTTACGCAGAAAAAAACTCCGATATGAAACGTTAACTTCGCCAGGGAAGTTAACCTTTCATATTGAATATCCCTCCATGTGTGTTATCTGCATTCACTATTGCTATGTTACACATTAATTAAACTGTCTACTTAAGTAAACACCCACCTGTTTTACGTCTTTAATGTTGGCTGAAAAGATTTCAGAACAAATTACTTTTTTAATTAAAGTATTGTAAAGATGAATTTCAACAGTATTATATATATGCAGAGCACCACTAAGTTTAAAATGTAAATTAATGTGTTCTGCTACAGTTACCCAAGGCTTCATCTTTTCATATTATGCAGCCTGTCCAAAAAGTCATTTTTACCAAAGTGCCTGACTCACAAAACAGTTTTGTCACTAGATTAAAAAAAACCTTTAAATTAGCATTCTCAATAGTCTAAAAAAAAAAGTGTATAGAAACTAGCGATGTGCGCAGACCCCCTCAAAACCACCCACAAATGTTTTGGTTTTAGCAAAATTACCTTCAAGTGTTTTGGTTTGGATTCGGGTTTTGATTTATTTAAAATTGATTGAAACAGCTAAAATCATTTTTTTTAAATCTGTGTTCCGAATTTACAGCGGGCCCATGTCAGGATTCGGTTTTACTTGGAACCCCAAAAGTGATCCAAGCTGGGATTCAGGACCTGATTCAGACCTGCTCACTAGATGCGTTCGCACGCTAGATGCGTATGCAAATTTCATCAAGGCAGGTGATCGCATGGCAAGGCATTAGCACGCCCACTATGTCTTAGCGTGCGATCACATTGTGTATGCAGACGACCACCAGCCTGACTTAAGATGCCCACTTGCGCACGTCATCTCCAGGAAGTGTATGCAACCATCTGTAACATCGAGTACCATAGGATGCGATTGCAGCGCTTGTTGCTGACCATATCCTACCGCAAGCACTGCGAGTGATTCAGTGTGATTTTCAACCATGTGACGTGTACTACATGCCTCTTAGTTATGTACGCCTCTGAAACGGCGTTTAGATGCTCAGGCACGCCTGCGTTCGCACCTCCACTCCCTCGTTTCTAGTAGCCAGCCCCTGTCCCAACCCACAAATGGCTTCTCCTGTCACTCATTCAGCTGGGCTGTCTATACGCAGCAAGCAAACTCGCACCGGTTCACGCATTGTGATGCATACTCATGCGCAGAATGTAAACAATCGGCTGGCTGCGTGCGAACGCATCTTAGCGAGCGGGTCTGAATCAGGTCCTTAATTCGATTCGGAACTACAAAGTACTAGTATGTTCATTTTTCAGGAAAATCGATCCGCACATATAGAAACACGTTAAGGTGTCACCTGTGCTGTGCCTAGATTTTTGGGAGACTTGGGTGTAATATTGGTATGGCTTATTCCCTGCTGGACAGTGATGAAAGGGGACACTGTGATGCCCTACTGGGAGAGGTGCCTAGGCACCAAGATACCTAGGGGCATGCACACTCTATATAAATTAGAGATGAGTGGTTCAGTTTTGCTGAAAACCGAACATACCCGTACTTTGAGGTTCCAAATCGAACAGAGTCCTGGCTGTGATCACTTTGGGGTTCCTAGTAGAACCAAGTCCCAACTCGGGTCTTTTCGCCAAGTTCAGAACTCGGATCTAAAAGGCGGATCTCGCATGTTTTGGAATGCATGTAAGTCCCTCGTCTGTGATTTCAGGTGCTATGAGGTGGTCAAGATTGACTGTAAATGAATGTTACTGATTTTAATAATGCTATAGAAACAAAAACAGATCCAAATTACATGATTTTAGCTGTTTTTATAATTGTTTAAAGAAATCCAAAAACAAAATGAAAACTGAACCAAAACACTTGATGGTGATGTAATGTAAATGTTATGCATGTAGCATGGAGTAAGCTAATCATTAAAGTAGAAAAAATAATTACAATGATCCTACTTTAAATAAACTCCATCTTGACAAATTAATGTAATACTTTGTAAATTAACCCCAACCTCTCATCACATTCATTTAAAATAAAAAATAATAAAAAAAACAAGTTACAATTAGTATTCCAGTTAACTGGGAAGGTACCCAGGTAGCTAGTGTCTGCAATTTGTTTTTTTCTGTAAAGTCACAGAAAACCACTAGAGCCAAAACATAGGAACAATATGCCAGAGTCAAACAATAAGTAAGAACAATAACAGCAGTCATTTTGTTGAGGTCAAGGCTCTTTAAAACATATGACCTGATTCAGACCCACTCGCTAGGGCGCGATCGCTCGCTCTGAGCGATTTTTGCCCATCTGCGCATGTTTATAATTCGCAGTGTGCGTGAGCAAGCCATTTGTTGCGATCTGATTTTGGTTGCTCGTAAGCAACTATCAGGTCGCTGCTTTGAGTGACAGATAGTACCGGTTGTGGGTGGTAACAGGAGAAGGTGCTTGTGAACGGAGGAGTAGTGCTGCGAAGGTAGGCGTGTCTGACCGTCAAAATGGAGTTTTAAGAGCATGCATAATTTAAAGGCCGCATCACTGTACACGTCAGTTCGCATCCATTACAATTAGGGGTGAGCGGATTCGGATTTCTGAAATCCGAACCCCCCCGATCCGAGTCCGATCCGAATCAGGCTCGACTTTTCCCGCCTGACTCGGATCTGAAATCGAGGCAAAACGTCATCATCCCGCCTTCCGAGTCTCGCGGGTTTTGGATCCTATATAAGGTACCCACGTCGGCGCCATTTTCTCACTCGGCTGTGGACAGTGAAGAGGGAGGGTGGGAGTTAGGGCTGTGTAGTGTAGTGTAGTGCTGCTGTTGTCCACTACTTCAAAGTCCATAGGGGCTGGCTGTGTTGTGCTGTGCTGCTGTTGTTAATAGGGGCTGTGTCCACTACTTCAGAGTCCATAGGGGCTGGCTGGACTGTGTTGTGCAGTCAGTTCTCCATAGGGGCTGTGTCCACTCCAAAGTCCTGTGCAGTGTCCCAGTCCTAAAGGAGTGCTGCAGTGTTGTCCAGGGGGTGCTCTGTCCATCAGGGGTGCTCCCCCCAAGTGCTAAAAAAATAATATATTTTCTGTGTTTGTGAATTGTGTGCGCAGTAGCCGCACGTGCATCAACAAAGTAGTGCCAAGCGTGCGCCTGTGTCATAAGTAAAGGGCCGGCTGGCTTGACCGTTAAAGGGTGCTGTAACCCCCGAAAGTACACTCCAGTCCAAACCAAAAAAAAATTATTTTCTGTGTTTGTGAATTGTGTGCGCGGTAGCCGCACGTGCATCAACAAAGTAGTGCCAAGCGTGCGCCTGTGTCATAAGTAAATGGCCGGCTGGCTTGACCGTTAAGGGTGCTGTAACCCCCGAAAGTACACTCCAGTCCAAACCAAAAAAAAAATTATTTTCTGTGTTTGTGAATTGTGTGCGCAGTAGCCGCACGTGCATCAACAAAGAAGTGCCAAGCGTGCGCCTGTGTCATAAGTAAAGGGCCGGCTGGCTTGACCGTTAAGGGTGCTGTAACCCCCGAAAGTACACTCCAGTCCAAACCAAAAAAAAAATTATTTTCTGTGTTTGTGAATTGTGTGCGCAGTAGCCGCACGTGCATCAACAAAGTAGTGCCAAGCGTGCGCCTGTGTCATAAGTAAAGGGCCGGCTGGCTTGACCGTTAAGGGTGCTGTAACCCCCGAAAGTACACTCCAGTCCAAACCAAAAAAAAAATTATTTTCTGTGTTTGTGAATTGTGTGCGCAGTAGCCGCACGTGCATCAACAAAGTAGTGCCAAGCGTGCGCCTGTGTCATAAGTAAAGGGCCGGCTGGCTTGACCGTTAAGGGTGCTGTAACCCCCGAAAGTACACTCCAGTCCAAACCAAAAAAAAAATAATTTTCTGTGTTTGTGAATTGTGTGCGCAGTAGCCGCACGTGCATCAACAAAGTAGTGCCAAGCGTGCGCCTGTGTCATAAGTAAAGGGCCGGCTGGCTTGACCGTTAAGGGTGCTGTAACCCCCGAAAGTACACTCCAGTCCAAACCAAAAAAAAATATATTTTCTGTGTTTGTGAATTGTGTGCGCAGTAGCCGCACGTGCATCAACAAAGTAGTGCCAAGCGTGCGCCTGTGTCATAAGTAAAGGGCCGGCTGGCTTGACCGTTAAGGGTGCTGTAACCCCCGAAAGTACACTCCAGTCCAAACCAAAAAAAAAATTATTTTCTGTGTTTGTGAATTGTGTGCACTGTGGCTGCACGTGCATCAACAAAGGAGCAGCGCCAAGCGTGCGCCTGTGTCCCATAAGTAAAGAGCCGGCTGGCTCATTTCTTAAAGGGTGGTGTAACCCACAAAGTGCACTACTCTCCAGCAAAAATAAAATAATATTTTCTGTGTTTGTGTGCGCTTTAGCCGCACGTATATATATCAATATAACATAAATGGAGGACCAAACTTTCTCCGATAAAAATAAAATAGGGAAAGATCAAGAACCACTTCCTCCTAGTGCTGTTGCTGCTGCTGGGAGTTGTTCATCATCCCAGAGAGGAAGTAGGAACATCACTACTTTTACTAAACAATTGACCCTCCAACAGTCCCTAGCGATGAGGATGAAGTACGACAGCAGTCATCCTGAAGCAAAACGTATAACTGAGGCCTTGACTGCTATGTTGGTGTTAGACGTGCGTCCGGTATCCGACATTAGTGCAGTGGGATTTAGACAATTGATGGAGGTAGTGTGTCCTCGGTTCCAAATCCCGTCTAGATTCCACCTGCATCCTCAAAGCAGCAGCGACAAGCGTGCGTCTGTCTGTTAAAGGGTGGTGACACCCTCAAAGTGTGCTACACAAACAATTAAAATATTGTTCTTTTTTTTTCTGTCTTTGTGAATTGTGTGGGCTGTAGCCGCACCTGCATCCTTAAAGCAGCAGCGACAAGCGTGCGTCTGTCTGTTAAAGGGTGGTGACACCCTCAAAGTGTGCTACACAAACAATTAAAATATTGTTCTTTTTTTTTTGGTCTTTGTGAAATGTGTGGGCTGTAGCCGCACCTGCATCCTTAAAGCAGCAGCGACAAGCGTGCGTCTGTCTGTTAAAGGGTGGTGACACCCTCAAAGTGTGCTACACAAACAATTAAAATATTGTTCTTTTTTTTTCTGTCTTTGTGAATTGTGTGAGCTGTAGCCGCACCTGCATCCTTAAAGCAGCAGCGACAAGCGTGCGTCTGTCTGTTAAAGGGTGGTGACACCCTCAAAGTGTGCTACACAAACAATTAAAATATTGTTCTTTTTTTTTGGTCTTTGTGAAATGTGTGGGCTGTAGCCGCACCTGCATCCTTAAAGCAGCAGCGACAAGCGTGCGTCTGTCTGTTAAAGGGTGGTGACACCCTCAAAGTGTTCTACACAAACAATTAAAATATTGTTCTTTTTTTTTCGGTCTTTGTGAAATGTGTGGGCTGTAGCCGCACCTGCATCCTTAAAGCAGCAGCGACAAGCGTGCGTCTGTCTGTTAAAGGGTGGTGACACCCTCAAAGTGTTCTACACAAACAATTAAAATATTGTTCTTTTTTTTTCGGTCTTTGTGAAATGTGTGGGCTGTAGCCGCACCTGCATCCTTAAAGCAGCAGCGACAAGCGTGCGTCTGTCTGTTAAAGGGTGGTGTAACTCTCAAAGTGCTCCAAAAAATAAAAAACTATTTTTTTAATGTGTTTGTGACTTGTGTGCGATGTAGCCGCACCTGCATCCTTAAAGCAGCAGCGACAAGCGTGCGTCTGTCTGTTAAAGGGTGGTGACACCCTCAAAGTGTGCTACACAAACAATTAAAATATTGTTCTTTTTTTTTCTGTCTATGTGAATTGTGTGGGCTGTAGCCGCACCTGCATCCTTAAAGCAGCAGCGACAAGCGTGCGTCTGTCTGTTAAAGGGTGGTGACACCTCAAAGTGTTCTACACAAACAATTAAAATATTGTTCTTTTTTTTTTGGTCTTTGTGAAATGTGTGGGCTGTAGCCGCACCTGCATCCTTAAAGCAGCAGCGACAAGCGTGCGTCTGTCTGTTAAAGGGTGGTGACACCTCAAAGTGTTCTACACAAACAATTAAAATATTCTTCTTCTTTTTTCTGTCTTTGTGAATTGTGTGGGCTGTAGCCGCACTTGCATCCTCAAAGCAGCAGCGACAAGCGTGCGTCTGTCTGTTAAAGGGTGGTGTAACCCTCAAAGTGTGCTCCACAAACAATAAAAATATTCTTTTTTTTTTCTGTCTTTGTGAATTGTGTGGGCTGTAGCCGCACTTGAATCCTCAAAGCAGCAGCGACAAGCGTGCGTCTGTCTGTTAAAGGATTACATCGGTGACAGCATCCAAGTAGGCATGTCAGACAGTCCGTACCTGTACTGGCAGGAAAAAGAAGCAATTTGGAGGTCCCTGTACAAACTGGCTCTATTTTACCTGAGTTGCCCCCCCTCCAGTGTGTACTCCGAAAGAGTGTTTAGTGCAGCCGGGAACCTTGTCAGCGAAAGGCGTAGGAGGTTGCTTCCACAAAATGTGGAGAAGATGATGTTCATAAAATGAATTATCAACTCTTCCAGGGAGACCAGCCTCCAGAACGTACAGAGGGACCTGTGGTTCCAGCAGGGACGAATTAATACTCTGTGAGGATGAGGATGTACACACTGAAGAGGGTGAGGAATCGGTGGATGAGGAGGATGAGGATGACATCTTGCCTCCGTAGAGCCAGTTTGTGCAGGGACAGATAAATTGCCAGCTTGTTTTGTGGGGGCCCAAACGAACCAATCATTTCAGCCACAGTTGTGTGGCAGACCCTGGCGCTGAAATGATTGGTTTGTTAAAGTGTGCATGTCCTGTTTATACAACATAAGGGTGGGTGGGAGGGCCCAAGGACAATTCCATCTTGCACCTCTTTTTTTTCTTTGCATTATGTACAGTTTGGGGCCTAGTTTTTCAATGCCATCCTGTCTGCCACTGCAGTTTCACGCCTAGATGGGTCACGTGTTTGTGCCGCCCACTTGTGTCGCTTAGCATAGTCATCCAGCTACCTCGGTGCAACCTTTTGGACATAAAAACACTATTGTGAGGTGTGAGGTATTCAGAATAGACTGGAAATGAGTGGAAATTAAGGTTATTGAGGTTAATAATAGCATAGGAGCAGAAAAACCTACAAATTCTGTGATTTTAGCTGTTTTTATGCTTTTTTTCAAAAAAATACAGATCCAAAACACAAAACCCAGAACCCAAAACACGCAAGGGTGGTTTTGGCAAAACCAATCCAGATCCAAAACACGAAGAAAGATCCAGATCCAAAACCAAAACACAAAACACGAAAAGTGGCCGGTGCACACCCCTAATTACAATGGAACTACTCGCAGTGCTTGTGGTAGCCCAAGGTCTACCACAAGCACTGCGTGTGCAGGCGATGGTTTCTTCCTCTCACGATGTATGCAGTCAATTAATAGAGTAACAGGTGTTACTCATTTTATTATATAATAGCAAAGTGGTTGCGTAAATTAGCATTTTTTTTTTGTTTTGCCTATTTTTGTTTGTTAATTGGATATTACGTAAGTTACCAAACCCAAAGAAATTTAAATTCACAAACAATAGTCCTTATATTTTTAAAGTTCACAAATACATGTTATTTTCTTTTTGTGGTTTTTAAAGTGAAAGTGCTTTTTTGGTTGTGGAACTGCACATCCCAGCATGCCATTCCAGAGTAAATGCATGCCTTTTTTGCAATACTGTTGCAGGCCAGGGCCGGATTTGTTTTACCATAGTATTTTTTTTTTATATATATATATTTTATGTTGGAAGAAGGTACAAAAAACATTCTGTCATTGAATATGAAATTTTTTATTTTTTAACAATTTTTGGATTTTTGAGAATTCAAAATCCATAATACTTAGAAATTTTATTTTTAAAAAATGTATAATTGAAAATATATATTTTAAACATAAGAAAGCAAACAATTTAATTCATTAAACATGCATGGAGTTCTGGACGAATTTGGTTTTGGATTACCATCAGAAAATGAAGATGTGGACACACTTGCAGATGTGGGTGAGGAAAGTGTGCCTGTGCCGCCACCAGATGAGCCTCCTCCACCTCCTACAAACACATCACCTCAAAATGTGGAAGGCCCATCACATGGAACAATACAAAATCAAGATATTCCTTGTGGGCCTTCCAGGGGCACTAACCAGATTACATTTTTGGACATACATTTGGAAAGTTCTGGGTGACTAAATTAAAGATCATCAATCAGATTTCTTCTTCTTTGCAACCGACTCTGGTAAGCTGAATTTACGTATCCGGGTGGACCGTCGTGGACCCTGCTGGGTGCTCAGTCCAACCACAGCAGGGCACTGGTCCACCTTACCTTCTATTGGGCCAGCCAGATGTTCTTTTATCTCCCTGACATCTTGGCTTATGGACCTTAGAAAGGAGTTTTGCTCCAACATGCTGGCCTGGACAGCCTCCATGGCTGCTGATTGCCTTAACACTGCCACCCTAAGCCCATCCAGGACTTGGGTAAGGGTGGCAGTGGAGGATGGGGGAGGCACAATTGATGGAGGTTGTGCTGTCACCCCATCCATCTGAAGGCATTCAGCCATGTTACTTCCTAAAAAAATGGGTGAAAAAAATGTAAATTGTTATAAAGTAATAGAAAGAAAGACAGATACCGAGCCAGGTGTATGCAAATAATTACCAGACTCAGCATGTGGGTCATCTTGTGGAGGCTCCTGATGGTCTAGTTTTGCCTCCACCACTATCCTCCAATCTAAGGCCCCCAAAAGTAGATGTTGCCTTTTGGTCAAAGCCAAGTTGTCAGGGAGGGGACCCCCTGGCCCATTAAAGTGTTTTATCTGCAAATTCAGCTTTGTCTTGAGTCAACTGCAAAGGTCACTCCACCCTTTGATAAATTTTGCTTCAATTAGTTTTTTGCAAAAACATTTTGTTATGAGTGATATAGCTATATAGACCATTTGGCTAACATTTTTAAATTTAAATAATTATTTGTTTTGTAAACTAGAGAAAAATAAAATATTTCATTGACAGTATCCCCCCCAAAAAGTTTTAGGATAAAACTTACTTATTACGAAGAAAATAGGACTGAAAATGAGTGGAGTGCTTCCGATTGATGATCTTTGTAAATTTCACCCAGATTTTTTTCCTTACACAAAAAGGAATCTTATGTCCAAAAATGAATCTGGTTAGTGCCACCTGGATGAGTGTTACTGTAACCCGACAAGGTTTAACTTGACCTTGTATCATTCCATCTGATGGGCCAGCCACATTTGGAGGTGATGTGTTTGTAGGTGCTGGAGGAGGATCATCTGGTGTGGGATCAGGCACACTTTTCTCAGCCTCATCTGGAAGTTTATCCACTAATTAAAATTCTGAAGTAATTCCAAAATCAAATTCGTCCAGAAACTCATGTATATCAATCATGCAGTCCTCTACACTGGCCTCCTCAGAATCCATGACAGCAATTTTTAAAAAATCTGGCATTGCTATTTATAGCAATATGCGTACACGTCTGCTATTGTGTGCCACTCCCATGCAGTGCACTACGCAATGCACAAGCGACCAACACACCCTTTAAAAGCGCCCTTCACAATTCCAAACACTTTCACAAGGAGCTGCATAGTGTTGGGAGTGTCCTACTGTCCGCACAGGCATATCCTAGCTGTGGAATGAGGTGAGTCACATGATGTATGATAGGTGTTGTGTTGTTATAGATGTATTAAATCAACAAATGTCCTGTGTTTAACCACCATTTTGAATGGCCAACCAATCAGACTGCACCATAGTTGATATAAGGTTTGCACACTGTAATATTTGTCATTGTCATCATGAGATCCTCCAGTTTTAGTAGACGGGAGTTGTGCATCCTGACAGATATTATGGACCGGCACCTGGGGCCCGCATGTGTCCAATCGCCTAAAAATGCGGAGGTGAGGAGGAGGCTCTGGCGCATGGGCTTCCGCCGTACTGTTGTGCAGCAGGAGAGGAGATAGTCGGATCTCTGGTGGCGGACCCTGGCCCTCCTCGATCAAGTGTGGGCGGATAACCGCCAAAGTAAGTAATGCGTTTTATATGCATTGCGTGGTGTATGCTTTGTGTTGTGTATGCCCTTGTGTGTGTGTTTATGGTATATTTTCTGATTTTGCTGGCCTGTTTGTTAGCTTCATTTTAAGGTCTGCAAACATTTTTATTTGTTTTTACAAAATGGCTCCAACCAAGTTTCAAGCCCTAATTTCAATACTGTGTTTGAAAAATAAGCACAACTGTTGTAGTCATTAGGTGTGTGTGTGAGTTTGTGTGTGTGAGTTTGTGTGTGTGTGGGATTATTTGAAAATCTACATGGTTTCTGACGTGTTTAAATGTATAAGATGGCTGACAATTTGAGTGTCAGGCTACATTTTACGCAGTGTCTCTGGATTATTGTCACATGGGTGACACAGGTGTCCTGTATGTAATTCTCTGTTTTTTATAGTTTTTGGCTTTAAAAAAAAACTTGCTCATGCCTTTGCTCTGCTAAACTAGGGATCTGGATTGATGTTAATTGGACATTGCAAAATTTTAAAATATTTTTTATTTTTTTAATTTAATTCTTAGGATTACGTCAAAGAAGAGAAAGGGCTAGGCAAGCCGAAACACCACCCACCCCTGAAGATGCCTCCCGCCAACATTCCTCCCCACTCACCCCTGAAGATGCCTCCCCCACCCACTTCTCCCCACCCACCCCTGAACCTGCCTCCCCCACACACTCCTCCTCGCCCATACCTGAACCTGCCTCCCTCACCCACTCCTCACCCATCCCTGAACCATCCTCCCCCACCCACTCCTCCTCACCCATCCCTGAACCTGCCTCCCCCACCCACTCCTCACCCACCCCAGAATCTGCCTCTCCCACCCACTCCTCCTCACCCACCCCAGAATCTGCCTCCCCCACCCACTTCTCCTCACCCACCCCAGAATCTGCCTCTCCCACTCACTCATCCCCACCCACCCCTGAAGATGCCTCCCCCACCCACTCCTTCTCACCCATCCCTGAACCTGCATTCCCCACCCACTCCTCGGGAAGCTCTAATTAGGCTGCTTCAGCCCAAGAAGTGCCGGACCAAGGACATGAAGGTACATATGTCACAGATGCCATTATGCAATGTATATCTAATGTAGGAACCAGAAAAGAATGCAATGTGAAAGCAGCATTAACCACAGTAGCCAATGTGAAACCCCTATGCAGTACTATCTGGCGAAGGGATACACACCAATTATTCATGGCTATGGTGGGTGGTTTTTATATCAAACTGTTTGCCTTTAATAACAAATACTTAATAAATAATTGTTCTTTTTCTTTACATTTCAGTTGAACAAGAGGAGCCACTTCAGGAGGTTCTAAGGAGGGAGGTGGCCACAATAGCCACATGTGTTCAACAAATTTATGAGGCCATTAGACGCATACAAAATGCACTTTAAATTTTCTGTTGTACAAAAAATAAAAAATAAATATTTTTTCCCTAACATTTGTGTGGTGTTTTTATTAAATAGTCAAATATTCTATAAGTAACATCTTAATAAAGTTGTACTATCTGATTCAATGTTTGCATAGATATGTAAATTTTGTTTGTACAAACACATATATGTGTGTATATATATATATATATATATATATATACATATTTTAAATAAAAACAAATATATGTTTAGATATATATCTCTATAAATATTTTGTAAACAAATATATGTGCGGATATTAGATAGTTCCACATCTAGATATATGTATATACAAGTTTCCACAAATATGCAGCACTCCCTCAAAATTAAGTATATGTATATATCAAAATTTATATATATTTGTCTGGAAATCTCTCTCTCTCACTCTCTCAATATAAATATATATATATATATATATATATATATATATATATATAGCAAAAAAAGGACCCCCTCCGGGGTAACTTTATTCGGTCATGGTCGACGTTTCGGGGAGCTTGTCCCCTTTCTCAAGACAACAATAAAGTGAACAAGACAAACACCAAATATAAATATGCAAAACACTCACCGATACCTCTAATCAGGTGTGCAGAGCTCCATCCACCGCCAGAAACAAGCGTCACCACCCGGAAGAGCAGAATAGCACCAACCGGATATGACGTCGCGCCTCCCGGCGTCTGGAGCTATGACAACCAGAACACCATGTTAACATTGCTAAATAACAAAGCGTGGAGCTTGCAGCCAAAAACATTATGTACATTTAAACAAATGACATACATATACCTCACTTATAAGTCAGGTATATGTATGTCATTTGTTTAAATGTACATAATGTTTTTTGGCCGCAAGCTCCACGCTTTGTTATTTAGCAATGTTAACATGGTGTTCTGGTTGTCATAGCTCCAGACGCCGGGAGACGCGACGTCATATCCGGTTGGTGCTATTCTGCTCTTCTGGGTGGTGACGCGTGTTTCTGGCGGTGGATGGAGCTCTGCACACCTGATTAGAGGTATCGGTGAGTGTTTTGCATATTTATATTTGGTGTTTGTCTTGTTCACTTTATTGTTGTCTTGAGAAAGGGGACAAGCTCCCCGAAACGTCGACCATGACCGAATAAAGTTACCTCGGAGGGGGTCCTTTTTTTGCTATTCCTAAGTCTGTGAGTGCCGCTTTTTGGATTCATTGGACTACTTATGGGGAATTATTACCCTGTTGGAGGGCACCAGAGCAAGTTCATTATCCTAAGGACTGGTGAGTGCCGGGGTTCAGCCTGCTATATATATATATATATATATATATATATATATATATATATCCATATATTGAGAGCGACAATATATAGTTTGACAAACAAAGTTGGGGGAAGTCCAATTTGCTAACTCCAGTCTATATAAATTAGAAGTGAAAAAAACAAAAAAAAAACAACAGGTGTGAATTTACGAGCATCGACTACAGTCGTAGTAGTCTGACGGACGCAGCCGTCACCCTAAGCGGCCATCGTGATTACTTGGCAGAGTCATGTTTTCTCATCTGCGCTTTCGATGGACCCTTTAATTGCTTCTGATGCAGCAATTAAAGGGTCCATCGAAAGCACAGATGAGAAAACATGACTCTACCAAGTAATCACGATGGCCGCATAGGGTGACTGCTGCGTCCGTCAGACTACTACGAGTGTAGTTGTCGCTCGTTCTGTTACGTGGTCCGGTTGGTGTGCTTTATTTGTGGTGGGTGTTTACCCGCTTGCGCTGTGTTGCGAGCGATCGCTCGCTTTGCATTTTCTCACTCGCCGCAGCTGCGAGCGATCACGCCTTAGCGAGTGGGTCTGAATCAGGTCCATAAGCAGATACCCTACAAAAAATAATTAAAAGAAAAAAGTGTTAGAGTTTATTTAATGCAAACTTAGGGGTAAATTTACAAAGGGTCGATTTGGCATTTTGAGTATTTTGGCATGCAATTTGTATGTGATTTGTTTGTGATTTTGCATTTGCGTATTTACTAAGGGCCAAATCGAATTTCAACTCGAACATCGGGAAAACATTGGTACTTTTACATAGACCAACACACAAATCCCTTATTTACTATCATTTGATTTGAAATCAAACAGAAAATCGAACTTCAAATCCCCAAATGAATAGATCTGCTTCATGCTTTCGATTTGAGCATGAGCAGGTCGTATCAACACAGATACATGCAGACATCAGTGAGATGCATGCATGTATCTGACTGTAAAAAGCAAGCAAATAGTTAAATGTTAAAAAAAAATGATGTGAGGTACCCCCCCCCAAAAAAAAATAGCACCAGTCCCGGACTTTGCAAAGCCAGTCCTGGTTGTTTAAGTACAGGGAAAAAAATACATAGGGTTCCACTGTACTTAATACAACCAGCACTGGGCTCTTGGAACCAGTCCTGGTTCTGGAATTACAGGGAGAAAATTGCGTAGGGTCTCCCTGTAATTCCCAGAACCAGCACTGGACCCTTTCTAGCAGGGGACTGATGCCACAGCCATGGGAGCCTTATCACCGGGCCCCCCTGCTGCAGCATCAGCCCTGACCGCTAGTCATCCCGGCCATCGATCCCTGGGGAGTTGGGGACCACCCCCTGGGCGGTGGGTGGAGTGTGTAAATGTAGTGTAAAAATAGAAGAATAAAAACATTGTCTTTACAGTAGAACTGCAGGTCCCAGCAAGCCTCCCCCACATGCTGGTAGTTGGAGAATCAGAAGTACCAGCATGCGGGGAATTAAGGGCCCACTGGTATCTGTAGTTCACCTGTAAAGAAATGTTGAAATAAACACACACACTGTGACAGTAAAGTTTTAAGCCATACATACATACATACACACTCACACATACTCACCTACATTACCTGGAGTGGTCCCCTTGTCCAGTAGGCATCCAAGGTCTTCTTAAAATAAAAAAACGAAATACGCGACCCACGCACTAGATAACAACCAGGATGGTTGTTATCTCCCAAATGAAACACTCAGACGTGGCTTCATCCTTTGAAGGTCCATGTCTGAGTGTTCATTGACTGAGAGAGGTCAGCCCCCGCCTCTCAGCCAATGAACGGCTCCCTCCATTGAACTCAATGATGGGAACCGCAGAATAAACTTTAGTTACCCTGCGGCTCTCCATTGAGTTCAATGGAGGGATTCGTTCATTGGCTGAGAGGCCGGGGCTGACCTCTCTCAGCCAGTGAACGCTCAGACACGGACCTTCAAAGGAAGAAGCCGCATCTAAGTGCTTCAGTCGGGAAGTAATAACCATCCTGGTTATTACTGAAGTGTGTGGTTCGCGTTTGTCGTCTTTTTATTTTAAGAAGGCCTTGGATGCCTACTTTGGAACGAAGAGGACCGAACCACGCGTAGGAGAAGGTGAGTATGATTTTTTATCCACAGGTACCCTATTGAATTTCTACTGGAGAAGGGGACCAATGCTACAGGGATACATAGGTGAGTATGTGTACGTGTGTGTGCATGTGTGAGTGCATGTATGTTTAATAAAATGATACTATGTACGGTGTGTGTCCTTTTTTAATATTGCTTTTGCAGTGGAACTACACGTACCAGTGGGTCCTTAATTCCCCACATGCTGGTACTTGTGGTTCTCCAAGTACTAGCATGCAGGGGAGGCTTGCTGGGACCTGTAGTTTCACAGCAAAAGACAATATTTTATACTTTTTCAAATGCACTACACTTACACTATCAACCCGCCACCCACCGCCCAGGGGTGGCGGGGATAGCCCTGGGCTATCAGCCTAGGCTAGGGGTGCCCTGGAGAGGGGGACCCCTTTATTGGAGGGGTCCCCAACTCCCCAGGGATCCCTGGTCTGGGCTGACTAGCGGTCAGGGCTGATGCTGCGGCTTGGGGGGTCCAGTGCTAGGGCTCCCCTTGCTGTGGCATCAGTCCCCCGCTAGAGAGGGCCCAGTGCTGGTTCTGGGAATTACAGGGAGATCCTACGCAATGTTTTTCCCTGCAATTCCAGAACCAGGACTGGTTCCCAGAGCCCAGTGCTTGTTGTACTAAGTACAGGGGAACCCTACACAATTTTTTCCCTGTACTTAGTAAACCAGGACTGGCTATTAAAGTCCGGGGCTGGTTCTGTTTTGGGGGGACACCACATGTCATTTTTTTTCTAAATTTAACTATTTATAAGCTGTTTACAGTCATACATGCATGCATCTCACTTATGTCTGTGTGAGAACTGCTCATGCTGAAAGTGAAAGCATGTAGCAGTTCATGTTCAGACGGGGATTTGCAGTTCGGTTTGAAGTGTGATTTGCTGCACGATTTGTACCTGAACATGTCAAATCGAACAGCAAATCACTGGACCTCATTCAGAGTCGGTCGCAAGCGCCGATGCGCTCGCAACCACATCAATGAGAGAAACTCTCTCGCTCCGGAGCTCGCTACCAAAGGAGCGGCTGTCGATGGTGATCGACAGCTCGCCTCATTTGGTAGGCGGACCGGGGGGGGTGGCAGCACAAATGGAGGTTTTCCCATGCGAACGCTTACCGTTTTGTGGGTGGCCGCACTGACATCATCAATGATGTCAGTGGGGTGCTTCCTGCTCAAACAGAGCAGGAAGCTCCCTGGGGCTTATGAGTGCCAAGACCCAACCTTAGGGTCTCGTCGTAAGCCCCGATGGTCGTGATGGTGATGACCATCGCGACCATCACCCTGGTCGCAAGCTAAGCTGTGGGTGGTAACCTACAGCTTAGCTTGCGACCAGGAGGCCGCACTTTAAAAAATGAAGCGCCCGCCCTCATTCACAGAGAGCAATCGCTTCTTGCGACTGCCTCTGAATGAGGGCAACTGTTCCAAACCAAATCGAAGTCGATATGAGAAATGCTTCTCAAATCGAATCTTCGTAAATGAGGGGATTTCAGAGGGATTTGAACTTTCAATTTGAGTTGGTTTGAAGTGAGCTAAATCGAACTTCAAAACGAAAGTCAAAACGACCTTTGATAAATTTACCCCCTAGAGCTTTAAATCTGTTTATACCACAGAATTATTTTAGTGTGTGAAGGGGATGGCGGCATCTGGTCAATAGGAAACCCCTCTAAGTTTTTCACATTGCCACTTGAAGTGTTAGGCTCACAAACCCTCTCCCCTAAAATCACATCTGCATAATTGCACGGACCAGTGGCAGAAGTGTGTGGCACCCGCTCACTTTGAATTACTTGAAGCCAGGGACTTGCTTCTCTCATATTTCCATTTTATTTTGATTGGATCAGCCACTCCTCATATACATTCTGAAGCTGCACACTATTTGCATATGGAATGAGCGTTTGAATGTACTGCCCAGTTTTTGCAGACACTACTTTCCTCTCGGCACTCAGTAGTGACAGTATGCAGTCTAAGGGAGGGCGATATGTAATACCAAAAATATTTATTTCCCATATAATTAAATCTTACAGAAAATAATATCTGCACTAAATCCCAAACTAAACGCAACATAAACTGTTCAGATTTTCCAAAAATTAATTTTACAACATAGAAAAAAAATATTTAAATTATAAATGTATTCTTTATTTTATTTTCTAGCCTAGTTTCTTAAGAGTTTCTGCTGTAATACTGTATTTACTCAATAAATGTAATTTCCTGGATTAACAGTATTTTGCAGTAATATGCACCATTAAGGAAATAATATTTTGTATAGCATTATTACTGCCAGATAATTTATACAGGACTAACCAATTCTATACAATGATAATGAAATCCGCTGCTTAATCACACAGATCATTAATACTGAGGTAAAATGGTAATTGAAATGCTAGATAATAACACACAATGTAAATGTCAATTAACCGTCTCTCACCAGTTCAAGCTAATGATACTAATAGGAATTTTAATACAAGGAACTAACCAATTCTTTAATTATAAATTTTCTAATTAGCCAACATATTTAAGGGCAAATTAAAATGATCAATTTAAAATACAAGTGGATTAGAGTACAGTAATGAAAGCCCCCATAGCAGTGTGTTCACAGTTTAATATGGTGATGAGCAATAGTGTTTAGATTAACAGAAGTCATTGCAAAGCTATACTGTCCACATAGGTTGCACCCATAGGGTCCAGGAGTGCTCAGGCATGTAGTAATGTCTGACAACAGTGCCAGTGAAAGCATCACGCAATGATTCAGAAGATGTAGCAACGCAGTGGAGCCCTCTCCTTCACTTCCTGCCCTAATTATCCCCACCCCGGGAGGAGCTGAGGACAGAGCCGTGCAAAGAGTTGTACTATATAAAACACACCATCCAGTTCTGTTGGCATAATATGAATTAGAGATGTGCGGTTTGGTTTTCCTGAAATCTGAACACACCTGAACTTTGGGGTTCCGAGTCAAATCGAATCCCGTGTCTGATCACTTTTGGGGTTCTGAACAGAATCTATCCCAACAAAGGTCTGCTGTAAGTTTGAAACTTTGATTTAAAAAACAAATCTCGATTTTGGATTGCAAGTAAACAGGTCCAATTACATAATTTTAGTTGTTTTTATCAATTTTCAAACAATCCAAAACCGAATCCAAACCAAAACATATGAGGGTGGTTTTGACCAAAACTAAAATACGGTGGTCCATGTACATCTCTAATATGAATTGGAGACACTACTGTGTGGCATATTTTAGTAATAGGTAATTGAGGTGTTGGAGTAATTGCTGGGAATATGATGTTATAGGAGAAATTTGGGCGAGGTATGATATGAGGTAGATTGAGGTGACATAATGATGAGAGGACAGATTGATGACATACTGCTAGTCATGCCCATTAACACAGATTATCTCTCACTGGAGTACCCTGTTTGCATACTCTAATTAAATATGCTGCACACACCAAAGACTTTCCATATGGTCCAAATAAGGTCTGTCCAATGAAAGTCCGAAGGCCAGAAATTGATCTTAAAGGCTTTTTGGTAGTCGCCATATTCCCAACAACTTCAATATACTCTGTTGTGTTACATTATCATGTATCAATATTCAGCAACAAACTCATAGCTTCTATATAACATACATATGTTACTGTTCATATACATACTTGAAAACACTAAATGTAATAAATCATATGAAAAATAATATGACGTGCAATAATTTGCTTCTCTTATGCAAAACACGGCCATCTTGTGCCATAGACCTTGATGCCTAATGAAATTTTAGGCATACTTGGCAAATCGCCGGTCCAAAGCTGCTTTTGCCAAGCAGTATAACTGTGTTTGAGATTCATAAATTACCTCCTGTATTTTTAAAAAATAATCTTTCCGTTTGACTGAAATGTGGAGACCTGCCACTCTGCACAGTTGTGTTCCCTGAAGAATCCACAGAGCAGATCTTGATCATTTATGACTAGTCAAAATTGATATATTGTCTTATTTCATGCCACTTCAGGCCATCACTGCAATTAGATCCTTTCTCAATAACTATTGGCATGATGATTTTAGGGGGAGATGTATCAAACCTTCTAAAGATGGCAAGTGGAGAAAGTGTCCATAGCAACCAGTCAGCTACTACAGTAGCTATAATTTATTTAGCACATTCTATAAAATGATAACTAGAACCTGATGGGTTCCTATCGGCAACTTCTCCATCTGTGCTCTTCAGAAGATTTGATACATCTCCCCCTAAATATCTGAAGCCTAAAGCAGAACGAAGACACAGCAAAAGGTGGGGCTGATGCTGTGCTCCACTGAGACATAATGACAAATATTCTTTGTGGATGCTCAACACTAAGGGCCAATAACAGCACACAAGCAGAACTCCTACAATTAAGTAAATAGCATTAGAGATTTGTAGGAATATACTGAAAATGATATTAATAAAGACATGTACAGTAATTAGCCTTCAAATTCTGTATGTATATTATACACTTATAGAATCATATGGAAACATTATAGATAATTTAATTCTACTGCACTACTTCCAATTTAATCATGTTTACCAATTAAAAGTTTTGATCAAATTCAACAGATTGGCTTCATATTCAATATATAATACTACATTTTTCAAAGTTTTGAGTGTGGGAAATAAAAATACTTTAATCCCTATGTTTTCTTTTCATAATTAAATATTTTTGTGAAATGTTATCTATTTTTACAGTCTCTTGATCATCTTCCTGAGATCAATAAAAATAAGATCTGATTTTTCTCATGTTTGCTCATCAAAGAGAGAAATTTTTAGCATTCGAAGACTTAACCCTGAAAGAATATTTTCAAAGGATTTCTGGAGAACCAAATAAGCCAACCATTGCATTTGTACCAGGTTAAAAATATTTTACCCTCACTCCAGACCTCCTGTGTAGTCAAGAGATTCAGCCACCCATGTAGTTAGGTCAGAATAAAGAACACTTTCAGTATACTTAGATTTCCTTAGGGTAGTGCCCACTGTGTGACCTCCCTACCTTCTACACAACAGTGAGTCAGAGTGATGAGTCTTTCATTTTGAACAGACAGAATGAGACCTTTAACATTTATGTGAAATAATGACTGCACTTCATCTTTTTACTGTAGAGAGTTACTCAGCTTAAGAACTGTAGGACATCCTTTACAACAGTTCAAAAGTAAACGTCTACTCTGAAAGAATCAGAAAATCTGTACACTCGCTGCTATTCATGTGTTCCTTGCAATATTTTACATTCTTTAAAATTAAACAATGATATTTTTTACTTAGTGCCTGTAGCAGATATAAATCAGTGTAGATAATCAGCGGCAGAGATTCATGAGCCTAAATTGCAATTAGGTTTATTTAAAAGTAAATTAAAACTAAACAATTATATTTGCTATGCTGAAGTGCTTAAGAAGACCTATAACATTTCACAGGGCGAAGGTTTTAAATGACTCGCTACCTGCCTTACTTACAGTTAGATCCCCATGTTAGACACTTCAGGGAATGTATTACTCTTCGGAAGTCCCTAGTCTGTTCTTTTCCTGATAGTAGATCAGAAATCTAAAAGTAAAAATAACAGTATGCTTACAGAAGGCTTCCTCATGCGCATGAAGGGGGTTAAACCCCCGAGGCTGAGATGGACTGATCTGATTGCATTGTATAGGAGAGCTTAGGTGATGATGGGTTACTTTGACTGTTGGTTTATGCCAATGGGCAATGATGTGGGGTTAGTTAAGATTTGGGTGTATGTTTATTAGGTAGCTTTGTGGGGTTTCAGGCTTTGTTGCTGTTTGATCTTACATGGTTTATATTAGGTAGCTATGTCTGGGTTGTTGTCTTGGCAGAAAATAGCAGCTGATCAGTGGGGTTCTTGTACAATAGATGGGTATGCTTTTCTTTCACAGTCAGGGTCCTGGTGGACATGTGATTGTGACTGCCGGGTCAGACTCCAATCCTCTGGCATTCTGGTGAGCATTTTGGCCCTTATTCAGAGGCGGCCGTACGGTCACGACCGCACGGGCGCCTCGATATTTTGCCAGTGAGCATGCGTGAGACCCGCTACGACCGACAGCGCCGGTCGTAGTGGGTCTCTTTCCAAAGGGGGCAAGCTATCGATGTTGATTAAAAGCTCGCCCCATTTGGAAGGCAGGCCGGGGGGGTGGCAGCCCAAATGGAGGTGTTCCCATGGGAACGCCTGCCGTTTGGGGGAGGCCCCACTGACATCACTAGTGATGTCAGTGGAGAGCTTCCGGCTCTGACAGAGCCAGAAGCTCTCCGGGGCTTACGACAAGTGAGACCCTACCATAGGGTCTCGTTGTAAGCCCCGATGGTCGCGATGGTCTCTGACCATCGCGACCATCACCCGAGCGGTCGTTAGAGCTGTGGGTGTTAACCCACAGCCTAACGACCGCAACAGAGGCGGGCGGTCAGGATGCAAGTGGCCGCCCAGTTTCTGAGCAACCGCTTGCATCCTCCGACCGCCTCTGAATGAGGCCCTTTATCCCTAATCCTTACCCCTAACTCTAACTTCCCCTTGCAGCCTAACTCTCCCACCTGCAGCCTAACCCTAATGTGTGGCCTTGTGTGCGGGAGGGTGGGGCACACTCTCAGTTTTATCACTTTGGGGGAGGGGAACAGCACTCCCAGAGATGCCGTGCTGCCCCTAGAGATGCTCCCACACTGCTGGCTCCTCCTCAGTGACCGAGACTCTGGCGCTGCACAATAACATCACAGTGCATCACCCAGCTCCTGGTCACTGAGGTCATTTTGGTGTCACACCCTTGGAGGATGACTCCCGATGCGGCCCACACCCCCATAGTGATGCCACTGTTCATCATTATTCTGAAGTCAGTATGCAACAATTTGGAAATGCACATGACACAGAACATAGTCTGATTGTGTTTGCTAATTTCAGGCTGAGTGCACAATAGGTGTGGCGCCAGATACAGAGTGTAGCCCATTATGCTAGGTATTTTAAGGCTATTCTGTGAAGTGATCAGCTGCTTAGCCCCATGATAAAGGTGTCTAAGGGCACCGAAATGGACATCGGGCCCTTAGCCTGATGTCACATCTATTGAATGGCATTTGATTAGTATTTGAGCACTTAATTGCACGACTTTTCTGTTAACTAATGGCAAATGTGACTCTAAACAATATGGTTTGAACTTTTTCTGTATGCAATAAGGTGTGCTAACCTTTTTTAGTGCTACTAGAACATCGCTATACATAGTATAAAAAATTCCCTGTGTAGGCATCTGTCTGTTTGTTCGGGCTAATTTTGAGAGCCACTGGACAGATTTTGATGCCGTTTTCACTATTCTATAGAGCATTTGTTGAGGAAGGTTTAGGCATATGAAACATTAAGATATGACCAAAGGGAGCAAGTCAATGAAATATGGACGTTCGAGCACTTTCTTGGCTTAAGCTGCCTAAACCATTAAAGATATATCACAGTGATGGACTTTATTTTATACCATGTAGAGATTGATACAAATTATCTGGTTTCTCCAGAAAAATTGATGTAAGCCCTGTTTACTGATACACAATTTAAGTTTTTCCCTTTTTTTACCATTCCTATTTCATTTATGTAAAAAATGATTCTTATATTTCAAATGAGTCCAATTCCCATGACAATAAATAAAGCATAGGGTCAGATATTTACTGTGGCTGGAGTTGACCTAAGTGGAGACCGTTTTGTTCATGGACAACTTTACATGGCCCTTTTGCGGGTCATGTGAAAACTTAATCTTTTCATGTTGACGTGAGGCAGAAAAATGATTAATGTCGTCTACAAGGCAATCTTATTAGACCTCGGTTAAAAAAGACTATTGCAGCAAATTCAAAAATGCTCCCATTCGAAGCCGTGACAGGTCGCTAATATATATATATATATATATATATATATATATAGAGTGACAAAAACACTGGAAAATGTGTTGAGGGGAGATATATATGCCCCTGGTAGACAGAAGCTTAATAGCAGCCTTCATTGCCAGACCACCTGTGAGAGGCTGATAGAGGGTGTACCAGTCTCTGTAGTCTTCTCTCACTGCTCAGAGGAATGTTGAGAGACACTCTTATTACTGAATGTAAGTGCTGTGCTAAATACTTCTGCTTTGACAGAGGGACGTTAGGTCTTTTCAGATTAAGGGGTATATTTACTAAAGTACGGGTTTTTAGAAATGGAGTTGTTGCCCATAGCAACCAATTAGATTCTACTTATTTATCTAGCAGCCTCTAGGATATAATAGCTAGAATTGGAATGGTTGCTAAGGGCAACAACTCCACTTCTGTAAAACCCGCACTTTAGTAAATATACCACTGAGAGTCTTAAGGTGGGTACACATTAGACGATATGTCACCTGATCCGGCAAATGTGTACCCACTATGGACAACCCTGCGCGCTCCTGCTGGGTCGTTCATTGCATCGACAGATTGAGCTGCATGCATGCTCAATCTGTCAATTTAATGAACGACCCCATGCTACCCCTGGTGGTGCCTAACCCTAGCCTCCCCCCGGAGTGCCCAAACCTAACCCCCCCTCTCCACACCCTAAACCTAACCCTCCCAGGGTGGTGCCTAACCCTAACTTCTCCCCAGGGATGCCTAAACTTAACCCCCCTCCCTGCACCCTTAACCTAACCCTCCCGGGGTGGTGCCTAAACCTAAGTCCCCCCGGGGGTCCCTAAACCTAACCCTCCCCCTCACTGCCCGGCTTACCTTCGTTCGGCAAGCCGTCTGTCTAGATTCCAGCATCGGGATATAGACGGTCGTCGCAATATCGACACCTGTCTTTAGTCCTGCGGCGTCAGACGGCTTCCTGGCCGTCTGCTTTTTTACTGTATCCCATTTCCAGGTATTAGACTGCAACCACTGTCATCCTCATCAGCATCAAGGGTTATTTCATTATCGCAAGATGAATGAAAGGAACTTTAAAAAAAACGTTAAAGTAAGATATTTACGCAGGAGTTCAGCTTTAACTTAACCCTGTTCCTTTCAATGATTGGCAAATAATGCCATCTAAAGAATAGGGCTCAGAGGTTGATGCCCTTTGCAGTTCTGGTCTCTTTATTCTCCTTGTGTCTCAAGAGACAGACGACAAGTTTCAGGAATATTTTGCCTAAATGTTGCAAATTCCCATTAGAGCACAAGGGCTTCATATGACAACATTCATTCTGTGTTCATACATTTAATGTCAGCAGAATGTATTCTAAAATCAGATTATAGAGTGCAAAATTTGGGTTTTCTATTCTGACAGGGGTAAATGCTGTGAAATATATTGTTTCTATATAAATACAGTGTAGTATAGCAATAATTGTCTATTTGGAATAGAGTAATGATATTTTAAATGTTGTAGAATACATTGTGATACAGTGCTGCTAACTTGAAATAGATGGCTGGTTTCATGACGTCTTTATAACATTCCTTTGACTCTCTTCAGGTTGTTCTTTCCCTCTTGTGTTGTTTGAAAGACGTTGGAGTGTTGAGCAGAAAGCTGAAGTGGAGGAGTTTGCACATTCCACTTAGAAATGTGAGAGTTTAAAGTGACCTGTGACAGGATCTGTTACATACCAAAAGTCATGTTTTCTCCTGGAACAAGAAACACTTCTACTGGCCTAATCCTCCACCTTGCTGCCCACGATAGTGAAGTATTGATTGTATCTGGCTTCCTTTTCCTGCTTTCACATTTTCAAAATTCCTGCTGTGTTCGGTGTACAAATTGCAGTAATTAATCAGTACATTGTTCTTTATATTTGCTATACATACTGACATATTTAAAGGAGGTAATGAAAATATCAGTAAAAAAATAGTTGCTCATTTAATAGGATTTGATGGATGCTATTATTTATTTATGAACAGATATATATATATATATATATATATATATATCGCACACCAGTGGTTCCTAAACTGGGTGCTGTGCATCCTGAGATGCTGCAGAGCGCTTGCAGAGGTGCCACAGGTTGGTGGTCCAGGACCAATTCAAATTATTTATGTTCAATGCGATAGGTAAAGCCAGTGATAGTGGCTGTCAATCATAAAATATGTGGACAAACAGAAGCACAACCCTGTCCACCATCACATAACTGACCTAAAGATGATAGTTGTGCACAATTTACTTAATTTAATATTTTTTCTGAATTTCTCAACAAGAAACTTTTTGCCTAGGGGTGCTGTGAAAAGAATGCTGATACTCTAGGGTGCCGTGGTTCAAGAAAGCTTGGGAAGTACTGACATACACACATATTACGCAGCATTTTACAGAGAATATTTCAGTCATTAATATCAGTCCCTGCCCCAGGTAACAAATTACAATCTATGGGCCTGATTCAGAGCTGGACGCTCTGACAGAGCGCTTGGTCTGAATCAAGGCCGGCCCTCTGGTTTTTCAGAACGGCCTCCTGGCCGCTCGCGTAGCTGTGGGTGACCACCCACAGCTATAGCGAGAGGCCATAATGATGGTCGCGATGGTCAAGACCATCGCGACCATCGGGCTTGCGACGAGACCCTTGTGGTAGGGTCTCGTTGCCGCAAGCCCAAGAGTGCTTTCAGCTCTAACAGAGCCGAAAGCACTCCCACTGACATCACTTGTGATGTCAGTGGGGCCGGCCCCAGAAGGTAGGTGTTCCTATGGGAACACCTCCGTCTGGGCAGCCACGCCCCTGCCCCGCCCACCAAAGGGGGCGTGCTGTCACTCAACATCGACAGCACGCCCCCTTTGGTATGAGACCCGGAGCGACGATTTGCCCGTCGCTATCTGGGTCTCACGCATTCACACGACGGAGCCGGCTCCGTCGTGTGCATGTGCACTGGGCCACCATCGACCCGCTTGTGAGCGCACAGCGCTCGCGAGCGGGTCTGAATCAGGCCCTATGTTCCTTGCCACATGGAGACACAAACACTAGTTTTTATTTTTGTCTGAAGTCAATTAACCTACTGTACCAACAGGTTTTTGAAGTGTGGAGGAATCTGGATTACCCAGAGTAAACCCATGCCAAAGGGATGTAGTTATGATCCCGGTGGTCGGGATGCTGGCGCTCAGAATACCTGCGCCATAATCCCGACAGCAGTCGGACTCCCGGGCACCAGAATCACTCGCATGCTAGCAGTAACCAATAGGGTTAGGGGGAGAGTTAGGCTTAGGCACTAGGGGGAAGGTTAGGCTGTGGGGTGGGGGGGGTAGGGTTAGGCTGCAAGGGGGGAGGGTTAGGCTGCAAGGTTGGGGGGGGGAGTTTTAGGGTACTTACCTAGTTGGGTCGGGATGCCGCTGTAGGTATTGTGATGCCGGCATCCCGACTGCCGTGATCCCGTACCAAGCCAGTGCCAAAACTGGGAAAACATACAAACTCCACACAGGTAGGCCCTTAGTTGTGAATTCAACTTAGTTTTATGAGTCAGTAATGCTAACCTCCACCAGTGGCGTAAATTCATCCCAGATGCCCGGAGGCAAATTATAATTTGGTGCCCCCGTCACAGCCGCTGACACTGTAATGTGGCAATTCGCATTCAGACAGGCTATAGATAGACGAAGGCAGCAGCTGATGGTCTGACATGGAGCTCTCTACTAGTGTATGGTGGCTTCTCAGGTGCTGGGAAGAGGTGCCATGTTTTAGGCGCCCACGACGGTACACTCTGGGTACATAGTTACAGCCCTAAGTGGGGTGAATATGTTGTGGATAAGGTGCCCCTTCAGAGCTGGAGCCTGGCAGCAGGCGCCTCCATTGTCTCCCATAGTTCTGCCCCTGACCACCACAGTATTATGCAGTATATGTAACTTGTTTTATAGACTGAAAGAACGCAGTGAACTAAACTATTTCCACTTTACAACCAATGAATTACATTTTCACAGTGTATTAGTCACACTCGCTGTGTGACTACAAGTCAAGACCATCGCGACCATCGGGCTTACGACGAGACCCTGTGGTAGGGTATCGCTGCCACAAGCCCTGGAGTGCTTTTGGCTCTATCAGAGCCAAAAGCACTCCCACTGACATCACTAGTGATGTCAGTGGGGCCGGCCCCAGGGGGTAGGCGTTCCCACGGGAACGCCTCCATCTGGGCAGCCACGCCCCCGGCACGCCCACCAAAGGCACTCACGAGCGGGTCTGAATCAGACCCTCAGTCCTCAAAGCACCAACAACAGGTATATCTGGGATATTAGGAGGGCTCCCTACCCACATCAGTTGGTTTTCCCTTCGGTCAGGGGTATCATATGGTTTTCGCCTCCATCAGGAGGACTCTGAGCCTCATGCTAATTACACTATACAGGTCACTAGCTTATCTGTGCATAGCTGTATAAACCCGAAAAAGGGTGTTTTGGGGGGGATATCCTGCAAATTTACTTTAGTAAATAGGCCTAATAGAAACAAATTCACATATTCTATATTATTGTTTTTGTGAGTATGTATAGATCAGCAGCAGCTCCATCTCTCTTAGATGAGGGGGTCTGCTGCCACTGAAAATGAGAGGGTCACTTACCTCTTCATGCCGGGTCCTGGCATCAATCTGTCAGGCGCCGGGCACGGCGCATGGGCACTAGCAGCTGGGAGCCGCGCATGCAACCGGCTTCCAAAGGACTGCATTGTCTGCAGCCCCTAGGAGCCGGTTAGGGCTAGCGAAAAGGCAGAGTAGCCGCTTCCTACTGGAAGCCGCTCTCTGCTAATAGCAGACCAGACTGGCAGTCTCAGGGGCAGGAGACACCTCTCCCTGAGACTGCCTGTTGTATATCTGACTCGCAGGTGGCGCTTCCAATAGGAAGCCACTGCCAGTCAGTGTAGAGAGTGCAGTCATGGACTACATTGCGGTGGATGGCGGATATTACTGGGGGGGGCTGCAGCCTCGCAGCCCCTAGGCAAAATCTGCCACTGGTATAGATAGATAGATATGCATCATATTTATTTTCCCTTTTTTTAGGGGGGGCGGGCACCAAATTATAACTTGCCTCCGGGCTTCTGGGATGAACTTACGCCACTGGCACTATATCAAGATGCCCCCCAGCTTATAAAGCCAACCACTATATTATATACATCCGCAAGTCGGCAAAAACATTGGTAACATCGAGTAACTTCGGACCAAATTATAACTTGCCTCTTGGCGTCTGGGATGAACTTTCGCCACTGGTTACCACTATCTGTTGTGCAGTCATCTATCCACTTTACTTATAAGCTAATGACTAGATATTTCTAATTTTTCCATCAACACTGGTTGAAATTTTATTAAATGGACCCTGTCACTTGGCTCCTCTTCTAAAAGACCGGTGCTGCACATGTGTAGTCAGCGTAAGGACAAAGCTCATTATATTATGATCTCTTTCATCTCCAACCTTAAATCTCCTGCAGTTCACTGTAGTACTGGAAGATTTCAATGTCAATAGAAGTGATAACTGATTAAAGTTCTAGAATCCCAGAATTTCAGTGCTGCTATTTTCTGAATGTCTCATTAAATAATTATATATATATTGAAAAATAATGAGACGTGCGCCTAATAGTGTAGTATTTTAAGATTAAATAAACTTGTGCTCAAAATAGGTAATGTGCGTACCACAAATGAAACAATTAAAAGCTTATCTGATGTCCAGGTGGTACCTTCAATGGTCAGATTAACCCAAAACGACAACACTTCCAAGGTTTTCCAGAAGGGAATTTGCCCACATCCCAAATTCCCTTCTGGACACATTTTGTCTGCAAGGATCTCTGTATGAGAGAATAAGAATTCAGAATTCTTTGTTCCTGATCCTGCCTAGCAAGTTACTACAGAAAGAGTACCCCTTGGAAAACCTTGGAAGTGTTGTCGTTTTGGGTTAATCTGACCATTGAAAGTACCACCTGGACATCAGATAAGCTTTTAATTGTTTAATTTTTGGTACGCACATTACCTATTTTGAGCACAAGTTTATTCTATTTTAAAATACTACACTATTAGGCACACGTCTCATTATTTTTCAGCACTTTGTTCTCCGATTGCCACACAGATTATTGAGAAACTGAGCCACTGCAGCCACCTGTTCTTCACAACGTATCATCACCATTATATTTTATGACTCTATCTAGACAAGGAATTAAAAATTTGTACGTTAGTATTCACTTTTTGTTTTCAATTATATATATATATATATATATACACACAGCACCTATACTAATACATATATTTACTGTATATAATATATATATACCTATACTAGTATAACATGTTTTATATATGTATATATATATATATATATATATATATATACACACTACCCTTCATGTAGTCCCAGACAGACTCGATGATGTTGAGAACAGGGCTCTGTGTAATCACATCCAGGACCAGACTCGATGATGTTGAGAACAGGGCTCTGTGTAATCACTTCCAGTACTCCTTGTTCTTCTTTACGTTGCAGATAGTTCTTAGTGACATTGGCTTTATGTTTGGGGTCGTTGTCCTGCTGCAGGATAAATTTGGAGCCAATCAGACGCCTCCCTAATGGTATTGCATGATAGATAAGTACCTGCCTGTATTTCTCAGTATTAATCCTGATCCAATCCCCAGCTCCATTTGCTATAGAGAGAGAGAGAGAGAGCACCTATACTTGTATTCAGACACCATGGGCCTGATTCGGATTTGGCTTATCTGTATGTCGTTCGAACTGTATTCTTCAAAAGATGGTGAATGATGAGCCGAGGTTCCACGTCTTCAAAATGTGGTACTGGTGATCTCCACGGAGCTCCCAATTATGATGAGAGAATCAAAGGGCCACAGATGGTGTAGCATTAAGACAAAAGAAATGGGAAGTGAAGTTTGGGAATCACACAATAAAGTGCTTATTCCGTGCAAAAAATATATATAGATGGCATTGTACCAGCTAGGCAATTTCCAATGCTTATCACTCCAGGTAATGTGTTCCTTCTGATCATAGGTATAATTTCAGAATGAGTTTCTTTAGACCTTTGTAGGGCGTCTCCTCATCTGATGGTGCTGAAGCCCTATCTGGGGTAAGTGTTGGCTCTTCTTTCTGCTAGTTGTACAGTACTTGCTTGCGTTCTCCTCCTATATATATGTATAGCAGACATTCTGTGTTCTCCTCCTGTAAATATATATACATACATACAGAATGGAGCCAGCTATGTGGTGTCTCCAGCACCCCAATATTTGTGCTGTCGGCAATCATGTCTGTGTATAGAACTGTTTGGTCATTTGATAGAAGTAATGTGAGCACCATCATTAATTTGAAATATATGTACAGGTTGAGTCTCCCATATCCAAAATGCTTGGGACCAGAGGTATTTTGGATAACGGAATATTCCGTATTTTGGAATAATTGCATACCATAATGAAATATATTAGGAATAGGACCCAAATATACACACAGAATGCATTTATGTGTTATATGCACCTTATACACACAGCCTGCAGGTAATTTTATACAATATTTTCAATAATTTTGTGGCTCAAACAAAGTTTGTGTACAGAAATTAAATTCATTTATGTTTCATATACACCTTATACACACAGCCTGAAGGTAATTTTATACAATATTTTTAATAAATTGTGCCTTAGACAAAGTTTGTGTACATTGATCCATCAAAAATCAAAGGTTTCATTATCTGAGTCATGCCAAAAAAATTCTGTATTTCGGAATATTCTGTATTTTGGAATATTTGGATATGGGAGACTCAACCTGTACTTACATTTTGCTACATAGGCGTGTGAAGGATATACTTTTATTGAGTCGGTTATATACATGAGGGTAAGTTAAAATGTCCACTGCATTTTCAAGCATCTTTAGTACATACGACAGTGAAAAATACATAGTTAACTAAACAAGACCACTATTTAGAATAATTAATGACTTGCAGAACTCCCTATATTGGGTGCTGTCACTTTGCTGTCAAACAGATTAGTTCATACCAATTGATACATAGGTCCTGATTCAGAAGTGCAAGCAGTCATTACTGCATCATTCCTGCAGCTGTGACTACATCTTTATGATAATGCTGCAACTGAAAATCTTCCTACTGAGACGCGCAAAGGCAGTGGCGCTAATCTGTCTCAGTGTGTCTTTCTACGCGCCATCGATTGCAGCATTTCACAGTTTTTCATGGCTGCAATTTAAATCATGTGTCACAAAATCAGTTCAAGGGGTGCCACAGGGCCGGCTCCAAGCATGTTCGACCAGTGAGGTCGAACAGGGTCGCCATCCCATAGAGGTCGCACCCCTCCCAGGCATTCCTGATTTCAGCGGGACAGTCCCATTTTTCAGGCACTGCCCCACTGTTCCACCCACAGGACAAAGTGTCCCACGGGCGGTTGGGATGTTGGGCACCTCCACCGCCGCAGCTGTGTGGCAGTGCCGGCCCCTGGGAACAAGATTTAATGCGCACGCGCACAGCATCCATTCAGTGCAGGGAGAGAGCTTTGGGCAGCCCAGCTACTGACATAGTTCTGGGCTCGCCCCCAGCCTGACGTTAAATGGGAGGCGTGCAATATGGGCAAGCCCGCAAATTGAGTCATTTAGGGGGCGTGGCCTATGACAATTCGATGTCTGGGTCCCTTGACCCACAGGACGCAGCTCCTGCTGGAGCCGGCCCTGGGTTGCCATCTCCTGGGGTAAATGGCAGCATTTCTCTTGCAGCAGCTAAATAATAGCACAGCAGTCCAGGGCTTTGGTACAAGTACCTGCAGCTAGTTTTATTTTGCAGCACAAATCCTGTTCTGGGAGGACCTAATGTTCAAACACCACTCCCAGAGGAAGACCATATGCGGGTTGAAACGCGTTGGGGACATCCACAACAGTATTGCAATCTCTCTCCGCTGGCACTCGCACCAGGGTACTGTTGTTTGAGACCACACACAGACGCATCACGTGAGTGGCCCCGATCACATGACCCGGGAAGAAGCAGAAGTCCAGGACACTGCCACCGAGCACCCGCACTCACTGACCAGAGGACACGGACGGGAGGAGGAGGGATCCAGCCATAAACAGCGACAGGCAGACAGGTGAGTCTCTGTATCGGAGGGGGAAGCAGGCTGTGGTCGTGAGCGATCTCATCCAGCGGTTCCCCTCCCCAGACAGGGTTCTGTGAGGCCACCCAGGCAGGGTGTAGGATACAGTCTTTCAATAGATGTACCACTCACTCAGGCTGCCAGCCAACACAACCCCAGTCCGGAGCCCCTGTACCCCAGTACGAGTGGTCTCCTCCTACTTGACCAAAAGATATCTCCAGCCACCATCAACATTGCATCAGGACTAATTATTATCCATACCTCACTTGTCAAACAAGGATATCCTTACTGCATGCACTGCAAGAGGTAGCGGGATGTGCTAGTCTTGCACCCCCATTCCATGCCCAATCACTGACGATTGACATTTCCATTAAGTTTCATGTCAGGAAGGTCTCAGCACAGTGCATTCAATGTGAGATTTCAGTGGGTATTTGACATAATACCAGATAGTGCACATCTAGCACTTTCGGTTTTAACATTTGTATATGTATTCGTATGTAGTTTGATTTTATGTCTACAAATACATTGATTGATTTTCAAGTATTTAACAAGTAAAACTATATTCGCACCTACAATCGTAACCTGTGTATCATCCTGTCATTCTATGGTCACTAACCATATATTTAATAAGGTTTAGCACTGAATGCTCAATTATTTATAATAATGTTCAACTCACACAAAGCAGCATTTACATACAGCACTTACAGAAAGCCATAGCAGTGTTTCTTAACAGGTCTGTTAGCCTGCTCCCCAGGTAGTGAGACACTGCCAGAGAAACTGCCTCCCACAGGTGGTCTGGGATTAAAGGCTGAGCAAACAACCTGGGACAACCTGTATATGCCTCCCATCAACATCGTCTCCAGTGCTTTTGTCACTATATACATTATATATATATATATATATATATTTATATATATATATATATAGTGTGTGTGTGTATATATTATATGTGTGTATATATATTGTGATGACTTGGGGTAATTAGCTTGGTAGAGTGACTACATGCTGCGTGTATTCTGCTCACTGGCTTTTAAGTGACCCAAGTACCCTGGGTCCAAGCAACGCTGTCTCCAGGCCATACAGCTATCCTGTTTCTGTACCACGGTTCAAGCATCACTGTCTACAGAGCCTCCCGGCCATACAGCTATCCTGCTTCTATACCATGGTTCAAGCATCGCTGTCTACTGAGCCCTCCAGGCTATACAGCTATCCTGCTTCTATACCACAGTTCAAGCATCACTGTCTACAGAGCCTCCAGGCCATACAGCTATTCAGCTTCAATATCATGGTTCAAGCATCGCTGTCTACTGAGCCCTCCAGGCTATACAGCTATCCTGCTTCTATACCACAGTTCAAGCATCGCTGTCTACAGAGCCTCCAGGCCATACAGCTATTCTGCTTCTATACCACGGTTCAAGCATCGCTGTCTGCTAAGCCTTCCAGGCCATACAGCTATCCTGCTTCTAAACCACGTTTCTAGCTACGCTGTCTACTAGGCCCTTCAGGCCATACAGCAATCCTGCTTCAACACCACGTTTCAAGCACCGCTGTCTACTAGGCCTTTTGGTTATGCAAGCTGCTCTCTGTGCATCCAGACTTCCAGCTATATTTTCTACATGCTGCGTGTATTCTGCTCACCGGCTTTTAAGTGACCCAAGTACCCTGGGTCCAAGCAACGCTGTCTCCAGGGCCCTCCAGGCCATACAGCTATCCTGCTTCTATACCACGGTTCAAGCATCACTGTCTACAGAGCCTCCAGGCCATACAGCTATCCTGCTTCTATACCATGGTTCAAGCATCGCTGTGTACAGAGCCCTCCAGGCAATACAGCTATCCTGCTTCTATATCACGGTTCAAGCATCTCTGTCTACAGAGCCCTCCAAGCCATACAGCTGTCCTGCTTCTATACCACGGTTCAAGTATCGCTGTCTACAGAGCCTCCAGGTCATACAGCTATCCTGCTTCTATACCACGGTTCAAGCATCGCTGTCTACTAAGCCCTCCAGGCCATACAGCTATCCTGCTTCTATATCACGGTTCAAGCATCGCTCTCTACAGAGCCCTCCAGGCTATACAGCTATCCTGCTTCTATACCACGGTTCAAGCATTGCTGTCTACAGAGCCTCCAGGCCATACAGCTATTCTGCTTCTATACCACGGTTCAAGCATCGCTGTCTACTAAGCCCTCCAGGGCATACAGCTATCCTGCTTCTAAACCACGTTTCTAGCTACGCTGTCTACTAGGCCCTTCAGGCCATACAGCAATCCTGCTTCAACACCATGTTTCAAGCACTGCTGTCTACTAGGCCTTTCAGGCCAAACAGCAATCCTGCTTCAACACCACGTTTCAAGCACCACTGTCTACTAGGCCCTCCTGGCCATACAGCAATCCTGCTTCTACCCCAGGTTTCAAGCATTGCTGTCTGCTAGGCCCTCCAGGCCATACTGCAATCCTGCTTCTATACCAGGTTTCAAGCATCGCTGTCTGCTAGGCCCTCCAGGCCATCCAGCAATCCTGCTTTTTCACCACGTTTCAAGCATTGCTGTCTACTAGGCCTCCTGGCCATTTAACAACTTTAGTTTGGACTGTAAACCTACAGTATATTCTATTGACTGTCCTATGGTTTCAGCTCCTTATTGCACCATTGACATGTTGTGTTTTCACTGGTCCATCATATCATTTATTTAGTAAACTGCCATGATTTAACTATACTTCTTGTGTTTGTTCTTCGATGTGCCACGTATCTCCAACACCTCCATCTCGGTCCTAGCAATTGCTAGAGGATCGTAGCAGTTAGGTTGAATCAGGGTCCACACCTAGCTTTTCAAGTTATAAATAAAAGAAAATATGAGATATGGTAAGAACTTACCCTTGTTATCTCTATTTCTACGAAGTCCATAGGGTTCCACAGGATACCTTGGGGTATAGGTGTGACGTCAGTCGCAGGGCACCAAAGAGTTAAGCTTTCAGCCTCCCAGGATGCACTAGGTCCCCCTCCTATACCCCGCCCCCGGGCCAAGGCACCTCAGTTAGTTACCAAGCCATAGGCCGGAGGAGGAGAAGGAAGAGAGAGAACAAAGATCTGGACACATACAAGAATCACATTCTCACCAGAGGGAGACGGAAAACCGGTGACCAGAGCAAAGCCCATCTGCAGCACAGGTGCGACAGGGCGGGAGTCCTGTGGAACCCTATGGACTTCGTAGAAATAGAGATAACAAGGGTAAGTTCTTACCATATCTCATATTTTCTACTTCAGGGTCCATAGGGTATCCACAGGATACCTTGGGGATGTCCCAAAGCAGTATCCTTTAAGGGTGGGGACGCTCCTGTGCAGAAAGGAGAATCCGCCGCCCGAAGGAAGCATCCTGAGAGGCGAAGGTGTCAAACCTGTAATACCTCACGAAGGTATGGACAGAAGACCACGTAGCAGCCTTGCAGATCTGAACTGCCGAGGCACCACGTCGAGCTGCCCACGAAGGACCCACAGACCTAGTGGAATGAGCCTTCAGAGAAGGAGGGACCGGTAGGCCTTCATGAAGATAAGCTTCAGAAATAGCCATACGGATCCAGGCTGCCAAAGTTTGCTTTGAAGCAGGCCAACCCTTTTTACGGAAGCCAAAGAGGACAAACAAAGCGTCCGACTTCCTAAACGAAGAAGTGCGGTCAACATAAGTCCTTAAGGCCCGCACAACATCCAAAGAGGCCTCACCCACGGAAAGACCCGGTGAGTTAAAGGCCGGAACAACTATTTCCTCGTTAATATGAAACTGGGAAACAACTTTGGGAAGAAACTCGGGCCGAGTGCGGAGCACTGCCCTGTTCCCATAAAAAACCAAGAAAGGGGGTCTACAAGAAAGAGCCCCTAACTCAGAAACACGTCTGGCCGAAGCAATGGCCAGAAGGAAAACAGTCTTAGCTGTTAGCCATTTAAGATCCACTGAGCCCAGTGGTTCAAACGGCGGTCCTTGGAGAGCCCTCAGGACCACAGCCAAATCCCAAGGCGCCACAGGTGGAACAAAGGGCGGCTGAATGCGGAGAACGCCCTGCATAAAGGTGCGCACATCCGGGATTGTAGCAATCCTACGGTGAAACCAGACAGATAGGGCCGAAACCTGTACCTTCAAAGAAGCAAGGCGAAGCCCATGATCTAGTCCCGCTTGCAGGAAGGCGAGAATCCGAGACAGACGAAACTCCCGCGGTGCATAACCTCTCGGTCGACACCACTGGAAGAACGTATGCCACACGCGATGGTATATCCTCGCGGAAGACGGTTTCCGAGCTCGCAACATGGTACGCACCACAGAGCTGGAAAACCCCCGGGACCTCAGCATGGCCGTCTCAACAGCCACGCCGTCAAAGACAGCCGAGTCAGGTCCGGGTGAAGGCAAGGACCCTGAGACAGAAGGTCCGGTCGTAGCGGCAACCGCAGAGGAATGTCCACGGACAGACCCTGAAGGTCTGAGAACCAGTGCCGTCTGGGCCACGCGGGAGCTATCAACAGGAGCGTCCCTCCTTCCTGTTTGAATTTCCGGATTACCCGTGGAAGAAGGGAGACCGGAGGGAACAGGTATGCGAACCGGAACGTCCACCGGACGGACAGAGCATCCACCAGAGACGCCCCTTCGTCTCTTGTGCGAGACCCGTACACCGGCAACTTGTTGTTGTGCCGGGACGCCATGAGGTCGATTTCTGGAAGACCCCACCTGTCCACCAGTAGTTGAAAAACGTCCGGGTGCAGGGACCATTCCCCCGGATGAACGTCCTGGCGACTTAGAAAGTCCGCCTCCCAATTGAGCACTCCCGGGATGAAGACCGCTGATATGGCCGGAAGATTGCGCTCCGCCCAAACCAGGATCCGAGAGACCTCTACGAGAGCCGCCCGACTGCGAGTTCCTCCTTGCCTGTTTATGTAGGCCACGGTGGTAGCGTTGTCCGACTGGACCTGCACCGGGCGACCCTGGAGAAACCGCTGTGCCTGCTGGAGAGCATTGAAGACCGCACGGAGTTCCAAGATATTTATTGGAAGCTCCGCTTCTGTCGGCGTCCACCTGCCCTGGAACAAGTGTGGACCCGAAACTGCTCCCCAGCCCCGAAGACTGGCGTCCGTTGTCAACAGGACCCAATTTGGAACCCAGAACGGACGTCCCTTGTTGAGGTGGGTCGTCTGTAACCACCACGTAAGGGACAGGCGAACCTCCTGGGTGAGCACAATCGTCTGGGACTTCAGAGACTGAGTCAGCCCGTTCCACTTGGACAGGATCAGGTGCTGCAGAGGTCTGGAGTGAAACTGGGCGTATTCCACCATGTCGAACACCGACACCATGGAGCCCAGTAACCTCATCGCCGAGTGTAAGGACACCCGGCGGCTGTGCAGACAACTGCGCACCCTTGACTGTAAAGCAGAGATCTTGTCCTCCGTCACGAAGATCCTTTGCTGTCCCGAGTCCAATAAGGCTCCAAGATGCAGAATCCTCCGAGACGGGATTAGAGTGGACTTCTGCCAGTTGATTAGCCAGCCGTGCCGTTGCAGCAGTGCAATGGTCAGGTCCAAGTGGCGTAACAGGAGCTCTGGAGATCCTGCCACCAATAACAGGTCGTCCAAATACGGCAACATGCGGACTCCCTGCAGCCGCAGAGAAGCCGCCATGACCGCCATCACCTTGGTGAAAACACGTGGTGCTGTTGCCAGGCCAAAAGGTAACGCCCGAAACTGGAAGTGGTCGCTGCTGATTGCGAACCTGAGGAACTGTTGATGGCAACAAAGAATAGGGACATGCAGGTAAGCGTCCTGTATGTCCAATGACACCAAGTAGTCCCCAGGTTCCAGCGCCAGAATGATGGACCGTAGGGTCTCCATCCGAAACTTCTGGACCCGCAAAGACTTGTTGAGTGCTTTGAGGTTGAGAATCGGACGATATGACCCATTGGGTTTCTGTACCAAAAATAGATTTGAATAGAAACCCTGGCCCCTCTGGGAGAATGGAACCGCCACTATAACTCCAGCCTGGAGCATAGTGTGCAATACCTTCCGCAGCTCCGTAGCCTTGTTCCGGTCCGATGGGAGACCCGTGGTGAAGAAGCGAGCCGGGGGTCTGTGCCGGAAGGAGAGGGCGTATCCGTGAGAAACCACCTCCAGAACCCAAGTGTCTGTCGTAGTGGTCGACCAACACTGGGCGAACTGTAGCAGGCGGCCTCCCACCCTGGGATCCCCCAAAGGGAGGCCCGGACCGTCAGGCCGCAGGCTTGTCATCTGGCTTGGGGGCCGGACGTCTGGTACTCCATGCCTGCTTCCGGGGCTTGACCGATTTCTTAGGGCCAGCCTGTCGAGGAAACGACTGTGGTTTGGGCCTGCCCTGGGCCCTAGATGACCGAAAGGACGATGGTCCCGAACCAGAAGGAGCAGCGGCCGACGGGAGACAGGCAGATTTGGCTGCCGCCAGCGTGGCCACAATCTTATCCAGATCCGGACCGAAGAGAACTTCTCCGGTAAACGGTAACGCTTCCAGACCTTTCTTGGAATCTGCGTCCGCCTTCCAGGATCGCAGCCACAAGGTGCGACGAGCAGCTACCGCTGCTGAAGAAATTCTAGACACCAGAGTACTAATGTCTAGAGCCGCCTCGTTGATGTAGGTGGCCGAATCACGGAGATTGCCAATCAACTCCGCCTGATCGGCCGGACAGTCGGATGCAAAAGAAGCCTCTAATGAATCCGCCCAGCGCTCCATCGCTCTGGCAACCCAGCAAATGGCCATAGCCGGCCGTGCTGCCCCCCCTGCAAGGGAATAAGCGGACTTCAGGCAGATTTCTACCTTGCGGTCCGTAGCATCCTTAAGGGAGGACATGGATGGCATCGGCAATGTGGCACTACGGACAAGACGGGTCACGTGAGAATCCACCTGTGGAGGGGATTCCCACTTCGCAAAATAATTATCCGCGAACGGATAAGCCACCGCCAGGCGTCTCTGCGGCTGGTATCTTTTGCCAGGTTGTTTCCACGCCTCCTCTAAATGGTCCACCAACTGACCCGAAAGAGGAAAGACTGTGGCATCGCCCTTCACATCTTTGAAAAAGGCATACTTAGATTTAGCCGCTGGGGGAACTTCGTCCTCAATCACCAAGGCTGTGCGGACCGCCCGAATAAGTCCAGGAATATATACTTTGGACTTAGCATCAGCGTCCTTAGTATGGAGAGGTTCCTGATCGTAAGGATCTAGAATCTCCCCATCATCAGACGTCCCTTCGTCATCCTCATAAGGAGCGGACAGAGACGCCACCGGCCTTTTATGAGACCGCATCACAGACTCCCCTTGCAACACATCCGACAAGTGCTGTACAGAACTCGTCAGGGAGTTAACCCACGCTGGCTCCTGAGAACCCGGGAGCGGGGAAATAGGGAGACTGTGGGGTACCACCAATTGTCGTGGGAACCCCTGCATGGGTGACGACACCACAGACTGCTGGGACAAACCCATCGGAGTAAACGCGGGCTGCGGAGCTAACTGGCCCACTAAAGCTGTTAACGCCTGAGCGAAACAAGCCCAGGGCGGCTCCTGTACCGGTGCTGTAACCGTAATAGGCCGCGCCATGGACAAACACTGCCGGCAAAGGCCCTCCGCGCTACCCTCCCCCTCCGCTAACGGTACTTTGCACGTGGTACACTGTAGCCGGAGGGGAAAATCACTTTCAGACATGATGGCACCACGTATGTGACCTCTCTCACCAATTAAGTATTAAATAGGCGAGAGACCACCCTGCAGCACCGCACCGCAAGGGCTTTAGCAGAAAGAACAGGGACAGTAATAAAGCTGACAGTTTAGATGAAGAAAAGATTACAGGCAGCAGCGCTAGCACAGTCACATACAATGCAGAGAAATAACAATTCCTGCACTAACAGCGCTGATCACTCAACTACACAGACACAGGGCCTGGTAGGACACAGCGCTGCATACACAGACCTGAGCCACAGCGGAGGAGAGGTATGCGGGGGGACCCAGACCACGATGCTTCCTTCCAGCGCTTCCAGCAGCGTTCACCATGCGTTCTGGAGAAGATGGCCGCCGAGGAGCAGAGAGGAGGCTGGCCTGGGGGAGGAGCGCTGCCACAGGACCAGTCGGCAGCATGCAGAGAGGGCTGTGTGCAGCGGGGGAGGCGCCGGCTGTGAGACAGGGAAAGCGCGCTCCCCTGGCATGCATTTAACCCCTGGGACGCCGCAGCGCTACCGCTCTGCTGCGGTCCGCTGTCCCCGGGGGTAGTGGAAGCGCAGGTTGGTTGCCTGGCTCCACGCTGCAGCCAGTCCCCAGGGAGCCCCCTGCCTGGGGACTTAGGACCATGTGATCAGCGGGGACCCACCGCGGGACCCCGCTGCTTACCTCTGTCCCCCTTGAATCCGGCCATGGTCCGGAGCATCTGGGGTCACCGCTAGCTGTGACCCCAGACGCCCACCAGCATCCCCGGATCAGTACCGGCGTTCTGGTACCGGCGGGGTGTAGGGAAGACAGCATGGACGTCAGGACTGACTGTCCATGCTGTACATCCAGTTGTGCAGCCACAGCTGCATGAAGAATAAGCTTCAGGGGCTCTTCTAGCCCCCACTCCAACAGGTGCACCCGACTCCGGCCGGGCACCAAACTAAACTGAGGTGCCTTGGCCCGGGGGCGGGGTATAGGAGGGGGACCTAGTGCATCCTGGGAGGCTGAAAGCTTAACTCTTTGGTGCCCTGCGACTGACGTCACACCTATACCCCAAGGTATCCTGTGGATACCCTATGGACCCTGAAGTAGAAAAGTGCTTTACTGTCAGCATAGGAAGGAAAAATAACAAATGTCTAGCCCCCATTCAGGGCAGTGACTCACTCCTTCGCGAGCGCGCTTGGACGATTATCGTTCATCGTTCACCCTTAAAAAATGAATGATTTTTTAAACGATTTAATAACGACGTTGTTATAGTTAAATCTTTCAAAAAATCGTTACGTGTGTACGCACCTTAACACTGGGATAGTTAGCCTGGCTTGGCCTCTGGCTTCTTAATTATCAGCTGTCCTGACACAGGCTCTGGCCTGGTCTTTAGCTGGCTGGCTGCCACAGCCTCACAATTGCAGTCTCAACTCAGTGTTTTAGAGGTTTGGGGGTTCCCCACCTCCTGTAAGTCTGAACCGCCATAGTGCTGGTGCAACCGTTGATGGTGGATCTGATGGAGCAAAGACAGTGCATTGAAAGACGTACTGCGATGGATTAGCGCCGCTGCAATTAGGGGTCTCACAGTGCTGAAAATAGCCCATAACATAAAGAGGTGCACCTCAGAATCAGTCCCCAACTGTATCAAGTATAATGTTTCTTTATCACTGTACCTTGTTGTAGGTATATGCACTGGGTGGTCTTTCAATGTTCTTATCGAGCTGTGGAAATAGAGAGTATTTAGGGGTCTGTTTACTAAGCAGGGTAGACATAATATATGACTCACTTTAATTTCATCTAGAGTATTACTCTATGCGGCTGAATCAGATTCCAGGTATCCTTTGGATGGAAGCCCCACTATTCTGAGAAAAGCTAGTTAGTAACCTAAATAAGTGATCTTTGGTGCTCTCCCCTCCAGAAATCCTCTTGTTTTCCATCTATATGAGAAAATGTATGCCCTAACAATGTAGTTAAAAAATCTGAGGATGTCTTGGTGTTACAGTCTGGGCTGTCATAAGCTACCAAATATTGTTCTAGGGTCAATAAAGCAGTTAAAATGTAGACAAAAGATAATACATATAATGCTATTAGTGCCATGAAGTGCTATGAAGAATCCCAGTAGGTCCAAGGCAATAAACAGTGCATTAGCATACTAGCTGGCTTCTCTTCAAGTTATGAATCCATTACTGATGTATTAAAAGATTACTCTTAATATAAACCACATTCTGTGTACTTATAAGTGATACTGTATGAACTTTCCATTGCAACAGGCTGTTTTATTGGGCTTACCCACAGACACCAAGGGGAAAATTCAAAGATGGACACAGGGAATGAAGTTGCCGATGGTTTCCTTCAGCGCAAGCAACTGAGCCGCATCGCACATGTGTCCCGATAGTTACCACACATCCATGCAATTTCAATAGGTGCGGGAATTTCTGTGTCAGTGGTTGCATCTAAGGATGCAGTTGTTGTTCTGTTCTTGCCATAGGCCAGGTGCAAAGTCCGATGGTGTGGCTAATGGTGCACTGATAGTATATCTTTGTACACACATCGGCAGATTCACGCTACAGCTGGTGGGCATCACAAGGGACACCCATCCTCCACGGCAGTAGAATAAAGATGCAGTAGCAGCTGCTACAAAAGTCGCAACCGCGACTACAATAGCGTCCACCTCTTAATTACTCCCCAAATATTAGCGTGGAAGTTCGCAAAAAAGTATTATTCTATGCTGAGATGAGGTTTCCTCTTTCTGTAATTATAACAGGTGAAAATGTACTAAAGTAATTATAACTTTATTGGTGATAAAGGGAAAGGGAACACATTGAAATTATTATTATGCTTCTTTAATAGATTTTTTTTATTATATAATCCACAAGTGTCCTTGCCCCGATTGATCTTGTTTGTGATTTTTGTCTAAACAATAAGAAAGACAGAATTTCAGCAATCAGCTCAGGCAGTGGAATGGCTAGACATCACCTACAGTACAGACAGTGCACAAGCTCTGGTCTTGAGGTCAGGATGCCTGAAACACACACAGAGTGAATATGATATGACAAAATGGTAAAATAACATAAAAGACAGATAAATCTCATGTAATCCAAAATAGTAACATGAGACTAACAAAATGTAGGTATACCAACTGTGGTCAGGGCAGGCTGCAGAAAAGGAATATAGGGGCTGAACACAGCAGGGGCAACAAGCCATGATTAAGACAGGTGGGAGACCAGGATGGTCAAAAAATCTGTAGGATCAATAATCCAACAAACCAGACGCTAAGGTCCTCATTGAGCAGTGCACACTAGTGCACTGCTGAAAGCAGATTCCCGATCATCGGGAATCTGTGCAGACACCTGTCCCATTCTGTGCATGTGCAGAACGGGTCTGCGATCCCGCACATAGGCTGGCAGCAGACCGTCATTGATTAACGGTCTCCTGCCACTTGTGGACGGGGAAGGGGGCGGTGATGGCCTCCGTTTCCCGAAACAGAGGTGTGTCGCCGGCGTTTAAGGGAAGGAAAGAGGCCAAGATCTGCGTCGACTGATGGAGATTTCCTGGCTTTTTCCTCTCATCTGTGGCGGTCGGCTGCATGACCCCATGGGTTACCTTAGCCGGCCGATGTTCCACAGATTATCGATTTAAAATCAATGAAAATAATTTAATATCGATGGATAATGCTAGGGATAGAAAGCCTGAGAGCTTCCATTCTAAAAAGAAGGGGTTAGCAATTGAAATGGGAGAACTGGAAATCAAACAAGATGGAGAGAGGGAAGGAGTGACTGAGTGAGTGTTTAGGAGAAAGAATGGATAAGCTTTGGTAAGAAGGTGTGTTTTTTGATTGCGCTTAAAGCTGGGGAGACTCATAGAAAGTCTGACTGGACGAGAGTCATTTCTAGAAGAGAGGACACTTTTGGAGAAATCATGGAGCTGGACATGAGAGGCAGTGGCCAGAGCTGAAAGGAGGAAGCAGTCAGGGGAGAAGTGGAGTGGGCGCAGGGCCAGTTCTATGATTACGCAAGGTACACGGCCGCGAAGGGCGCCACTTAGTGAAGAGCACCGCCGCCGCCATGTACATGCGATTAATTAATTTACTTACTTAGCCAGCACCTAGAAGTGGAGAGGCTGACCGTGGGCAGACTGTGTCAGTGTGACACAGCTGCACCGTGGTTCTAATGAGCGGCTGCCTGATGACTTGTACGCGGCGACGTGATGTCACACCGCAAGGTCGTAGGCACATCGCGCTACGGGGGGAGCGCAGTGGTGAAGGCTGGGACGGGAGCCATGGCCCGCACTTGGTTAGGACTCGGACAGAGTAGTCATATTAGCACCGCAGCGCCAGCGCCCATCTTTTGGCAATCAGTATTGTTCTGTGGGCTGGAGCGGCAGAACTGCCCGCCCACATTGGCCTCCGGATCAGACGCTGTCACCAGGATTCGGGATGGGTATCTATCCACATCCCTCCTGGCACAGGGCTGCCTGGCTGGTTGGTAAGTTGGTATAACACTGTGGGCTCTACATAAGGGATACTTCTAGGGACATTACTGGGGTCTCTGCATAAGGGGCACTACTAGGAACATTACTGGGGGCTCTGCATAAGGGGCACTATTAGGGACATTACTGGGGGCTCTGCATAAGAAGCACTACTAGGGACATTACTGGGGTCTCTGCATAAGGGGCACTACTATGGACATTACTGGGGTCTCTGCATAAGGGGCACTACTATGGACATTACTGGGGGCTCTGCATAAGGGGCACTACTAGGGACATTACTGGGGGCTCTGCATAAGGGGCACTACTAGGAACATTACTGGGGGCTCTGCATAAGGGGCACTACTAGGGACATTACTGGGGTCTCTGCATAAGGGGCACTACTAGGGACATTACTGGGGGCTCTGCATAAGGGGCACTACTTTATTTGAAGTATTCCATTTTTGGTTGAGTACTTTATAAGTGCCACAGTGTTTACTCTATGGCCCTGATTCAGACCCACTCGCAAGTGGGCGTACGCACGTTCGGCGTACGTAAAAAAATATTTAAATTCAAGCACTCGCTCGTATTTTCGTACGCAGCTAAAAATCCGCCCCAAACTCAGGCGACCCCTCCTCTAACTAACGAGCGTGCCAAATAGCGAGCGTACATCCCCGAAATGGCTTGAAGGGAACGCACGCACAAGTACAAACCGGAAGTGGGAATGTCAGATTCCGATTACCTGCTCGTTTTTTCGGCCTACCTCCCTCAATCGTATCATGGCAATCAATGTATCAATTAGCTTAATTGTTTTTTTTTTTCAACACAATGCAATAAACTTTAATCTTGTCCGTGTTTGTATTTGCTCGCAGAATACGTACGGCTGAAACCTTCGCTTTTATTGTTCAAAAGACATGTTAGCCCCAATTAAACAATTGTTCTATTTGTTTGTATCCCCACAAATTTTCTGTGGTTCATTTCTTTATTTAAATTTGCTTACGCATGTCACTGCATCAAGCCTATCATAACTCTCAAGAGATTTGTGGCCCTGTCGAACACATGACTCATACACTAACCAATAGAATTTGTCCTGTTAATTTCCCAAATACATTAGCCAATCAAATTTGTTTGGGGTGCTTTATTAAAAATATTTTGTCAAAAAAACACCATTGCCATCATGAGATCCGCCGCATTCACCAGGCGCGAACTGCTGGTGCTGACGGAGGTGATGGACAGGCGGATCACCAGTCAGCCTCCACCCATCTCCAATAGGCGCAAGCGTTCCGCATATGTCCACTCACGCCGACATATTGGCCAGCTGGAGCGCAGGTGGCCGGACCTGCACCGGCGGACGCCCCGCTTGCTGGCATGCTTTCGCATGCAGATTGCGGAAAGTAAGTGTTCTGGACTGTGGTTTTCAAGTTTATCTTGTGGGCCCTAACTGCGTGTGCATGTTTTCATGTCTGTCCTATTGAGTCATTGTAGTCATATCTGCATTTGCATGTTTTCATGTCTGTCCTATTGAGTCATTGTAGTCATATCATATCTGCATGTGCATGTTTTCATGTCTGTCCTATTGAGTCATTGTAGTCATATCTGCATGTGCATGTTTTCATGTCTGTCCTATTGAGTCATTGTAGTCATATCTGCATGTGCATGTTTTCATGTCTGTCCTATTTAGTCTTTTTTTTTTTTTTTGGATTCCTGTTGAAACTAACCACAATATGTTTGTCATTTTTTAGGGGCACAGCAAACACTACGGCGGCATCGCCACACAAGACGCCGGTCCCGGCCCCTCTCTCCAACCCCCAATTTATCGATTACCCCCTCCTCCCCAGACCCTGTGGCCGAAATTTCAGGCCTACTTCCCCTCCAGCCCAATTCCCCCTCTCCTCCATCCGTCCCTCCTCCAAATACCCCCTCCCAGGATTCCACAAACACCTTGCCCCTAGGGTTGGGGAATGTAGCCACCTCCGAGGTGGTCCAGGGAGTGGCTTCTGGCTCTGTCGTTTTGGAGAACGGTATGTTTTTAAAGTTTATTTTGGACACCACAAACTGTTTGTATGTAATCATGTGTCGTCCCCATTTTTTTTGCCTTTCTGTCGCCTTAGGGTATTTTTGGGGGTTGTCTTTACCTGTTCCTGCTGATGTCACCATACACATATCACACCTGTGTGCCTTTTTTTAGGGCCCTTGTATTTTTGCCCTTAGACATTTTGGGGTGCTGGGTTTTATCCGTGTAATGTTTTTTTGGCCCACAAGCTTGTAAGTTTTGGTTTGCTTGTTTTGTGTTTTTTTAGAATGTTGCTTCATTATCGATTTATTAATCCCCAAACTTTTGTCACCCACAGAGGAACAGAGGCGTCGGGAAGAGCTAGTGAATTGTGTGGGCCGTATGCGGGAGCAGGTCACCGGCCTTATGCAGGGCCTTGACCATCTGTTGGTCCTCCTTAGGAATTCGTTTTTTTTTTATTTTATTTTTGTTTTGTTTCATAATAAATCAGTTTTAAATCAAGCTCTGTCTCATGCGTTTGGAGTAAATCCAAGATTCTTTACACTGACATAAGTAGACTCTTCAAGCAAGGATTGCCACAGAATCTCACTACAGATTGTGTGTTGTATTTTGAAGGCAAACAGGCACAAGAAACACCTCCCAGTACCAATGTCATTTTCCTTTTTTGTGGTGGTCAACATGATAGTTTACACCATTTTTCAGGTTCCTATTTGGTGGCCAAACTGCTTAGGACAATCTTACGAAGGCAACTGATTGTACACGATTCCTTGTTGTGTTGGTTAGTACCCCGAAAACATATTACATTTTAGCTCCACTTGCTTCATTACTGGGTTACCCCTTAGGTAAAATTAACGTTTGGGAGTTTGTTTACACTTGCTTCTAACGTGCTCAAAAAGGAAACAAATTACACTCTCCAAATATTTATTCACAACAAAAATCAAAATACAAAGTGGTCACTCACAAACAAAACACACAGTGATAATCAGAAATACACCACATACCAAAAACACGAAACAAACACACAACAAATCAAGAACTGGTTGACGAAGGTCCATGCCCACATGATTTCAAAAATATGGCATTGCAATATTGGTGTCAGAATATATTCCCGAAGTTTCAACATAAAGGTTTTTGAAGGGTAGCAGGAAGTAGTCATCGTGGGAGTGTCAAAGATTATGCAAACAAACAGAAGATGGTGCAAAAATTAATATAAAAAAACATGAACGTTGAAAAACCGTAACACATTGGGTATACACACTGTTGTTTGGTCAATAATTACCTAAAATATCGGGCCACCACATCATCGCGTATGGCCCCCCCACATACTGACCTCCGACCAACCTCGGGGGGGCCATCCTCAGGTAAGGCATCCTCTGGCTGCATTGGAACACCACTCCTTATGGCGATGTTGTGAAAGATCCCACACAGGACCACAATTTTCGAAACCATATCCGGCAAATACATGAGCTTGCCACCAGAGCGGTGGAGGCATCTGAATCGGCCTTTTAAAAGGCCGATACAGCGCTCCACCACTTGCCTGGTGGCTGTAAGTGCGGTATTAAACTCACTTTGTGGACCTGGTGTGGGAGCCAAATAAGGAGTGAGCAGCCAGGGCATGCAAGGGTATCCACTGACTCCTGTGAAAAAGAATAGACAACATCAGGATCACTGTGTATCAAGCTTAACATTGTTATGTACTAAAGGTCTACACTTACCCAGAAGCCACGCATCACCAGCTTGTAGGTTGTTTAATTTGTGCCATATCCCTGATTGCCGGATGATGAAGGAGTCATGTGCACTTCCTGGTAATTTTGCATTCAGGGACAGGATCTGGAGGGAGGCATCACATACCACCATTACATTCAGGGAGTGATAGTGTTTCCTGTTTCGAAATATGGCCTCCAGCCGTGCTGGAGGCTGAAGTGGTATGTGAGTACCATCCACAACCCCTATGATGTGTGGGAAGCCAGCTATTTGGTAAAAATTGGCCTTGGCCACACTAAGGGCACCCATATCCAAAGGCATTTGAATAAAATGATGGAGGTGCTTGAAAAGTGCCTCCATCACTGCCCTCAGGATCCGGGAAAAGGAGGATTGGGAGATGTCCGCCACTATTCCCACCGTTGTTTGAAACGATCCTGAGGCACAGAAATGTAACACCGCCATAATTTGCGTAAGTGGTGGTATTGCTGTTGGACTGTCAATTTGCCGCTCAAGATCACTCTCTATTAATGAGAGAGTGTCTATGATGATTTTGGGAGGAAGACGGTAGCGTCTTAAAACCTCATCATCGGGCATTCCAAAAAGGGTGACACGTGTTCGAAATATCTGGGGCCTTGCACGCCTACGATGCCTACGCCTGGGACGAGATTGAGGTTGGTCGGCTTCCAGGGAGCATGGCCAGAACAATCCGCCCAAGATCAACCTGAAATGGCAAGATTGGAATGTAAGGCTTTGGACCCACCCCTAAAGAAAATTAAGAACAACTTAGCTTGATGATACCATCCATTGCTGCTTACATGCCGGGGTATTGTCATGATACGTCCAAACTGAAATTAATCACAAAATTAATTTGACACATTTTACTATGTGCATTTATGTTTCTAAATTTTGTGCTAGACAAATCTTAAAATATGCGAAACACACATTTGGCCAAAGAGCAAAACGACATTGCACACAGTACATCAAAATGGGTTGAAATGTTTCCCAAAAAAGCGAAAGGGCAACCACAAAAAAATTTACAGGATTAATAAGCATTTAAAAATGCGCTAATTAGTTCGCAAATACAAGTCACAATAGTAAGTATTAAGAATGCGCTAATTAGTTCGCAAATACAAGTCACAATAGTAAGTATTATGAATGCGCTAATTAGTTCGCAAATACAAGTCACAATAGTAAGTAGTAAAAATGCGCTAATTAGTTAGCAAATACAAGTCACAATAGTAAGTATTAAAAATGCGCTAATTAGTTCGCAAATACAAGTCACTATACAAACTGAGAAAAAAGCGCTAATTAGTTCACAAATACAAGATAAAAAATGGACTTACCAAGAGCAAATATATAAGAGTCCAAATCAAAAGGTCTTTGGGTCCGAAATTAATAAAAAGCTAAAAGATATGAAATTATGGCTCCAAAAATTTAAAACAAGAAGAAACACAATGAGACAGCAATTGAACAAAAGTTAGACTTCACAAAACTTACCAAATCAAGAAATGAGGCCAAAAAAAAAAATACCAAAAAAGAGAACGGAAAATAAAAACGCAAATCTAGCAAACAAAATAAACTCCAAACGCCAACTCCTTTATCCGCAAACAAGAAACTCAAACCAAGGTAACCTCCAACAATCCAAAAACGCCACCTCGACTCGAGACACACCAAGCCATAAATAGTGTTTCGTTTCCCGCACAAATTAAGGAGGGATCATAGGAACGCACAATCAATGATGCGGCCGCAAAATAAGGACGCATGTATAAATACGTCACGAAAACACATTTAATTCTGGTGTATTTCTTGTTTGGACCTCAGACATGGCGACAGACCAGGGAAACAATGCCCAAGAGTCAGGCGGTAAGTCTTTCATGCATTTTGTATCAATGATTAATTTGAAACATAAGATTGGACAAGTTGTGAATTTGTGAAATCTGAATATTTACACAAATAGGTGAGGAGGATGACATGGAAGAGGCTGCTGGGCCCAGTATTCCGGCCAAAGCTGCCAAAAAAAAAAGGCAGCCACATTTCACAAGAAAGGAGATGGAGGTTTTGATACAGAAGTGTGTGGACATCCTGCCACAGGCAGACAGGAATATGAGTCTAAGCCAGAAGTGTAGAATGTGGGAAGAGGTAGCCGTTGCTGTCAATAGGGTGGGTGATTATGTCCGTCTAGCCCAGGATGTCAAACGGCGGTAAGTAAACACTTGCCCCCCCTAAAAACAAACACCATTTTAAACAAAAGGATAATGGCTTCCATTTTTTCCCACAGATGGGGCGACTTCAAATATCGCCTAAAGCAAAAACTCGCGGACAGGGCTAGGCATGCAAGGGGGACAGGTGGGGGTCCCACCCCTGTGTCATTGGAGTTGACGGATTTAGAAGAGCTGGCACAGGGGTGTGTGCAGCCTGTGGAGGTGTTTGGCATGTCCAACATGGATACGGACATGCCAGACTTTGCGGCTCCTCATGTTGTCCCAGGTAAATCTTTTGATGTCACCAACTCTGAAATGTTAGTGGGCCAATATGTAGATTCTAATGTGAGTCTTTTCTCATTTTTCCGAACAGAGACACAGGCGGATGAATCTGCTCCAGAGGGAAGCCTTGGCCGCCGAATTTCTGCTGGCTCGGCAGGGGAGGAACCAGTACATCCGGCTGAGGACCCTGCAGAAGCCAGTCCAGGGCAATCCCCCTCGCAGGCAGTGTCCCTCCTCACAGAACTCAATTTCAAATCGGATTTCCATACGGAGATTCTGCAGAGGATGGACGCCAGTCTGCTACGGGTGGCTGAGGCCCTGGAGCAAAATGCTGCGGCCAACGTGACCATTGGTCAGGCCCTGGCGGAAAATACCAGGGCCAACATCCGCATCGCCATTGCCCTGGAGCAGCTCGTTCGCCAGCACATGGTGGAGCCGACCTCCCTTCCTGCCGGAACATCAGGATCCTCCACCTCTGGCACAACATCAGCCAATCCTCCAAATGTGCCTAGCCCTGTGCCTAGTCCAGAGGCCACAACATCTGCCTCTGGACAGGCCAGCCCGATGACATCCCGGACCCGGTCTGGCGCCCTCCCTCCCCCATCCAAACGGGTGAAAAAACGGTGACAGCAATGGCGACTTTTCCCACACTCCTTCTGTGCATATTCCTTTCTGGTCAAAACTTCCCTCTCCTTTCTTGTGAAATGTTTTTAATTTTTTGTTGTACGTTTATGTCTACAGTTATGTTGGGCCAATTTGTTTGATTTTGGAAATGATCTTTGCAAAAAAAAGATGTCCCCAAATTTATTATTATTTTAGTTTTGGTTTGACCAATAAATTGACGCCAAAAATCTGACATTGTATTGTGACATTATTGTACAAATGGGTTACATTTAATCCTGGCCCAAAAGGCAAAAACTTGCCAAAAAAAAAAATTATTTTTTTTTAAAATAAGGGCTCTTTAAGGAACGTTAAAAAATTCATATAACGAGGCAAATTCAAGAGGCCAAAATAAAATGGTGAGAAAATTAAAACATGATGACATTATTGTTACAATAGGCCCTAACCACCAAATTGAGGGCAAAATAAACCCCCACAAATGTACGCAAATTGATTGTGTCATCCTAACATTAGCAGCTCTGATTTCCACCTGCGTACGGTTTTGTGCTATCCCAAAAAACTGATTTCAAAACACATACCAAGCCGGTTTTCAATCCAACACTAATTGCTTTTCAAATCACCCGCGATTAATCGCAACAACATCGTGGAGTCCCGGGACGGAGGAGAAGGCCATCGCCAATGTGGTCGAGTAATCCAGACCCTAAGCTGTGCGAGCATTTTGAAGGGAAAGAGGATCATCCAGTGACGTATGAGTCGGTCCGAACACATTTTACGCTCGCATCTGCTAATGTATGTACGCCCCAAAAACGCCTCGCCACGCCTGCGTTTTTCCATCTCCACCCCCGTCAACACCCAAAAACGCCCTGTTCTGTCAATCACATTTGACATGTCACTTCCTGTACGCTATTTGACGAACGAGACCAAAAAAACTCGCAAACTGCCGTACGCACATGCGCAGTGTTACACCGACGCATGCGCGGTTATTCAACATCGGAACGCAACGAGCGTACTGCTGTTTGCGAGTGGCTCTGAATGAGGGCCTATATCTTTAACTGAAAAATGTAATCATAATAAAGTTGGAGAGTTTGTGATACCTCTGATGCCTGGCTAGGAATATAACAGTTCTTCAGAATTGCTAGGATTGTTTTGTTCTGTGTTCTAATGCTGGTTGATATCCACTACAGTAGTTATAAGAATAGCTTCTGTTTTTAGGTGTCTTTTAATGCATTACTTGTATATGACAGGGGCTATTTCGATCTTAATTTATGTAACTTTAAACAAAATTTGCACATTTCCATATTGTTATGATTGTTCATGACGTTTTTTTAATATAAACTGGTCTTTTGATCTAAAGATTCACCTTGTGTATTGTCACATTATTAATAATAATAATAATTTTATTTATATAGCGCTTTTCTCCCATAGGACTCAAAGTCGCTTTACAGACATCAGAAAACATGGTACATTGTACAAGGATTTGGTGTTGCAAAAAACCCTAAAAATAGTAGACATCCACACCAAGATAATTAAAATCAACTGAAATCTAGAGAGCACAATAAGCATATTGCAGGGTTGGTGCACACATTTTGGGAATTAACTTCTATGGGTTAAATATTCCACCCACAAAGGTACCAAATGAGGCAGCTGTTTTGGGCGCACTACGTAGGATTACCCTGGGTGGAATAAGTTACGGCCAGAAAACAAAATGGGTGTGGTTGCAGCGTCCTGATGCTAGGAGTACGGTCCCACCATAATAGTCAGGTCCATGTATTTTTCATCCCATCCACGAGTTTACCAGGTGAGGCAGCCATGGTGGGCGCACTACGAAGGTTGCACTCTGGGTGATAAGCCATACAAGAATCCAAGGCATATATGGGAAAACTGACAAGTGTGGCAGTATGCTATACCCTGTTGTAATAGATCCACATAAAGTACATCCTGCCCATGGAGGATGAACTTTAGTGGATGTAAAGCATACCAGTATATCATGCAGTGGAAGTACATTTTACAGAACCTGGGGCATAACTGGGGAACCTTTATCCACGATTCACATCTTTTGTAGCTAAGTGTTACAGAGCTAAATGTAGTGCCAGACCCTACAATCATTTATCCTCACCTCTTGGCTCATTCACATGAAGTTACACTTTCAAATTTTCTCAGCTTTACCTATCTGCCACCCATAATGCCTAAGGCTACATCTGTCCTTATTGTAAATCTTCTGAAAACGAAAACCATACATCTATTTCTATTCTATATAGAACTAAATTATTACAAACTATACAATTATTAATATCAGGTGTGCCTGGAGTACGGGACCAATATTTAAGCTATATTTAAATCTCACAATTATCATACATGTAAGGGGTGCCAAAATCTATATTCGCTTACCAAAAAATGTAGGCTTGAGCCAGCCCTGATTGGGCGGGAGGTAGTGTGAACACAGATGAGGTTGGAGATGTAAGGGTAGAAAGAGTGATTTAGGGCAAGGAGTTTAAAATGGATCATGAAGTGAGTGAGTGAGTCCAGAGAGGAGGAAGTGGCAGGAGTCTAGATGGGAAATGATGAGTGCGTAAATGAGAGTCTTGGAGGGGCTGGATCGTGTAGATATTGCAAAAGTGGAAGCGGCAAGAATGAGTGATTACCTGAATGTGGGGGTTGAAGGAAAGTGTGAATTCGAGGCAGACACCAAGGTACAGCCATGGTGATGGGTGATATCATCCACAGAGAGAGAGAGAGAGTGTGTGAAGGGAGGATGCACAATTACCTCTTCACATATCGCTCTCTCCAGAATCTGAAAGCCCAGGTAGTACATTGGCCATTTATTAGATATAGAAGATTTTGAAATGTTGATAGGTTTAATAAGCAGGATACTGTGGACCTTGTCCTTCCTCATTCTGAAGAGAGTGCTGTATAATAATGTTGTCTAATAGTGATCCCAAATTAGAATGTCTGATCTCTTAAATTCAATATGCGGCTCCAGTGGAGAGGTGAGTGCTATAGAGAACATAATAGGTCTCCCAGGATGCTCATGGCCCGACTGTAGCTGCAACACCTAGTTTTAACCACTCAAACATTATGAGCAATAGATCTCCTGCCTGTAGTGTTATATTCATCACAAATGAAGAAAATGGCAGGTAATATGGACATGCTTAATATTACCATTTAGTTTAATAGTATTATTTTAAGATGCTAAGGTCCTTGCCATGTTTTTGAAAAACTGACAATTCTGTACTTGACATTTATATGATCTGTAGCACACTTTTGAGAACAGGGAGCACATTTAATAATTTTTCTTGGGATACAATTTAACCTTATAAGGCTGCTGTTGTTCGGTTAGAAATTCATATTATATTTTAGAGCATATTTGGCTTACCAGTGTTGACTTGGCCAGAAGAGCTGCACGTGTTATCGCGTGCTTCAGACATATTTATCTGATAAAAATAGTTTTACATTGAATTAGTCAAGTTGGTTGCATTGGTTGTAATTCATATTTGATTGTAAGCTGAAGCAGGAAGGTTATAGTGCAAAAGACACGACCCTTTCCTTTCAACTTAAAGTAGTAAATGCAATTTAGGTATACATGCCATAAAACCCCTACATCAAGTCAAATTAAGTTTAGGGTCTCCATCTTCCATTGAGAAGTTAGCCAGTCTTAAACAATCTGCGTAATCAACTGAACATGCTCTCTAAGCAGATAGCATGTTGTTTTTTCCGTGTGTTAAAGCATAACAAAATACAAAACACATTTATCTCACTGTGCTCTCGGGGATCATATTTCGCTAGTCATCTCCAGCAGTGGATGTAACACACCATTAACATCCATGATAGAAATTTTCTCTTCAGTGCCTAACAAAAAAAAAACCCTCCAAAAATATAAAAAATATAAAAAGAAAAAATTGAAATAAAATTAAACCTTTTCCTCCACTAGTACAGTTAATTAAACAGATAGCAAATGAGTGCTCCTGATGCTAAGGGAGCAGTTTCACCATGAAACTAATTATTCTTTGAAGTTTCAACTCATTAAACTTAGAACGTTTTAAATGAACAAGTCCTTGTAGATAAAGTAACCTACTGTTGAAAGGACTGGATTAAATGTATTGCATAATTTCTTTACTATGAGCCTGTAAAAATACTTGGAATGGTATATTGTCTATATTTAACAGGAGAAATCCAATGTACAAGTCGGTATTGCTATATTCATTTTAAATACAGTGCCTGAAAAGTTTACACCATGTTCCTACTGGGAATTCTATAGCTGCACTGCCAGCTTTTTCCAGAGGCGGCTATAATGAATTTTGTTGTGGTTTTACATGGATGCCTATTGCCTCCCTTTGGAATATTACGGTTCCCCCGGGAAGACCTCGGTAAGGACTGTCTACACTGATTCCAAGCAGAAATTTACATTTATCCTAAATAGCACAATTTCCCTTTCTCTCTCTATAATTGTATAGTTCATTTGAGATTTATATTACCAGTGAAAACAAAAGAAAATGATACTCAGGCACCAATAATTAGTAGAAACTTTTATTTTATGACCGTTGGCCTGAAAATTGCCTGATGCACATTTTAGTTCATTTAGTCAAAGTGAGAAACAGAAGAAGAATATTTTGGCAAACTAAATTATGTGTACCAATAAGATAGAATTCGGAAATCTAATATTGACATGTTAATGTGATAAACATAATAGAATGTTAAACATTATTTAACACAGCTCTGTATAGTGACTACTAAAAATACCAATGAAATAGACACATGTAATAAATAATATGCTTTTTTGGGGGCTGCTGCAGTGTTGAACGCAAGTACGTTTTGCGGACGGATGTTTGGTCATTTTACACAGCACAATCTATTCAAGAATTAAGTACTTTTGGTTGCTGAAATGGCTGCACATCCATCTGCACAGCAAGGAGGACCTGTAAAAATGAAGCCTTTACACACTTTTATCTCTTTTAAATAATCACCGGGAAAATGGTGTGCTGGCCATTTTCCTGGATATTGGCGCATGTGTAGTAGAGGTGTCTCCGGGCCCATGGCATAGGCGCCATGTTACTGGTGACCTGCACATGCACAGTAGACTCTGGCACAATGCTAGAGTGTACTACACCATATAGAGGAGTGGGCCGTACGGCGTAGTCTGCACACGGGCCCGCTCCTCTCTTACACCTCCCCTGCATGTACTGTAAAATGGAAATCTAAGTTTTGCACTGCTCTGTAAATCTAGGCACACAGGTTGGTCAGTAAATCTCTGCACTTTGGTTGGCTACTGACATTTAAGTAAACGGGGGCACAGCATAGACATAGAAGATTTTGCGCTGTGCCTTGACTACTTTATGCTTCGTACAGATGTGTGTTCATACAGTACACTATGGCTTTAGTAACTGCAAACAGCCCCTCAATGCACGCCAGTTCCCACACAACTTAGTCATGCTGAGTGTCTTTCTCACTCAAAATGTACGTCTTATTTCTATAAATAAAACAACTGGAAACACAAAAACTACTTTGCTGGATTGCACTGATCAATTTGTTGTGCGACATTTGTTCATCTGTGTTTGAATGAGTCTGAATCTGCATACGACGGCCGCAGCTTTTTCTCACACCAAGATCTGTTGTGCCTCATTTGTGTAGTACACTGTGAGTGGTGTCTTGCTGTGCCTGTAATGTGAAAAAGATGCAAAATTGAAAGAAAAAGATGGTATACTAACCTTTTGGAGCATCTTAGTCACACTGTGCATCTTGCACCGTATGGCATATAGACGCTAGGTATGAGGGCACATCTGTACATTACCTATATTGTATCACGATCTTGACTCATTTTTCCCATGTTTTACCTCTGTGGTGTTTGTTCCAGCTAGTGCTGAGGTCCGCTTGCACTGTGACCGCACATTACTCCTGAATGACGCAGAGGTCCGCCTGCACTGTACATCGCATCCAGCTGGCTATGAGGTCTGTCCACACTGTTCTTGCTCTGTGCTCTCAGTGTGTTTACTAAGCATGCTAGCACGCAGACTGCACACCTGAGTTACCTCCAAAACTCAGTATGGGCGCAGCCATATTGGATTAAGTCACCTGATTCTCCTCCACCACCCATAGTGCTGCTCCCAGACCAGCTGATCACAGCATCCAATACCTGGGGATCCAGCCCTATAAATTCCATTTCCTGCCTGGCCCACATTGCCAATACAATGACACTTCTGCTGAAGTTACAGCTCTGTGCTGAGCTCCCAGGTACTTTTAACTGAATAGTTCCAGTCCGTATCATTCCAATTCTAAGTCTGGTTATCAAGTCTCCAATTCTATCCAGTACTCCAGTCTGGTTTTACCACAGAAACTTGTTCCAAACTACAACCATCGGTCCCAGCTGATATCTCCAACCATCGGTCCCAGGCGACATCTCCAGCTATCGGTCCCAGCCGATATTTCCAACCATCGGTCCCATCCAATATATTCAACCATCGGTCTCAAACTTATACAGTACTTCAATTCATAAACATTGGTCTTAAACCGACTCAATTCTTCAGTTCATCAACCAGATCGGTCTTAAATCGATCCAGTTCTTCAATTCATTAACATCGGTCTCCAGCTGATTGTCTCCGTGGGCCAAATGTAATTGGGTGAGAGTTTAACAGTAAACTCTCACACTTATTAAACTCAGCCAATGTAATAGAGTCCGAGAATAGAGGAATGGAGAGAGGAGGAATGGGATTTAGGAGTCAATATTTCAGATGACTTGAAGACAAGCAAGCAATGCACCAAAGCATTGAGGAAGGCAAGTCAGATGCTTGGTTGCATAGGGAGAGGAATCAGTAGCAGGAAAAATTAAGTAATAATTCCCCTATATAGGTCTTTGGTATGGCCTCATCTAGAATGCTGTGTTCAGTTCTGGAGGCCATATCTCCAGAAGGATATAAATACATTAGAGATGGTACAAAGAAGGGGAACTAAAATGGTGCATGGTCTACAGCACAGAACCCGGAAAGACTAAAAGATCTTAATATGTATAGTTTGGAGCAGAGAAGGGAAAGGGGGGACATGATAGAAACTTTCAAATACATCAAGGTTTTTAACAAGGTAAAGGAGGGAAGCATTCTTCAAAGGAAGAAATGTACAAAAACACGTGGACATGCACTGAAACTGGTGGGAGGTAGGTTCAAAGGAAATTTGATGAAACATTACCTCACAGAAAGGGTAGTGGATAAGTGGAATAGCTTCAGATCAGAGGTGGTTTAAGCGGTGGCGTAACTAGGGCAGGGTGAGCGGAGCACGTGCCCTGGGCACCGTGGGACCAGCGGATGGGGGGGCGCGCCGCCGGCCACGGTACCGGCACGCACTATTTAGCCAGTGTAGCGCCAACCGCAGTGAGTGCGGTCAGCGCTACACATTTACACAGGACCGGCGCTAGGCTTCCCAGCGCCGGTCCTGTGCTGCACAGCTGAGCCCCTTCCCTCCCCCTTAGTGCTTCCCCAATAGCGCCAGGAGGAGGGTGGGAGGCGGGCGGGCTCAGGCTGTGCTGACACACACATCGCCGCCAGTGCCAGATGACTCTCATTGGCTGCTGCTGCTACTGCACACACATCACCGCTGAGCGGCAGCAATGTGTGTGTGAATCAGCAGCCAATGAGGTCAGACAGACTCTCATTGGCTGCTGCTGCTGCACGCACATCACCGCTAGCGCTGGCGGCGATGTGTGTGTTAAACAGCAGCCAATGAGAGTCAGACAGACTATCATTGGCTGCTGCAGCCGCAGCACCCACTGCAAGAGCTGGCTCCCTTCCGGCTCCTGCAGTGGGTAATGGGAGAGATGTCATGACGTCTCTGCCGTGATGCAGAGCGCGCCAGCCCGGGAGGACAGACGTGCAGACGGCAGCGTGGATTCAGGTAAGAATTTTTCCTTTATTTATTGTTTCACTTCAGTGTGTATTTATCGGGGGGCTACGGAGGGGACTACTACTGGAGGCACTGCTTCGGGGGTGGCGGGTTCCACTACTGGGGACTACTACTGGAGGGGGATACTACTGGGGGCACTGCTTCAGGGGGGACCACTACTGGGGTCCACTACAGGGGGAGACTATTACTAAGGAGGGGACTACTACTGGGGGCACTGCTTCGTGGGGATGGGACCACTACTGGGGGCTACTAGGGGCACTGCATTGGGGGACCACTACTGGGGTCTACTACAGGGGGCACTGCATTAAGGGAGACTCCTACTGGGAGGACTACTACTGGGGGCACTGCATTGGGGGGGACCACTACTGGGGACTACTACTGGGGGGGACCACTACAGGGGGCAGGACTACTATTGGGGGACTCCTACTGGGGCACTATATAAGGGGCTTACTACTGGGGGCACTGCACAGGGGAGACCACTGAAAAGGGACAACCACTACAGGGGGCACTGCATATTGGGGATAACTACTGGGGGCCTGCATAAGGGGGACAACTACTGGGGGCACTGTATAAGGGGAACTAATGGCAGGCTGCATAAGGGGGACTACTACAAGGGGGAACTGTGTAAGGAGCACTGCATATGGGGGATCACTACTGGGGGCCTGTATAAGGGGAAATAATTGGGGGCTGCATAAGGGGTACCACTACTGGGGGTACTGTATAAGGGGCACTACTGGGGGCCTGCATAAGAGGGACCACTACTGGGGGCATTGTATACTGGGGGTACTATATAAGGGGAACCACTACTATGGGCACTGCATAGGGGGGACTGTATAAGGGGCACTGCATTAAGGTGCAAATGAAAAGAATTGTTCCCAGTGACAAGAAAGGGGTGTGTCATGTTGACACGCCCCATTTTTCAGTGACCACGCCCCTTGTAACCACACCCATTTTTGAGATGCGCGCACATAGTGGGGAGGGGGGGCTCCATTTTCAAATTTGCCCTGGGCTCCAAATACCCTAGTTACGCCACTGGGTTGAAGCTAAGATGAAGAACAGTTTAAACACGCTTGGGATAAGCATAAGAGTATCCTTAATAGAGACCTAAGGAGCAAATAGGGTTGAATTTGCCAAAAGGATAAATGAAAAGGGGCAGACTAGATGGGCCAAGTGGTTCTTATCTGCCTTCAAATGCTATGTCTATGGGCTCTATTTATTATCATTATTTTTACTAAAATAAAGTGAAAACGGGTGTTTTAACACCCTTTTCACATTATTTTAGTATCACCTATAGTTACTACAGGGCAATTGAAGTAGAATTCGTAAAATTCTACTCCAACCCCTAAGTATCACTTATTTTGAGTAATCAGATCGCATTCCCATAATTGTAATGGGAAATGTGATCTGCCTGGTAGTTACTAAAAATAAATAGTGAAAAAAATGCCTAGAGAGGCCCTGCGATAATAACGCCACCTGGAGATGGCGTTATCCAGGGTCTCCCCCGGTTACCAGGCTCCTACTCTGCTGTAAGGGGCAGAGCAGAGTCCCGAGCCGGCACCAGTGATCAGCTGTGTGGTCTAAACAGACCGCAAGCTGATCTCTGCTAAAAAAATAAATAAATTACTTACCTGACTCCAGGGACCAGTGATCGGGGCTCTGGTGATGTTCTCCCTCCGGTCAGCTGGTCTCCCATAGTGCACTGCGGCCCGGTCATCAGGTGACCGTGTCCCAGTGCAGTATGGGATGTCAGCTGACCAGAGGCACGGAAGACATCACCAGAGCACCGATGACTGCAGGTAAGTGCTATTTAGGGAGTGGGAATTGTGGGGGTATCCGCGATCGTGGGGGCCGGGCTTAGCACTGGGGGTGGGGTTTAGCGCCGGGTGGGGTAGCAGCGACGGTCGGTAGGCACTTTGTCACGGTATTTTTTGCGAAAATACCGTGACTAGTGTGCGGAGGGGATTCGCAGGGACAGAGCTTTCTCGCAAGCTCTGTCCCTGCAAGGGATTTGTAGTAAATCCCTGTGATATTGCCTGAATTCGCAATGCGAATTCAGTCGATAATATCACACTACAATCTGCATTACAAATGCGGATTGTAGTAAATAGAGCCCTATGTAACATACAAACTCACATGTTTTTATACTCAAGAAACTCTCACGATTTAAACTGCTATACTCTCACCTTTTCTAAACTCTCACCCTATTACATTTTGCTCCAAACATCAGTTCCAACCTGACTGTCTCCAAACATCAGTTCCAACCCGATTGTCTCCAAACATTGGTTCCAGTCCGATCCTGCTTCATCAATTCCATATCATCGATTCTACAACATCGGTTCCAATCCCATCCTGCTTCAATTCCATATCAACAATTCTACTAAATAAATTCTACAGCATCGGTTCCAATATGACCTTGCTTTATCAAATCCATCATCAATTCCATATCATCAATCAGAAATTGTGGGGTCCGATACTGATAAAATAGGTAGCCCCCTCCCCTGGTGGGTATGGGCAGATGTGGGAGGAACTGATAATAATGTGGATGGAGCTACAGCAGGGGTGGAGCATCAATTGGTGCGTAAGCCAGTTTAAAAATTTGCAAAGTTTGAGCATTGGGGGTGGGTGTTGTTATAACATGTCAATCTATAATATAATATACAAAACTGTACAAAGACAGAAATATAGGAGAGAAAACTGCTGTAAATTCACACACACAGAAAACTAGAATCTATACTAAAGATATAGGGAAAGCCAGATCGATTCTACATCTACAGTCAGGTCCATAAATATTGGGACATTGACAGAATTTTCAGATTTTGGCCTCTATTCACCACCACAATGGTTTTGAAATTAAACAAACGATGTGCTTTAACTGCAGACTTTCAGATTTAATTTGAGGGTAATTACATCCAAATCGGGTGAACGGTGTAGGAATTACAACAGTTTCAATATGTGCCTCCCACTTTTTAAGGGGCCAAAAGTAATGGGACTATCAACTCAAAAGCTATTTCATGGACAGGTGTGGGCTATTCCCTCATTATTTAATTATCAATTAAGTAGGTAAAAGGTCTGGAGTTGCTTCTAGGTGTGACATTTGCATTTGGAATCAGTTGCTGTCAACTCTCAATATGAGATCCAAAGAGCTGTCACTATCAGTGAAGCAAGCCATCATTAGGCTGAAAAATCAAAACAAACCCATCAGAGAGATAGCAAAAACATTAGGTGTGGCCAAATCAACTGTTTGGAACATTCTTAAAAAGAAAGAACGCACCGGAGAGCTCAGCAACGCCAAAAGACCCGGAAGACCATGGAAAACAACTGTGGTGGATGACAAAATAATTATTTCCCTGGTGAAGAAAAACCCCTTCACAACAGTTGGCCAAATAAAGAACACTCTCCAGGAGGTAGATGTATATGTGTCAAAGTCAAGAATCAAGAGAAGACTTCACAAGAGTGAATATAGAAGGTTCACCACAAGATGTAAACAATTGGTGAGCCACAAAAACAAGAAGACCAGATTAGAGTTTGCCAAACAACATCTAAAAAAGCCATTACAGTTCTGGAACAACATCCTATGGACAGATGAGACAAAGATCAACTTGTACCAGAGTGATGGGAAGAGAAGAGAAGGAAAGGAACTGCTCATGATCCTAAAAATACCACCTCATCAGTGAAGCATGGTGGTGGTAGTGTCATGGCGTGGGCATGTATGGCTGCCAATGGAACTGGTTCCCTTGTATTTATTGATGATGTGACTGCTGACAAAAGCAGCAGAATGAATTCTGAAGTGTTTTGGGCAATATTATATGCTCATATTCAGTCAAATGCTTCAGAACTCATTAGACAGCGCTTCACAGTGCAGATGGACAATGACCCGAAGCATACTGCAAAAGCAACCAAAGAGTTTTTTAAGGCTAGAAAGTGGAATGTTATGCAATGGCCAAGTCAATCCCCTGACTTGAATCCAATTGAGCATGCATTTCACTTGATGAAGACAAAACTGAAGGAAAAATGCCCCAAGAACAAGCAGGAACTGAAGACATTTGCAGTAGAGGCCTGGCAGAGCATCACCAAGGATGAAACCCAGCGTCTGGTGATGTCTATGCATTCCAGACTTCAGGCTGTAATTGCCTGCAAAGGATTTGCAACAAAGTATTAAAAAGTGAAAGTTAGATTTAGGATTGTTTAGTTTGTCCCATTACTTTTGGCCCCTTAAAAAGTGGGAGGCACATATAGAAACCGTTGTAATTCCTACACCGTTCACCTGATTTGGATGTAATTACCCTCAAATTAAATCTGAAAGTCTACAGTTAAATCACATCTTGTTTGTTTCATTTCAAAATCATTGTGGTGGTGAATAGAGGCCAAAATCTGAAAATTCTGTCAATGTCCCACTATTTATGGACCTGACTGTATATACTGTATAATGAAAGCCAAATTCACATAATATACATTGAAAAAGCCGGGGGCAATATATGGGACTAGTGATATCTGGATATGGGAGGACAGGGAGGGCTGCAACTGGAGGGTCACAGAACAGGGAAGACTGGACCTGGGTAAACAGGGCAAAGAGAGCTGTACCAAGGGGAGATGCAGAGCAGAGAGGGCTGGACCTGAGGAGCACAGGGCAGGGGAAGTGCAGGACAGGGAGGGATGGACCTATTGGGGGCACAAGGATGCCCAGACATGGTAGGGGGGTGCCACGGAAAGCTGGACCTTAATGGGGGGCACACAGTAAGGAAGGCTGGACCTGGAGGAGTGGCAAAGGGCAGGGAAGGCTGGACCTTAATGGGGGGCAGGGAAGGCTGGACTAGGGGAGACAGTGCAGTGTATGGTTATGCCATAAACCATGTACCTAATTCAAGGGCGGAACTAGTAGAACATCTATGTATAACATATAAACTGCAGTAGCCTTTCCACCAGTTGCTGAGGCTGCTGGCATGGGGCGAGTTCGCTTTCGGAGATGCAGATTGGCTGCTGGAAACCCCTGTCCCATTTGTAGCCACTGCTGGGGCCCCTGCCTGGAGCTGCTCTGCTGCAGCATCACCAGAACATGACATAAGTGACTATGTATTACGGGGGGGCGTTTCTCTTCTCCTCCTCCCCCCTCCCCGGATCCTCCACTGACCTGGTCGCTGCTGGCACACTGGCAGCCAGCCAGGCATGGAGAGACAGTGGCGGCTTTGCGAATACAGTGCAGGCCGCGAGCCAATCACAGTTCGTGGAATGGCAGCCAATCAGGAGCGTCCGCTCCTGATTGGCTGCTGTTCCGCAAGCTCCCATTGGCTCGCGACCAGCACCATATTCGTAATGACCCCGCTGTCTTTCCATGTCTGGCTGCCGATGCACCAGCTGGTGGCCTGGGCACATATTTACACCGCTGCCATCCAGGCCCCCCTCTAAGTCCAGGCCGGGACTCAGGTCCCGGCAATCCCCCTTAATGATGGCCCTGCTTGTCATAGCATGTTGTCTTAGAAGATTTTGCTCTAAATACACTAGGTCATTGTTTCCCAACCTCGGTCCTCAAGGCACATTAACAGTCCAGGTTTTAATGTTATCCATGCTTGAGCACAGATGAATAAATCAAAATAACTGAGGTACTAATTAGGACACCTGTGCTCAAGTATGGCTATTCTTAGAACCTGGACTGTTAGTGTGCCTTGAGAACCGTGGTTGGGAACCCCTGTAGTAGGTAGATAGCAGAGATTGTACAAATTCATAAGAACTAACTTATCATGTACTGCAACTTAAAATTATGAAATATCATAAGCATGGCAAATAATAACTTGTCATTTAAATCCCCTCTGACAACCTTGCACAGTGGAAACCGACAGAATCTCAAGTGTCATAGGCAAGTGGGACCATGGGAATTTAGAGTGTGAGACCACTGCAGCTCGACTACTTGGAAAAATGGTGGTCAGTGAGGGTTCATTGAGCTTTAATTTATTAAAGCCAGCATTAAAAAAATAATGTGCATATATGCTGGCATTTTGAAGGGGTTGTTTGCTGTAAGATATGTGCTTATATTTGTAGACTCTTTAGTTTTTGAAACTTGGAACAACAGTGTGGTTCTAAAACAATATATTCTTAACAAGATATTTTATTGGTATTTTGGATCATAATGTACATCTGGTTAACACCTGTCTATAATGCAGCACTGTGCAAAAGAAGCATGCATCTCATATATTTGCACATATGTATATAATTTTTTCCCTCTAAAAACAACTTTATTTGAATGTGGCCTTTTATAGCCTTGATGTAATTCAAAATATATATTAGTCATGGTTTGCCAGTTTTCACAATAAAATTAATATGTCTCTGTAGTAAGCAAAAATTTGATTCAGTCCATATAGAAACGTTGTTAAAGCGTCTTCCTAAATTGGGAGCAGCTGTAAATATAATGTAAATTGGATAGTAATGCAACAGAGTTACCGTGTAATGGGTTCTCTAATTCACATAATGAGGGAACAGATATGACAGCTCATGACAGCTCACCAGTAGCCAGTCCAGAGTAAGAGGGAACTCAAGAATCATCTGCAAAAATATATACTGTATATATACCGCACAATAGATTGGATAACATAGATTGATCACTGGATTATGCACATGGGGCCGATTCAGAGTGTTGTGTAACTAGGCCGCATTTGTATTTGCACTGAGTGCATGGGACTAATGCAAATGCCAAGTTGAATACATCTGTTTTATCTATGTAACTTCACTGACTGCATTCATGTACTTGTGCAAATAGCAGTCATTATTACTAGCGAACACTTGCACCAGCCCTATAATCTGGTGGAAGATATCCTTCTGAAATCATACCGATTTATGCTTGCATACAACTTAGCATAGACCACAATCCCATCTGCACACCCCCTAAATTACCTTATTCAACTTAGGCCCGTATTCAATTTGCATCGTTAAGTCCGGATGTGCATTAAGTTACCGCTGATGACGTCATTAACGCCTGTTTTGGCGTAATCAATTTGAAAGACTTTCCGCCTAGGCGGAAAGTCAATGCAATGAAATAGGCGGTAAAGTATTGCCTATGAATGGCAGGCGGAAAAAAGTGCACAATTGGGGTTTTGGGGTGCAATGTTTCGGGAACCCCCCTGCAGCCTTCAGACAGTCCCCCAAAGGTACTCTGTGTAAAAAAAAAGTCTAAACAACTTAAGGTCACCCCAAAAATTGACTTTGAAAAAGGGGGCAAAAAAAATAAATGATGGGGTACAAACTTAAAAACTAGCGAACTTGCCTCTGGTCCCTAAATATGCCCCAGGTGTTTTTTTTATTGCAGGGGCTTGCGGAAGGTGGATTTTTCACGTTTTATGCAACTTAACTTTTTCAACTTTAAATATGCTGACCCCCATTTTCAAGTACCCCAAATTTGCTGGGATAAGTTATTTTCTGGAAAAAATACTCCTAAATACTATTCTGCATCAGGAATAGAAAAATGCTATTTAGCAGCTATTGAGCCCGTTTAAAAACACCAAAAACCTTCATCGAGCCAAATCGGTGGGTACCACAGTGAACCCCCATGTCAGAGCATCATTTGGGGGGTGTCAGGCTGATTTCCCAAAAATGACAGTACTTTCCGCTTGTTACAGTATCGCCAGGTGCAGTTTACGCGTACTTTGAAAATTTAATACGGGGTAAAGCGTGCACGTGCGAGATACTCCAAAACAGGCAAAGTCGACGTTAAGTCCGGGCTGCGTTAACTCTATGCAGCTCGGATCAAATTGAATATGGCTTTTAGTCTACAAGCGAATTACACATTGCTGCCCAAATGTTCGCATTCAGCTGCAAGTGGAGTTGCGACTGAGATGCATACGACTTGAAATTGCCCATTGGAAAGGCCACAAAGGCAGAGGTACAGGAGCTGCTCACTTAGTAAATTTACTAAACTGTTTATATTTTTGATAAATACCGTTATTAACATGATATAAATACGTAGTCATTAGCTGAATTAGAGCTGCATTATATTAATATATTGCCTTTATACAGATGATATGCATGAGGGGTAGGGATCATGAAGTTATGGTAAAGCACAGAATAAGTACAGTGAGTGTCAAAAAAGTCTTTCAATCAATCTCTTTGCACAGACACAAATAGCGAGTTTTAGCATATAGCTCATGTACATTTACGCATTTTGTGTATCTCCGTCTAGTTCTGAGTCGGACGAATCTTGGCCGGATCTGTCTTTGCGTGAAATGGACATTTTAGTAGAAGAATTGGAGTGTCGCGTGTACGGGGAACGCAAACCTGTGTCTGTCAGATCTCTTGTATCTAGCATGGGATTGTTGCAATCAGTAGTTACAATTTCATAATGGTGACTGCTCTGGGATTATCAGACATTACGGCACCCAGTGAGAATAGGGCACCCATAGAGCCCATGAGCAGAATATATCATCTACAAAGCTACATTAATATACTGCCTTTCGGTTTAGACCCAGGTTTAGTAATTTTCGACTACCACGTGGTACATGAATTAAGAAATGTGGCTGCTGACCCCTCCCTAATTTGCGTGTGGCATGCTGTTCCCCATTTATTTCGTTATTTTATTCTTAACTGGTGTTACTGCTGTGTTCATAATTATACCCTATTTATTTGGCGTTATTATGTCTCTTTTGTTTTATTAATATTATGCTGACAATTATGGTTATGCCTCATCTATTGGCCACTGTTTATTGTTGCAACTCTTACAATGGTTCTGTGTCACTGGTGCATACACACGATCAGATTTTTCCTTCAGATATGAACGATAACGATTTAAAAATCGTTCAGTCGTTCATATCTGAAGGAAAATCGTTCATATCTGACATGCCTGAACGATGGACGATCAACGATGCGCGTTCCCGATGGTCAGATAACGATTTCTGACATCTGATGTGTTTGCAGTCAGACTTGGACGATTCCATTCATTTTAATGCAGTCAAAAATCGTTCAATCGTTCAAATCGTTCAAATCGTTCAAATCGTTCAATCGTTCAGTCGTTCATCTGACAAATCTGACAAGTCTGACAAATCTGACCGTGTGTATGCTCCATAACTGTACATAATTTGCCTTGTTTATATTTAATAGAAACAGTTTTGAAAACAAATGAATAATAACTCTCACCTCCCCCTGGCTTGAAGGCAAGGCTGCAGGCAGTCCATATGCTTTGATATCTAGGAGCACTGATGTCCGATGCAAAAAGCAAATGGCAAATTTCTAAAGGGGTGGATTGATATGCTAGATTTCAGAATGGTATTGGTGACTAGCCAGTTCACCTCCTTTTTATTATAGAGTATGTAGTCAGCAAAGACCCATACAGCTTCAGGAGCAGATACTACTTGCATACCAGTACATTATATGCATTTTTACCGAGGAGCTATTCTTGTTCTTGCTAATTCTCAAATGCCCCTTTCACATCTCCAAAATAACCCGGGTTATTGCCGTGTTGAGGTGGCTCAACCCGGGTCGAGGTGCAGTCTAAAAGCACCACTTTGGAATAACCCGGGTCGAGCAACCTGGCATTTCAAACTGGGTTATAAGCAGGGTTAAACACGGGTCGGACTCGGGTCTATGTGCACTTAAAAGTTCCCTGAGTCCCAGGTTGAATAACCTGGGTCAAACAAAGTGCCGATTGGCTGCTTTTTGTATGCCTTGATGATGTCAGCCAGGGCCGGATTAAGGGAGGGGCGACAGGGGCGGTCGTCCCTGGGCCCCCACACACAGAGGGCCCCCACAAACAGAGGGCCCCCAAACTACTGCATGCAGCAGCACATTCAGTGGGGCAGGGCGGTAGTGTGGGCGGCACATAAGTGCCGTCCTCACTACACAGCACAAACACACAGCCGCTGGCAGCGGCAGTTGTGTGTTTGTTTTAGCAGCCGATGAGAGTCACACAGACTCTCATCGGCAGCTGCGCTGCGACCCACTGCCGAAGCCTCCGGCTCCCGCAGTGGCTGATGGGAGAGACGATGACGTCTCTCCCATCATACAGAGCGGGCCGGCCCGGGAGGACGCCTGACGGTGGAGCAGATGCCGGAGCGGGGATTAAGGTAAGTGGAGATTTTTTTTTGTGTGTGTGTCTGGGGGTGGGGACAACTACTCCTAAGGGCACTGCTGGGGGGGAAGGACTACTACTAGGGGCACTGCTGTGGGGGCGAAAAGGACTACTACTAGGGGCACTGCTGGGGGGCAAAGGACTACTACTAAGGGCACTGCTGTGGGGGGGAAGGACTACTACTAGGGGCACTGCTAGGGTGCAAAGGACTACTACTAAGGGCACTGCTTTGGGGGGAAGGACTACTACTAGGGGCACTGCTGGGGGGGAAAGGACTACCACTGGGGGCACTGCTGGGGGGGAAGGACTACTACTAGGGGCACTGCTGGGGAGGGAACGGACTACTACTAGGGACACTGCTGGGGGGGAAAGGACTACAACTAGGGACACTGGGACTACTACTAGGGACACTGCTGGGGGGAAAGGACTACTACTAGGGACACTGCTGGGGGTACTACTAGGGGCACTGCTGGGGATAATACTGGGGGCACTGCACACTGCTGCGACCACTACTGGGGGACACAGCATAGAGGGGGATTACTGTTAGGGGTACTCCTGGGGGGACTACTGTTGAGGGGGGACTGCTACTGGGGGCATGGCTGGGCTGGGCTCTGTGTGGCTTGTAGGGGGCCCCCGCAACTTAGTTGCCCTGGGACCCCCACAAGCCTTAATCCGGCCCTGATGTCAGCAGCCTGAGCCCTGCCAGCGCACTACACAGAGAAAGAGTGAGCTCTCAGATATTCAGCACCATGACAAATTAGAGACCTGATGAGGTGAAGGAGCTGCTGAGAATTAGGGGTGAGGCAGCGATTACCAGACAGCTGACAGGAACTATAAAGGATTCTGTTATATATATAGAAATATAGCACAATTGCTGCAGTCCTCAGGCTTCCACAGGACTCAGCAGCAGGTAGTAAATAAATTAAAATCACTTAAGAAAAACTACCTAAAAATTCATGACCACAATAAAAATAAAAGTGGGGCAGCCAGTGGGAATTTTTTGACCTTTGTGCTGGTGTTTTTGGGCACACAGCTTTAACCAAGCCTTCTTGCAGCGAAGGAAAGCAGCCAGGCATGTGCCACCCAACCTGCCAGCTCTGCCACCCAACCTGTCCCCACCCCTCTCCTTTTGTTCCATTCTGATACCTCAACTTTCTGAGCCTAAGGGTAAATTTACTAAAGTGAGAGTATTTAGAAGAGAGTTTTAAAAGTGATGTTGCTCATAGCAACCAATCAGATTCTACTTAACATTTAACTAGCACCTTCTAGAAGATAATAGCTAGAATCTGATTGGTTGCTATGGGCAACATCACTTTTAAAACTCTCTTCTAAAAGCTCTCACTTTAGTAAATTTACCCCTAAAAGTCCATTTAAAATAACATCCACGGAGTTTTAGAAAAGGACCAACCCGGGAATAACCCGGGTCGAAATTGCAGTGAAAATAGACCAACCCGGGAATAACCGGGTCGAAAGTGCATTGTGAAAGGGTTTGACCTGGGTCGGACCCGGGTTCAATATACCTGGTCGGACCCGGGTTTGAGATGTGAAAGGGGCATGAGCTAATGTACTGACATGTTTCATCAAAGAAGAAGGATAACAGTTGTCAGCAAGCATGCTACTGTTGGGATAAACTGACCACTTGCCACCAAGCATGTACTGTTTTTGCATAATTCAAACATCTTGTGCTGTAGTCCTGTAACTGCTACTCAGGTGAAAGTCTGTGTTTCATGCTTTTGTAGGTTCTGCTACTTTGTGAATACACTGTTCTTATAATTCAGTATTTCTCTTTATGTGACATATAGTCATGCTTTGCAGTTGAACTAATTAGTTATAATTATACAGTAGCTTTCCGTTTAATGCTGCCATCCTCACATATTTAAAACATCTATTTTTTCTTTTATTTTAATATGTCTGATACAGTACAGTATCTGTTTATATTAATTAGTTATTAAAATTAACTTCATTTATTAAACTAATGCTTGTAGTATTCCATGAACTTTGCCACTGTGTAGATACACTGCTAACTTTTGGTATATCATTATTTATGGTCTATTCATGAAGTGATTTATCGGGGTCCGAATGGACCCTGATAATTAGTATTCTAACTTGTCGTGGACACCGGAGACAAGCTAATCCGAAAAGCAGCTGTCCCCGTGAGCGGCTTCACTGAGCAGTGACACTACTGTGCATGTGTGACCTACAGGAACCCCGACGTCCAGTGGAAGGAGCAGGACAGGGCCGAGGGATCCAAAAGGATACCTCTTCGCAACCCGGGACTCCTTCCCATAGGAAAGGAGCTGATTGCAAACCCGGAGCAGGAGCAAACACCATCTGAAGATGGCGAATGCTCCCATACTCAAGCTCTGAAAATATTGTATTTTCGGAGTTTGATGAATTCTGTCCCCATACTAGTGTATGGGGACAGCGGGCCATTCCGCTAGAAGAAGGTAAGTAGTAGATATCTGTGATACTAGTGTATGGGGACAGCGGGCCATTCCGCTAGAGGAAGGTAAGTAGGAGATATCTGTGATACTAGTGTATGGGACCGGGGGCCATTCCGCTAGAGGAAGGTAAGTAGGAGATATCTGTGATACTAGTGTATGGGGACAGCGGGCCATTCCGCTAGAGGAAGGTAAGTAGGAGATATCTGTGATACTAGTGTATGGGGACAGCGGGCCATTCTGCAAGAGGAAGGTAAGTAGGAGATATCTGTGATACTAGTGTATGGGGACAGTGGGCCATTCAGCAAGAGGAAGGTAAGTAGGAGATATCTGTGATACTAGTATATGGGGACAGTGGGCCATTCCGCTAGAGGAAGGTAAGTAGGAGACATCTGTGATACTAGTGTATGGGGACAGTGGGCCATTCCGCTAGAGGAAGGTAAGTAGGAGATATCTGTGATATCTCCTGCTTTACTTTTTTGATGAATGGCCCGAATACTTAATTTCTACAATTGCAGGTGAAAATGTTCATTTTCAACTGCTTATGTAGAAATTGAGTGATGATGAATAGACCCCTTAGAGAGGTGTTGTGTTAACATATTGTTTCAAGTATTCTGTCTTATGGGTGTGTTTGGTGTAGACCCTTTATACTGACAGCCTTGTGAGTAAATCTACTGTTCTTTATTGGTTTATTATTTATTATAATTATAAAGTTTTAATGTATTCCATATACAATCACGTATAGATTTTATTGCAGCATGACATTGACATCTCTTTTGGAGGAGCTCCTTATTTTCTCCCGTTTTGCTTTAGCCACCCTAATTCACAATCTCTCATACACACTGAGACACCGACTCACTCTCTTTCATACACACTGAGACACAGACTCACTCCCTTTCATACACACTGAGACACCAACTCACTCTCTTTCATACACACTGAGACACCAACTCACTCCCTTTCATACACACTGAGACACCGACTCACTCCCTTTCATACACACTGAGACACCGACTCACTCTCTTTCATACACACTGAGACACCGACTCACTCCCTTTCATACACACTGAGACACCGACTCACTCTCTTTCATACACACTGAGACACCGACTCACTCTCTTTCATACACACTGAGACACCGACTCACACTCTTTCATACACACTGAGACAACGACTCACTCCCTTTCATACACACTGAGACACCGACTCACTCTCTTTCATACACACTGAGACACCCACTCACTCCCTTTCATACACACTGAGACACCGACTCACTCTATTTCATACACACTGAGACACCGACTCACTCTCTTACATACACACTGAGACAACGACTCACTCCCTTTCATACACACTGAGACAACGACTCACTCCCTTTCATACACACTGAGACACCGACTCACTCCCTTTCATACACACTGAGACACTGACTCACTCTATTTCATACACACTGAGACACCGACTCACTCTGTTTCATACACACTGAGACACCGACTCACTCTCTTTCATACACACTGAGACACCGACTCACTCCCTTTCATACACACTGAGACACCGACTCACTCCCTTTCATACACACTGAGACACCGACTCACTCCATTTCATACACACTGAGACACCGACTCACTCCCTTTCATACACACTGAGACACCGACTCACTCCCTTTCATACACACTGAGACACCGACTCACTCCCTTTCATACACACTGAGACACCCACTCACTCTCTTTCATACACACTGAGACACCGACTCACTCCCTTTCATACACACTGAGACCGACTCACTCCATTTCATACACACTGAGACACCGACTCACTCTCTTTCATACACACTGAGACACCGACTCACTCCCTTTCATACACACTGAGACACCGACTCACTCCCTTTCATACACACTGAGACACCGACTCACTCCCTTTCATACACACTGAGACACCGACTCACTCCCTTTCATACACACTGAGACACTGACTCACTCTATTTCATACACACTGAGACACCGACTCACTCTCTTTCATACACACTGAGACACCGACTCACTCCCTTTCATACACACTGAGACACCGACCCACTCCCATTCATACACACTGAGACACCGACTCATTCCCTTTCATACACACTGAGACACCGACTCACTCTATTTCATACACACTGAGACACCGTCTCACTCTATTTCATACACACTGAGACACCGACTCACTCCCTTTCATACACACTGAGACACCGACTCACTCTATTTCATACACACTGAGACACTGACTCACTCCCTTTCATACACACTGAGACACCGACTCACTCTATTTCATACACACTGAGACACCGACTCACTCCCTTTCATACACACTGAGACACCGACTCACTCCCTTTCATATACACTGAGACACCGACTCACTCCCTTTCATACACACTGAGACACCGACTCACTCCCTTTCATACACACTGAGACATCGACTCACTCTATTTCATACACACTGAGACACCGACTCACTCTCTTTCATACACACTGAGACACCGACTCACTCCCTTTCATACACACTGAGACACCGACTCACTCCCTTTCATACACACTGAGACACCGACTCACTCCCTTTCATACACACTGAGACACCGACTCACTCTATTTCATACACACTGAGACACCGACTCACTCCCTTTCATACACACTGAGACACCGACTCACTCTCTTTCATACACACTGAGACACCGACTCACTCCCTTTCATACACACTGAGACATCGACTCACTCCCTTTCATACACACTGAGACACCGACTCACTCCCTTTCATACACACTGAGACACCGACTCACTCTCTTTCATACACACTGAGACACCGACTCACTCCCTTTCATACACACTGAGACACCGACTCACTCCCTTTCATACACACTGAGACACCGACTCACTCCATTTCATACACACTGAGACACCGACTCACTCTCTTTCATACACACTGAGACACCGACTCACTCCCTTTCATACACACTGAGACACCGACTCACTCCCTTTCATACACACTGAGACACTGACTCACTCCCTTTCATATACACTGAGACACCGACTCACTTTCTTTCATACACACTGAGACACCGACTCACTCTCTTTCATACACACTGAGACACCGACTCACTCCCTTTCATACACACTGAGACCGACTCACTCCATTTCATACACACTGAGACACCGACTCACTCCCTTTCATACACACTGAGACACCGACTCACTCTCTTTCATACACACTGAGACACCGACTCACTCTATTTCATACACACTGAGACACCGACTCACTCTCTTTCATACACACTGAGACACCGACTCACTCTCTTTCATACACACTGAGACACCGACTCACTCCCTTTCATACACACTGAGACACCGACCCACTCCCTTTCATACACACTGAGACACCGACTCACTCCCTTTCACACACACTGAGATACCGATTCACTCTCTTTCATACACACTGAGACACCGACTCACTCTATTTCATACACACTGAGACACTGACTCATTCCCTTTCATACACACTGAGACACCGACTCACTCTATTTCATACACACTGAGACACCGACTCACTCCCTTTCATACACACTGAGACACCGACTCACTCCCTTTCATATACACTGAGACACCGACTCACTCCCTTTCATACACACTGAGACACCGACTCACTCCCTTTCATACACACTGAGACACTGACTCACTCCCTTTCATACACACTGAGACACCGACTCACTCCCTTTCATACACACTGAGACACCGACTCACTCTATTTCATACACACTGAGACACCGACTCACTCTCTTTCATACACACTGAGACACCGACTCACTCTCTTTCATACACACCGGGGGCCTGATTCAGCAGTGCACGCAAGTGCACTGCTGAACTCAGATCCCTGATGTTTGGGAATCAGCGCAGGCACCAGACCCGCTCTGCGTATGTGCAGAATGGGTCTGCGAGTCCGCTTGCAAACTGGCAGCAGACTGTCAGTGATTGAGAGTCTGCTGCAGTTTGGGGTCGGGGGGGGTGGCGACAGCCTCCATTGGGGGGGAGGGAAGAGGCCTGGATTTCCGTCGGGTGACGGAGATTTCCTATCCTCTTATTCTAAACTATGGCGGCCGGCTGTGGGACCCCACCGGTCAATGGTACGCAGATTATCCGATTCTGCGTTGAATAATGCAGCTCGGTTAAGTAATGCGCCGGAGGCGTGATGCCTCTTGTGCATTACCATATCTGCAAATGATCGCAATTGCAAACCTGCCTGAGTGCAACTTTGCAATTATGATCCTTACAGAATCAGGCCCTGAGACACCGACTCACACTCTCTGGTGATGAAAACACACTGATGCTTTTCAGAAAATGCATAGGGATCATTCTGCCTCATAACCAATGCAGGGAAATGATACTAATGATCCCATTTGAATGTATATATCTTTTTCTAATATAACAGCTTCAAAATGGGGGTAAGGTGCAATCAGGGAGATTACTAGACTCTTCAGGGTGACAGGGAGATTGCTACTATTTCAGGGAGTCTCCCTGGCAATGAGGGAGAGTTGGCAAGTATGCTCACTTACACTTACTTACCTTTGGGGCTCTGGTCAGCTGGTCTCCCGGCTCCTGCACTGTGACCCCAGTCAGCTGCTCTATGTAGGCATATAGTTGGTAACAATCTGAGGGATATAGGTTCCGGACACCTCCACTCACTGCCTCTATCACCGGTGTTTGGTTGGGTCTCAACAATCACTTCTCCAAGATGCAGTCCTTCTGTCACCGACCAACGCGTATCGAGCCAAGCTCTTCCTCAGGGCATGTGACAGAATGGCTAGTTCCCCTCTTAAATAGGGAGCTCCAAATTACTTCCGGGTCAAGGTTCAAAAATCCTTTAAATATTCCAAAGTGCTTTAAAAGTATTGCATATAGGTATCCATCATATGTGTAAATGCCCAATATAGTCTTTCATCTTTTTTATATGGATCAGGAAAACTTAAATAAACTAATCTTTAAAACACAATCTTTGTGCGGCATTCACTTCCTACCCGTGAGCCGCATAAATTAATGATGTCATCTCGAGTCCGTACCACTTTGTATTTACTTCCCCTATTTGAGCCGCATACATCTTAACATAGGCGGCATCACTCGGACCGCGTCGTCCCCGGTGAATGACGTCACGAAAGGCCCGTCGCCAGGAGCAAATTAGATGTTGCTGCTTCTCCCATATATGGACTTCCCATTTTTATTGGCTCCTTTTAAGATATAATTGTTTGCTTATATGATAGCTATTATGAATTTTTGTATAAAGATTTTATATAGTTTTTTATAAAGAGCATATTTTTTTTATAAAGATCATTATTTGGAGTTTAACCATATTTCTCTTATATTCTTTTATTCATAGAAAAATGTTCTGTTTGAAATTAATGATGTTGGACTTATAATTGAGGTGAATCTATACAGAACACAGGACACCCGTGCGTTCCATATAAAGGAAGTCCATATATGGGAGAAGAAGTAATATCCAATTCGCTCCCGGTGACGGGCCTCTCGTTACGTCATTCATCTGGGACGACGCGATCCAAGTGATGCTGCCTATGTTAGGATACATGCGGCTCAAATAGAGGAAGTTAACACAAAGAACACAGGATACCCATGCGCTCCATACAAAGGAAGTCCATATATGGGAGAAGCAGCAACATCTAATTTGCTCCTGGCGACGGGCCTTTCGTGACGTCATTCACCGGGGACGACGCGGTCCGAGTGATGCCGCCTATGTTAAGATGTATGCGGCTCAAATAGGGGAAGTAAATACAAAGTGGTACGGACTCGAGATGACATCATTAATTTATGCGGCTCACGGGTAGGAAGTGAATGCCGCACAAAGATTGTGTTTTAAAGATTAGTTTATTTAAGTCTTCCTGATCCATATAAAAAAGATTAAAGACTATATTGGGCATTTACACATATGATGGATACCTATATGGAATACTTTTAAAGCACTTTGGAATATTTAAAGGATTTTTGAACCTTGACCCGGAAGTAATTTGGAGCTCCCTATTTAAGAGGGGAACTAGCCATTCTGTCACATGCCCTGAGGAAGAGCTTGGCTCGATACGCGTTGGTCGGTGACAGAAGGACTGCATCTTGGAGAAGTGATTGTGGAGACCCAACCAAATACCGGTGATAGAGGCAGTGAGTGGAGGTGTCCGGAACCTATATCCCTCAGATTGTTACCAACTATATGCCTGAATACCACCTCTATTTGGTAAAAGTCTCCATTTCATTCCCTGTTTAATATTTGTTGGAAATCTACCAACGTGGAATATATTTGTTTTATGCTATTTTCATATATTAAAATGTAATTTTATTGCACTATGTTGCAGTTCTATGTCTTTATATTTTTCATATACGGGACATAGCTACACATGATCTTTTAACACTTCCAATTGGAATAAGGAAGAGAAGACAATCAAAAGAAGGGAAGTGACATTTCCCATTACAACTATGGGAAATGTGAAATGCTTACTAAAAATATGTGAATTGAAGGTATTGAGGTAATTTTTCACAAAAACTACACCAATTGCTCTTTAATAAATTTATGTGATACTAACATAATGTGAAAAGGGTGTGAAAACACCCTTTTTCACTTTATTTTAGTAAAAATAATGTTAAGAAATATGCTCCACACACATTTTAATATAGCAAACAGACTTATAATACAGGGACTTACAGGCAGGCATATTTATTAAAGAAAATTCCTGGCACCTATCAGTATGCTACCACCCGCCTGCAGCTCTAAAAAATGTGGGTACTCTGCCCACAATAGGAAATCCAAAATAAACTATATATGAAAGCGCTAGCGATTAAACATTTAATATCCAATTCACAACAATACACATAAATAAATATAAAACACAAATTAAATCACTTATAATAAAAAGCTTAATGTCATCTGGAGAGGAGATCGAACCCCAATAACTAATGTCCAAAAACCTGTTTATATTAGGTAATATATTGCAAATATCTGCACATGAACCACAATAGTGTCTTATAATCATCCACATTTCAGCCGGTACTTAGGGCCTGATTCAGACCCACTCGCGAGCGGCTGTCCGCTCGCAAGTGGGTCGATGGTCTGCACTGCGCATGCGCACGACGGAGGGAGCTCCGTCGTGCGCATGCGCGAGACGCGACGAGCGAAGGACTTTCCTTCGCTCGTAGTGTCTGATCAAAGGGGGCGTGCTGTCGATGTTGATTGACAGCACGCCCCCTTTGGTGGGCGTGCCGGGGGCGTGCCTGCGAGACGGAGGCGTTCCCAAGGGAACGCCTACCGTCAGAAGCCGGCCCCACTGACATCACTAGTGATGTCAGTGGGAGTGATTTTGGCTCTGATAGAGCCAAAATCACTCCTGGCCCTGCGGTTGAAAAACTCAACCGCAGGCTTCTGCTCGCAGTGGCGATGGTCGCGATGGTCAAGACCATCGCGACCATCATCCTGCACGCTCGTATATGCTGTGGGTGGTGACACACAGCTATACGAGCGTCCAGGAGGACGCTCCATTTTAATGGAGGTGGGCCCTGATTCAGAGCGAGCGCTCTGGTCAGAGCGTCTGGCTCTGAATCAGCGCCTTAGTTGTTAATTCCACATGTGAAACACCAGTCCATTAGTATTGTTAGTGGTCTTTTATCCTGGCCAGGTATTTTGTGTTAATGCGTGCAAAAATAAAAATCTATAATATAATCATACTTGCCAACTCTCCCTGATTGTCAGAGAGACTCCCTGAAATAGTAGCAATCTCTCTGACTCCCTAAAAAGTCTATCAATCTCCCTGATTGCACGTTACTCCCATTATGTAGCTGTTTTATATATATATATTAAAAAAAAAAACAGAGATTTATACATTCAAATGGGATCATTAGTATTATTTCCCTGTAATGGATATAATGCACAATGATGCCTATGGTTACATGCATTTTCTGAAAAGTATCAGTGTGTTTTCATCAACAATTAGATCTTACTAACTGCTTTAGGGCTCATTTACATTTGGATGTAAGTCATTATTATGACACGCCTCTCAGATGTAGCAGTACACGCCCACTGTAACGCGCGCTCATAGGTGCTGCTTTCACAATCTCCCTGAAATGCTTTTTCGAAAGTAGGCAAGTGTGAATAAAATAAAGCCTGGGTTACACTCTTAATAGATGTTAGTGAGGAAGAGTATCTAAGCAGTTTTTTACATGGAACTTTCCATGACTCCTACCTCCCAGCTGCTAGCACTTATGCTGGGCATACACTATACAATTATCTGTCAGATATCTGTCCAATCTGGTTGGTTGGAATGAAAATCTGGTAATGTATGGGAGCAAATGACAGTCGATCATATGGTTTTAAACACTGGAAAATGGACAAAAACAGTTGTTCAAATTGGTTAAATTTTTGTGTTTTAACCAATTTGTCTGAACGACCATTTTTGTCTGTTTTCCAGTGTTTGTCGGAAAATGGACGATTGTCATTTGCTCCCAGACATTACCAGGTTTTCATTTCAACCAGCCAGATTGGACAGATATCTGACAGATAATTGTATAGTGTATGCCCAGCATTACTTGTAGTTTGCAGCTTGTTGTCGGAGTCTACAGCTCTTTCCTCTTTTCATCGGTGTATTTATCAAAGTATTTTTTTTAAAAATCCCATTAAAATGACTGTTTTCAGGAGATTTCCAGCAAAATTACTTTACTAAATATCCTGCAAAATGTAAGTATCCATAACATGTATGATTGCAAAAGCAGCGCCATACGTTTCTATGGGGCGATGCTAAATTGATTTACTATGCTCCACAATTCAAAGCATTCCATAGCTTGGCCCTGGTAGCTAAATAATTAGCCTATAGTAGCCTATGGGCTTCTGCATCCAGCTTGCTGGGGCCGTACACCAGGGACGTGCAGTCAGGATAGGCAGGGGAGGCTGAGCCTCCCCTGTCATACTCCCTTGCCTATCATACTACTGTACCTATCATGCTCCAGAGTTTTGATATAAAAACTTGTTATACATGTGTGCCTCCCCAGTCACTGCCTGTCACTGCCGTACGCATGCGCAAAGTGATACAGCAGGATGGACTCCTGTAGGAGCTTGTGTCCCGGCAAGAGAAATGTGGCAGTTCTAGCAAATTTACACAATAAAGTCTCATCTCAACCTCATTAAAATGTGAATTGTGATAAATATACCAGTTACACTGATATAGACTAAGGGGCCTATTCGCATGTTCTTATTAATGGTCCCATTTATTTTTAGGGGCCACCAAAAATTCAGCAAACTGTGAAACCTGAATATCTGATATCTATCAACTACAGTGTTTGTTAATGCTGAAGTATAATTTATAAGTCTCTTTAAGGAAAATATGATTTAAGATGAATGTTTGACATTTCACATGGATATTTCTTGCTGTTTTCCAATATTATAAGTGATATCAATAAGCTCAGTGAATCTGCTTAGAAAATGTGTTTCTTCTAAATGCTCTGTGACCGTGCAGGCATTGGGCTCATTGATCCAGGTGCCTGCATATCTCTGCTGTTCAGTCAGTCAGGCAGACTACAAACAAACCAAGGGTTATTGTAAAAAAAAAAAACAATTATGATATTCTACCATTTGGGTCTGACTGGCAGATTGCACAGCTGTCCATGTGAGCAGCAGGGGCATGTGGGCACCAGGAAGAATTATCCTGATACTTTCATGGTTTTCAGAGCGGTTTTCTCATGTCATATTTTAGCAATAGGTTCTTTTAATCAAGCCTGTCCACTCCTCTGTTCTATGCTCTTTCATAAATATAGGAAATGACTACTAATTTAAGGTTGTTAATATTATCCTTTATTTATACAGCACTGATATAACATGCAGTACAACCAGGGACAGACCGGGATGGAAAACCAGCCTAGGAAATTTCTGGAAACAGCCCTAATAGGGGGTGGGGTCTGTTGAGGGGGTGGGATACATTACTGGTATTTAGTGATATGAAATCACAGAAACTTTGGCCCTCATTCAGAGCCGTACGCTATTTGCGGTCGTTCGTTTAAAAACAAGGGGTGGCTATTCAAATGATCCGTACGCACATTGCAGTCTGTTCACACCTCTAAGTCTGAACGAACGAGCAAAACATACGCTCGTTTATTTGTTAAAAACGCCCCCTGGCCGCACGCATCCTACGTCATGTCCGCTATTTATTAGATTAATCGAGTACATCGACCAGCGTATGAACTGCTCGCTATTCTTGTGGTTGGTGTTTGCTACCACAAATTTGCGTGCAGTTCTGGCTATAAAATAACCCAGTGACGTGGTCAATGACGCTGCTGTTTTAAATATACACACCCCTAAAACGCCCGCTTTGACCTTTAAGCACGCCTGCGTTCGGATCTCCACTCCCCATTTTCAAGCACCTTCCCCTGTTTCCACCCACATACGCCTCATTCTGTCACTCAAAATAGCAGGCACTCGCTATATAGCGTACAAAGGATTTTCGGCCGCACTGACTGGTTCGCGCATGCGTACTAAAAAGCGTACGCATGCGCAGATGTGCAAACATCGCTCGGAACGAGCGTACTGCCGCTAACGAGCGGCTCCGAATGAGGGCCTTTCTTCACTAACAGAATTGGAATGAGTATCTGTGCATATTGGAAGGGAGATGGGAATACGTGTGGTAGGATTTTCATGAGCTGTTTTTCTTTGTTAGGGCCCTTGTAGCTGTTTATCTTTAGATAGATGTTAAATGATATCCCTCATTGTTCTGTGGCTTATATTGATGTTGCTGTGTTACCAGTGAATCAATCATATGTTGTCTTTAATAGTACAGGTGCAGTCAATGTTCCTTTATACAAAAGCATAACACATAATGGGGTAGATTTATGATAGCGGCACTTAACGTGCCGCTGTAACGCTTCCCGCTTCGCCTCTTTACTGAGGCGAAGCAGGAAGCACTACCGATGAGATGTAAGAACATCTCATCGGCCGGAGAGGGGGAGCATTAACTCCCCCCTCCGGCTCTACCCGCTAGAGACCACAGCGCATCAGCCTAGTGCAGATGCGCTGTGTCTCTGTCCCGGCCGGCTCCACTGAGCATGCGCGGGATCTCGCAAGTATCGCGAGATCCCCGCGTGCAGCCTGGAGCCGGCAGTCGCCGCAGCAGGGGCAGCGCTGTCCCTGCTGTGGGGATAGGCTAGCGCCAGGCTGTAGCTGTCGATAACGACAGCTACAGCCGGCCGAACGGTCATGCGGTATGACCGTTTGTACATGGCCCTGCTGCTCGGCACTGCTATCTTGTAGATAGCAGCACTGATAATGACAGGGGCGCATAGCACCCCTGTCAATTACCGCCCAGGCCCCCGATCATACATCGGGGAGAAGCGTTATCAGCGCACATAACGTGCGCTGATACCGCTTCTGGGCTTCATACATCTCCCCCACTGTATGTTATACCTCCCAACATATGTGAGTTCAAAAGAGGGTTTATTGCAAGCGCTAAAGTTGAGTGCCCGAAAACGTGGCGTGGCCTCGTGGGGAGGGGGTGTGGCCTTATGGCATGTCACAATTTTCAACACAGTATAAACGGAAAAGAGAAAAGAAAAAGAAACTATTTGGTGAGCACTCTTAGGTCAATAATGAAAGGGGGGGCAGGAATACATCTACAAATGTGGTAACCACTTTTTACTAACGACCCCAAGTGTGGTGTGACACAAAGGGTGCCTTACCCGTCTGGTTTATCCCTTGGTCCTTTTCAGTCGTCAGGCATTATTACAGGCAACAAAAGTATTTTACCAAAGGAATTTACCGACAAATGCAAGAATTTATTGTCAAATAATGTAAATATCAAGTTTTATGATAATTATTGTGGTTCAGCAATTAGAAATACACTTTGAACAAGCAAATGACCTTTGGATCCATAAAGTTTTATTTGAGCGGGAATGCTGGAACTTCAGATCAGACTGCGAAACAAGGGGTTAAATGCAGGCATACATATCACATAACATTCACACATACTGGCAAGTGTGAAGCAAGAATAACCCTCAGTTAGTTTGGCTCAAACAAGGACAATTTTGCCTACCCTTCTGTTGCATGCAAGAGATTGTCTAAATTGAAGTCAATGTTTGCAAACGTTGCCCGGGATAATTACCGTGGTTGCAGGTATCAATACTCCTAGCAGTGCTGCAATTGGACTGTACCAAGTGACAAAGGGCCTGATTCAGAGCCGGACGCAATTAGCGCTCGCTCGTCCAGAAAATAGGGGTGGCTATTCAAATGAACCGTTCGCTCTTGGCGGTCTGTTCACGCCTCTAGGTCTGAACGAGCGAACAAAACTTGCGGTCGTTTTTTGGGAAACTACGCCCCCTGGCCACTCGCATCCTACGTCATGTCCGCTATTTATTAGATTAATCGAGTACATCGAACAGAGTATGAACTGCTCGCTATTCTTGTGGTTGGTTTTTGCTACCACAATTTTGCGAGCAGTCCTGGCTATAAAATAACCCAGTGACGTGGTCAATGACGCTGCTGTTTTAATTATGCACACTCATAAAACGCCCGTTTTGACCTATAGGCACGCCTGCGTTCTGATCTCCACTCCCCGTTTTCAAGCACCTTCCCCTGTTACCACCCACATACGCCTCAATCTGTCACTCAAATTATCAGGCATTCGCTATTTTGCGAGCACCTGAATTTCGACCGAACTGACTGGTTCGCGCATGCGTATAACGATCTGTACGCATGTGCAGTTGGGCAAACATCGCTCGGAGCGAACGAGCGGCCGCTTACGAGCGGCTCTGAATCAGGCCCAAAGTTCATGTCTCCTGTCTTTTCTCTGTCCTTAATGAACTCAGTTGTAGATACTTGAATAAATGGCTGTTGTTTATTCCTGACTCCCTCCAAAAGTCTCACAGATGCTTTACACTGGATTGTGGGTTTGAAATGCTTGAACAGCAGCAAAAGATATATACAGACTCTGTTTGTGCTGATATGGGGAGGATGAGTTACTCACTGCAAGGCTTCATAACACCATTATCATCTCCATTGCCTGCGAGGTGTGGTGCAGGGTGCAGTGATCCAAGATTCTGACAGACTGCATTTCAGCCATCTGGATAGCAGACTCTCCTTCTAGTAGTCCCTCCAGCTCTGCTCACAGCTCTGTCTTCCCACCTAACAGGCTCCGCCTCCTCAGTTCACAGGTCAGGCTGCTCTTCCTGCTCCTCTCTCACTCTGGGCTCTCATTAACTTAAACAGGAGGGAGTTCCCCCTAAAACTCAATTGGAAGAGTCATGATCACATGACCTCTCCTGCAAGTTTATTACACTAAGTTCAATGGAAAGTGCCATTATGTCCTTGTTTAAGGGGCAGTTAATTTGCATAAACACATAGCAGTAAAGCACCATCACTGTACCATAATACATAGATATTTATATATATTCACAACAGTACTTCTTTTCACCATTTAATATGTACATATATGAAGTTACATATAACCAATAACTAGTTAGGTGGAAGAAAGGGCTCTTTCTCTCTGTTTAAATACTGGGGTGCCACATACTTCCCCGCTAGAATGATGCCTGTCCCTAGGCATTGGCCCATACCAACAAGTTTATGTAACAGTGTTTATAAACATCATCATCCAGGTACACTCTATCCTAGTGGTAAAACACCTTTGTTGCGCTTTCTAGACCTGCATATAGCCTGCTGCACCCTAAACATGAACTCCTCACCACTTATAGTGGTGTACCCACTATTTGGGCCATGTTCCTCTGGAGAAAGAGATGTCATGACCCCTTTATTTTCATTAGGGGTATCTACAGGGACATTAGACTCCAACCATGACTTAATCAAATCTGGGCTATGGGGTTTAAGGGACCCCGATCCCTCTGTTGTGGCCATGTGACTCACCATTTCAATATCTCTTTCCCGGTCAGTGGTACTTATATTTGCCTGATTGAGGTAGGCCATACTAGTATGGATATTTTCCACTCTAGATTCACTCTCGGGTAGTGGCTCTGGAGAAAGTCGTGTCCTCCCTATGTTCCTCCAACCCTGCTGCACTGTCTCACCCAGGTTCTCCACAAATTGTTCGTCTGTTCTTTCCGATAGTTCACTCTGCACTTGGTCATCAAGGAATTCTTGTCTGTGTCCATATGATCTCGGTAAATAGGGTGGTAGGTTGTGAGTTGTCTGGTAAGGCCATTGCTGATTTGTACTTTCTACCACACTTTCCGCTTCTCTAGATTCCTCTCTATGTTTGGAGTAGTGGTAGTCTTGCTGGTAATTACATGGAGAACCTCTGTGATGTGAATGGCGCCAATAACACTTGCGATCTATTGCATATCTGCTGTCTTGAACTGGAAAGCCACCAGGACCGGTGACATTTGCTGCCTGCAGGCCATTTCTTCCCTCAACAATATCAAACTCTACTGTCTCTCGCTCTCCCAAACTGCGGAGGTACTTCCTGGGATTGTTCTTTTTGATAGCTGTATAATGGACAAACACGTCTTCCTAGATGTCATCCCGGTTGATGAATCCATATCCTCGTCGCACGTGGAACCATACAACAGTCCCTGTAATCCTCCTTGCACTGATTGATGTAACATTCTCTGCAGTTAGCGTGTTCATAAATTTAGTTTGGTTCTGTATTACTGGGCTCGAACTCGCATCTCTGGGTTGCCCTTCCTCCATTTGTAGACCCATTCTTTCTGTCACTCCTGTGGGCTGGTCCTCAGGCTCTCTCTGGATGCAATAGCGTTCAATGTGGCCGCTTTGCTGGTAACCTCTGCAGATGGGCCTCCCTTTTGAGTCAAATTGATCTGATGTGCGTTGACCTGAATCTTGTGGGATATCCCAGTTTGATCGGTTTCTCCTGTCAAGGTCTTGGTGCCACTCTCTGCGCCTGGCTCCAGCTTGTTCCTGACGGATCTCTTTCACCTCTCGACCCAGCTCTGACATATTTTGCATTAACTCTGTGATATTACTTGTAAGAACTCCAATTGGATCCTGACCAGACTGTACTTGTTGTGTGGCCGTCCCCTTAGGAGTTAGGGGTTCAGGTCTCAGGATTTGACTGACCTCACCCCAGTTCTCATCTTCTAAATGTTCTAAAGATTCGCAATCTTCAGGGTCGGCATTCTGGTTTAGACCAAGGATCTGCAACACCTCCTCCTTAAACTCAGAGAAAGAGCATTCCGGATTCTGACGTCTCCACATTCTCAATTGGGAACGTGCCCCTTCAATAAATAAGTTTATGAGGGTTTCATCTTCTTGTTCTGCCTCTCGTGGTTCTAAGGCTTGAATTGTACGCATGGCTTCCTGTAGGCCCAGGGCAAACTCCCTTAATGACTCCTGAGGTTTTTGTTTTGTAGCATTAAGACGACCTTTAAGTTCTGACAGGGTTCGCGCGTCAAAGATGCCGGCTATTTTTTTAAAGATGGCTTCCACCGTTTCGCATTGTGCATCAGACCACGCTTTGACCTCACGTTGTGCAGGCCCTTTCAGTTGTCCAAGCAAGATCTCTACTTTTTGCGTGTCACTCAGTTGATATAGCCAAAACATAGACTGCATTTTGTCTTTAAAGTCTTTGAAAGTACTCGTACCTGGTGTACGTGCATCTCCTGAGTATGTCGGTAGCCATGGGGCCCCAAAATAATACGGCATGGTAATAGGTGAAGTCTCTGTCATTAGTAACCTCCTTCTGTTGGTAAGGCATTTGTTGCAGGTAAAAATCTTCGGCCTGACGTTGATGTAGAAGATTGGGGTTCTGACATCTGGTCGGTTGTAATCTGTTTGAATCTCCGGCCTGATGTTGGTGTAGGAGATTGAGGTTCTGACATTTTGTCTATTGTAGTTTGTTTCGATCCTGTTCGCGGTCGCCAAGTTTTTTTTTTTACTAACGACCCCAAGTGTGGTGTGATACAAAGGGTACCTTACCCATCTGGTTTATCCCTTGGTTCTTGTCAGTCGTCAGGCATTATTACAGGCAACAAAAGTATTTTACCAAAGGAATTTACCGACAAATGCAAGAATTTATTGTCAAATAATGTAAATATCAAGTTTTATGACAATTATTATGGTTCAGCAATTAGAAATACAATTCTTATTATACACTTTGAACAAGCAAATGACCTTTGGATCCATAAAGTTTTATTTGAGCGGGAATGCTGGAACTTCAGATCAGACTGCGAAACAAGGGGTTAAATGCAGGCATACATATCACATAACATTCACACATACTGGCAAGTGTGAAGCAAGAATAACCCTCAGTTAGTTTGGCACAAACAAGGACAATTTTGCCTACCCTTCTGTTGCATGTAAGAGATTGTCTAAATAGAAGTCAATATTTGCAAACGTTGCCCGGGATAATTACTGTGGTTGCAGGTATCAATACTCCTAGCAGTGCTGCAATTGGACTGTACCAAGTGACAAAGTTCATGTCTCCTGTCTTTTATCTGTCCTTAATGAACTCAGTTGTAGATACTTGAACAAATGGCTGCTGTTTATTCCTGACTCCCTCCAAAGTCTCGCAGATGCTTTACACTGGATTGTGGGTTTGAAATGCTTGAACAGCAGCAAAAGATATATACAGACTGTTTGTGCTGACATGGGGAGGATGAGTTATTCACTGCAAGGCTTCATAACACCATTATCATCTCCATTGCCTGCGAGGTGTGGTGCAGGGTGCAGTGATCCAAGATTCTGACAGACTGCACTTCAGCTATCTGGATAGAAGACTCTCCTTCTAGTAGTCCCTCCAGCTCTCCTCACAGCTCTGTCTTCCCACCTAACAGGCTCCGCCTCCTCAGTTCACAGGTCAGGCTGCTCTTCCTGCTCCTCTCTCACTCTGGGCTCTCATTAACTTAAACAGGAGGGAGTTCCCCCTAAAACTCAGTTGGAAGAGTCATGATCACATGACCTCTCCTGCAAATTTATTACACTAAGTTCAAGGGAAAGTGCCATTATGTCCTTGTTTAAGGGGCAGTTAATTGGCATAAACACACAGCAGTAAAGCACCATCACTGTACCATAATACATAGATATTTATATATATTCACAACAGTACTTCTTTTCACCATTTAATATGTACATATATGAAGTTACATATAACCAATAACTAGTTAGACTTCTATGGTGAGAAATCCCCATAGAAGTCTATGGTGGGAACCCCTACCGTGACATTGTATCATTGATGTAACCACAAGATTAACCTCAATTAATCTTTCGGCTATGATGTAGCGGTTCCCACCATAGACTTCTATGGGGATTTCTCACCATAGAAGTCTATGGGACACACAGGCTGGCCGTATTCAGCTAATCAGGGAGCTGCTCCGACGGAGATGCTCCCTGATTGGCTGGCGGCCCCTTCACTGAAGGGGCACACGTGTGCCCCGGTCATTTACGCGGAGCAAAGGTATGTGTACACACATACCTTTGCTCAGTCCGGCATGGATCGGTTTTTTGGCATTTTTTTATTTTAACCCCTGGATTGCCTTGCTTGGTCAAGTGGACGTGATCTACGCATAGGAGAGGTGAGTATGGATTTTTTTTTTCAGGTACACCCCTATGGATTACTTCGGATACTAGGTGAGTATGTGTGAGTGTGCATGTATGTTTTAATAAAATTTTATATTCATGGTGTATGTTTGTTTATTTACGTATTTCTTTAGTTGTGGAACTACAAGTGCCAGCGGGCCTGTAATACCCCTCATGCTGGTATTTGTGGTTCTCCAAATACGAGCATGCAGGGGAGGCTTGCTGGTACTTGTGGTTCTACAACTAAAGACAATATGGAAACTTTATTTTTACACTTTACACTAACAATATCAACCCGGTACCCACGGGCATAGGGTGCCGGGGATAGCCCCGGGCTATCAGTCTAGGCCTGGGGTGCCCTGGATTGGGGGCCCCCTTTATTGGGGTGTCCTCAACTCCCCAGGGATCCCCGGCCTGGACTGACTAGCGGTCAGGGATAATGCTTTGGCCGGGGAAACCGGTGAAAGGTTTTCCCTGGCTGTGGCATTATCCCCCCGCTACAAAGAGTTCGGTGCTGGTTCTGGAATTTTCAGGGGACCCCTACTCGTTTTGTCCCCTGATTTTCCAGAACCAGGACCAGCTCAACAAAGCCCTGTGCTGGTTCTTAATATACAGGGGCCCCCTACGCATTTTGGCCCCTGTATTTTTAGAACCAGGACAGGCTTTATAAAGCCCGGGGCTGGTTATGCTTTTGGGGAGGGGGTGCACGTTTTTTTTTTTTAAAAACACACAGAAGCCATCACAGATCTCACTGATCTGTGATGGCTTCTCTAAAACTCGCACCTTTTAATGCTACTCGCATTAAAAGGTGTCAGTTTACATAGTCCTAAACTCGCCTAAACTGGCAAATGCAGTAGCCTCGAGCTGAAAAGTTCGCAGGCTATTTAAATTTGCGAGTTTCAGTACAAACTCGCACTTTTTAAAAGTGCGAGAAAGTGCGAGTTTGTACTGTTACTAAAACTGACACCCTATTACATTTGGCCCATATCTTTACCCAATTGACACACAATTTATAACATACAAAAACACATACAACATATAGCAAAAAACAACTTGCACTTAGATAAATATTGCAATACTCTCACATCAAATAGAGAAGCAAGTGTGATATTCTTCTTATTGGCGAAATAGAATATAGTAAATATAATATAATCAATTTATCAATAAAGAATTATATACCTACTAAATATCAGTTTGTACCCATTATTACATTATACATGTTAGATCTGAGTGTGGGATTATAATACGAAAAGTCAGAGCTACCCTCCTACCTCAAAGACACTAGAGAAGTTTTACAGAAGATACAAGGTATTAAACTGGAAGACAATCATTTACTTGCTTAGATAGATGTTGAGTCACTTTATACCTCCATAAGACATTAGGATGGCCTTAATGCGGTCAGGTATTTCTTGGAAATGGACCATAGAAGGGAGTTTAATGATTTTTTGATCAAATTATTGTCCTTTATTCTCCACAAGAACTATTTCACATTCCAAGATACATTTTACTTACAGACCAGGGGAACGGCCATGGGTTCCACTTGCTCTCCCACCTATGCAAACCTTTTTTTTAGGGTGGTGGGAGCGGGAGGTGGTCTTTTCTGAGATTAATGATCAATATACCCAACATGTCATACAATGGCTGAGGTATATTGACGACATCTTTGTGATATGGGGAGGAGGAGAACAAGAGTTTCAGGAATTTATGAAAGTTCTGAACATCACTAACTTAAATCTGAGATTCACATGGGTAACCAGTAAAAAACGAATCCTTTTCTTGGATTTGGAGATAATCAAGGAGAGTGATGGTGAAGTGTCCTCCAATTTATTTAGAAAATCAACAGCTACTAACAGCCTGTTACCTCAAAGGAGCTGTCATTTTCCATCTACCATCTCTTATCTCCCCAGAGGTGAATTTCTTTGCCTAAGGCGTAATTGCTCCAATGCATAAGACTTTGCTAAGCAATGTGAAGCCCTCTCTTTGAGGTTAAAAACAGAGGATATAATAACCGGTTGATAAAAAAAGCTAGATATCAGGTATCTAAGATCACAGGGATACCCTCATTTTTCCCAAACCCAAAGTACGGGATGAAGAAGAACAGAATGAACTAAGGTTTGTTGGGGATTTTTGTAAAGAGTGGAAAGAACTGCAAGGCATCATACAAAAACATTGGCCAATACTGTTATTGGATGGGGATTTGAAGACACATCTCCCAAGGAATGTTTCTATGAGTTGGAGAAGAGCAAGGAATTTAGGAGACCTCCTCACTCATAGTCATTTTGAACAGTTTCCAAAAAAGAAACCTAAGGTTGATGGCACTTACCCCTGTGGTAACTGCAAAGCCTGTGGACATATTACACCAATCACCAGGATTCAGGACAAGTATGGCAATAATGTGTATATACGGGATTACTTCAATTGTAATACCACTGGAGTCATTTATTGCCTTCAATGTGAGTGTGGCTACAGATATGTGGGAATTACAACACGAGCTTTGAAGTGACATTTACTTGAACATGCGGGCAACATTAATTAGGAATGCCTTGACGGATATTATTAGAATGAAGAAAATCACTTCTGTAGCCAGACACTTTTTACATAAACATGACAGCAACCCCAAAAAACTCAAAGCTTTCTGTTTAGAGAAAATCAAGATGGGAATCAGGGGGGGTGACCTAAATATGACTCTCCTACAAAAAGAAACAGAATGGATATTCAGATTAGATACCCTTGCACCTGGAGGGTTAAATGAATATAATAGTTACATTCCTTTCCTTTAATGGGATATTCTTAGATTACACTTACAAATCTACCACTTTTGCTCATATTCTTATAGCTATATGATATTTTAGAATAGAAGATTATTAATAAAGAAACCTCCTTCTTTACTTACATTTCCCCTCCCCCCCCTCTTCTCTTTTCCCATTATAGCTTTTTTCTATGTCTAAGTCTTCAATTTCTTATTGATTAATTAATATTCACTTACACTGAAATTTGCATCCACACACCTCACAGTATCACTTTTCTTTTTTACTTTTTTCACATGTTTATTTTGTTTACTTATTATAATTTTTTCTATTTCAAATTATTTCACTTTGCATACTTTTAACACACATGTATAGTTTATTTATTATTTTATTAGCTATTTTCAATTTTCATTATTTCATTTTCACGTGGATTGTTTAGCACTACTTTGTACACCTCATTCACATTTTGCATATCTAAATATTATGTCATTTATATCACTATTTTATATACATTATCACATTATGGTCACCTTATCACTCAGTCATATTTTTCACACTTTTATCATGGTTTATTAATTCTTATTTTAGTGTATAAGTTATTAGTTTGTAATATGGTAAATTTTTCAAAAATTAGAATATCTATGTTGGTCTAAACTATAGTATTTTTGTAATGTTATTGCAGGTATATTTCTCTGCTCCCTTTATGGGGATTGAGAAGAGGGATTATCTGTGTTTCATTGGGGATGGGGTTTCATGAATTATAGATTTAAATTATGCTATGGATTATAATAATATGAATTATATATAACGTTATCATTTATGTTTGAGAACACCTGTAGATTTTTATAGTTTATGGTTACTATGGTGTATGGTTGAACTATGTTTTGATTATTATTTCCTTATGTAGTTTGGATCAGTTTATTATCCTCATTATATAGTTTATTATTATATTGGATATGATTTTATGTAATATCCAATGTCGGGGGAGTGTTCTCATTTGTTTCATTTCACTGTATACCTAATTTTAATATATTTTTATAAAAACCTCTTATTTATAAATTATAATATTTACTAACATATGTGTGACCATGGGAAGAAAAAATGAAGGATAAAAAGCATTGTTTTTCATTTTTTCTTATTGTCATACTAAAATGAATTCACAAACTTTGGGGTTACCTAAAATAATATATTGGTGTCCCTTCCCTTTTAAATTTGGTCTTCACAACAATCATACTTTTAAATAGCAACTATAGGGTTAATTTAGTAGCGCTTTCTAGCATATTCAGACTAATTAAATTGATGGTAATATCTATAGGCTAGTTAGCCTGTCTATCAAGATTCACATTGAGGGGATTGGTCAGCCTTCCTACACAGTAGTATATTATCCAGGAAATCCCTTCCTTAGATCACCTTCGTGATCAAGCTTACGGCGAAACGCGCGTCAGGGAGTAACGGGTGCCCGCGGCTGTACGGCACGAAGCATCCCCATTACGAGTTTGTACCCAGTGGGATTTCTTTCCTCACTCACCTCCTGATCTCCATTGGAACCCGGAGGTAGCAGCTCGCGAGCGGGAGTCTCGCGCGGTGAGGATATCCTGACAGCAAGGATTATATTTGCTGTGATTTACATACTGCTTTTTCATACGAGCGCCCCTCTCATATGTATCATAGCATGCTATTAAAGCACAAGTTGCACATAGTTTTACAACAACCGTGTTATCGGTTTTATGTGTGAAATTTGTCAATTTACAGTGAATGATACATATGTTTTGGATATATGTGGATGAGAGTCACTATGCTGTATATTTTTATGCATTCTTTACGTGTTCTCATAATTTAAACTGCTCTTTAAGATAATTAAGGTTTGTATTCCTTGGCACATGTGATATCTACCGTGCTATTATCTTACAGCTGTAGCCTGCACTTCTTAGATACTGGCTATTATTCATTTTTTCATATTGGTTATTCATTTCTGCAGGTTCTAGGACTATGTCCTTTTAGTTAAGTGGCCATACAATGGTATATTTTTTATTTATCACGTTATATGTGGGTCATATTATGATTTTTCTATTATAAGTATATTCCATTTATACTATATTTGACAGTGTACACAATGGCTTTGTCATCAGATGCTTAATATATACTACTCTACAGTAATAAGCCTGTGCAACGTATTTCCCCTTCCCCAAATTTCCCCTTTTTTATACAATTTTCAAAACGCTGGGGGTGTGCCCAGCACTCCCACAGATACTTGCCCCAAGGGCTCTCTTCTGTTCTGTGAAGATGGCGTTAACTGCTGTAGTCTATGGACTACATTCCGCAAAAATTAATGGGCAATGGCCGCCGCACATGCGTGGTCGGCAGACAGCCCATGCGCACAATGGCCTCGGCTCCCAAAGGACTAGTGAAATGCATAAAACGATAATTTCACTTCTCCTTCGGGAGCTGAGGCTGTTCTTTTAGAGCCCATGTCCCTGCAGATGATTAATAGTATATCCTGTCATTGTATAATAGCTTGGCAACATTGCCTGACAGATTGGTAGATTTCTTGCTAGCCACTGTGACTGTCCTTCACCATTCACCCCTTTTTTCACCCCCTGTGTAAACAGCAGCCTGTGAAGATTATCGGGGGCTGAACGCCATTTCAGAATGGTGTTCAGCAACACCATCAAGTTCCGAAAACAAAATGCTTTTTCGGAACTTGATGAATGGCCCTGACGCTTATTTTTTAAAAAAGTATGTGAAAATTTTAATTTTCACATACTTTTGTAAAAAATAAGTGATGATGAAAAGGCCCCATGGTCTTAAACAGTAGTTATCATGGGTGGAACTACAGGCAGTGCAGCCGGTGCACCATTCCAGGGTCCCTGGTAGCTCAGGGGCCCACAGCGGGCAGAACCATGGAATCATGTTGTGAGTGTCGCTCAGGGTTCACCATGGGTTAAGGCAGTGCAAGGCAATCTGACCCCATATATTGTCTTTCACAGTGGTTAGCAGCTGCTTAATAAGGTTTGTTTTGTTGTCAATGAAAAAAATGTTTGCCGCTGGTCCGGCTCCTGTGTGCAGTCTTTTGCTTCTTCAAGTATCGGTGCTAATTGCAGGATCTTTCGAGGCCCAATTGTCACCCACAGTGACCTAGCCTGGGAGCCTGTATGGAACTTGAATGGAGAATGGGAGATGTCAGCAGCTGAGGGTTTCACCGAGGAAATGAGTGGAAAAGCTGTAGGGGGGGGGGCAACAGGGAGATATCATCAAAACTCGGCTGGGTCGGGTCAGGGATACATTGCATATTTTGCTATTTACCAGGTCATATTATACTATTCTTATAGTATCATGTTGTGGTATATGTCATTGTTGCTGGAAATATGTTGTGAGATTATCAGGGATGAAGAGACTACACAGGCCCAGGTACTGATGGGGGCGTGGCCTAATTGCAGCTGGCATGTCCCCTTATGAAAAAAAAGTACTATTTGCAGTATTTGCGCTGGGAAGGGGGTCGCTGTAAGCCCCTCAGCCCAGCGCAAATCCAGTAGTGGGGGGGGGGGCGATCAGTGTGATTGCCCTGCCACAGACAGAGAAAAGGAGACTGCAGAGGAGAAGAGTCTCCCTGCTCCTGCTGCAGCCCAGGACACAGCAGCATGTGTTGGGCTGGTGACAGATAAAAGGGTGGGGGGCAGCGTCTGACAGGCACCTGCCGGGCCCCTCCAACAAGCCCGGGCCTGGATAAGTAGTACCTGCTCCCCCCTCTCAGCGCCCCTGGACATTATTATTGGGTATATATGAAGTCATTACTGCTGGAATCTGTTGTGACATTATTATTGTGTATATATCATGTCATTATAGTGTGCATGTTGCAGTACGTTATTATCTTTCATGATATAAGTGACATTTTATTGCATGTGTGTATATGTTGTATATTGTCATGACATTATTGTGCATATTGTGTATAGCACCTCCCCTCTGCTGTTCCGACAGTCCCACTGCCCCCCTATTTTCTAGTTAGAAAAACCTAGAGCATGAGTAGGGTTCACATTTTTTTTAACAGAAACACAAGAGCCCAAGCTAGTAGGAACAATCCTTAAAACTTACACAGTGTTTTCTTGAAGTTATGAAATGTAAATAGCAGGGCCAATTCCAATTAAACATGTTAATCTGGGATACATATAAATGTCAGATAAATAAGTATTTAATGTAAAGCTATCCATTGACAAATATTGACCTTTTACTAGAAATAATATTAAAATATAATCAATATAGAGCTAATTTTTCATTGACCTCAAATAATTTATTTTACAAAGTTCTGTGATAAGACTGAACACTGACTACTGGTGTCTCTAACCACCCGAATAACTTTGCAACAAAATATAGCTTATAAATTACTGTACAAACCAAAAGGTGAAATGTCAAGAAAATGAGAAATAAGGACCTTATCAAACACTGAAACGCACTGAGGTATGTGAGGGAGAAATGTTACAGTGAAATCAATTCTGATACCACATATATCAATCATCCAGTTATCATTGTATTACATGGTGACATCATCAGGCTAGATGTAGACAGCAAAGCATGTGTCTTACAATGAAGTAATCTGAGTCTTCTACTGCAAATTGGAATGTTTCAAATCACAAGTAATTACACGTTTGATCATTTTATATATGTACAGAACATTTAATACCTGAACAGACTACAAGTGAACAAGCAACAATAATTTCCTTTGCCATTTTAGTATCACTATTATTTAATTATGTGTGCTGTATAATTAATAATAATGCTGGTAAGGATTGGAAATAACTTTGCCTCCATATCTGCTTTCAAATCAGAGAGAGCAAAATTAAAAACCTGACACTTACTTGTACATGGTAGTCCTGTGTTACAGCATGTCTGAAAAATCAGGGGTGAACTCCTCTGGGTACATTTACTAAGCAGCACTTTTCAAAGCCACTGTGTCTTCCTTGGTTCCGGCTGTTGGATTTAAAGGAGCAATTATTTTAAAAACAAAACAAAGTGTTAATTGAACCCATTGATGAGTGAAACTATTTACAAGTTTGGTAGTTGCTAAAAACTAGCACACCAATATCACAGGAAGTTCATTCCTAGGGAATTTTTTTCATAATGGGCTAATTGAAAAGTAATGAGACTGCCTCTGACTTTCTGTCCCATAGGTAGACGTGGCAATGCTATGCTGGTTATTGTGAAGCTCATACATCGATGTGTCTGAACCTGCAGTTGGACTGCCGTAGTCTTTTTTGTTTGGTCACAGCGAGGGGAAGATCTTCATACGTTTTCTCATGGCGGATGAGGAAGACGTGTCTGTAAGATTACGTCAAAGATTTGTGATTAAATTTTGTGTTAAACTTGGAAAAAGCGGAAATGAAACTCATGAAATGTTACGGCAAGCATAAGGTGGAGAAACAATTAGCCATGCTGCAGTATTTCTGTGGTGGAAGCACTTCAAAGAGGGTAATAAGCGAGTGACTGACGAAGCGAGTTCTGGGAGACCATCCACTACGGTTACAGATTTCAACATTTCCAAAGCTGCAGAGATGTTGCAAAATGACAGGTAAACTTTACGCGAACTTTTGACTTCACTTGGCATCTCATTCGAACGGGTTCAGCATATTGTGACAAAGGAACTGAAAATGTATTACGTGTGTGCCAGGTGGGTTCCTAGAAATCTCTCAGAAGAACAGATGTGATGATGAGTTGAATCGTGCAAGAACACAGTTCGAATGTCATAGAAACATAGAATTTGACGGCAGATAAGAACCACTTGGCCCATCTAGTCTGCCCCATTTTTAAACATATTGTTACCTCAACCCTTATTGATTCTTACTTCTTCTGAAGGAGATCCTTATGTCTATCCCATGCATGTTTACATTGCTCTACTGTCTTAGCCTCTACCACCTCTGATGGGAGGCTATTCCACTTGTCCACTACCCTTTCTGTGAAGTAATTTTTCCTCATATTTCCCCTGAACCTACCTCCCTCCCTCAGTTTCAGAACATGTCCTCTTGTTCTAATACTTCTCTTTCTTTGAAGAATGTCTCCTTCCTTTACCTTGTTAAAACCCTTTATATATTTGAACGTTTCTATCATGTCCCCCCTTTCCCTTCTCTGATCCAAACTATACATATTAAGATCTTTAGTCTGTCCTGGTACTTGTGGTGCAGACCTTGCACCATCTTAGTTGCCCTTCTTTGTACAGTTTCTAATGTATTAATATCCTTCTGGAGATATGGCCTCCAGAACTGAACACAGTATTTGAGATGAGCACGTACCAATGACCTATACAGTGGTATTATCACTTCTTTCTTTCTACTACTGATTCCTCTCCCTATGCAATCAAGATTCTGACTTGCCTTCCTCATTGCTTTGTTACAATGTTTGCTTGCCTTTAAGTCACCTAAAATAGTGAATCCTAGATCCCTTTCCTCTTCAGTAGTTTCCAGTATAGTGCCATTAATATTATATTTAGCCTTTGGATTTTTGAGACCCAAGTGTTTTTTCGCATTAAATTGAAGTTTCTACATTCTTGACCATTTCTCTAGTCTACCTAGATCATCAATCATTTGTTTTACCCCTCCTGGTGTGTCTACCCTGTTGCATTCCTTTGTGTCATCTGCAAAAAGGCATAGTTTCCCTTCAATACCATTTGCAATGTCACAAATAAAGATATTAAAAAGCACTGGTCCAAGTACAGAGCCCTGAGGTACTCCATTGGTAACATTTCCCTCTTGAGACTGCACTCCGTTTACTACAACTCTTTGTTTCCTATCCTGCAGCCATGATCTTATCCATTCAACTATCTTTGTATCCAATCCTATGCTTTCCAGTTTATTTAACAGACCGCGATGTGGAACAGTGTCAAAAGCCTTACTAAAGTCTATATAAGCTATATCTATGGCCCCCCCTTTATCTATTTCCTTAGTCACCCAGTCAAAAAAGTCAATAAGATTTGTTTGACACGATTTCCCCCCAGTAAATCCATGCTGTTTGGGGTCCTGCAAATTGCTGGATTTGAGATAATCTACGACTATTTCTTTTAAGAGTGTTTCCATCAATTTCCCAACTACTGATGTAAGGCTCACTGGTCGGTAGTTGCTTGCCTCTTCATTGCTTCCAATTTTGTGCAGTGGGACAACGTTTGCTCTTTTCCAGTCCTCAGTGACTGGTTGAATAATTCTGTTAATGGTGTTACCAGCACCCCTTTAAGCTCATTTAGTATCCTTGAATGTATCCCATCAGGCCCCTTTGATTTATCCACTTTCAGTTTTGAGAGTTCTGTTAGGATCTTCTCCTCTGTAAATGTGCTTGTTCCTACCTCATTTTTCTGATCACACCTGCAACTTAACTGTGGGCCCTTGCCATCTCTCTCAGTAGTGAATGCTGAACAAAAAATAATTATTAAGATGATCAGCTATTACATTGTCTCCCTCAACAAGACTCCCTATTTCTGTCTTTAGTCTTTTTATTCCATCTTTTGTTTTTCTCCTTTTGCTTATATACTTAAAACAAGTTTTGCTCCCTTTACCCACTGACTGTGCCATGTTCTCCTCAACTTTTGCCTTTGCACATCTGATTACTTTCTTAGCCTCCTTCTGTTTTACAAGCTACTCCTCTTTGTCTTCCTTATTTTGCATCTGCTTGTATTTCCTAAAGGCCATCTTTTTTGCATTCACAATACTTGCTACCTCTTTCCCAAACCACACTGGCTTCCTTTTCCTTGTGGTTTTCCTAACCCTTTTGATACTAAGGTCTGTTGCCTTTAATATTGCACTTTTTAAATGTTCCCACCTCTCCTGCACTCCTTTCAAATTCCTCCACTCTGCCAAAGATTCGCTTACACATCTTCCCATCCCTGCAAAATCAGCCTTCCTATAATCTAACACCTTTGTTTTTGTATGGGGTGAGTCAGTATCTGTCTTTATTCTGAACCATACTGCTTCACTGGATCCCTGGTTTTCACCCACTTTTACATCAGATATTATGTCTCCATTTGTAAGTATTAAGTCTAATATTGTGTCTTTCCAAGTGGGTTCCCTCACCAATTGCTGGAGGGAGGCTCCGTGCAGTGAATTCAGGATGTCCCTACTTCTAGTGAAACTTACAAATAAACAAAGTCAAGTATCACCCTTTGGCGCTGCCACACAATGTCTCCTTATATTTCCAAAATGGAACCTCAATGAGATCTTCTGTATGTAAATCTTCCAGGATTTATTCCTCAAGATGTGTGAAATTCCAATTCCGCTTCCTTTGCATCAATATCTCAAAAAAGAGAAACCAAACATAGTGCAATAATGATAATAAAATTACACTTATAATGGTGATGACAAAGGAACACTCACATGTTTCAAAATAGGTAGAAAACGTATAGTATCTCCAGTCTGTAACACCATAGGAAATTCCAACTTCAAGTGTAGATCAACTCAAAAAGAGAAGAATATACCAAAAATAGTGCAATACTATATGTATTGACAGAAAATTTTATTCAGACAAAGAAACACTCACATTTAAACAGAATAAAAACCGCTTATGTATATGTATCACACCGGAAAGGCAGGATACATATATATAAGCGGTGATACTTGACTTTGTTTATTTGTATGTTTTTTTAGAGGACAAGTGAGGAACCTCTTAGAAGTCTCCCCTAGGCTGCAGTCATTGATTGCGCATATTTGGAACATTACAATATTATTCTAGTGAAACTTGCCACAGACACCTCCCAGTTTATATTGGGTAGATTAAAATCTCCCATGATTATTTTCCTTTTAATGCCATTTTAGTGATGTCCTGCAATAGTTTATTGTCCAGTTCCTCTTCCTGATCTGGTGGTCTATAGATCACCCCAATATGAGGAATCACTTTCTCCCCTGTTTCTATAGTTACCCAAATGGACTCGTTTTTTTCTTCAGTACTATGTATTAACGTAGTATTTATGCTTTCCTTGACATACATTGCTACTCCTATTCTTCCCATTCTGTCCTTCCTAAATAAAATATATGCCGGTATAGCTATGTCCCAGTCATGATTTTCATTGCACCATGACTCCGTAATAGCCACAATATCCAGATCATCCCTTGTCATAATTGCAATTAGTTCAGGGATTTTATTTCCTAAGCTCCTAGCATTTGCACACATTGCTCTTATAGTTTTGTTTGCTTATTTCTCGTGTTCCTAGGTATGTTCATCTCTCTGCTTATGTTTATTTGGTTATGTTCTGAATTATCTTCTGTTGCAGTGGATATGCTTCCTGTTCCATTTACCAGCAGAAATAATACCTCTTTATTGGGGGAGCAGAATTATTTTTTCCTGTTTGGTTCACTGTCCCCCTCTTCTAGTTTAAATAGTTCTTGGTGAAACTTTCAAACTGTTTACTCAGTATTCTAGTTCCTTTTGAAGATGGGTGCAGGCCATCATATTTGTATAAGCTTCTATCTTGCCAGATGGCGTGGCTATGGACTGAGGTCGGAGAGGATACACGATTTTCATGATGTCGATTGTGACGTGTTATGAGCAGGAATCCATACAACAGTCCAATGTATGGAAACATGCGAATTCGCCTCTGCCCAAAAAATTCAGTGTGATTCCTTTGGCATATAAAGTAATTCTTCTACTGTTCTTTGATTGCCACGGTATGATTAATGGTGACTACTATGCAAATGTCTTGAAAACCCATTTGCGGATAGCCATGAGGAAGAAAAGACCACATTTGCTGAAGAAACAGTGGTTGTTGCTCCAAGACAATGTCCGACCACATGTTGCATTGGTAGCACTGATTGAAATTAATGGGACAGCACTGGAACATCCTCCATATAGCCCAGACTTAGCACCCTGTGATTTTGGGTATTCCCAACCCTGAAAAAAAAATTGTGAGGAAAGAAGTTCTGAACAGATGATGAAGTGAAAGGTGCCACAGTTGCAACACTGAAAGAGATGTCACAAAACAATCTACCGCACATCTTTAAATCGTTGTTGAATCGCTGCAAAAAATGTATTGAATGTGAAGGACGCTACTTTGATATAGAAAAATTATCAGATCTTGTGGAGTCATCTGATTCTCAATAAAAAAATTCAGTCTCATTACTTTTCAATCAGCCCTCATATATCACATTGTTTAAAATGTGTGTAAGAAAAACAATTTTTTTTAAACAACTAGCAAATTATACAAAAAACTACTTTTGCACTACCACATTTGTTTTTTAAATTACTTATTTTTATTTAGACCAGGCATAATATATTTTTTGGAAATTGAATTACTGTCCTAAACTTAAGTCTTGTTATGCAAATCATATTGTGGGATGTTTGCTTATCTGTAGTCACAATCACACAATATTACAATATCTATTCCGTTTTCCAGTCTGTTGCAACTCTCTTCTTTGCGGGTGTTTATTTACATTAGTTTATAAAACTAAATTTACAGGTATGAAATCAATATTTCGGAATGCTTGGGACTTTGCTTCAGGATAAGAGTTTTGCCCATAATTTGTATCACCATGCCAAAGATACTAGTCGCAGTTTAAAATCTACCATAAATTCCCTCATGTTGTTACTCATTAAGGGCGGAATGATCTAAAGGGAAAATGTTGCCAAATATCCGAAAACGGCTTTTTTCTGAGTTTTGGCCGCATTTCCCATATGCACCAAGATCAGGAATGCTTTACTTACTGGAGCTTGGACCCGGCGGGCAAAGCCATCAATAGGTGGTGTTGCGCAAAAGCAGCCTATGAGCTTCTTTTCGCATTCTTCTGTGAGAGGGATCCTATTGGATCCCTCTGTGTCCCAGTCGGCGCGCGTGTCATACTATGCATGCACAGAAGTTATCCAGGGTCATAAACCAGGAAGTTCCCTCTTTGCAAAGGACAGCTCTTTTCGATTTTAATCGCAATTCTAGCTACATACCGGCGTTATTAACGCTGGTGTGTACCTGGTAAGTGGTGGGATGCACCGCATCCAAAATGCAATGCATACTACATCTCGGCCTAATAGACTTATATAGAGTTGGACGCATTTTTAGTAAAAATCAGGAAATTGTGGAGGCTGATGGAGTGGAGAGCGTATAGGAAGATAAGTTGGGCGATAGTGTCAAAGGAATCAGACTTATCAAGGATTATGAGGAGAGGGAAGTGATCTTTGGATTTGATCAGGAGAAGATCATTGATGACCGGTGAATGTCGTTTCAGTGGAGGAGACAAGAGTCAGACTGCAGCAGTGAGTGGGGGAAAAGGATAGAGGTGAGGCGTAGATAGGTAATCCTCTCAAAGAGCTTGGAGGCATACAGTAAGGGAGGAGAGAGAAAGGGCAGTAGTTAGAGAGTCTGAGTCATATGAAGGTTTTGTAATGATGGGTGACACTAGGGCATATTTGAAGGAAGCAGGGCAAAAACAGGAGAGAGGAAAGGTTAAATAGATTGGTGAGATCGGAGCAAGCATCAGGAGAGAGAGCACAGATGGTGGGGAGGTATGGAGTCAAGGGGATAGGTGAAGGAGGTGATTAGGAGAGGAGTGCCAATGGGTATGAAGGCAGAGAGGGTGGAAAGACAGGTGTACGAGAGTAGCTGTGGGGTAGGGAGGCTAGAGATAAGAGATAGTGTACATGAGCATAGGCCATGATACACACAGGCACATAATAGAAAATAAGCAAATAAACATAAAAGTAAATGTCCCAGCACTCCATTGTGCTTAACAGTCGACAGTTACAGTATCTGTGGACCTTCCAGGTCCTGGCACCCTAATGCTAACCATACCCCCGGCCCATTGTCTGGCCAGTTTGTTCGGCATCAGGTGTATGGCAGTTTTAAACACTTCCTGTTCTCCAGTGATTATTCCAGCCGGGTCTGTGTAAATGTGAAAACCTGGAATTCCACACCTCCACTGCTAATGCAGAATGCACAGGTTTCACTCCAGCCTCCCTTGGAGGGAGCTGATTCCACCAGGGGCAATTCAGATGAGAGATAACCCCTCTCACCACAATATATATATACATATATATATATATATATATATATATATATAGAAAACAAGGTGCGCACCATAGTGAGTATAAAGTATTTACATTTAATAGCAGCACACATAGAAACTTACATCTAAGTCAGCATCAATTATGCCTTCCAAGTGGGGATGCAGTGTCCACAGGATTGCAACAGCAGCGGTTGTGCAGTCTGTTTGAAAAACCTGCCTCCTCACTCCAGTACCCAGCAGCAGGCAGCTGTCTATCCAAAACACATGAGAGCTGGATAGATACCCAATAAGATGCCGGCTTTGAGATTCAAACATACCCAAGTAAAACCGAACTGTTTCAATGCAACAGGTACATTTTCTTCACGGTGCACCCTGAGGAAACGGTATCTGTTGCATTGAAACGTCGGTTGATTGGAGCCACTGTCTCATGTCTCTTATTTGCGTTTAGTGTCACCGTGTCTACTGTATATGTGAGTCCAAAGTCACCAACTGGATTTTTGGAGGGCACCCGCAGAGTTTGTCGCTGGAACCTGCATGTGTTTATATATAAACTACTGAACTGATATTCATGAAAACTGCATCATTCTGTAGTGGAAACTCATAGAAATAACCTGCACTTTGTTTCATCTCAATCCATCAAGTTAAAGCTGATCAAAAACAAAATTTATGGACATCATCAATTCGAGATAGATGTGGTACCATGCGTCCGTAAGGGGTGGGGGGATAAGTGCTTTGGGCCCACGTTCACTTGGATAGGATAAGCTATGTAGCAGTCTGTGCACGGGGCACACAGTGACATTGGTGTGGTGGAGGAAGGCACTGCTGCCACCAGTCGTGGGCCACTCCTGCGACAGGACCCCCTATGCAAAGTAATACAACTATAACATCTCAAATAAAAAATGTTTTGGCAGAAGCGATTTCATCGTTGGCAAAGCCACAGGCAACAGCTAGTATATTTATATTAGGGGTGTGCACCGGCCACTTTTCGTGTTTTGTGTTTTGGTTTTGGATCTGGATCTTTCTTCGTGTTTTGGATCTGGATTGGTTTTGCCAAAACCACCCTTCCGTGTTTTGGGTTCTGGGTTTTGTGTTTTGGATCTGTATTTTTTTTAAAAAAAGCATAAAAACAGCTAAAATCACAGAATTTGTTGGTTTCTCTGCTCCTATGCTATTATTAACCTCAATAACCTTAATTTCCACTCATTTCCAGTCTATTCTGAACATCTCACACCTCACAATAGTGTTTTCATGTCCAAAAGGTTGCACCGAGGTAGCTGGATGACTATGCTAAGCGACACGAGTGGGCGGCACAAACACGTGACCCATCTAGGAGTGACACTGCAGTGGCAGACAGGATGGCAGTTAGAAAAACTAGGCCCCAAACTGTACATAATGCAAAGAAAAAAAAGAAGTGCAAGATGGAATTGTCCTTGGGCCCTCCCACCCACCCTTATGTTGTATAAACAGGACATGCACACTTTAACAAATCAATCATTTCAGCGCCAGGGTCTGCCACACAACTGTGGCTGAAATGATTGGTTCGTTTGGGCCCCCACAAAACAAGCTGGCAATTAATGTGTCCCTGCACAAACTGGCTCTACGGAGGCAAGATGTCATCCTCATCCTCCTCATCCACCGATTCCTCACCCTCTTCAGTGTGTACATCCTCATCCTCACAGAGTATTAATTCGTCCCTGCTGGAACCACAGGTCCCTCTGTACGTTCTGGAGGCTGGTCTCCCTGGAAGAGTTGATAATTCATTTTATGAACATCATCTTCTCCACATTTTGTGGAAGCAACCTCCTACGCCTTTCGCTGACAAGGTTCCCGGCTGCACTAAACACTCTTTCGGAGTACACACTGGAGGGGGGGCAACTCAGGTAAAATAGAGCCAGTTTGTACAGGGACCTCCAAATTGCTTCTTTTTCCTGCCAGTACAGGTACGGACTGTCTGACATGCCTACTTGGATGCTGTCACCGATGTAATCCTTTAACAGACAGACGCACGCTTGTCGCTGCTGCTTTGAGGATTCAAGTGCGGCTACAGCCCACACAATTCACAAAGACAGAAAAAAAAAAAGAATATTTTTATTGTTTGTGGAGCACACTTTGAGGGTTACACCACCCTTTAACAGACAGACGCACGCTTGTCGCTGCTGCTTTGAGGATGCAAGTGCGGCTACAGCCCACACAATTCACAAAGACAGAAAAAAGAAGAAGAATATTTTAATTGTTTGTGTAGAACACTTTGAGGTGTCACCACCCTTTAACAGACAGACGCACGCTTGTCGCTGCTGCTTTAAGGATGCAGGTGCGGCTACAGCCCACACATTTCACAAAGACCGAAAAAAAAAAGAACAATATTTTAATTGTTTGTGTAGAACACTTTGAGGTGTCATCACCCTTTAACAGACAGACGCACGCTTGTCGCTGCTGCTTTAAGGATGCAGGTGCGGCTACAGCCCACACAATTCACAAAGACAGAAAAAAGAACAATATTTTAATTGTTTGTGTAGCACACTTTGAGGGTGTCACCACCCTTTAACAGACAGACGCACGCTTGTCGCTGCTGCTTTAAGGATGCAGGTGCGGCTACAGCCCACACAATTCACAAAGACAGAAAAAAGAACAATATTTTAATTGTTTGTGTAGCACACTTTGAGGGTGTCACCACCCTTTAACAGACAGACGCACGCTTGTCGCTGCTGCTTTAAGGATGCAGGTGTGGCTACAGCCCACACATTTCACAAAGACCAAAAAAAAAAGAACAATATTTTAATTGTTTGTGTAGCACACTTTGAGGGTGTCACCACCCTTTAACAGACAGACGCACGCTTGTCGCTGCTGCTTTGAGGATGCAAGTGTGGCTACATCGCACACAAGTCACAAACACATTAAAAAAATAGTTTTTTATTTTTTGGAACACTTTGAGAGTTACACCACCCTTTAACAGACAGACGCACGCTTGTCGCTGCTGCTTTAAGGATGCAGGTGAGGCTACAGCCCACACATTTCACAAAGACCGAAAAAAAAAGAACAATATTTTAATTGTTTGTGTAGAACACTTTGAGGGTGTCACCACCCTTTAACAGACAGACGCACGCTTGTCGCTGCTGCTTTGAGGATGCAGGTGGAATCTAGACGGGATTTGGAACCGAGGACACACTACCTCCATCAATTGTCTAAATCCCACTGCACTAATGTCGGATACCGGACGCACGTCTAACACCAACATAGCAGTCAAGGCCTCAGTTATACGTTTTGCTTCAGGATGACTGCTGTCGTACTTCATCCTCATCGCTAGGGACTGTTGGAGGGTCAATTGTTTAGTAAAAGTAGTGATGTTCCTACTTCCTCTCTGGGATGATGAACAACTCCCAGCAGCAGCAACAGCACTAGGAGGAAGAGGTTCTTGATCTTTCCCTATTTTATTTTTATCGGAGAAAGTTTGGTCCTCCATTTATGTTATATTGATATATATACGTGCGGCTAAAGCGCACACAAACACAGAAAATATTATTTTATTTTTGCTGGAGAGTAGTGCACTTTGTGGGTTACACCACCCTTTAAGAAATGAGCCAGCCGGCTCTTTACTTATGGGACACAGGCGCACGCTTGGCGCTGCTCCTTTGTTGATGCACGTGCAGCCACAGTGCACACAATTCACAAACACAGAAAATAATTTTTTTTTTGGTTTGGACTGGAGTGTACTTTTGGGGGTTACAGCACCCTTAACGGTCAAGCCAGCCGGCCCTTTACTTATGACACAGGCACACGCTTGGCACTACTTTGTTGATGCACGTGCGGCTACTGCGCACACAATTCACAAACACAGAAAATAATTTTTTTTTTGGTTTGGACTGGAGTGTACTTTCGGGGGTTACAGCACCCTTAACGGTCAAGCCAGCTGGCCCTTTACTTATGACACAGGCGCACGCTTGGCACTACTTTGTTGATGCACGTGCGGCTACTGCGCACACAATTCACAAACACAGAAAATAATTTTTTTTTGGTTTGGACTGGAGTGTACTTTCGGGGGTTACAGCACCCTTTAACGGTCAAGCCAGCCGGCCCTTTACTTATGACACAGGCGCACGCTTGGCACTACTTTGTTTATGCACGTGCGGCTACTGCGCACACAATTCACAAACACAGAAAATATATTATTTTTTTAGCACTTGGGGGGAGCACCCCTGATGGACAGAGCACCCCCTGGACAACACTACAGCACTCCTTTAGGACTGGGACACTGCACAGGACTTTGGAGCCCCTATGGAGAACTGACTGCACAACACAGTCCAGCCAGCCCCTATGGACTTTGAAGTAGTGGACACAGCCCCTATTAACAACAGCAGCACAGCACAACACAGCCAGCCCCTATGGACTTTGAAGTAGTGGACAACAGCAGCACTACACTACACTACACTACACAGCCCTAACTCCCACCCTCCCTCTTCACTGTCCACAGCCGAGTGAGAAAATGGCGCCGACGCGGGTACCTTATATAGGATCCAAAACCCGCGAGACTCGGAAGGCGGGATGATGACGTTTTGCCTCGATTTCAGATCCGAGTCAGGCGGGAAAAGTCGAGCCTGATTCGGATCGGACTCGGATCGGGGGGGCTCGGGGGGGTTCGGATTTCAGAAATCCGAACCCGCTCACCCCTAATTTATATGTAGATGGATATATAGATACAGTAGATATTGATAACACTAACAAATGTATGGATACCATTCTCCTTCCCTAACAAGAGTAAGAAACATAGAGTTAAACGAGTATTCAATACAGTGTACCATGACTTTTAAAACACAGTTGCTGCAGTTTCATTGGCATTAATGGATTTACTGTAATCACTGTCAGGAGCCAGAGACACGGCATTATGCTACACAAGTGGTTACCATTCATCGGAGCTACACAGATTACTCTGTCAAAAACTCTCACTACAAATCACAACCTTTTCTGATGCAGCGGGTAAGCGACTGTGTATAAGTATCAACTCTTTGTCACAATCATGCAATTGTACTGCTTTGTACTAAAAAAGACATCAAGAGTTACTCCATGACTGATTGTATGGTGTTAACGGAATATCAAGAAAGAAATTGTTAATTCTAATAATCATTGTTAAAGTGGACTGCAATGTATAATATCATTTCAAAACTAAAAAGTTACTTCTCTTGATCACAGTCCCACCCTAAATGGTGAGTACCTTTTATATAAATTGCTAAATTAACCACAGATTTGAGCGTACCCCCGTGTTTTGGTTTTTCAAAAACCTCCCTCAAAGGTTTTAGTTTTACCAAAACCACCCTCAAGTGTTTTGCTTCAGATTCTATTTTATTTTTGGATTACTTTTAAAATTTATAAAAACAGCTAAAATCATGTAACTTAGTACTATTTTTGTTCCTATAGTATTGTTAACATCATAATATTTCATTTCCAGTCGATTTTGACCATCTCACAGCACCTGAAATCATGAGGGAGGGACTTAAACACTCCAATCCAAGATCTGTTTTTTAAATCCGAGTTCTAAATTGCGAGACGACCTGAATCAGGAATCGGTTCTACTAGGAACCCCAAAATGATTCCAAACTGGGACTCGGTTTGACTCGGAGCCTTTAAATTCGGATGTGCAGTTTTTTCTTAATAACTTAACTAAAGGTGTGCAGTTTGGTTTTCCTGAAATACGAACACACCCACAGTTAGGGGTTCCTATTCTAATCGAATCCCAGTTCGAAATTACTTTGGGGTCCAAATGGAACCGAGTCCTGGCTCGTGTCTGCTGTTAGTTCGGAACTCGGATTTAAGAACCAAACTTGGGTTTTGAATTGCATGTAAACAGGTCCAAATTACATGATTTTAGCTGTTTTTATAAATTTTTATGGATTTTTAAGGAATCCAACACCAAACCCAAACCAAAACACTTGAAGGTGATTTTGCCAAAATCAAAATACAATCATGAATTAGAGCCATAACCAAAACACAGGGGACCGCGCACATCTCTAGAATTAGCCCACACAAAATGGTACAAAATGTCGACAGTGAAAATGTCGACATGATCTGAATGTCGACATGGATGGTATTGTGACATGTGAGATGTTGACAGTCACAATGTTGACATTGACATTATGTCGGCATTGTGAAAGTCGACATCCGGCATGTCGACATAGTGTTTTTTGTACATTTAACCCCCACAGCCTAACCCTAACATGAAGTTTTGAATGTTGACATTTTGGCTACATATACTACTTATATAGTAAAGACAATATGGACCTGATTCAGAGATGTAGTCTAACCCGATTAGCATGCTTCTCCAATGTTTAGAGGTCTTTGCAGGCGCAAAACCCATTCTGTGCTTCTGTAGAGATGGACCTCCTCTCCCAAAACTCCTGGAGTTTCCTGGAGCAGGAAAAGTAGGCAAGTATGCATTTTGTGCCAGTTATTTTCTGGTCAAAATTTCACCAACTTTAATTTTTAATTCTGTATGTAAATATTTGGGTTACTGACACTTTATCTGTCTAACTGAGGATTTGTTTATCTGTCTATAAATGTCTGGCAGTGGAGATATTGATATGCGTTTAATCAGTAAACTGCTTTCAAAGCTTCTCTGTATATGGAATCAGCTCATAACTTCTCACTTGCCCTTTTAAGGGTTCAATGCACAGTTGGATGAAAATCAGGTGCATGTGCAACCACACTGCTGCATGGAAACAACTGCTTGCTCCCTCTTACATCTTCACCTCCCCTCAGGCTCACCTACCATCCTCCTATCGGGCCTTCCCCTGTCTCCTGTCCCCACTCTCACCCCCTCTTACTCACACAGATACTCCCCTGAACAATGTCAGAACATCAACAATCCTGTCAACCTTATCCCCATGCCCCTTGTGATTCCCTCTCTTCCTCCTGTGTGATGTTTTTTATCTATGACTCAATCAACTTGCACACTATTACTGAACTTGTTTATCCCCATCTGACGCCACTTCCAGGAATGCTTTTTCAGTTGAGGGCTTCTCTCTCAGAGACACATTGTCCTGGAAACTGAAAAGGTGGTCACAGTCAACTACCCCTTTCATGGTCCCTTCTCCAACTTCCTAGGCAATTTCCCCACTTCCACTCCTCTGACCTTAATTCTTATCCAGGGTAACTTCAATATCCCACTGAATAATTCCATGGATGTCACTGCTTCCAGTCTGCTTTCCCTTACCTCTTCATTGCAATGGTCTTCCCTTGACCGAGTGTTCTCCCACTATTGTGATAGCGATGATCTCATTAATTCTCTACCCCCTCTCTCTTTGACTACCATTTCTCTATTTTGGCCATTCCCTTTCGGCTGTCTGCTCCCCAACCTTGGCACTCTACCCTTACTCATTGCCTTCATAAATACTCCTGCACTGGAGGAAATCACGTGTTCATGCTGACTCATTCTATTTCAAATTCCTGATCACTTCCTACAACTGTGCTAAACAATGTTATGTTAAATCTCTTATCTCTTCCCAAATCTCCAACCCACACCACGTCATCTCACTCCTCATACCCCTGCTCCCTCTCCCTATGCCATAATTTGAAACTCTAATCTAGCCACAAAACTATCTCTTATTTCTAGCCTCCCTCCCCCACAGCTACTCTTATACGCCTGCCTTTCCACCCTCTCTGCCTTCATACCCATTGGCACTCCTCTCCTAATCACCTCCTTCACCTACCCCCTTGACTCCATACCTTCCCATCATCTGTGCTCTCTCTCCTGATGCTTGCTCCAATCTCACCAATCTATTTAACCTTTCCTCTCTCCGTTTTTTGCCCTGCTTCCTTCAAATATGCCCTACTGTCACTCATCATTAAAAAACCTTCATATGACTCAGACTCTCTCTCTAACTACTGCCCTTTCTCTCTCCTCCCTTACTGTATGCCTCCAAACTCTTTGAGAGGATTGCCTATTTACACTTCACCTCTATCCTTTCCCCCCACTCACTTCTTGACTGCTGCAGTCTGACTCTTGTCTCCTCCACTCCACTGAAACTGCATTCACCAAGGTCATCAATGATCTTCTCCTGACCAAATCCAAAGGTCACTTCCCTCTCCTCATAATCCTTGATAAATCTGATTCCTTTGACACTATCACCCAACTTGACTTCCTACACGCTCTCCACTCCATCAGCCTCCATAATTTCCTTCCTTTGGAAATTCCAGTGTATGTTTGCTTAAGATAAAAAATATCATTAGAGGCTCAGAAAACAATGGTAATGATAATATCGTTTTATATCAAATTAAAATAGAAATGCATGTATGTTAAACATTTATATACAGAAACAAAAGTCCTCAAATAGACAGGACGGAGTCCAGGGGAGACTTTTGTAGTTTGGCCATTGGACTCAGTAGGACAATACAGCCATTACCAAAAGTTTTGAGAATGACACAAGTATTGGTTTTCACAATGTCTGCTGCTTCAGTTTTTATGATGGCAATTTGCATATACAGTACTCCAGAATGTCATGAAGAGTGATTAAATGAATTGCAATTAATTGTAAGGTGCCTCTTTGCCATGACAATGAACTTTGGACCTGATTCAGACCCGCTCATTAAGATGCGTTCGCTTGTAGCTGCGAATGGTTTGCATTTTGCGAATGCGCGAACCGCTGCAAGAGATCGGGAAGCGGTCACTCGCTGCGCATAGACAGCCCGGCTGAATGAGTGACAGGAGAAGCCGTTTTTTAGTGGTGACAGGGGCTGACCATTAAAAACGGGGGAGTAGAGATGCGAATGCAGGCGTGCCTGAGCTCCTTAACGCCATTTCAGAGGCTTGCATAATTAAGAGGCAGCGTCATAGTACACGTCAACTGGCTGGATTTTACATTGTAGTGCTCGCAGTGCTTGCAGCAAGGTATGGTCAGGCACAAGTTCTGCGATCGCATCCGATGGTACTCGATGTTACCGATGACTGCATACACTTCCTGGAGATGATGTGCACAAGTAGGCGTCTTAAGACTGGCTGGTGGGCATCTGCATACACAAAGCAATCGCACTCCAAGATATATTGGGTGTGCTAATGCCTTGCTGTGTGATCGCCTGCCTTGCTGAATTTGCATACGCATCGAGCAAGCGAATGCATGTAGCAAGCGGGTCTGAATCAGGTCCTTAATCCCAAATCAACATTTCTACGGCATTTCAGCCCTGCCACAAAAGGACCAGCTGACATCATGTCAGTGATTCTCTCGTTAACACAGGTGAGAATGTTGATGAGGACAAGGCTGGAGATCACTCTGTCATGCTGCTTGAGTTAGAATTACAGACTGGAATCTTTAAAAGGAGGATGGAGCTTGAAATCATTGTTCTTCCTCTGTTAACCATGGTTACCTGCAAGGAAACACGTGCAGTCATCATTGCTTTGCACAAATAGGGCTTCACAAGGATATTTCTGCAAATAAGAATGCACCTAATGTAAATCAACCATTTATCGGATCATCAAGAACTTCAAGGAGAGAGGTTCAATAGTTGGTGAAGAAGACTTTAGGGCACCCAGAAATGTCCAGCAAGTGCCAGGACCATCTCCTAAAGTTGATTCAGCTGCGGGATTGGGGTACCACCTGTGCAGAGCTTGCGCAGGAATGGCAGCAGGCAGGTGTGAGTGCATCTTCACGCACAGCGAGGCGAAGACTATTGGAGGATTGCTGAGCGCTACCATCAGTCCTGTGTTATGCCATCAGTAACAGTGACTGGATGAGTCATATCTTCACCAATCTTCACCAATCTTAAAACAGGATGGCTCAGTTCCTCTGCTAAATGTAAAAAGCTTTGAATGGTTTTCTAAAGCACAAAAATTTCCATATGGAAAATTTGCAGGATCTTTCTTTTCTTCTTACCAGAGGTTGTTCCTGCATGAAGATACCATAGTCTAAAGGATGCTTTCCACTCTTTTCCCATCCACCACAAATGCATGGTACTGGTCAGGTGGAGTGATCAGCTGTACTACTGGATGGTGATGTTTTTTGGCTTAGAAAATGACTCGTGTTCCTTTACCAGAGTAATGAAGGCTGCCGTATCCCACCTACAACTGCAGGATATACATTGTATGGTTTATGTAGGCATAAAGTTTAGGCATAGATACATTGAGAGCACACTAGAACATAGCTCTGTCTCTTCTGGTAGAATTAAGTTTTACTATCAATTACCAAAAGTAAATTCTAATCCCATCCACTCAGATTCAGTTTCTGGGATTTCTCATAGATACCCAGTCCTTTTCGCTCAGCCTTCCACCAGATTGCCCTATTAGTCTTTTTATGCAGGCAGTGAATAACTCTTAGAGGCCAGGCAGCTATTTTTGTGAAAGATGGTGGCCCTCTCACCAGGTTATTTTTATGTGCCTCTACGTTGCAGAGGGACCTCAGAGTTTCCTCATCTCATTGATTCACAATCATTGTGACTTGTCAGACATATGTAGCCTGCTCTATCAAGGAGCTCAAGACATATGGAGCTTAGAGTGGTCCACTTTAACATTGTCAAACACAAAGATGCTTGAATCATGGCTCCACATAGACTATTTTGTCCAGTATAATGTAGTAACTTGTGTACCAAATATTAGCTTTGTATGTAGTAGTTTAGTGGTCGCCCAGAAGTTTACTTTCTGGAAGCTGACTCAAATGGAGATTATGCTTTCAAATGTCTTCTCATGTATATTTTCGGCTCTACTGGAGGCCCAGAAGTTGGAATTTTCAACCGCTTTCAGAAAGAATGGAGAAGTATTGATAAAAATGTTTATAATGCAGTGGATATTGCCCTTTTCCAAGATCTGCATTAAACAGATTACGACAGAAAATTTTAGAATATTTACCAAATGCACTGGAAAAACAGCAACCAAGAGACGATTATCGAGAGTTTTGGCATTTATCTCTTTTGTTTCTTGGCGGTGGAAATAGCAGGGAAACATTTTGAGCTCCTGGTCCTACTAACCACGCTCGATGGATGGGTAAAGGTATTTACGCTCTGAAAGTATGTCTCTTTCTAAATCAGTTCCAGTTAACACATAGAGAGGCAAACAAAATTGTGAATTTGGCTTTGTTTGTAAGTCTCGTTTATGTAAAGTATTGTAATGAAGCTCCATTGGGAATTAGAACACCATATAATGACATCGAGCTCTTAAGTCGCCTAAAAATCTACCCTGATGTAACAACTGGTAAGAAAGCTTACATTGCTTTTACCAGACACCTCTGGCTTCTTTCTGAACACTTGGTCGCTTTAGCATTTTTTGACAATTGAGTGTCTACGAAAACCAAGGAAAAAATGGTCAAATATCTGAAACGTCCACAGCTACCCGATTTTCCGTGACGTATTCAAATATCTGAGGATGCAGATCTTACTTTAGAAAAGTTCAATATAGGGCAACCCCTAAATATTGTTTGTTAGGAAAATGTTTTGGTGTACTACCCATTGATATATTAAGGAATAAAATTAACCTTGTGGAGAATGAAAATTTGAATGTTTATTTTTTGGACCACCCTAATGGATCAGGACAACCTTATCTATTCCAGCCCCAAGGCCTCTCATTCTACCCTCGTCAGTCCTTTTAATTACGTCAGACAGCTCCCTTCTAGGTTGGGGAGCTTTTTCTCAGGTCACAGCAAACGGGAATATTGCCTCCAGCAGAATCACTCCTGCACATCAATGTCCTAGAACTGAGGGTAACAAAACTGGGTGGTACCCACTCCCTGTCATTATGCATGGAGGCATTAGAAATGTGGCACTGAGCTTTACAGCGGGACATTATTCTTTCAGCAATTCATGTTCCAGGAGAGACAAACTAATGGAGTCTATCTTTGGACAAAGTGTCTCTAAAAGACACTGTCTTTCAGAAATAAATTTAGCGCTCGGTGTCCCAGTAGTAGATCTCTTTGCCTCTGCTCTGAATGCCCAGACTCCTCTATTTGTTTTTAGAGTCTGGACAAAGTGTGCTTGGATGATGGACGCTCTCTCTTTCCCATGGATGAACATTCCTGTCCGTATTTGCACCATCTGCTCTCCTATTATGAGTTTTGCACAAAATCAGGAGCAATCAGGTTCCTTGGAGCATCCCTATCTACCCAGTTTGGCCTTCCAAGATTTGGTTTCCTCTCATTGCAAAACTCAAAATATGTCCAAAAGTTCTGCTGGGGTTTCCCAAAGATTGTTTCCTAGGCACCCCAGAAGTTGCTCCATGTGGAAGGCAACATTGGTTGGCTGTTGATGGATTTATCCCTAGCTACCTCCATAACTGCTCTTATTAATGTTTCTTTGAGACCAAAGACAAAGGCCAGATACAAGGCAATGATCAAATAATTAATTTAATGGTGTTCTCAAATCTCTGGTTCTAATAGTGCCTTTCTTCCCCAACTAGGCCTACATTTTTGGCCCACAAATTTGAGCCAGCATCAGATATATTATCATATACATACATATACATATTATAGCTGCTGCAACTCATCAAAAATTAGCATCTGCTTATGCATTAGCATCCACCTCTGAATCAGGCTCTTATTCTTTTGAGTCCAGGCTTTACAGGTAATAAAAGTTACCTATGCCTCTGTTAGGGTTCAGCCTAGGATCAGCCATCTCTTACCTCCGCGCCGGCTTTCCCTGACTTCTCATTCTGTCAAACGTCTGGTGCAGTGAAGGGTGAGGTACTGAGCATTCTGCCTTAGGTGCTTGCGGACTTCCATGGTCGGCTGTGTGTGTCGGGGATCGGAGTTCCCAGCATGGGCGCTGCCATGATAGTTCCTATCATGTGACAGTATCCCAACCAATGGTAGCATGGTCTAGGTCAGCTGATGCTGTGCTCCAATCATCTGCTACCCCTGGGTATATATCCGGCTCCAGAACTCCAGGAAGTTGCCTGATCAACAATTGTTACTCCTAGTGTGCTAGTCGAGTCCTTGTTCCAGGTTCCCTTGGTTATCTCATTTTCCAGTGTTTCCTCGAGCTACAGTGCGACCAACATCCCTGCCTGTGTATTATTACCAGTGTCTCCCGGAGTAGCAATGCTAATAACATCTTTGTCTGAGTGCTTCACTTTCAGTGACAGTGCTATTACATCTCTGCCTGTGTGTGTGTTATATGTGCCACTCCTTGGTGTAAAAGTACATCCACATGCCATTATCGTGATTCCCTTGAGTGCCACCCCGTGGTGCAAAAGTGCATCCACACGCCACTGCCTGTGATTCCCTTGAGTGCCACCCCATGGTGCAAAAGTGTGTCCACACGCCACTACATGTGATTTCCTTGAGTGCTACCCTGTGGTGTAAAAGTGCGCTGCACGCCTTTACCTGTGAATCCCTGGAGTGCCACCCCATGGTGCAAAAGTGCACTGCATGCCCTTACCTGTGATTTCCTCGAGTGCCATCCCATGGTGCAAAAGTGCGTCCACACACCACTACCTGTGAATCCCTCGAGTGCCACCTCATGGTGCAAAAGTGCGTCTGTACACCATGTTGATATTTAAAATGAACCTCTATATACCCCTGCGTGTACCTTCTAAAATCCTTCCTATAAACCTCTAAGGATGATGCTAATTTGCGTACGCAGTCATACAATAAATAGAGATTCCAGACTCAGAACATGTGGTTCCGAAGCACAAAGTATTATTCAAGTAAAAGTACAGTCAGTTACACGCTATGATCTGTGTATAATAAGCGCAAATAAATACAATGAGAGAGACAGAGAGAGAGAGAGAGACAGAGAGAGAGGCACACACACAGAGAGAGAGGCACACACACAGAGACAGAGAGGCACACACACAGAGAGAGAGGCACACACACAGAGAGAGAGGCACACACAGAGAGAGAGGCACACACACAGAGAGAGGTACACACACAGAGAGAGAGGCACACACACAGAGAGAGAGGCACACAGAGAGAGAGAGAGGCACACACACAGAGAGAGAGGCACACACACACAGAGAGGCACACACAAAGAGAGAGGCACATACAGAGAGAGAGAGAGGCACACACACACAGAGGCACACACACACAGAGAGAGGCACACACAGAGAGAGAGGCACAGAGAGAGAGAGAGGCACACACACAGAGAGAGAGAGGCACACACACACAGAGAGAGGCACACACAGAGAGAGGCACACACACAGAGAAAGAGGCACACAGAAAGAGAGGCACAGAGAGAGAGAGAGAGAGAGAGAGAGAGAGAGACACAATTTAGGCGCAAAAGGAAATTATACAGACCCCAAGTACAGTATACATACGCAGGCGCTTCCGGACCCGGAGATAGGCATCAGCAAGAGACCCTTAGTCATACAGAGTTCAGCATGAAGACTGAAGACCAGCATTCGTGCACTCATATTTATACCCCCCCAGAATAAACAGGACAATGGGGAAGTTTCTTGCTGATGTCATTGGTTCCCAGAGGAGAAGCATATGTTACAGCACATTTAACAGGCTGGTTCAAATAGACTGTCCCTGCCTCTAACAGTTGGGGATCAATCACGCCCTCTGTGACATCCTAATAATTGTTCATGAAATAAAACATTTTGTTGCTTGTAGGTTCTGCGATCCATAACTTGCGAATGCACGATGCGATCTCCACACTGATAGTACCGGAATTCTGTTGAAAGAGTACACATCAGTACGGACCCAAACACTGCTTTCTTATCATGTACAGAACCTAAGTTATCAAATATCTTTGTTTCACAGCATTTAAACTAACTGAACCAACTTAAATCATATACTTTAAAGCTTATTGAACCTTATGTGTGAATATGTAGTGTGTGGGTATTCAGGGTTTGGTATAAGGACGCTAGTTATTAATGAGTGAGATTTAAGTGCATAATCTCTCATACACAAAGTGAACATCCAGCAGTGTGGATTGCTGAGGGTTGTAGTTCCACATGCCCTCTGTCAGCAGGCCCCCACCTGTTGTGTGTTCAAAGGAAAACAATCCTCTTTTGTTCTCACAGACTCTTGTGTGAAATGCAAATGTATTACCACCTCAAGCTGTGGAGTTTGGGGCCATCCTGTCTAGGATTCAGACAAATCCAATTGTGTAGATCAATGCCTGGATTATATTACAATTGCCACAACTATACTTTATCTGCATCGAGGGATTCCCAGTTTGTATGTAAAAATACCCATTGTCTATTCTTATTTACTTTTACTCAGAAAGCTTGTTTTTCCAGTTGCCCTTGGTAGATTAACTAAAACATTGCCATCTGTTCTTAGCACCTGGATTGTAACTTGAAATGGCGTCTTGCAGATTCTTGTTTCTAAAATGGAGTCTAGCTCCCATTTGCAAGATGGCGTCACGCACGCTTCAATTTTAAACTGATCTTGTCTCAGCCAATAATCCAGTTTTGACAGTCCACCCTTTGATAGCGAACAACATGCTATCACAATCTGCTATTAGAATTTAATTTAGGCTTACATTTACATATTATTTTGGTGTTATTATGGGATGGCACAAGGTGGTTCTTAATCCATCAATAATGTGTCTCTGAGTGGGGACATAAAACTACTATTATACGCACACCGCGAATCTTGGAAGATCATGTGAAAGGTGTGGGAATGCACCAGTCTTATAAAAGCAGTCTTGAAGGGGAATTGAGACTTTACATTATCTGAGGTGTTCTATGAATAACATTTCAATAATACATTCTATGCATGTCTAAATATAATACATTAAATGATGGAACTTCCTAGCTCAGGGTTGTAATGCAGTTCTGTATCTATCTCGGTATACATATTATCATTTCTGACCACCATCATAGTTTCATTCCTTTGTTTCACTCTGTTTTTACATTTTCCACACTTCAACACAATAGGAACACACCGGACGCATCATATTTCTTTTGCCTCTGTGTTCTTATTGTGTGTGAAGATAGGGTGACGGTGTGTTTTTATGTATACACAGCATTTCAACATGTGTGAGGGTCATAACTTCTGGAAGTATTCTTCCCAAATAACATAACAATTACAATACTAAAATTGGTCAGGCACTCCCCTGATTGGCATTGCACTCCTCCTGACTCCACTCCATCAGCTCCGCCATCAGCTCACATCTCCTTTATTGGTCCCCCATCACAGACACTGAGTATCCCCAAACAGATCATCATGACAAAAACTCTTTTTAATCCTTCCGGCACAAGCTCGCAATCGACAGGTCCACGTTATCGGCCTTGTCTCTGCCTTGTATCTCCACCGGTTGGTTAACCTCCCTATAGTGAGTGGAATGGACCCACGTATCTTCCCTGGCCACCCTTTGAGGATGCTGTATCGTCAGATACGGACTTTTCCACCGATCAGTCAAACGACCTGAGCTAAAAAAAATTGGATCATAACAAATTCTTCCAGATTTGACATCATGACAGTTTGCATTAGACATGTTAATAACACTTTAAATTTCGGATATTCTCATTCATCTTCGTGAGACCCTGCACAGTAACCTCATTATTATATTTTCACATGAGGCTGCCTGTTTGAACAGTATCTCAAAGGGGGGGCAAATAAAGGAAAAGACAGTCTGGGATAATCTTAGTGTTGTTACCCATCATCTTACACATGTTCTTGGAAACGTCACCTGTAATAAGTCCCCCCATCATTTTTTTTTTTAAATAATTCTAGGGATATAGTATCTGCATATAGGTTCCTGCAATTAAATCTTGTTATTAATAGCTACTGCTCTAAATAATGCCTGTGCCACTGTTTTGGATAGTATTCCGAGTAGTCGACCTCAGCCTGGCATGGCTGCCGTTTATCCTTAGCAACCTTGTGTCCTATGAGTGGGAGATAAAGCACAACAATTTAATATCATTTAAACATGACCTAAAATACAACAATAAATCATCCACATTTTACATTAGAACAGATCCATTGATAGGTTGAAAAGATTATAAACAGTCATATAAGGCCTGGCAGAAGATACTGGGGTTACCTATGAACCCATGGGAAACTCGTGTTCCTGTGTGGTATTCTTCATTTTGCAGTTCTTACTTATGTGTCCCACTTGGTGACAGTTAAAACTTAATTTTGAACGGGGTGGATGAAAAGATTGTTGTGGGATTTGAGCAAGAGGGAAAGGTGGTGGGTATGGGTAAGGATAGGGAGGGTAAGGATATTGTGGGGGATATGAGTATGGGACCTGTGGTTGTGTATGATATGTGGGGTAAGGATGTGTTTGCTGTGGTGTGGGATTGGTGAGGATGTGTGATTGTTCAGGTGCAGGTGTGTCGGTTGTCTGTGATGTTATTGTCATTCCTTCCAGAGCTTGGATACTGACAGCCATTAGTTTTTCGCTCTGGGTCTCTCTCTTCTTTGTGATATTTTTATCATGTTCTATGGCAGACTCTATGAGGTTATCTATTGTGAGTCCCCTCCAGCCAGGTTGTGAGGTCTGAACCCGAATCTTTAAATCGTCTTTCAGACCGTCAATGAGTACCGTGACTATCATTCCCCTGTGGTGAGTGCTATCTTTAATATTTTCTATCCCAGTGTACTGGGTGATAGCCTGCAGAGCCCGGTCGCAATAGTTTTCTGCAGTTTCACTCTCCTTTTGTTTGATTGTGAAGATTTTGTTCCAGTTAACTACTGCTGGAAAATATATACCCAATTGAGTCACAATGCGGGAAATGTTACCTTGGTTTACTTGGTCTGTTAAGGGAACGTCGCCATCCAATACACAGTCCGTGATAAATTTTGTCACGTCGGTATTGCGTGGTAGACAGGCCCTTAACACCACACGCCAATCTTTTTTAGTTGGCTCATGAGAACTACCCAAATTTCTCAAAAATCTTTGACATTTGGCTAATTCCTTTTTTGGATCGGGGAAATCATTTATGATTTAATTTAGTTCTGCTCTTGTCCATGGACAATGCATTACTACTTCCCTCGTGGGCACTACACCGTTTGCGTCCGCATTTCCATTCGGAACAGTTATTGTCCGAATGGGATGCAGACTGGCAGCGTTGCTACCTCTGACCTGGTTACCTGGCTGGGGGTTTAATCTGCTGCTGCTACGTATGCAGGGCCGGATTATAGGCAGGGCGACAGGGGCGGTCGTCCTGGGGCCCCCACACATAAGAGGCCCCTACACACTGTCCCCTGCCTCCGGCCCCTACTTCTATTGAAAACCGGAGTACAGCATTTAGCTGTCTCCGGTGCGGTACTCCTCGGCAGCTCAGCTGTTTCCTTTCAGCAGCCGCCGAGGAGCTTTATTACAGTCACAGTCTCGTGAGATTAGGATGCAAAATCTTGCAAGACTGTGCCTGATCGGACCAGAGCCCAAGCAAGCAAGGAAGCAGCTAACCCAGGGGCCAGGCTGTCTGCAGTGTGTGACAGCGTGAGGCAGAGCTGCTGAGTGGGACTCCAAGGTGTCATGTTACACTGCCTCTGCCGTGGAGCAGAAGAGGAGAGAGCCTATGTACAAGTAGGTAATTGTGTGTATACTGTATGCATGTAGGTAATTGTGTGTGTGTGTATACTGTATGCATGTAGGTAATTGTGTGTGTGTATACTGTATGCATGTAGGTAATTGTGTGTGTGTATGTGTGTATACTTGTAGGTAATTGTGTGTGTGTATACTGTCTGCATGTAGGTAATTGTGTGTGTGTGTGTGTGTGTGTGTGTGTATACTGTATGCATGTAGGTAAGTGTGTGTGTGTGTATACTGTATGCATGTAGGTAATTGTGTGTGTGTGCATACTGTACACTGTATGGATGTAGGTAATTGTGTGTGTGTCTGTGTGTGTATACTGTCTGCATTTAGGTAATTGTGTGTGTATACTGTCTGCATGTAGGTAATTGTGTGTGTATACTGTCTGCATGTAGGTAATTATGTGTGTATACTGTCTGCATGTAGGTAATTGTGTGTGTGTATACTGTATGCATGTAGGTAATTGTGTGTGTGTATACTGTCTGCATGTAGGTAATTGTGTGTATACTGTATGCATGTAGGTAATTGTGTGTGTGTATACTGTCTGCATGTAGGTAATTGTGTGTGTATACTGTCTGCATGTAGGTAATTGTGTGTGTGTATACTGTATGCATGTAGGTAATTGTGTGTATACTGTATGCATGTAGGTAATTGTGTGTGTGTGTATACTGTCTGCATGTAGGTAATTGTGTGTGTGTGTATACTTATGCATGTAGGTAATTGTGTGTGTGTATACTGTATGCATGTAGGTAATTGTGTGTGTGTGTACTGTTTACTGTATGCATGTAGGTAATTGTGTGTGTGTGTGTGTGTGTGTATACTGTATGCATGTAGGTAATTGTGTGTGTATACTGTATGCATGTAGGTAATTGTGTGTGTATACTGTATGCATGTAGGTAATTGTGTGTGTGTGTACTGTATGCATGTAGGTAATTGTGTGTGTGTTTACTGTATACATGTAGGTAACTGTGTGTGTGTATACTGTATGCATGTAGGTAATTGTGTGTTTACTGTATACATGTAGGTAATTGTGTGTATACTGTATGCCTGTACTGTATATATATATATATATATATATATATATATATATGTATATATAAATAAAATATATATATATAAATAAAATATATGACTTATAGCAAACTACAGCTGTGCTTTCATTTGTTGGTTGTGGAGTGTTGCTGAGTGCCGTCCTTTGCGCGCGTGTGTGTGTGTATATATATATATATATATACACACACACATACACAGTACATTATGCTTTTTGTTAACATCCGCAAAATATCGCTTCGATAATTTTTTTTGATAGGGGCCCCACCAAGTTTGTTGCCCAGGGGCCCCCACAGACCTTGATCCGGCCCTGTACGTATGGTATTAACAACTTCCTCTATGGGTGCAGAGTGTGTTAACACTTCCCTTGCTGTTACCGATGGAGATGGCGGCACCACCCGTGATTGTGGTGATGCAGCATCTATCATCTGCACAGCATGGGAAATGGCAGACATTACAATAGGCTCATCATCCACATCATAAACATTTTCTTTATGGTTGCTTAAGAGAGGGTACAAATTGCTTGTTACATTTTTATGGGTATTTTTGATAACTGTACTTGCACCTCCATCCACATAAGGTGGGGGAGGTGAGCGTGAACTGCTGGCAATACTCTCCACGACGTTACCTTACCGCACATGCGCACCAATTTGCGGCTCGCCCGTATTGCAACGCAGCATCACGGATGTATTTTCTGGCAATGCGCTCGCAACGCTAGTTTGCGTCATTTGCACATTTTTAAGCCACGCATCCCCTTCATGCTGCCATAGTTTTAAACATTCAAAATACTTCATATTTTTCTCTCGGGATCGCACCATACTGATGTGATCCTGGACATTGTCTAACACATTTTTGTCAAAACTACCAATTCTGGGAAACGGTCTAACACACTTCCTCGTCATATTAAACCATAAATCACAATACCTAATTGCATAAGTACCGTACTTGGTATGCATGATACGACGGGCCGATCCAATTGGCGCCTCCATTAGTAGCACATCATTGCCTAACATCTCTACTGTTTGCATGGCTCCCATTCTGAGACAACTCCTATGCTTTTCAATAAAAATTTAAACCGGTGAAAGACAATCAAGATACTTTCACTTACCTGTGGACGATTTAAGTCGGCGGCGCCCACACACCTGGATAAGATTTAGTAAGGCAACTTCCACACCTGGATAAGATTTGAAAAATGCAACTTCCACACCCGGATAAGATTTAGTAAGGCAACTTCCACACCTATGAGCGTTTATATGTCGGCTACTCTCACGCACCTCTCTACAACAAAGACAACATGTACACCTGCTACTGTGTATAGAACGGTAAAGCTTCTTACCGAGCGGCTAGGCTAACCCTTGCACCTAGCCCTTAAGGATCATACGATACCCTTAACTTTGTTCAACAAATATTCACTGTTACAAACTTTTTTCCTGCGCAGAAAAATACACGTTAACCCAGATATTGGTAATAGAATAAAATGTAAACCTCAATGGCTTTGTTTAAACACCATGGCAGCACAACCGCGAAAGTACGTATACGCTATTGTGCGACCAGTCGCATACAAAAAATAATGCGGCAACCACACAACCGTATAATGACTTTTTAACTGCGTACGCAAAAGTGCGTCTTTTCTGTGCGCAAAACTGTGACTCAGCCGCATACTCAATACTACGGCACCCCTTTAAACACTAGGTTCTATCAACAAAGGAAAGCAAACTTTTTCCTTTCTTGTCCCTGGATTCTAGTCAGCTTCCTTTGCTCACACGAAAATGGATAGCGACTTTTCAGCACAAAACGGTTGCAGGAAAACCCTGCATGTGGCCACTCCACCCTTTGCTGAGACATCGATAGCCGTATGTGCCGTGTGAGTAGGTAAGTGACTTCACTGGATGAGCCCCCATCTGTTGATATTTAAAATGAACCTCTATATACCCCTGCCTGTACCTTCTAAAATCCTTCCTATAAACCTCTAAGGATGACGCTAATTTGTGTATGCAGTCATACAATAAATAGAGACTCCAGACTCAGAACATGTGGTTCCGAAGCACAAAGTATTATTCAAGTAAAAGTACAGTCAGTTACACGCTATGATCTGTGTATAATAAGCGCAAATAAATGCAATGAGAGAGAGAGAGAGGCACACACAGAGAGAGGCACACACACAGAGAGAGGCACAGAGAGAGAGAGAGGCACACAGAGAGAGAGGCACACACACAGAGAGAGAGGCACACCCACAGAGAGGCACACAGAGAGAGAGAGAGAGGCACACACACACACAGAGAGGCACACACAGAGAGAGAGGCACACACACCACAGAGGCACACACAGAGAGAGAGAGGCACACACACAGAGAGAGAGGCACACACAGAGAGAGAGATGCACACACACAGAGAGAGAGAGGCACAGAGAGAGAGAGAGGCACACACACAGAGAGAGAGACACAATTTAGGCGCAAAAGGAAATTATACAGACCCCAAGTACAGTATACATACGTAGGCACTTCTGGACCCGGAGGTAGGCATCAGCAAGAGACCCTTAGTCATCCAGCGTTCAGCATGAAGACTGAAGACCAGCATTCGTGCACTCATATTTATACCCCCCAGAATAAACAGGACAATGGGGAAGTTTCTTGCTGATGTCATTGGTTCCCAGAGGAGAAGCATATGTTACAGCACATTTAACAAGCTGGTTCAAATAGACTCTCCCTGCCTCTAACAGCTGGGGATCAATCACGCCCTCTGTGACATCCTAACAATTGTTCATGAAATAAAACATTTTATTGCTTGTAGGTTCTGCGATCCATAACTTGCGAATGCACGATGCGATCTCCACACCGATAGTACTGGAATTCTGTTGAAAGAGTACACATCAGTACGGACCCAAACACTGCCTTCTTATCATGTACAGAACCTAAGTTATCAAATATCTTTATTTCACAGCATTTAAACTAACTGAACCAACTTAAATCATATACTTTAAAGCTTATTGAACCTTATGTGTGAATATGTAGTGTGTGGGTATTCAGGGTTTGGTATAAGGATGCTAGTTATTAATGGGTGAGATTTAAGTACCTAATCTCTCATACACGAAGTGAACATCCAGCAGTGTGGATTGCTGAGGGTTGTAGTTCCACATGCCCTCTGTCAGCAGGCCCCCACCTGTTGTGTGTTCAAAGGAATACAAACCTCTTTTGTTCTCACAGACTCATGTGAAATGCAAATGTATTACCACCTCAAGCTGTGGAGTTTGGGGCCATCCTGTCTAGGATTCAGACAAATCCAATTGTGTAGATCAATGCCTGGATTATATTACAATTGCCACAACTATACTTTATCTGCATCGAGGGATTCCCAATTTGTATGTAAAAATACCCATTGTCTATTCTTATTTACTTTTACTCAGAAAGCTTGTTTTTCCTGTTGCCCTTGGTAGATTAACAAAAACATTGCCATCTATTCTTAGCACCTGGATTGTAACTTGAAATGGCGTCTTGCAGATTCTTGTTTCTAAAATGGAGTCTAGCTCCCATTTGCAAGATGGCGTCGCGCACGCTTCAATTTTAAACTGATCTTGTCTCAGCCAATAATCCAGTTTTGACAACCGTCACCTGTGGTTTCCTCGAGTGCCACCTGTGCACCTGCACGCTTTTTCCACTGTTTCTCTCAAGTGCCAAAGCTAGGGTACCTCTCAAGTGCCAATTCCAAAGTACCTCTCAAGTACCATCTTCAGGTAAAACTCCTTGTGTCATAGTGCCTTTGTTAGGCACTTCCCCGGGCCACTGATATTTGAGTCTCTATTCTCACAGGGTTTGGATACCTGGTCAAAGGACCGCAACCTGCCTGCAGGATGCAGTTAAGCCCATATCCCGCTTGGAGGGGTCACTGGCAAACACCTCCCTGCAGGTTAGACTCTGCACCTTTGACCAGGTTTCGTCAATGTCCAAGATCTGTGGATGAGGAGTTCTGATATCCAGGCCTGTCACCCTGAATTCTTCCAAAGCCAAGATCACAACCCCTCTCTAGGGGATTCCATAACGTCAAACCTGACAGCCTCTATCTTTCGCACAGCACATCAGAGAGGTAGGAGCCCAACACAGGAAATGATACAACCAGGAAAAAATGTAATTCACTTTTATTATACCACCTCCACAACAAGGAAATGAAGCAGTTTTGGGTTGTCTTGCATCCGCCACCAAAGACATAAGTTAAGAATTGCCTTGCTCTAACTCTAAATTACCTCTAAAGAAATTAACAATATAACACTATAAGTACCGACCCATCTCTCTCCTCCCTTTTCTCTACAAACTCCTTAAATTTATTGTTTACAATCGCCTTACCACCTTTCTTTCCTTCCATTCCCTCCTTGACCCAGTTCAGTCCCACTTCCGTTCTCTCCACTCCACTGAAACTGCCCCAGCGAAAGTCAGCAATGACCTCCTTGCTGCCAAATCCAAGGGACGTTACTCTATGCTCATTCTCCTCGATCTCTCTGCTACTTTTGACACTGTGGACCACCCTCTTCGCCTGCAAATCCTTCACTGCCTTGGTCTACGTGATACTGCCCTCTCCTGGCTGTCCTGCTACCTCTTTGGACATTCCTTCTCTGTCCCCTCTCATGACTTCTTTCCCCCCCACTTCCACTTATAGTATGTGTTCCCCAAGGATCTGTTCTTGGACCATCCCTATTCTACCTCTGTATGTCCTTTTTTGGTGAACTCATCAGCTCTTTTGACCTCCAATATCATCTCTATGCTGATGATACTCAGATGTACCTTTCCTCACCTGACCTCTCCCCCTCTATTCTTACTTGTATCTCCAACAGTCTCTCTGCTATCTCTTCCTGGATGTCCCAGTGCTTTCTTAAACTTAATATGTCAAAGGCTGAGCAGATCATCTTCCCACCCTCCTGAATAACCTCACTTCGCACAATTTATTACTCAATGGGACAGCACAACTATCTCCTCTAGTTCCAAAGTGCGCTGTGTTGGAGTTATCCTGGTCTCCTCCCTCTCTTACAAATGGAGTCCTCTCCTACAAACCACACATTGAGCACCTCTTACAGTCCTGCCGTTTCCATCTCAAAAATATTTCCAAGATCAGATGCTTTCTCACCCAGGATTCTACTAAAACCCTCATCCACTCACTCATCATTTCCAGATTGGACTAATTTAACCTCCTCCTATCTGGCCTCCCTGACTCCCACCACTCTCCACTCCAATCTTTCCTTGATGCTGCTGCTTGTCTCATCTTCCTCTATAAACATTCTACATCTGCCTCCCCTCACCTACAAGATCTCCACTACCTCTCCTTCCCCTTCAGAATCCAATTCATGGTTCTTACACTCACTTACAAAGCCCTCACCCATTCCTCTCCCATTTTTAATCTCTGACCCAGAGAGGATGAGAGCTTGAAGTAGTGAGGCTTGAGGATGGGGAATCTGCTCCAAACTAAGGTGATTACAGTAACATTGTACAAATGGGTAGGGTATGGGTTGCCAGTGCTCGGGATCCTGGCAGTCAGCATCCCGACGTCGGCATCCCAACATGGTTAGGATACCGACACCTGTTGGTCAGTATCTTAACTCTCTCCCTAACCCTCCCATCCCGATGCCTAAACCTAACCTCCCCAATAGTGCCTAAACCTAACTTCCCCCTCCCTGCACCCAAACGCTAACCCACCCTCCACTGGCTCCCCTTCCCTTTCAGAACCCAATTGAAGGTTCTTACACTCACTTACAAAGCCCTCAGCTATTCCTCTTCCATTTTTAATCTCTGACCTGGTTAGGATGAAAGCTGGAAGGCTTTCATGAAGTAGTGGGTCTTGAGGCTAGGAATCTGCTCCAAACCAAGGTGTTTAAAGTAGCATTATCCCAATGGGCTGGGTAGGGGAAGCCAGCGGTCAGAATCCCTACGCGGAATCCCGATGGGGTTAGCTTACTGACACTTGTCGGTCAGTATCCTAACCCTCCCTCTCCCTAAACATAACCACCACCCCTTAGTGCATAAACCTAACCTCCCCGTCTCTGCACCCTAAATCTAACCCTCCCCCCTTAGAGCCTAACCCCTAACCGTCCCCCTAACCCCACTACTTACCACCGGGATGCCAGCAGCAATATTCTAAAAGGTCTCAGGATTTTGGCGCTGGCTTTCTAAGCGCGGGCATCCTGACTGTGCGGTTATTGACCCGATTTTGTCCAAACAGTTTGCTTTGTAAAATAGCTTCAATGTACATGGGTACTGATATTTCAAATTTGGACATTTAGTAGTTCTTTAAAATGAAGATGACTAAGAAACGTCTTGTACTGCTCACATAATTGTGTTAACTAATCATATACCTGATTTGGTTTTGAGTATTTATCGAATAGATCCTTAAAACCATTTATTAAATCCTAATTTTCATGCAATATCTGTAATATTTAACTTAAAATGATAAAATTAGCCAACAAGATCCTTCTGAATACAGCCAGTATAACAAATGTACATGTTATTATTTCAGCTGTGATCCATTGGGGATTGGGGAAAGAAAGGTGATGAATACAGGTTTCATAACCATATCCAGCAATAGCATGACTCATTCCAGCTGTGTGATAATGTTTTCTCTAATCTTTCCTCCTTATATTCAAAGTTTTAATTATGTAGGTGTTATTAATTGATAATAAAAAAAAATCTTTAATCAATTTATTAATTCAACTCAGAGAAAAATGAGAACCTTTTTGTTGTGTCGAGACTTCGTTTTCACTGAAATAACTGATCTTTCTATTGTGCTAGATACATACAGATTCACACTGGTAGAGACAGAGCTGACAACAACTTTGTTCATTTCTGTATTTGTACTGTTCTTTCTTATGTGCAATGGGACAAGCTGAAAGGTCTGCCTGTCTCCAACATAAACTGATTCTCTCCTCACAGGAATTTGTGCACATGATGGAATAGGTGAAAATTCAGAAAACTACAAAGCGAGACTGCAACAGTTGAGTCACAGGGCCAGCTGGATCTACATTGTGCTAGCTGATAATCATGTAATGCATACATGCCGACTTTCTGGATGCCCTCCATCAGAGTGGGCAGCCAAGTCGGCATTGCAGGGTGTGTGGTGGCCGCTATACAACGCAGAGAATTCAGGCATTGTAAAGCAGGGTGTGGGGCTACGATGACTCGATTCAGCACGAATCGCCTCATCGGGCTCTGGACCGAACACTTTTGCCAGGTAAGTGGAGGAAAGTGGGAAGGATGCGGAGGGTTAGCGGCCACTCTGGGAGGCTTGCTCTCTCTTACAGGTGGCTGGGAGAGCCACCCGGCTTTTGGGAGCCTCCCAGGAATTGTGGGAGTGTCGGCAAGTATGATGTAATGTATCCCTATTGTTGAGATGCAGGTTTGCAAGACAACTTAAAAAAACATGTTCATTGTTTAGTATAAATATTTTGGTCATCAGTATTCTTAGGGGGTATTCAATTAGCCGTGGGGTTGTGGATTTTACCAGGCAATAGGGGCAGAGCAAGGCCAGGCGTTTGCGTCAGTTTGGCTCCGCCCCCGCTACACAATGCTAAGATTACCGGTATTATGAAGCAGGGGGCGGGGTCATGATGATGTGATTCAGCGCAAATCACGTCATTGCCCCCCACCCTGCTGCGGGGTGTCCGGGGGGGGGCGGCGGTCGAATCGCGAAAGTAGGCAAGCATGTGATTAAAATGTGCAGCCCAGCTCTCCCCTTTTTTTGCAAGGCAACTTTCAATGTCAAAAGATGTTTCCACAAGTGTGTTCTAATCAGCTCCTCTAGTATAAAATCCAATTATAAGGTACACCTCACTTGTAGTAGCCTCCAGTCCATAGAGTGCGGGACAAAATGTTAGTGACCATGGGGCAAATATATATATAGGAAATAACAGGATTCCTAGGCTAGGGACCCTTGCAATTCTATTAGAGGACAAGGGGATAAAATGTAAATAAGTAAATAACTGAATTTGTAATTTTCCTTTATGTGCCCTTAGTTAATGGTAAGAAGAGAACTGAGAAACCGAGAGACCGTTCGCACTTGTATAAAAATGTGTATTTTGTAAATATGCACATTATAAACCATGTAAAATGTAGACTTTCCTTACAATGTAACGCCGGTGTTTGAAAATGCATCCTTGTAAAAGTGTCCACCCTATCACACATACTGTAATTCATACATATTGATAGAACCCAGATTTAGGCTAAAACCATGTTTTTTAATGCATGTTTAAGGCCAAAAAGAACATCAAACTAGTGATCCCGGTATCTTTAAGCTTTGACATTTACTATTGCTATTGCCCATATTCTGAGTGTCAAATAATGCACCCATGTGTCTTTGTTTTTCATATAACAGGTAATAGTGTATATTTCAGCATAGGTAAGATTCAGCCTACGGTATTTTACATACTGTATACACAAATAAATATAGAAACAGTGACTTTGATCTATTGATGCAAGCAAGTGTACAGCTAAAAAAAATGTATTATTGTCAATTTTGCCTAGTAATTACCTTTGTATATAGTGCCCTTGGGTCTTTCCATTTATAGACATATAATAGGCACAGAAAATAGGGCAGCCTTAAATAATGTACACCGCGCTTCTGGAAGCTTTGTCATCGTTGATTTCTAAGTATTAATGAGTTGTCTATTTCAACAGAAGAAACACATACAAACATAAGGAACATAGGTTCATATCATCTCTTTGTATAGCGACAATAAATCATCAAGGTTGTGTAAATCCTAAAGAATACTAATAGGAGAAATAAAAGACAGTAAGGATTACCTAACCTTTGAACACACATGCTCACAAATACAATGCAGCCTGTTCATTCTTCGGGGCATAGTCAGGATGTTAATTATCGGGGTCCAAACGGACCCCGATAATTAACATTCTAACTCACTGTGGCTGCCGGAGCAATTCATCATTACTCCGGCGCGGTGGCAGCAGATGCGAAATCAGCTGTCCCCGTGAGCGGCTTTACTATTCCTTTTCAGAGCAGTGAATCTTTTCACTGCTCCTTTCGGAGCAGTGACGGGACTGTGCATGCGTGACCTACAGGTCAAGCATGTGCACAATGGCCCGATGTCTGGCAGAAGAAGTCGGACAGGGTAGGAGCGGGTTGCAAGCCCGGAGCAGGAGCATGAACATGGCGAATGCTCCTGCAGTCAAGCTCCGAAAATATAATATTTTCAGAGCTTGATGAATTCTGTCCCCATAGTAGTGTATGGGGACAGTGGGCCATTCCGCAAGATCAAGGTAAGTAGGAAATATCTGTGATATCTCCTGCTTTACCTTCTTGATGAATGGCCCGATAACTTTTTTACAATTGCAGGTGAAAATGTGCATTTTCACCTGCTTTTGTAAAAATTAAGCGATGATGAATAGGCCCCTTAGGGGTAGATGCACTAAGCCGTTGAGAGAGATAAAGTGGGTGGAAATAAAGTACCAACCAATCAGCGCCTAACTGTCACTTTACAGGCTGTTTTGAAAAAAGACAGTTATGAGCTAATTAGTTGGTACTTTTATCTCCGTCCACTTTAACTCTCTCCAAGGCTTAGTACATAGATCCCATAGTGACATTATGCTCCTATTGCTGCACTAGTTTTCTTGGGCAGGCTCAAGGATATGTGCATCAAGATGGCAACAACTGTGTTGGTATAAAATGTTGATCACTATGAGGATCGGGGAGTACTAGTGTATTCCTTGCTGAATGCAAAAAGTACATTGTTTTGTACCCAAATGGAAAGCAAGATCTCATTTGCTGAGTCCCACGGTCGGAATGGTCTTCTGGCACTTCTAGCAAATGCCGGAATGGCTGTTGGCCTGATGGGTCAGTCTGGCCAACTGAAGGTCTATCCGAGAAGCTCAGCCTCCCGGTACTCTACTCTTGCAGCATGCTGATATGGCCATGCCCCATGACTCACGGTACACCTATATGGTACGTGGCCATGCCTATTTTTCCATGCATTCGCACAAAGAATGAACTTCAGTAAACAAAAACTGCATATTTAGGGGCTACTATGTCTGTACATCTGTGTAACAAGTATCCTGCAGATCTCCCAACATTTATTCAGGCAAAATGAGGACAAAATAAGTCCATCCACTATAGGTGTAAACCACATCTCAATCAGGCTTAGACCAAGTACTGTAAGGGGGTGTTTGCACACTGTGAGCGAATGCAGACCTACAGTATGCACATATGCACCTGAGAAAACTAGTATATGCAAGCTGTCAAGAGCAGGTCCAAATACTGAATGATGATGACAGGCGCCAGCACAAGCAAACTGCTTCTGATTTGCTGACAATGTGGCTTCATTGTTGTTGGGCATAAATTATGCTTTAGCGTGTGTTTTTAAGCAAATATTTTTTCCCATATGTGAGACGGGGATTTTCTTCTGCTGTAGCAGAGAGGTTTTGTAAGGTGTATGTATGCCTAAAAGCAAATTAATATTTTGCAAACAAGACAAAGGGGATCATGCAACAACATCTGAGTTTTCAGACGCAGTATGATTCGGCTGCAGAATCATAACCAACCCCTTACTGGTGAAGATCTGCTTGCATCTTGGGATAGGTGCAACATTGTATATTTATGCAATTTGTACATGCCAAGTGGGGTTCAATTGCGGCCAACTCTGCCCTGCCATGGACATGGGCCCGTATTCAATTTGAGGCGAAAAGTCCAGACTTTTCGCCTGCCAGACTTTTCGCCTCCTTCGCCTGTTTTCCAGGTGGAAAAGTATTGCGCGCGTACCCGCTTATCCCCATATTCAATTTCTTAGGACGCTAAAACGGGACCCGGCGAAACTGGAACAGGTGAAAAGTCCTGTCAATTTTCGGGAAATCATCCTTGAACCCCCCTAAAGATGTCCTGACATGGGGGATCACTATGAGTACCCCCGTTTTTGCCTGCTGAAGGGATGTCAGGTTTTTAAATAGCTGCTGCAGGTGCATAAATGCAGCTTTGAAGAAGGTGATGAAGAATAGCATTTAGCTATTTTTTTGGGGAAAAATAACTATGTCCATCAAATTTGGGGTACATGAAAATGGGTGCAAGCATATTTTTAAGTCCCTAAAATGATTTTTAAAAATTCTTCAAATATGCACCTGCCGCATATTTGGAAAACCCTCTGGAATCAATTTCGCTACTTTAGGATTTTGTCCCCCATATTTTTTTATTTTGCCCCCAAAATGAAACTTAATTTTTTGGGGTGTCCCGATTTTTTTTTAAAACTTTTTTTACACAAATTACTTTTAGGTTACATTCCCAGGGGTGCAGGCTATTTTTTTTAAGCCTGCACCCTTAAACCCCAATTTTGCACTTTTTTTCGCCATGTATTGTGTGGAGAAAAATTATCCCCGTTTTTTTACAAAGAATTTTCGCACTGGCGAAAAGTCTTTGAAATTGAATACGGGCCATAGTTGGGAAAAGAGTACTGTATAACTGTCTTTCTATGTCTGCTCCATGGTAGTTTAAACTTCGATTTTCAATGTAAAGTGGCATGTCCACTTACAGTAGGTGCACACAGTGGCCCTGATTAAGTGGCGCTCGCTATTTGCGAGCACTCGCTCTGAATCAGGGCGGGCTTTTTTTTTTCCACCGGCCTCCAGGCCGCTCGCTAAGCTGTGGGTGACCACCCACAGCTTTAGCGGGCGGCCTGGTGATGGTCGCGATTATCGCGACCATTGGGCTTGAGACGAGACCCTTGTGGTAGGGTCTCGTCCACCGCAAGCCCCAGTAAACTTCCTGCTCTAATAGAGCTGGAAGTTCACTACTGACATCACTGGGGATGTCAGTAGGGCCGCCCACAAATGGCAGGCGTTCCTTCAGGAACGCCTCTGTTTGTCCAGCCACCCCCCCTGCATGCCTACAAAACGGGGCGAGCTGTCAATCACAATCGACAGCCGCCCCGTCTTGTAGTGAGTCCCGCAGCGAGTGAAAATTCACTCGCTACGGGGCACGCGCAGTGTGCAAGCTGCGCGTGTGCACTGCCCGGCCATCGATCTGCTTGCGATCACTATGCGCTCACGAGCGGGTCTGAATCAGGCCCAGAGTACTTGTAAGTATGTGAACCAGAATGCAATGCAATTAAAGTGTTCAAAATGCCAGACATGTTTCTTTGTTCTCATATTCCTTCATTATTTGCAAAATGAGGGTGAAACAGCAGTTAAGTACAGTCATTTGGGAAGCTCATTTTAAATAGAGAAGAACCTAATGAACACAGTGTAGGAAGTACTTTGATTTGACTTTGTACCTAAAATGTATGGATAGTACACAAGCTAGTCTCTGAAAGAGGTCGCAATTAGAGATGCTTAAATTACTCAAGTCGGCTCAATATAAAATTGAATTTGGCCAGTTCAAGTGCAAGAGTATTACAGTTTGAGTTTACAGTCCACTGTTAAGACAAAATATGTTTTATAAACTACAATTTCTTAGTTGTTTAGGCTACATTTTACAATTTCTTGGCTGTTTAGGCTACATTTTACAGAAGTTTTATATTTTCTAATTTAAAAAAACACAAAAAACAACTGTTCACGTCTGAAGATCAATCAAGATGTGAAAAAGAAAATACACAGCATATTATGCTAAACTTGTATTAGGAAATGTTTTTCTGTTTTTATAGAGTCTTTCCTCCACGACTCACCTCTTTAATAAACAATGCGTTCCTATCAAGGTATCTTTGTACTCAGAATTCCATCGTTATGTATGTTTCTCTCCCCAGCTCGGGGTTTCCCTCCTGACTCGGATCTCTCAAATCGAGGCAAAACCATAGAGACGAAATCTCACGGCTCACGAGCTTTCGTTTCTATATATAAGGGATGCTGCGGGCGCTATTTCACTCCGGCTGTGGAGACTGAACAGGGAGGGTGGGTAGTGTAGGGCTGGGGAGAGGTGCTGTGCTGTGTCCTGGGCTGGTGCTGATCCATTCTGGGCTGGTGCTGTGCTGTCTGCTGCGTCCATCTGGGCTGGTGCTGTGCTGTCTGGTGCTGTGCTGTCTGCTATGTCCATCTGGGCTGTTGCCGATCCATCTGGGCTGGTGCTGTGATGTCTGCTGCGTCCGTCTGGGCCCAAGTTCTGGACCCCCACCGCAAAAAAAAATATGTATATTGTCAATTTATTTTCTTTGTGTGTGTATGCATGTTAGGTTTAGCAGCACAGTATACAGTAAGTTGCAACCTAGTGCTGCTCGACTCCAGTCGTCATCAATCGGCAGTCCGGGCCCAAGTTCTGGCTCTGAAAAAAGAAATAAAAATAAAGTTACTTTTTTTGTCTAATATATATTTGGCTGTGTGTGTGTGTGTGTGTGTGTTAGGCTTAACCGCACAAGATACAGCAAGTCAGCAATGCAACCTAGTGCTGCCCGACTCCAGTCGTCATCAATCTATGCTCTGGGCCCAAGTCCTTGACCTGAAAAAACTAAAAAAAAAATTGTCTTTTTTGTCTAATTGTCTGTGCGTGTTAGGCTTAGCTGCACAAGATCTAGCAAGTCGGCAATGCAATCTAGTGCAGCCCGATTACAGTCGTCATCAATCTGTGCTCTGGGCCCAAGTTGTGGAGCTGAAAAAAAAAATTAAAAATTGTCTTTTTTTCTCTAATAATTGTCTGTGTGTCTGTGCGTGTTAGGCTTAGCCGCACAAGATCTAGCAAGTCAGCAATGCAACCTAGTGCTGCCCGACTCCAGTCGTCATCAATTTGTGCTCTGGACCCAAGTCCTGTACCTGAATTTTTTTTTTTTAAACTGTCTTTTTTTGTCTAATAATTGTCTGTGCGTGTTAGGCTTAGCCGCACAAGATCTAGCAAGTCGGCAATGCAACCTAGTGCTGTCTGACTCCAGTCGTCATCAATCTATGCTCTGGGCCCAAGTTCTGGAGCTGAAATTTTTTTTTTCTATTTTTGTCTAATAATTGTCTGTCTGTCTGTGCGTGTTAGGCTTAGCCACACAAGATCTAGCAAGTCAGCAACACAACCTAGTGCTGCCCGACTCCAGTTGTCATCAATCTGTGCTCTGGGCCCAAGTCCTGGACCTGACAAAAAAATATATATATTTTTTTGTCTAATAATTGTCTGTGTGTCTGTGTGTGTTAGGCTTAACCGCACAAGATCTAGCAAGTTGGCAATGCAACCTAGTGCTGCCCGACTCCAGTCGTCATCAATCTGTGCTCTGGGCCCAAGTCCTAGACATGAAAAAAACTAAAAAAAAATTGTCTTTTTTTGTCTAATTGTCTGTGCGTGTTAGGCTTAGCAGCACAAGTTCTAGCAAGTCGGCAACACAACCTAGTACTGCCCGACTCCTGTCGTCATCAATCTATACTCTGGGCCCAAGTTCTGGACCTGAAAAAAAAATTGGCTTTTTTTTGTAAAATTTTTTTCTGTGTGGGCACGACTGCACGTGTGTGAATTTTGTAACCTCACCTTGGCTACACTATTGGTGCTTGTGACACTGCTTCAAGACCACAGAAAATATGGAGGGCTGTCACATGACAGGAGAGCAAGGCCAAGAACCACATGTTGTAGCTGCCGCCAGCAGTGCAAGGCCGTCAACTTCCTTGTCCTCTATGAAAGCCCATGCCACAGGACTTAAGTCACGCCATCGATATGGTAAAGCTACTTTTATGGAAGTTAAGAAAAAAATGTAAAGGAAATTTGCCTTTAGATAAACAAAAAATTGGCAATATGCCATTCACTACATGAAGGGGCAAGGATAGGATAAGGCCTTGGTCTTTCTTTAGGAAGACTACGGGTTCGGATTCTGATAGCCCTTCGGAAAAAACAACTGTGTGCCCTGAGAAACTGAAATCACAAATCCCCAAGGAGAGTGCAAGTGTGTCCGCGGTTGCCATGTGTGAGCCAGACCTAAATACTAGTGTACTGGAGGATCCTCCAAGTTCCAACATTTGTGTGGCCACTGTAAATGTGGGGAAGGGCAGTCAACATCTTGAAGACGTAGTCATCAAGGATGCTTCTATGGAATTGCACATGGAGAAGGATAGTTTGGTAGTTGAAGGTGCTAAGGGACTATTCCATCATGCACCTTTTTCGTTTCCATTATGTGCTGGTTGGGGCATTGCTGCCTGACATTTTAAATTAATGTTATGGTTGGTTTAGGAACCAATGATTTATTTTTTAAATGAATTTATTATCAATTTTACAGCCAGGGGCTGTACCAATGAATTGTTTTTTAATTAATTTATTATCAATTTAACAGCCAGGGACTGCACCCAATGAATTATTTTTTAATTAATTTATTATCAATTTTACTGCCAGGGGCTGCACCAACTATCAACTATCAATTATTCAATCCTCAAGGGTATCCCAACCATCATCTTTGCACAGTCCTCAACTCTATTAATAATTATATCAATCAGTTTTGAGCCAGCAAGCTGGATGCAACCTTTTGGCCCTTTAACTAGATGAAAAAATCAATATTGTGAGCTGTGAGGTGGTCAAAATTGACTGAAAACGAGTGGAAATAAATGTTATTGAGGTTATTAATACTGTAGGAACAAAAAAAGGTAAATTGTATGTGATTTTAGCTGTTTTTTAAATTTTTTAAGAAAAAATCCAAAAACAAAACATGGAGGTAAGGTTTTAGCAAAACCAATCCAGATCCAAAACCAGGGGAGATCCAAAACCAAAACACGGGGCTCGGTGCACATCTCTAGTATAAATGTACAGTATATGAATGTAAATGATGTGTACTGTATGTGTATAAATGAATGTAAATTATGTGTACTGTATCATACTTGCCGACATTCAGCTCCCTCCTTCCGGGAGGGAGCTGAATGCTTTCATGTAGCGAGGGCATGGCCTGGCAATGGATCCGTATTGGGAGCGGGGCCGCACGATCACGTCATCATGGCCCCGCCTCTTCCTCACAATGCCGAAAATAAAAACATTGCGAAGCAGGGGGCGGAGCCACAATGATGCTATTCAGCGCGAATTGCGTCATCGGGCCCACCCACTGCGGGGATTTCTAGTAGGTAGTCGGGGGGGGGCAGGCGGCAGCCGGAAGGCTTGCCTGCCTTTCCAGGGGTCCGGAGCAGCACCCGATATTCGGGAGGCTCCCGACCAAATCGGGAGGGTAGTCAAGCCATTTGAGAGGCATGTCATAAAATTGACTTCCATCCAAATGTAAATGAGCCCCAAAGCAGTTAGTAAGATCTATTTGTTGATGAAAACACACATACTTTTCAGGGCTTGCTCATGTATTGTGTTTTTCAAGTGGTTCCATATACTGTAAGTGGCCACGAGAAACCTTATAGGAAAATGCATGTAGCCATAGGGATCACTGGGGGGAATGTATTATAGCGGCACCTAACGTGCTGCTCTATCTCTTCCTGCTTCGCCTCTTTACCGAGGTGAAGCAGGAAGCACTAACGATGAGATGTATTAACATCTCATCAGATGGAGAGGGGGAGCATTAACTCCCCCCTCCACCGATCCCTGCCTGAGGACATAGCACATAAGCCTAGTGCTGATGTGCTGTGTCTCAGTACTAGCCGGCTCCACTGAGCATGCGCGGGATCTCGCAAGTATCGCAAGATCCCTCGTCCAGCCCTGGAGCTGACAGCCACCGCAGCACTGTCCCTTCTGTGGGGAAATGGTATTGCCAGGATGTAGCTGTCGATAGCTACAGCGGGTGGAACGGTCAGGCTATCTGACCATTCATACATGCCCTGTCATTTACCGCGGTTTTATGATTCCTGGTGATACTTTCTCCCATCCTCTATCAGGGAGGAAGTACACCATTAATGATAGGCTGACATGCAATACTAAATATACGTTTTTTTCAAATTATATGCCCATGTGGCTTATCGTATATAGGTAAAACTGAGCGTACGTTTAAGGAACGTATGGCGGTACATTGGTCTGCCATACGGGCCACACTAGCCAATGGCCATAGTGACCAGCCTGTGGCACGACACTTCTGTTTCGCCCCCCACCCACTATCTGCGTTGCGCTACCGTATGAATGACCAGGTCCCTAACATGGTTAGGGGTGGTGATCGAGCCCATAAACTACTACAGTTGGAGAGCCGGTGGATCTTTAGATTGGGGCTCAAGGGGCTCAATGACCACCTCAGGCTCCATAACGTTTTATGAAACCTATGTAGTTTAGTCTTTATAGCCAAACCATTAATTTAGATATAATTATACGACCCACAGGCAGATGTCCATTAATAGATATGTAAGTGATAATGACTTTCCCTAAACATGATTGACCCTATGTAGGTACTATATTAGTCCATCATATAGGGGGGAATGGTTCACCTTTAATATACTTTAAGCCAGAACTTAAGTATAGGTCAAACTATATGTCATCAATGTTAGTAGATGTACCCTTACTCCCGTTATGGTAATGCATGACACATTGCTAGGTTTGGGCTAGGTGTAAGGTATATAGGTTATTCATATTATGATATACAATGGGAATATAGGGCCTGATTCAGACCCGGCCGCAAGCGCTGAGCGCTCCCAACCGGGTCGATGGTGGCCAAGAGCGCATGCGCACGACGGAGCCGGCTCTGTCGTGTGCATGCGTGAGACATGGATAGCGACGGGCAATCCATCGCTCCGGGTCTCGTACCAAAGGGGGCGTGCTGTCGATGCACAAGGGTCTCATCGCAAGCCCGATGGTCTTGACCATCGCGACCATCTTCCTGGCTGCTCGCTATAGCTGTGGGTGGTCACCCACAACTATGCGAGCGGCCAGGAGGCCGTTCTATAAAAAAAAGAACCGGCCCTGATTCAGAGCCGAGCGCTCTGTCAGAGCGTCCGGCTCTGAATCAGGGCCAGAGTTTTCTTACAAGTATGATGTTATCTGTCTAGCCAGTATGATATATTTTTGGTAGTTACAGTACCATGTTAAGTCTATTGCAGCACATTAGTGTATGCTACACTAATAGGAATAGGAATATAATTATTTCCTTATAAGTAAGATATTATCTGTTTAGCCAGTTTGATATATTTTTGATAGTTACCATGTTAAGTCTATTGCAGCACATTAGTGTAGTGATGTTTAGCTGTTAGTAGTACATGTTATGCTTTGTCCCTGTATATATTGTTACTATTTGCAATCAATTCTTTTTGAATGTTATTTTTAGTGACCATGGTGATGGGCACTAAACGATCTGAGTGATGACGTCACTTAGAGTGCTCCGCTGGTCCGGGTGAGCAGTCCCGCATCCGGCTACGATGCTAGAGCTTAGGCACGGGTGATGCTACTTAAGGTAGGAACATGAGTATTGTATTTTAGCAGGACTGGGCTGATTCAGAGGCACTGAAACGTTGCTGTGTATTACTTATGGATTAAAATTGGTATCAAGTACCATGATTGCCGCGTCTGGTGGATGAGTATATATATATATATATATATAATTATTAGGGGTGAGCGGGTTCGGATTTCTGAAATCCGAACCCCCCCGAGCCCCCCCGATCCGAGTCCGATCCGAGTCAGGCTCGACTTTTCCCGCCTGACTCGGATCTGAAATCGAGGCAAAACGTCATCATCCCGCCTTCCGAGTCTCGCGGGTTTTGGATCCTATATAAGGTACCCGCGTCGGCACCATTTTCTCACTCGGCTGTGGACAGTGAAGAGGGAGGGTGGGAGTTAGGGCTGTGTAGTGTAGTGTAGTGTAGTGTAGTGCTGCTGTTGTCCACTACTTCAAAGTCCATAGGGGCTGGCTGTGTTGTGCTGTGCTGCTGTTGTTAATAGGGGCTGTGTCCACTACTTCAAAGTCCATAGGGGCTGGCTGGACTGTGTTGTGCAGTCAGTTCTCCATAGGGGCTGTGTCCACTCCAAAGTCCTGTGCAGTGTCCCAGTCCTAAAGGAGTGCTGTAGTGTTGTCCAGGGGGTGCTCTGTCCATCAAGGGTGCTCCCCCCAAGTGCTAAAAAAATAATATATTTTCTGTGTTTGTGAATTGTGTGCGCAGTAGCCGCACGTGCATCAACAAAGTAGTGCCAAGCGTGCGCCTGTGTCATAAGTAAAGGGCCGGCTGGCTTGACCGTTAAAGGGTGCTGTAACCCCCGAAAGTACACTCCAGTCCAAACCAAAAAAAAATTATTTTCTGTGTTTGTGAATTGTGTGCGCAGTAGCCGCACGTGCATCAACAAAGTAGTGCCAAGCGTGCGCCTGTGTCATAAGTAAAGGGCCGGCTGGCTTGACCGTTAAGGGTGCTGTAACCCCCGAAAGTACACTCCAGTCCAAACCAAAAAAAAAATTATTTTCTGTGTTTGTGAATTGTGTGCGCAGAAGCCGCACGTGCATCAACAAAGTAGTGCCAAGCGTGCGCCTGTGTCATAAGTAAAGGGCCGGCTGGCTTGACCATTAAGGGTGCTGTAACCCCCGAAAGTACACTCCAGTCCAAACCAAAAAAAAAATTATTTTCTGTGTTTGTGAATTGTGTGCGCAGTAGCCGCACGTGCATCAACAAAGTAGTGCCAAGCGTGCACCTGTGTCATAAGTAAAGGGCCGGCTGGCTTGACCGTTAAGGGTGCTGTAACCCCCAAAAGTACACTCCAGTCCAAACCAAAAAAAAAATTATTTTCTGTGTTTGTGAATTGCGTGCGCAGTAGCCGCACGTGCATCAACAAAGTAGTGTCAAGCGTGCGCCTGTGTCATAAGTAAAGGGCCGGCTGGCTTGACCGTTAAAGGGTGCTGTAACCCCCAAAGTACACTCCAGTCCAAACCAAAAAAAAAAATATTTTCTGTGTTTGTGAATTGTGTGCGCAGTAGCCGCACGTGCATCAACAAAGTAGTGCCAAGCGTGCGCCTGTGTCATAAGTAAAGGGCCGGCTGGCTTGACCGTTAAAGGGTGCTGTAACCCCCGAAAGTACACTCCAGTCCAAACCAAACAAAAATTATTTTCTGTGTTTGTGAATTGTGTGCGCAGTAGCCGCACGTGCATCAACAAAGTAGTGCCAAGCGTGCGCCTGTGTCATAAGTAAAGGGCCGGCTGGCTTGACCGTTAAAGGGTGCTGTAACCCCCGAAAGTACACTCCAGTCCAAACCAAAAAAAAATTATTTTCTGTGTTTGTGAATTGTGTGCGCAGTAGCCGCACGTGCATCAACAAAGTAGTGCCAAGCGTGCGCTTGTGTCATAAGTAAAGGGCCGGCTGGCTTGACCGTTAAAGGGTGCTGTAACCCCCAAAGTACACTCCAGTCCAAACCAAAAAAAAAATAATTTTCTGTGTTTGTGAATTGTGTGCGCAGTAGCCGCACGTGCATCAACAAAGTAGTGCCAAGCGTGCGCCTGTGTCATAAGTAAAGGGCCGGCTGGCTTGACCGTTAAAGGGTGCTGTAACCCCCGAAAGTACACTCCAGTCCAAACCAAAAAAAAATTATTTTCTGTGTTTGTGAATTGTGTGCGCAGTAGCCGCATGTGCATCAACAAAGTAGTGCCAAGCGTGCGCCTGTGTCATAAGTAAAGGGCCGGCTGGCTTGACCGTTAAAGGGTGCTGTAACCCCCGAAAGTACACTCCAGTCCAAACCAAAAAAAAATTATTTTCTGTGTTTGTGAATTGTGTGCGCAGTAGCCGCACGTGCATCAACAAAGTAGTGCCAAGCGTGCGCCTGTGTCATAAGTAAAGGGCCGGCTGGCTTGACCGTTAAAGGGTGCTGTAACCCCCGAAAGTACACTCCAGTCCAAACCAAAAAAAAATTATTTTCTGTGTTTGTGAATTGTGTGCGCAGTAGCCGCACGTGCATCAACAAAGTAGTGCCAAGCGTGCGCCTGTGTCATAAGTAAAGGGCCGGCTGGCTTGACCGTTAAAGGGTGCTGTAACCCCCAAAGTACACTCCAGTCCAAACCAAAAAAAAAATTATTTTCTGTGTTTGTGAATTGTGTGCGCAGTAGCCGCACGTGCATCAACAAAGTAGTGCCAAGCGTGCGCCTGTGTCATAAGTAAAGGGCCGGGTGGCTTGACCGTTAAAGGGTGCTGTAACCCCCGAAAGTACACTCCAGTCCAAACCAAAAAAAAATTATTTTCTGTGTTTGTGAATTGTGTGCGCAGTAGCCGCACGTGCATCAACAAAGTAGTGCCAAGCGTGCGCCTGTGTCATAAGTAAAGGGCCGGCTGGCTTGACCGTTAAAGGGTGCTGTAACCCCCGAAAGTACACTCCAGTCCAAACCAAAAAAAAATTATTTTCTGTGTTTGTGAATTGTGTGCGCAGTAGCCGCACGTGCATCAACAAAGTAGTGCCAAGCGTGCGCCTGTGTCATAAGTAAAGGGCCGGCTGGCTTGACCGTTAAGGGTGCTGTAACCCCCGAAAGTACACTCCAGTCCAAACCAAAAAAAAATTATTTTCTGTGTTTGTGAATTGTGTGCGCAGTAGCCGCACGTGCATCAACAAAGTAGTGCCAAGAGTGCGCCTGTGTCATAAGTAAAGGGCCGGCTGGCTTGACCGTTAAAGGGTGCTGTAACCCACAAAGTACACTCCAGTCCAAACCAAAAAAAAAATTATTTTCTGTGTTTAGCCGCACGTATATATCAAATCGATATAACATAAATGGAGGACCAAACTTTCTCCGATAAAAATAAAATAGAGAAAGATCAAGAACCACTTCCTCCTAGTGCTGAAGCTGCTGCCACTAGTCATGACATAGACGATAACATGCCATCAACGTCGTCTGCCAAGGCCGATGCCCAATGTCATAGTAGAGGGCACATACAATCCCAAATGGCAAAGTTCAGGAAAATGACCTTGAAAAAGACATTTAAATCAGCTGAAGAGAAATGTAAACTTGCCAATATGCCATTTACGACACGGAGTGGCAAGGAACGGCTAAGGTCGATCCCTAGTATGTTCATGACTAGTGGTTCAGCTTCACATGACGATGGAAGCCCTCCTCCCACTAAAAAAATCAAAAGAGTTAAGCTGGCAAAAGCACAGCGAAGAACTGTGCTTTCTAAGAAGATATCACAAATCCCCAAGGAGAGTCCAAGTGTGGTGGTGGTTGCGATGCCTGACCTTCCCAGCACTGGACGGGAAGAGGTGGCTCTTTCCACCATTTGCACGCCCCCTGCAAGTGCTGAAAGGAGCACCCACAGTCCACTTGCTGATATGCAAATTGAAGATGTCACTGTTGAAGTACAACAGGATGAGGATACTGGTGTAGCTGGCGCTGAGGAGGAAGTTGGCGAGGAGGATTCTGATGGTGATGTGGTTTGTTTAAATCAGGCTCCGGGGGAGACAGTTGTTGTCCGTGGGATGGAAAAGCCCATCACGGTCATGCCTGGGCAGAAGACCAAACATTCCACCTCTTTGGTCTGGCAATATTTCTATCCAAATCCGGACAACAACTGTCTTGCCATATGTACCATATGTAAAGGTGAAATAAGTAGGGGTAGGGACGTCAACCACCTAGGAACATCCTCCCTTATACGGCACCTGCAGCGCGTTCATAAAAAGTTACTGTCAAGTTCAGAAACTTTGGCTAAGACCGTAAGCAGTCCAGGGACACCTAAATCCCGTTGTCCTGTTGTATCCAAGCGCCTGCAAACCACACCGTCAACTCCCTCCTCGTCAATTTCCTCCTTAGTCAGGATCGGAAGTAGTCCTGCAGGCCATGTCACTGGCATGACTGACTCTCCTATCCGGGATTCCTCTGGAGGATCCTGCATTGCTACGCCTACTGCTGCCGCTGCTGCTGTTGCTGCTGCTGGGAGTCGTTCATCATCCCAGAGAGGAAGTAGGAACACCACTACTTTTACTAAATAATTGACCCTCCAACAGTCCTTAGCGAGGAGGATGAAGTACGACAGCAGTCATCCTGAAGCAAAACGTATAACTGAGGCCTTGACTGCTATGTTGGTGTTAGACGTGCGTCCGGTATCCGCCATTAGTGCAGTGGGATTTAGACAATTGATGGAGGTAGTGTGTCCCCGGTTCCAAATCCCGTCTAGATTCCACTTCACTAGGCAGGCGATACCGAGACTGTACAGAAACGTCAGAAAAAGTGTCCTCAGTGTCCTGAAAAATGCCGTTGTACACAATGTCCACTTAACCACGGACATGTGGACAAGTGGAACAGGGCAGACTAAGGACTATATGACTGTGACAGCCCACTGGGTAGATGTATCACCTTACGCAGCAACAGCAGCAGCGTCACCAGTAGCAGCATCTCAGAAACGCCAGCTCGTTACAAGGCAGGCTACGCTGTGTATCACCGGTTTCAGTAAGAGGCACACCGCCGACAACCTCTTAGAGAAACTGAGGGAAATCATCGCCCAGTGGCTTACCCCACTTAGACTCTCCTGGGGATTTGTGATATCTGACAACGCCACCAATATTGTGCGGGCATTACATCTGGGCAAATTCCAGCACGTCCCATGTTTTGCTCACACAATAAACTTGGTGGTGCAGAATTTTCTGAAAAGCGACAGGGGCGTGCAGGAGACGCTTTGGGTGGCCCGAAAAATTTCTGGCCACTTTCGCCATTCAGCGACTGCGTGCCGAAGACTGGAGCGCCAGCAAACACTCTTGAACCTGCCCCGCCATCACCTGAAGCAAGAGGTTGTGACGCGGTGGAACTCAACCCTCTATATGCTTCAGAGGATGGAGGAGCAGCAAAAGGCCATACAAGCCTATACATCCACCTATGACATAGGCAAAGGAGGGGGTATGCACCTGACTCAAGCGCAGTGGAGAATGATTTCCGTGTTGTGCAAGGTTCTCCAGCCCTTCGAACTTGCCACACGTGAAGTCAGTTCAGACACAGCCAGCTTGAGTCAGGTCATTCCCCTCATCAGGCTTTTGCAGAAGCAGCTGGAGAAAGTGAAGGAGGAGCTAAGATGGAGCGATTCCGCTCGGCATGTGGGACTTGTGGATGAAGCCCTTCATTCGCTTTGCCAGGATTCCAGGGTGGTCAATCTGTTGAAATCAGACCACTACATTTTGGCCACCGTGCTTGATCCTAGGTTTAAAGCCTATGTGGTGTCTCTCTTTCCGGCCGACACAAGCCTGCAGAGGTGCAAAGACCTGCTGGTGAACACACTGTCAGCTGAAGCGGAACGTGACACGTCAACGGCTCCTTCTTCATTTTCTCCCGCAACTGGGGCTGCCAGGAAAAAACTTAGGTATCCTAAGCAACCCGCTGGCGGTGATGCAGGGCAGGCAGGACCAAGTTTGGACATCTGGTCCGGACTGAAGGACCTGGCAACAATTTCTGACATGTCTACTGTCACTGCATATGATACTGTCACCATTGACAGAATGGTGGAGGATTACATCGGTGACAGCATCCAAGTAGGCATGTCAGACAGTCCATACCTGTACTGGCAGGAAAAAGAGGCAATTTGGAGGCCCCTGTACAAGCTGGCTCTATTTTACCTGAGTTGCCCCCCCTCCAGTGTGTACTCCGAAAGAGTGTTTAGTGCAGCCGGGAACCTTGTCAGCGAAAGGCGTAGGAGGTTGCTTCCACAGAATGTGGAGAAGATGATGTTCATCAAAATGAATTATCAGCTCTTCCAGGGAGACCAGCCTCCAGAAGGTACAGAGGGACCTGTGGTGGTGGATTCAAGTGGGGACAAGTTAATACTTTGTGAGGATGAGGATGTACACACTGAAGAGGGTGAGGAATCGGTGGATGAGGAGGATGAGGATGACATCTTGCCTCCGTAGAGCCAGTTTGTGCAGGGACACATTAATTGCCAGCTTGTTTTGTGGGGGCCCAAATGAACCAATCATTTCAGCCACAGTTGTGTGGCAGACCCTGGCGCTGAAATGATTGATTTGTTAAAGTGTGCATGTCCTGTTTATACAACATAAGGGTGGGTGGGAGGGCCCAAGGACAATTCCATCTTGCACTTCTTTTTTTTCTTTGCATTATGTACAGTTTGGGGCCTAGTTTTTCTAACTGCCATCCTGTCTGCCACTGCAGTGTCACTCCTAGATGGGTCACGTGTTTGTGCCGCCCACTCGTGTCGCTTAGCATAGTCATCCAGCTACCTCGGTGCAACCTTTTGGACATGAAAACACTATTGTGAGGTGTGAGGTGTTCAGAATAGACTGGAAATGAGTGGAAATTAAGGTTATTGAGGTTAATAATAGCATAGGAGCAGAGAAACCAACAAATTCTGTGATTTTAGCTGTTTTTATGCTTTTTAAAAAAAAAATACAGATCCAAAACACAAAACCCAGAACCCAAAACACGGAAGGGTGGTTTTGGCAAAACCAATCCAGATCCAAAACACGAAGAAAGATCCAGATCCAAAACCAAAACACAAAACACGAAAAGTGGCCGGTGCACACCCCTAATAATTATATATATATATATATAATGAACACATGCACACAGTGGTAAATTGGGAGGGCAAAGGAGCTTGGGACGCCCATAAGGGGATGGTTCTTGTCTTGGGACCAGATCTGGGAGTGCAAGGGGTGGCGAGAGATATGTATATAAATTTGCCGCTAAGCTGTGTTGTGTATGAGGTAAAACAGAGAAAAGTCTGATATATAGGTTAGATAATAAGGGCTCTATTTAGTAAACAATAATCTTCTCTGCCATTTTTGCTGGATAAAGCCTTTCATTTTGTTTGTCACTATATAGAAAAAAGAAAAGTGCGGAGAAATCACTGATTTCTCCTTCTATTCTTTTCTCTAATAACAGTGCTGCAACCCCTATAGGCTTTAATGGAGGCTTCGCACAAACGAAGTGAAGCTTCTCTTTAAAGCTGGATACACACTGACACATGTAGCGGCAGCTGCGGGGAGAGGGTTGGACGTGCCCCCGACCATGCTTGCCAACCCTCCCGCTTCTCGCGGGAGGCTCACGATTTTTTAACAAGCCTCCCTCTGCCATGCAAAACTATTGAATCCCCCTCATCCCCCACAGCCCTGTCTGAAATCCGGACTGCGCATGCGCTGGTCCGGATGTGATAGAAGCAGGACCTGACAGAAGTATGTAATATAGGCTGGCCACACACCGCGGAGTTGTGCGTCAGCCGCCCCGCCCAGCAAGCAGCAGAGCAGAGCTTCCTGTGTGAGTGACTAGTGCAGGCAGAGACAAGAGTTCTCTCCTGCTTCAGCGGGGGCTGCAGCAAGGGCAGCGGCTTCATCTCCTTCTCCCCCTGCCTGCCTAAGTAAAGGTGGTTATACACGGTGAGATTGAAAAGTTGGTCAGATCAGTTGTACGATTTCCCTTGAAAATTCTTCCCTTCAGATACAGGATGATTTTTATTTAAAATGCAACTACAGTATTTCACATAAGACCATACAATTTGATCAATCACATCACATAATGTGTGTCAATTCCTACATGATCAGTTGAGATCTCTCTGCAAAACCATCTGATCTGCGATCCAACTAGACGACGGCAGGGACGCGCATCGGAGTCGCAGAAGACTCAAAATACAACTATTTTCAAAAGATTGGTCTGTCCAACCTGTAGAAACTGCCCAAATCATGTGCTCAATCATTCCGTGTATGGCCAGCATAAGGAATTAAAATAAGTACAGTAGTAGTGCTCAGGGGGTGTGTGCGCTGCGGGCAGAGAGATAACCAGGAGTGGAAGGGATGGAGAGGATGAGCATTGCAGCAATTACAGAGCCAGATTAAGCAGGGGGCACAGGGGGTAAGTGCTCCAGGCCACCCTCTATCAGGGCTCCTCAGCCATTGATTATACAAGCTTAGAAGCTAAAAAGTGAAGGAAAAAGAGAGAACTCTAAGCAGGGGGCGGATCTACATGGTAGGGGGCGGGGCTACATGTCACCAGGCAGAAGGATATGAGCAGCATGAGGGACTGAGGACTGCAGACAGTGGGCCTGATTCAGAGCCGAACGCTCTGACCAGAGTGCTCGCTCTGAAACAGGGCCGGCCTACCTAAAATTGGAGCGGCCTCCTGGCCGCTCGCATAGCTGTGGGTGACAGTTAGGGCCGTAGTGGTAATCGAACCCATGACCTCATTGCTGTGAGGCAGTAATGCTAAACATTACACCCTTTCACATAGACAAAAAACAACTTTTTCTTGTTATTGCTCCACTATAGCAACACACAGGACACAGGCACACCCACACCAGTTATGCCCCCACATCACTAGTTACACCACGGCAGCGACTGTCGCACTCCCTGCAGCAGCACACAATAGGCCCTTCATAAATTTCAGCTCCAGGCCCATGAGAACATTAATCTGTCACTGCAGATCATTATATGCTGGTTGTCACCATCATTGTGTATGGTTACACCAGCACTCCAGCCACCGCAAGAGATACATCTCCAGGCAGGTGTATCTACCTTCAGGTCTGCTTTAGTCATAATTATGAGAACACGCCCCCTTTCCTTCCCTTCCTCATGCCACTGCTCCAGGGCCAAAGAAGTGTAGGAGGCGCCAAAGTTTGAATATGGAGGTCTGTGCACTTTTTATGGTATGTAGATGCAGTATGTATATCTGACTCAGAACAATAGATGTACGTCCAACACTACATGAGGCTCCCTCTGTATATATTTCCACAGATGCATAGTATGGGCCTGAATATCACAGACACACACAGCACACAGATAATACACATCACTGCTGTGTGTAATGATTACATTTCTGCTCATCCCAATTAGGTGTTTTTATTTACTGACATGTAGTCATCACATTGTATTTACTATTAACCCCCAATGCCCTGCATGAGATACATGGCAGTGCCCCCCCCTGTCAGGGCACCTAGTGATGTCATAGTGGCATCTTATGAAGTCACTATTGGAGGTGTGATTGGTATAACAAGGCAGCTGGATGCTTCCTGTGTCATATCTGATATTGCTGGACTAGTGACAGTACAGATATTTTTTCTTCTCATTTCTGAGTTGATAAAATGATTTTACGATGAAGAAGACAGGAAATAACCAACCTAAAGACCATCAAATGACTGTAAGTAACTCTTATAGAGCCTCCATGGACTCACTGTATTATTAATGGCTAACTGTCACGGTCACTGTTATATGATTTCATATAAGTTCAGGGTAGAGTTAGATACATTACTTTTAAATACTCCCATTTCTCTGTATTTATACTATTTACTATGGACTAGTATTTGTTTTGCTTAATAGATTTCCAGACTTTCTAATAATTATGTTAAGGTTCTGAAAATATTTAAAATATAAGTAAAACTATTGTGAAATGCTGTTATACAAGGGGAAGTGCATCTATATCACTGTTTGGTTTGCTTTATATTAATGTTTTTTGTATTTGCCTCTATAGTGGGGCTTCAATTAGAAGTAAAATTTGAGTGGTAAAAAAAAAAAACGGCCAATTCATTATACAGGCGATAAGGGACATTAAAGGACGATAAGCCTGTTAAGTTAATACACATTAACGTTTTATCGCCTGTAATTGGATTCCCCCTATGACTTTATTCCTGCAGCCAGTTATCCTTCCTGCTGATTTCTGATGCTGCCATATTCCTGAGATACTAACTCATCTCGCTGATTGGGGTTTTACAACTGACTCCAAATGTAAAATAGTCCTTTATTTATTACTCATAACTAAGTCAGACCAAGACAATTGTCCTTTCTCTCAGCACAGAATAGGCGAGGTTGGAAGATTACCTTGGCATTAAAAATCCTTCATTGTTCTTATGACTGTTTAATTATTTGACAGGTCGCTCTATGCATCCGTCCATTCAATAGGACAGAGGCTAAGAGCAGCGCCCGATGCATTATACACAAGCTCGGGCAGCAGGTAAGAAAATGCTAATAACATTATTTTAGTTTTAATAATTGACTTAGTTTAATATTTAACACAGTTCATTTTAAAGGAGTTTTCTTACCAATACACTATTATTAGATTTATTTGTTGTTTAAAGGACATTATTTTATGTTACAGCACATTTACTTAGATTTTTCTCATTGTATATATATATTTGTGTTTATAAATAAATAAATATGATAACTACATATTTTGCTTTGTGTATCAGAGGTGGATCGCTATCCAAGGTCCCCATATACCATAAGCAAATTAGAGTAATGACCTGCTGCTCAGATAGTGCCAGGTTTTGTCTCTGTGCAAAACAAATGGGGAAATCATGGACCTCACAGACCAGTAGGAATTGGTGAGCTCTCTGCTTGTGGCTTCCTATTGGTCTGCATGATCACACACCCCTAGGCAGCACATGCAGCACCACACCAGCTATTGCTATATTTTATGAAGATAGCCATAGGAGAAGCTGTATCTATGTTTATACTGCAGAGAGGCTGAACAACATCTTCCGTATTGCATCTCCCCAAACCAGGGCTCTCGGTTAAGTAGGGAAAAAAGATGTCATGCACATATTTTATGGACAGTAACATATGGCATTTCCCTCCAATAATGAGGGTATGCTAAGACTTGTAGTTGCACATTAGGTAGCAAAACACTTGAGGCACAAGCCAATAAGTTATTATAATATGTCTCACTTACAATTGGACGGACCCCCAGGCTTATGAGGTAGACCATTCTGTGTCTTAAGGGCCTAAGAACCAGTGACTAGTAGAGCTTTTATAGAGATCAGCAAAATGTTTCTGGAAACTGTGCTGAAATGCAGACAAATATCACTTTATACTCCCGGATCCCGTTCCTATGTGTGACTTCGCCGTCATCCATTAATACAAACTGGACTTAAGATGTTCTGCTCCAGCCGTAGAGATGCTTGTAGTACCTGGTGACAGCACAGACGGGCAGCACAGACGGTGTAACGGTTAGCGTTACTGCCTCACAGCACTGAGGTCATGGGTTCGATTCCCACTACGGCCCTGTCTATGTGGAGTTTGTATATTCTCCCTGTGCTTGCGTGGGTTTCCTCCGGGTACTCCGGTTTCCTCCCACACTCCAAAAATATACTGGTAGGTTAATTGGCTCCCCACAAAATTGACCATAGTGTGTATGTTTGCGAGCATGTGGTAGGGAATATAGATTGTAAGCTCCATTGGGGCAGGGACTGATGTGAATGGTAAGATATTCTATGTAAAGCGCTGCGGAATATGTGTGCGCTATATAAATAACTGGTAATAAATAAATAAATAAAATCTACTGAACATGTGTCTTCTCTTTCCTTACAGACAGTATTACTGCAGGACCCTGGCGAGGATCCTGATGATGTCCTGCGTTGCTGCAGGACCAGAGAAAGGACATTTACCTTTAATGAGGTGTTTGATCAAGCAGCTACCCAGGTGATTGTAATCCTCAGTGGCATCACAAGGGGGGTGCGGTCCGCACCCGGGTGTCACCCACTGAGGGGTGACTCCCCCCCACTGACAGGGGCCGGGTGCTGCACTGTAGTATTAAGTGCAGCACTTGACTCCTGACACTGAGGGAGCCAACCAGCACTGCACACAGGTACCTCCTGCATCCCCCCACTCTCCCCCCCTAAGGAATAGGAATGAGGGATTGGGCCGCAAGGCCACGACCTCTGCTCATAAGGCCATGCCTGCGTGGCTACGCTCCTTTTTAGCAGCGGATGCCACTGCCTGAGATATTTACAATAAATAAAAAAAGTTAATAGTATATATAATAGAGTACTCAGGGACATCGTATGAGAGGAGGGTTCCTGTGTGCAGTCTCTGAAAGGTTCCCCCCAAACCATTGTATGCAAGGTGTAGGTGTGCCAGACCCTATTGCGCATGCATATATCTCCAGGAAAATGGTGCCACAAGGTAGATTTATTTAGAGGCGGCTGCAAGTACATGTAATGGGTGTATGGAGTGCGGTGTGGGCCCCCCTGGATTCAGGTGCCCACGTGCACCACACGCTCCACACCCATTATACATATGGTAGCGCTGCTCATGCTGCATCTTGTAAGGGAGTAAAGTATCATCACATGTGAATGTAGCATAGACATTAATGCCTGTACAGCTGTCATTTCTCCTTATTCAGTATAGAGAGCATGTTTTAAAAAATGTTTGCATGATTGCTTATGTAGCATCAATAAACGTGTCTCATTTCAGGAGCATGTTTATCAGACCACAATGAAGAACCTAGTGGATGGTATCATCTCGGGGTACAATGCTGCCATATTTGCGTATGGCCCAACAGGTAAACTTAATATTATTAAATCATAAGTATAATTGTTTATATTGTATTTGTAAAAGTAGTGAGCTGGTGAAATGAGTGGTGGTAAAAACATGTGGACCATCTGTATTGTTAGTAATTGTGAGCTAGTAGTTTCCTTACGGGCTGTGCATTTATACATATCATTCCAGAAAGTGAGGCGTTAGGTGCATGGCAGCTTGTGAATACCACTGCTTCTAACTCTCACTGACCAGGGAGTAGGTGCACCCATCACCAAACGTGATAGGCAGCATTTTATGGGCAGAACAAATATACAATAGTGCACAGTCTATCCATTCACTAACAAGTGGTGCAATCCCTGAGACAGTGACCTGATGAGCAGCATCCTAATACATATTGGTTTAGTCACATGAAGTCTGTCACTGTTCATTACTGACATGACAAATTGTATAATTACATATCTGCCAGTCTTTCTTGTAACATCAATGAGTGTATACTAATTACTTTTATATTTATCACAGGCACCGGGAAGACCTTTACTATGATGGGCAATGGTCATGAGCCCGGAGTGATATTCCGCACTCTGAAAGATCTATATAAGACCATCAAGGTGCAGAGAGGGCAGAATACATTCTCAGTTTCATTGTCCTATGCTGAGGTAAATATCTGAGGAATATGTGCTTGGTTTATATTCTATGTGTCTTATTAGGAGTTGGATGGAACTCTGGGGGTTTCTGCATAAGATATACATTTGCATACTGCACATGCAAAGGCAGCGGCAAACAAGCATAGGCTAAGTATATTGCAGCACATTTAGACATGATGCATAGTCAGATTTGGGGATGTGCCTCTATTGCTAGTGCTGTAGGGCCAGATGCAACTACACAGAGTGATGATGTAAATGACCCCTCTACATGTGCAATCAGGGGCTTAATTAGCATTCACCAGGCCCCCTAGAAAAGTTTGAGGGGGACCCCTACTCTGCTTAGAATTCCTTTCCTTATGATATACAGCATCTGGAGAACCACAAGTAACCCAAGTCATTTACAGAGAGTAAATGTGGGTTACACACTTTTCGTGCTTGTATTGCAGAGAGCGATTATTCCTTCATTACATTTTCAGGTCTACAATGAAACCATTCAGGATCTGCTAAGACCGTCCTCTGGATGTTTGACCCTCAGAGAGGATCCCTACGGAAACACCAGGATAGAAGGGATCGCTGAGTTCTTCCCCAGCAGCCCTGAAGAGGTGACTATCATTAGTCTTTGCTACCCTTTTTCAGCATCCATGCTTCACCACTAGTCATCCCTGTCTATATTAATATTATTATTATTATTATTATCACCTTTTATTTATGAGGCACCCTAATGGTTCTGCAGCACTGAACAAGGGGGTACAAATAACAATGTTATATAAATACAGACTAATACAAACAGGTTTGCTGTCTGCAAAGAACCTATTAATGTGTGAATAAGAGGGCCCATAATTATGTGATCGCTGGTGTAGTGACCCCATTGTAACTATAACACATGGGTGTAACTTTACGAGTTGTTTTGTGTAACCACAAGAGTATTGGTGCATCTATATTACTCTCTCTTTTTCAGGCCATAGCATTACTGATGAAAGGGAACAAGCGCCGCTCTAAGGCAGCCACAGCTGCCAATAAGAACTCATCCCGCTCCCATGCTGTTGTACAAGTCACTGTAAAACAGACGAGCAGTGATGGAGTGTGCACCGGCAAGCTTTACATGGTAGACCTGGCAGGATCAGAACGAGCATCCCAGGTATCACTTGTGATTTACATATCATTATCATTTCTTTGTATTTCCCCTTGCAATGCCAAAAAGTTAGGGGCGTTTTAAGAGAGGAGGGTGCCCGTGTACAGCCTCCATTTGGCCCCCTCCTCTCTACTGCGCATGCGTGGGTCTCCCGGAAAATGGCGCCCGTGCCTTATTCCCAGGGACATCTTTTCTGCACATTCACGAGTCACCGGGTAAATGGTCACTGCCATTTTCCCTGTGATTTTTGCAGTACTTTAAAGACTACAGAAAGGTAAGCATTAACTAAATATTGGTGCAGGGTATGCGGTGTGGGCCACCCTGGACTCAGGGGTCCGTGTGCACCGCACACCTTGCACCCATTATAAATACAGCCCTGCAAATAGGTGAATATCGTTAGTTTGTTGTCCTGTTGCAGTGTTCATGCTTTACCACTAGTCATCACTGTCTACTCTACAGAGAGAATATTTGTCATTCACATCAGTCCCTGGCCCATTGCAGCTTACAGTCAAAATTCTCTAGCACACATACACAAACACTCCCATACAGGGGTCCATTTTTTGGCCAGCTGACAATTCACCTGCCAATATGATTTTGATGGAAATCATAGCACCCAGAGAGAACCCACGGAATCACAAAGAGCACCATGCAATGTATTTTCAGGAATATTGAAGGTTACTAAAACTGCACTATGAGAACAATCTCTGGATGTGCACTGTGCAAGATTTTGTTCCAGTTCTGCTCTGTTCGACAAGGAGCTGTGATGTTCCAACGCCATACATAGTAGGCTAGGCAGCTAGGGACACCTTCACTCCTCCTAACTCCTCCCCTTTGTCTTATATTCTTGTACTCCTCCGCAGATGCAGCCACCTTTCTTGGTAAAGTTAAACCCTGATGGAAATCTAGGTGCACACTTACACAAAGACATAACAGGGCATAATTGCGCCTTGTCCCAGCCCCTGTCCCCTGAGCGCACCATGTCATGATGTTACGCGCATTACATCATCATGTCACACAGACGGGCCATGATCGACAGCTCCTGTAAGCTCAACAGGCTGCATATACTGTGCAGGGTGCCCGTGTGGGTTCTACAGTAGCAATCCTGGCTGCAGGGTTCCAGGCACCCTACCAGCCAGAATCAAAGGCTGTGGGGCGGTACTAGTGGCCCATAGCTACTTATGGCTCTGCTCACACAAAGTGAGGTGCACGGCGAGGCCGAAGCTGCTCTTGCATTGTGCAACGTAAATGATATTTATTATGTGTATAATTATCAGAGAGCTAAGTGGTCCTAGGGTAGTTCTTGTTCTGTATTCTGAGGTGGCATGTAAAGTACTATAAGCTCTTTTCTTTGATTAAAGCTCTTTTGAACATTGTAGTTTGTTTTTGCATCTTTTTGTAGTGAAACTAGCTCTTGTTAGTGGGTTATACCAGTGCCATTCATGTTTATAACTCTATTTTCTTGTTTTTGTAATCCTCCCTAAGCGTGGCCTTTCTCCCTATAGAGCAATGATTCACAATCTGTTACAGGCCACCTCCCCCTTGGTTACATACATTTATTTCAGTGCCCCCCACCCACTGAGACCTTACTCATAACAAATTATATAAAATTTTGATCAAAGTTATTTTTTAATTAATAACATAAACCAATATCAAATCAATGATGATAATGTAATTATATATATTTTTAGCAGCTTGGGGTAAATTACATGCAGTAAAAAAAACATTTCGGCCAATATCATTAACAAAAAAAAAAGGTGATTGGGTTCACTGTCTTGGGACACAATTGAAGTAAATTATGTAATATAGTTTAATCATAGTTTACGTGTTTGTACCACATCCACACCGTGACTGAAGAGAAGGGCCCTGTCTACATGCAAGTCTACCCCTTGTAGGCTCTGGCACTGCACCCAGAACATTGGATAAATGGCACCTATGTCCATTTTCCCAGTGACTACATTGGTGATTACAGCAGCATTGACAGTGTGTTACATATAGGTTATTGGTGAAGGGTGTGCAGCGTAAGACCACAGGACATGTGCAACACATACCCTGCACCCATTTTAGAGACGGGGTGTAGGTAAAACGCCGGCGGACGGCATATCAGCCGCTGATATACCGACCCCGGAATCCCGACCGGAGGCAAAATGCTAAACATCAGGACAGAGGTAAGTAGCGCACTGTCCTGCACTGACCCCGGCAATAGGGGGGTTAGGTTTAGGCACCAAGGGGGCGGGAGATTAGGGTTAGGCACCCCATGGGCAGATTAGGGTTAGGCTGCTGGGAGGGGGGGCTTAGGGTTAGGCACCACTGGAGGGAGGTTAGGGTTAGGCACCCCCGCGGGAGGGTTAGATTTAGGGTGCAGGAAGGGGAGGTTCAGGTTAGGCATTAGGAGGGAGGTTAGGGTTAGGCACCACTAAAGCAGAGTTATGGTTAGGGAGGTGAGAGGGTTAGGGATAGCATACTTACCACCCTTGTTAGATCTTGACTGTGCAGTGTTCCGGGCGTCGGGATTTGAACTGCAGGCTATTGAGCCGCCTGTATTTTATAATCATCCCATAGATACGCCCATCACTGACAAATAAGCAGCATTAGTTACTTAGAGATTTTTTTGGGATATAAGCATTTAGGATTATGAATGGGAATTTTCAAACAGGGCCATTAAGAGACTGTATGCCCTTGTACTAAAAGCGTGTATGGTCCCCTTTGAAAATGCTAAGGCCCTGGGTAAAAGGGAAGTGGCTATAGCATCCATGCCAGAACCTCAGTCATCAGAAATATTGCTCCTAACACAATGTTGTGTTGTTTTATCTCACACAATGGCTTCAATCAATCATGATATGATATAATTAGTGCAATCATTTGTTTCTCACAAACATAGTATAAAATAATAGTAGATCTTTAAACTGCTCATTACAATGTGTAAGGATTCCTCAGTGATCTCTCCTATAACCAGAGCTTTATCTATCACAGGGCGCACTGAGTGGCAGGAGCAGAATGGTGATGATCACACACATCAGCCCTGCGGATGCTGCCTATGAAGACTCTCGCAGCACACTCACCTACGGGAGCAAGGCCAAGCACATCAAAACACTGGTGAGCAGCCCCCAAGGGGTAGCGGCATATCTATCTGCGTTACTGGGTATAACTGTGGTGGAACAAGGATTTATTATTAAATAAAACAAACATTAGGAACATTCAAAATCAGTTTTATTAGAAGATTGGTTGGAATGTGATCTTTTACCTTCTATTAGAAATTCAGCTCCCAATTAAAATATGTTAAAAATATATACTACAGGCTCAATCAGAGATAAAAGCTATGTCTGTGGTATTACATGTCTGTGTGAGGACACGTAGGTTACCCATCCATAATCTCCTGTCTCCCTGTTTTCTCTGGGTGTGCAGTGCCCAGTAACTAACTCTCTGGTGTTTACCCTTCCTCCTGCAGGTGGAGAGGAACCGTGTTTGTGCCCCCCACAAGATCCCTGAGGCAGCAAGAGAAGGCAAAGTGCAGCTGAAAGACCCTCGTCCTCCAGGTATTTTTGTTTTCTTTAATGAAAAGATTGAGGGTTCTGTTTATCATAGTTGTGCACTAACAATCTGCATAATCTCTTATCTCAGCAATACGAATTGTAGTTGTGCCACAAGTTATAGTGCTGGGATGGTTGGGAGATATGTACATACTGTATGCTGGTCTTTACAGTTGCAGGTTAGGCAAAGGAAGTGACTGACCCTTTCAATAGGAACAAATAGGGGTTTACACTTCCAAACTATAAACCATTGACTAACTGAAGCAAAATATATACCAGACATAGTAGTAACTTTCCTATTTCTGTATTCTTTTCCATAGAGCCAGCCCATAAGGTCCATAAGGACAAAGCCTCCAGTTCCAGTAACACTGGTCCTAAGACACGCTCTGTGTACGTACTTTGTTCAGATATTACATGAACAATATGTAACAATGTAATTTATGGATATAAATGTAAAATAATGAAAATTAATGTAATTTATAGATAAGAATAGATTATTATGAATTATTTTTTTTAGCTATCATTATTCAAATATTAACCATATTACACACCATAATATCTAGCGATGGGTACATTATTATATTGTATTCACTTTAGCTATTGTTACATTCTCATGGAATCCTTTAGGTGCAAATGTGTCTGTTTTCTCTTTTTTTAGGGCTTCGCTGCATAAATTGCCCCCTGTGGTCCCTATGCTAAGAGAACACCTGGCAGTACCTGAGGTTGTGGTCCCTATGCCAAGAGAACACCTGGCAGTACCGGAGGTCGTGGTTCCTATGCCAAGAGAACACCTGGCAGTACCGGAGGTCGTGGTTCCTATGCCAACAAAACACCTGGCAGTACTCGAGACCATGGTCCCTATGCCAAAAGAACACCTGGCAGCACCTAAGGCCATGGTCCCTATGCCAAGAAAACACCTGGCAATACCTGAGGCCTTGGTCCCTATGCCAAGAAAACACCTGGCAGTACCTGAGGCCAAGGTCCCTATGCCAAAAAAACACCTGGCAGTACCTGAGGCTGTGGTACATAAGCACCTGGCAGTACCTGAGGCCGTGGTCCATAAGCACCTGGCAGTAGCTGAGGTAAGTGCTTTCAGTGTTATTGTGGCTACTTACACTTTCCTTATCTCCTAGTATTTATAGATCTCTTTGTCATACAATGTAATGCTTATTACACTGACATTTACATCTTATATTACTCGTCAAGAGTCACAATTTCTACACAATATGGAGAAAGGAAAAATAGGTTTCTTGTAGTAAAAATGGCTTGCAGAAACATAGGGCCTGATTCAGAGCCGCTCGTAAGCGGCAGTACGCTCGTACCGAGCGATGTTTGCCCAACTGCGCATGCGTACGGATCGTAATACGCATGCGCGAACCAGTCAGTGCGGTCGAAAATCGTTTGTTCGCTAAATAGTGAATGCCTGCTATTTTGAGTGACAGAAAGAGGCGTATGTGGGTGGTAACAGGGGAAAGTGCTTGAAAACGGGGAGTGGATATCCGAACGCAGGCGTGCTTAAAGGTCAAAACGGGCGTTTTATGGGTGTGCATAATTAAAACAGCAGCATCATTGACCACGTCACTGGGTTATTTTATAGTCAGAACTGCTCGCAAGATTGTGGTAGCAAAAACCAACCACAAGAATAGCGAGCAGTTCATACGCTGGTCGATGTACTTGATTAATCTAATAAATAGCGGACATGACGTAGGATGCGAGCGGCCAGGGGGCGTATTTATCCAAAAAACGACCGCAAGTTTTGTTCGCTTGTTCAGACCTAGAGGCGTGAACAGAACGCATAGAGCGAACGGTTCATTTGAATAGCCACCCCTATTTTCTGGACGAGCGAGCGCTAATTGCGTCTGGCTCTGAATCAGGCCCATAGTCCATTATAATTGTAAATTAAATAAAGATAATTGGTAGTGGATAGGTCCATAAGATAAACCAAATATATACAACTAAGAAATGTGAACAAAGGCATCAAAAACCTCAGATAAAACTAGTAAAACAGATATATTCCAATCGTTTATATAACATTTCTAGTCATTTATTGTAGTATTTTAGAATAAAGCTTTTCTTGTAATAAAATATCACCATTTATTTATTTTTAATTTATACTGCCCTTGAGGATATGAGAGTAGTTACCCTTCCCATCTCCACCCCATATTCTTACCCTCTTCCTGTTACACATAGGGGGAGAGATGTATCAAACCTTGGAGACATAAATAGGAGAGAGATAAAGCATGAACCAATCAGATTCTCAAAATTGCAAACACATGACATTTAGAAGCTGATTGGTTGGTACTTTATCTCACTCTGAGGCTTGATACATATCCCTCATAACCTCCCTTCTTAAACATTCTCAGTATGTAAATTTTAATAACATTTCCTAGAAAAATATATGTAAACTAGGGTTTGGGGAGCTTATATAGTATTTAATCCTGTGGTCAGTGCTATACAGCACAATGCAAGGAAGAACAGGCGGCACTCCTTCATTGTAAACAAGAGTATATATTCAAAAAATCACATCAACAATGTTACACATCCTGATGAAGAGACCTTAGGGTCTTGAAACGTTGACCACTGTTGATGTGATTTTTTTAATATATGCTCACATTTACAACGAAGGAGTGCTGCCTGTTTTTTCCTCGCATCGTGCTGTATAGCACCGACTACAGGATTATATATATTGAACGGAGGAAGGCACCCTCTATTTCATCTTATTACTCCAGAGTGCCAGACCATATACTGCATATATATATATATAATGGTTTTACATAAATAAATATAAAACTGTGATTGTTTAAGCTTTATAGTTATATACTCTTTGCTCTACCTCTTTGGGGAATACTCCACCATTGTATCCTGGTCCATCTTGTTACTACTCCGTATTCTATTTTGTATCACTGTGTACTCTGAGTGTGCCAGTGCCAGTGACTCTCTGCTGTCCACCCTTCCTCCTGCAGGTGAAGGCGCACAATGTGAGTCTGGGCCAGAAAAATCAGTGTTCAGCTTAGACTCCTGGCAGTACCTGAGGTTGTGGTCCCTAAGCCAAGAAAACACCTGGCAGTACCTGAGGCCGTGGTTCCTATGCATAAAAAACACCTGGCAGTACCTGAGGCCGTGGTTCCTATGCCTAGAAAACACCTGGCAGTACCTGAGGCCGTGGTTCCTATGCCTAGAAAACACCTAGCAGTACCTGAGGTTGTGGTCCCTAAGCCAAGAAAACATCTGGCAGCACCCGAAGCCGTGGTTCCTATACCTAGAAAACACCTGGCAGTACCTGAGGTAAGTGCTTTCAGCATGGGATTTTTTAGAGAGGAGAGGGCCCATGTGTGGTCTCTGTCCGGGCCCCCTCTTCTCTCTCCGACAGCCAGCAGCACTCAGCACTGCACCTGTAGACCCCAGGCACTAGAGTGTGCGCAGGTCACTGGAAAATTGTTGCACCTGCCATTTTTCCCGTGATTCCCCTAGTGCGCATGCATAAAATGCTGGAAAAATAGCGAGTTGTCCATTTTTCAGGTGTTTTGTCCAGCGCTACAGCCTGATGCGGGATAAGTATTAAAGCATATGGGTGCAGGGTGTGAAACTGTGATTGTTTCAACTTTATCAGTATATACTCTTTGTTCTACCTCTTTGGGGAATACTCCACCACTATATCCTGGTCACTCTTGTTACTACTCCTTATTCTCTTGTCTCCCTGTGTACTCTGAGTGTGCCAGTGTCAGTGACACTCTGCTCTCCCCCCTTCCTCCTGCAGGTGATGGCGCACCATGTGAGTCTGGCCCACAAAATCCCTGAGGTCGGAAGAAAAATTAATGCTCAGCTGAGACTCGTCCTCCAGGTATTCTTGTACCATGCAATTAAAAGTTAGAGGGTTCAGTTTATCATAGTTGTGGACTAACAATCTGCATCACGGCTTACCGCAGCCATACAAATTGTAGTTGCCCCAAAAGTTACCATGCTTGGATGGTTGGGAGGTGTGTACATATGCTGGGAGGTGTATACATATGCTGGTTTATCTATGGTACATTTTGTGACCATAAAAAAAACCTTCAGTGGTTAAGTGGTTAATAGAAAATATATTTTCAAAAAAGTAGAAAAAAAAAGGCTGCCTTGATGTATGCTGTAATGGAATAGTGTCTATTGCACAGGACTAGATTGCAGATTAGGCAAAGGAAGTGACTGACCTGGGAACAAAAGGAACTAATAGTGGTTTATACTTACAAACTATAATCCATTGACTAACTAAAGCAAAACCTATACCAGACACAATAATAACTGTACTATTTCTATATTCTTTTCCATAGGACCGGACTGGAAGGACAACAGGCTCTGTTCCAGGGACATTGTGCTTATGAGATGCACGTAAGTACTTTGTGCAGATATCACATGAACAATATGTAACAAATAGTGTAATTTATAGATATGAATATAATATTTGAGCTAATTCTATTTAAATGTTAATCATATACCATTATATATAGTTATGGATCCCATTCATATACTAATCTTACCAATTTTTGCATCTAATGCTGGCCATACACGCTGCAATTATCGGGAAGATCCGCCCGATATCGGCGGATCGCCGCGATAATTGTAGCGTGGGGGGGCGACCGAGGGTTAAATATTGCTCGGTCGGGCATGCTGGATTGTCGAGCATGCCCGTCCGATGCGATATTTCTCGGGAAACTGTCGGCCGCATCGGGCAGTGTATGCCCAGCGCAGCCGACAGACAGACATTTCCTGTGTTCCTTCCTACGGAAGGAACAGGGAAATGTCTCCTCCCCCGGGAGCGGAGAGCGGATGTCGGGCTATACACTGTGAGATTTCTCTCACAGTGTATGCCGCAGACATCTGCGGTTGGCAGCCGGCCAGATGAAATGTCTGTCGGTCTGACTGACATTTTATCTGGCAGTGTATGCCCAGCATTAGTAACATATAGCATATTACATTTTACCTAAAATGTCACTATAATATATTTATTTTTCTGTATAGTGAATCAGCCTAGGAAGGTTGTATAATTGATGTTCTTATGGAGTCATTTGGGTATAATGGTGTCTGTTTTCTCTTTATAGGGGTGCGCTGCATTAATTGCCCCCCATGGTCCCTATGCCATAAAAATACCAGGCAGTACTTGAGGTAAGCTTGGCTGTCGCTATGCGGGTCTCGCGCATGCGCACGACGGAGTTCCCTCCATCGTGCGCATGCGCATTAGGGCACCATCGACCCGCTTGCGAGCGCTCAGCGCTCACGAGCGGGTCTGAATTAGGCCCATAGTCTTTATTAGTTGTTTAGAAAAAAAGAACATGGGGGTAAAAAAAAAGGGGAAAAGGTAAACAATAAGGGTGGGGGTACAGGCACAAGATAGAATGATATAAACTACGAGCGCCATTAGTCACAACCAGAATAAAAATAAATAATAATAAAAAAACAAATAAGAAAAGACGGATTGGCATTATTACCATACAGGGCAATCAAAAGGCGAGGAATTGAGGACAGGGGAGCTCGACAGCTCTAACATCCTTAAGGTCAGGAACCCTCTGTAGAATACACAATTTGCAGAAAGGAAAAATAAGTTTCTTGTAATTGAATTGCCTTGCAGGAACATAGGGCCTGATTCAGACCCGCTCGCGCTCGCAAGCAGGTCGATGGTGGGGTACTGCGCACGCGTCGCGTGCAAGCGCAAGCCCCGGAGCAAGAGAGAATTTCTCTAGCTCTGGGGCTCACTACGAAAGGGGCTGCTGTCGATGTTGATCGACAGCTCACCCCATTTTGTAGGCGGGGAGGAGGGGTGGCTACACAAACGGAGGCGTTCCCGAAAGAACGCCTGCCATTTGTGGTAGGCACCACTGACATCATCAGTGATGTCAGTGGAGAGCTTCCTGCTCTGTTAGAGCAGGAAGCTCTCTGGGGCTTGCGATGGACGAGACCCTACCACAAGGGTCTCGTCGCAAGCCCCGATAGTCGTGATGGTCGCGACCATCGCGACCATCACCTGGTCACTCGTAAAAGCTGTGGGTGGTCACCCACACCTTAGCGAGCGGCCAGAAGGCCAGCTCAAATAAAAAAAAATGCCGCCCTGATTGAGAGCGAGCGCTCTGAAAGAGCATCCGGCTCTGAATCAGGGCCATAGTTCATTATAATTGTAAATTAACTAAAAATAATAAAACCAAGAAATGTGAAAATAAGCATAAAGGTCCTCCAGATAAACCTGTAAAAATTAATAAATTCCAATAATATATAATATATCTAGTCATTCATTATAATTTTTGAGAATTAAGCCATCCTTGTAGTAAAATATGCTCCTTTATTTCCACATAATTAATACTGCCCTTGTTACCATTCCTATCTCCTCCCCATATACTTACCCTCTTCAGGGCCCTCTTTCTTTTTGACTATTTTACTAAAAATAGTTAATTCTGGTGAATACTAGGCAGGATGGATCCTTTCTGGTAAAAAAAAACAAAACAGATCTACGATATACAGTATATATATATATCTATATATATCTATATATATATATCTATATATATATATATATATATATATATATTAGGGATGTGCAGGCTCGGTTAGGTTCGAGTTTGCACGCCGAGTTCGGATTTTTCCCTCCAAAAAAACGGAACTCAGAAAGAGGCTAAACGTCATTTTGCATGGACAAACATCATCATTCCTGGACTTTTGTCATAATAAAGGCTTTGAAACGTTGATGACTATACGCTGCCTATATGCTGTCGTTTGTACCAGGAGTGCTGTTATCTTGTAACTTCTATATATATATATATATATATATCTCCATAACTCTAACTATATCAGCATGTGTATTGCAAATTCCTGTTCTCTTGTCATCTCAGCAAAGCAAAAAAATTGTTTGCAATTTGGAAAAAAAAAAATTCTGTGTTCAAACAAGTAATCCCAAGGTGGAGATGATCTGCATGTATGAGGAATCTAATCTAGTGACCTGTATACTAAGCGACCCCAATCTGGTGGCTAGCATATAAAGCAGATACTCTAATTATGTATCTGTTGTATAAAACTGTTTCATAATCTGATGGCTATAGTGGCTAGTGTAGGATTGGATGACAAATGAAAAAATTTACTGTGGATTCCTTATACCGTATAACGCAATCCCATTGGATTACAATTTAAGAGTTGGGGTTAAAAATAATTCTTTGGGGAATTGTATTCTGGGTACAATTTTCCTTTCATTGCTGTTATTTTTAGAGTATTCTCACTATTAAAATGATTAATTCTTCTAATGAATTGTTGATCTGAAACTTTAATTGAACTACCTTTAGATCAAGACTACAGTTCGTTGTAGCACATGTTCTGTCATCCATTTGGAATGTGCCCCTAGAAGGTGATGAAAAGATCCGCTTGGGCCGATGCCGTCACCTTGCTTCGTTGTCCACTAAGACCATCGGCCACCTATTAAATAAACATCTTACCAATTACATAAACATCATTTGTGATTTTACTGGTTTCAATTTATTACTTTTCATAATTGAATTTTATTGTATCCTTAGTTTACTGTATTCTTTTCATAAGGTTTATGTTAGGTCAGTACCCATAGAGAGATAAGACCTTTAGAACTTGTAGAATGTGAGGTCTTCACCCTTAGCAAGATGCCTTTCCCTTAAAGCAAGTTGTGTTTAAGCCCTGGGGATCGTACGGTCTACATTTCCCACCCAACAAATACACTAATATATAGTAGGTTTTTGGACTGTGGGAGGAAGACGAGGCACCTGGAGGAAACTACACAAACATACGGAGAACATATAAATCACACACTCATATAGAGCCCTTGTCAAAGTATAACCCATGACCCCAGCGCTGGGAGGCAGTAGAGCTAACCACTGTATATTCATGAGAAGGAAGTTAATTTACCAGTAACAATAACAAGTAACATCATGAGGCACTGGTTCCTGGTAACTACACAGACTGAATTAGCATTAATATGGACTGTGTACAGGGCCAGCACTACCATTAGGCAGCTGCCTAGGGCACCAGCAACTAAATGGATGGCACTGAGGCTACCAGCACAATAATAAGGATGTCTCTGATGTCCTTATCTTACTGAACACTAGTGGCAGAAACAGTTTGCATAAGCTGTGGCCAACACCCCTGTACTTGTCACCGGCCCCCTTTCCTCAGGTCTCAGCATGATGGCTGCTTCCTCCCCTGGAATCAACATCCACCAATATACTGTTGTCTTTTTCTCCCTTCTCCTTCCCCTCTTAAGGCTCTGCCCCCTCCCTCTAAGACTCCACCCAGTTTAGCTCCAGTGCCTAGTTGATTACTCCACAGAAGAGCGCAAAGACTCTGGTACAGTGCCAACATCTTTGCTAGCTCCTGTGTGGTGCCATCTTTCTGAATACATCACTAACAAGACTAAGACTCCACAAAAGAAGCATAGGAAGCTGACAAACTGTGCACCATGCAGAAGGCACAGTGGTTAGTCCTAGATGGACCCGTGTGCACCGCACACTCTGCATCCATGATAGATACGCCACTTGAGGTCCCCCTGTTTTAAGTGTCCATAGTCTTAACCCAGCTCTGGTCAGCACCATGTGTGGGTCATAGTCACACCCTGCTGTGAATACTAGGACCTTCTGAAGAAGCTGCGCACCCTTTACGTATCAGGATGTGTTGATAGGGCGTAGATACAATTATGTTTGAGCTTTTGGCATCTCCCCAGTTTATTAATTACATGAGGGGTATAGTTCTTATTTTGTGGATTTTCCAATTATAAACCTGTCTATTTAGATTTAGATAATCTGTTAAAGTGACTCTGGGCCTGATTTAGCAGTCACGCATGTGCACTGCTGCGATTATCAGGAATCTGCACGTGCGCAGGACCCATTCTGCAAGTGTGCAGAATGGCTCCTGCTAAGACACATGCAAGCCCTTGAATGCCTCTGCCTGATTGACAGGCAGAGGCATTTAAGTGGCGGTGCGCGGGTGGTCGGCGTTCCCGGAAATGGAGCTTGTCTGCCCAGTTTGGGAGTGGCCAGCCCAGGGACTGCGTGAACATAGACAGTCTGCTGGGCTCTCAAGCCTAAGTAAGCTGAGAATTACTCAGCTGGTCGGCCGCCCGGCACCGTCCATTGTCGGGACGATGGTCGCGATGGTGATCCCAGCCTGCAACCCCCGTTACAGTGCTGGGATCGCAATGCAGCAGAGGGTGTCAAACACCTCCTGCTGCATTTGCATTATTGCAAGAATTGCAACTGAGATCCTTGCTGAATCAGGCCCTCTATCGGCTCTGTTTATCAATCTTTTTTTTTACTAAAATAATGTGAAAAAGGCTGTTTTCACATTATTTTCACAATATTTTCGTTTCACTGAAATGTATTAAAGGGCAATTAGAGTAGTTTTCATTAAAAACTACTCCAAGCCCTTTCATTCTCATTTCTCTAGCAAGCAAATCGCATTCCCCATATTTGCAATGGGAAATGTAATCTGCCTGAAATTTACTATGGGGGAATTGTGAAAAATTACCGGGTTGGAGCCCTGCTATAACATCGCCATCTGGCGTTAAGCTGGGTTCCCCCTGGTTCCCCGGCCCCTGCTCCACTGTGACAGACAGAACAGACCCGGGAGCCGGCTCCCTGTGATCAGCTTTATGGTCTAAAGAGACCACAAGCTGATTATTGTTAAAAATAAAAGTGTTAAAAAAAAATACCTCAGACACTTACCTGCAGCCGGAGGTCCTCTGATCGGTGATCTCTCTCCTCCAGTCAGCTGGTCACCGGAGCTCCTGCACTGTGACTCTGGTCAGCTGTGCTATAACCCGGCATCTTAGTTTAATGCACAGCTTACTGGGGTCACAGACCAGGAGCCCTGGCGACCAGCTCACCGGAGGAGAGAGCTCACTGATCACCCAGGTAAGTTTCAGTTGGAGGAGAGGTGGGAGTGGCCAAGTGTGGTCACAGGGGGGGCACCCGCTGGGGTTGAGAAGAGGCGAGCGTGGGTTTGTATCGCTAGTCGGCATTGGCACGTGCGCGGAGGCACTGTCACTATATTTTGTGTGAAAAATACAGTGAACAGTGGGCCTGATTCAGCAAGCAACGCAATGCTGTGTTCGCACGTTCTTGGCCGATGTTTGCGCTCTGCGTGTGCGCGAACCAGGTGCTGCAAAAGGAAAAGCCAGTGCAGACAGCATCCTTCACCCAGTGATTGAAAGGAAGTACCGTTTGTGGGTGGTGACGGGGTGTGGTCGTGCGAATGCAGGCGTGTCAGTGCATTTCAACACCGTTGAAGAGGCGTGCATAAATTAGGCATTGAGAAACCCTATGCAGCCTAAGCTGAGGGTCAGGTCAACCACTATTGTGCGTATGGTTTTGATGGTTGTCGATGCATACACACAATTAAGTAGCAGGTGCTCTCCATTGCATTGAGTGATTGCACAGTCCAGTATACAGTAAGTGTGTATATTCACTCATTGCAATTTTGTTTCTGAGGCATGAATGCAATGACATTTAACTGTATGTAGTGTAAAGTGTTTCAAATGTCAGTGCATTAATGTGATCTGTTTACATTTTGCAAATAAATATCAGTGCCCTAAAAGTTTACATCATATTCCTTGTATAAAAACTAGAGATGTGCGCCGACCCCCTTGTTTTGGTCTTGGTTTTGGATCTGGATCTCCCCTGGTTTTGGATTTGGATTGGTGTTGCCAAAACCTCACCTTCGTGTTTTGGTTTTTGGCTTTGGATCTGAATTTTTACTTAAAAAATCATAAAAAAAGCTAAAATCACATAAAATGGGCCTGTTTTTGTTCCTACAGTATTATTAACCTAAATAACATTTATTTCCACTCGTTTCCAGTCAATTTTGACCACCTCACAGCTCACTATATTGTTTTCATCCAGTTTAGGCCCAAAATTTGCACCAAGCTAGCTGGCTGACTAAGCTAAGCAGCAGCAGTGGGCGGCATAAACACATGGCAGTTCAACTTCCAACATGGCACATCAGGAAACAAATGTTTTTATTATTCAAGAGAGGCTTGAAGGAGTTGGAGTATGTAAGTAGTTGAAGACAGGAACAAGAAGGGTTTGGTAGTAAATTTACTTTTATTTTTTTATACTGAAGTAAATTTATGAGGGAGAAGGGGAGGGGAGGAGCCATTTACAAAAAAAATATTACACTCATTCACATCAGTCCTTGTCCCAGAAGAATCCTTGAGCGCCATGCCTGCTGCTGGGAGTGGATATTCTCATACCAGAAGGGGACCAGTAAGACTTCTAGTAGTACATTCCACATGAAAAAGCATTTCCAAACCTGTACAGGGACATTAAAAAATCATAGTTAGTTAGTGGCCTCCAAACTGCCACTTAATTAGCACCAAAGATACTAAGGGGTAAATTTAATTTACTAAAGTGAGAGTTTTTACAAGTGCGTTTTAGAAGTGATGTTGCCCATAGCAACCAATCAGATTCTATTTAACATCATTTACCTAGCACTTTCTAGAAGATAATAGCTAGAATCTGATTATTTTCTATGGGCAAGCAACATCACTTATAAAAACTCTCACTTTTCATCCAAGAAGGGGACCAGGAAGACTGTTTTCCAAAACAATTGACTGTAAAATAATCCTTTGCAAAAGCTTCCACATTGAACATTTCCCAACATGTACAGGGACATTAAAAAAAACATAGTGACCTCAAAGTGCCACTTAACCAGCACAGATATGTGGACAAGAGTTTTCAGCACAGCCAGGAACCATGTCAGTGATCGGCCCAAGACTACTTCCCTAAAATGTGGAAAAGATGATGTCCAACAAAATGAACTTCAAATTCTACGAGAAAGACCTTTACCGTCAATTCCGTACAAAAATTACAGAGGCACCTGTAATGGTGGATTCCAGCAGGGACAAATTAATATTGTGTGAAGAGGATGATGTATACATCACCCCAGATTATACCATCACCCAAGCCTATATCGTCATCCAATCTTGTACTGTGTATAAATTACAGCTGCGCTCCCTGTTAGATTGGGGATTCATTGTGAGCTCCATTTTAGTCCATATCATCACCACACCCCCTACACATCTTCTGACCTGGGCTACAGGAGGAGCAGCTGCACTCTGGAATACGGTTGCATGGAGTTGGTCCTCTGCTTCGCTGAAATTAAGGTAGAGGGGTCATGGGTAGAGACTGGTAGTAGGGACACTATAATCAGAGAATGCAGTTTTAGCTGCTTTATTCCATTTTTTCAACCATATCCTCTATTTTCACCTTTGAAAATGTTTATGCAAATCTCAGCAGAGGCGTTTTGTGATGCCATGGCTAATGCGCATACACACAAAAAAAAACAGATTGATTGAATAAATTTTTTGGGCGCACTTGGGAGGGAGAGCACCTGAACGAGGCAGCAACCTCTTGATAAATGACACAGGCATCACTCCTGTCCAGCTACGTTGCTAGCGATAAGTGTGGCTAACGCACACACACACACAAAAAAAACACATTGATTGATTTGGATTTGGATTCTATAAAGGTCCCGTGATGGCCGCCATTTTTCATTCCGGCTGTGGAGACTGAAGAGGGAAGCTGGGATCTGTGCTGTTGCATGCTGATGCTGTGCATAGGGGCTTTCTACTGCTGTCCATATAGGGGCTGGCTGTTGTCCTGTCCATAAGGACTGGCTCTTGTCTATAGAGGGGCTAGCTGTTGTCCTGTCCATAGGGGCTGGCTGGCTATTGTCCTGTCCATAGGGCCTGGCTGTTGTCCTGTCGATAGGGGCTGGCTGGCTGTAGTGCTGTGCTGTCCAGGGGGTGCTCTGTCCTTCAGGGGTGCTCTTCACCCACCACCAGTGTGGAAAAATAAATTAAATATTGTGTGTGCGTGTGTGTTAGCCACACTTGTCATCAACGCAGGCGTGCTGTACTGCTATCTGTAAAGGGGCTGCTGCCTCTTTCAGGGGTTCACCCCCTGTGTTCCAAAAAAAATGAACAATTTTTTTTGTGTGCGTGTTAGCCACACCTGTCATTGGCATAGGTGCACAGGGGTGCTGTGCTGCTGTCTGTCAAAGGGCTGCTGCCCCCCGAAAAATAAACAATTTTTTTGTGTGCATGTTAGCCACAACTGTCATTGGTGTAGGTGCGCAGGGATGCTGTGCTGCCTGTGTCGTTTATCAAGAGGCTGCTACCTCATTCGGGTGCTCTCCCAAGTGCCCCAGAACATTAAATCAATCAATCAATGTGTTTTTTCTGTGTGTGTGTGTGTGCGCGTTAGCCATGGCATCTCAAACGACTCTGCTGAGATTTGCATAAACATTTTCAAAGGTGAAAATAGAGGATATGGTTTAAAAAATGGAATAAAGCAGCTAAAACTGTTTTCTCTGATTAGAGTGTCCCTAGTACCTACCCATGGCGCCATCACTGACTTTCAGTGAGTAAGAGGGGCAACTCCATGCAACCGTATTCCAGAGTGCAGCTGCTCCTCCTGTAGCCTAGGTCAGTAAGTGTTGTGATGATATGGACTAAAATGGAGCTCACATCCACTAAAGTGGACAATGAATCCCCAATCTAACAGGGAGTGCAGCTGTAATTTATTTTATACACAACACAGGATGGGATGACGATGTAGGCTTGGGTGATGGTATAATCTGGGGTGATGTATACATTATCTTCTTCACACAATATTAATTTGTCCCCGCTGGAATCCACCATTACAGGTGCCTGTGTAATTTTTGTATGTAATTGACGGTAAAGGTCTTTTCTTTCTCGTAGAATTTGTATTTCATTTTAATGGACATCACCTTTTCCACATTTTGGGGAAGTAGTCTCAGGCCGATCACTGACGAGGTTCACGGCTGTGCTGTAAACTCTTTTAGTACACAGTGGAAGGTAGGCAGCTCAAGTAAAGCAAAGGCAGTTTTTGTATAAGGGCCTCCAAGGGGTATATTATTTATTTACTAAAGTTTCTAAATATGAAAAGTGTTCATGTTGCTCATAGCAACCAATCAGATTGTAGTTATCAATAATTTCTCTATTGCATTCTTGAAAATGATAGACAGGATCTGATTGGTTACTATGGGCAACATGAACACTTTTCATTTTTAGAAACTTTAGTAAAACTAAAATGACCCCCAAATTGCCTCTTTTTCCCACCAGTAGTTATTTACATGCATCTCTTTCTCTTCAGATCTGTGTCCATTGGGAAGAAAAAACAATGCATTCATCCCTTCTGGGATGAAAATCCACTACCAGCAAGCAGGCATGGCACTCAAGAATTCCCAAGAAAGACACAACATAAGACTTAAACCTTAAATCTGAAATGTTGCATTTAATATTCTGTTCCACTTGTTCACATACTGTATCTGATAGAGTTAAGTGGACAGTGGGAACAATGGCAGTTTGAAGGCCACTAGCTAACTCTGTTTTTTTTAATGTCCCTGTACAGGTTGGGAAATGCCTTTACAGAAGTTTTGCAAAGGATTACGTAAGTCAATTGTTTATTTGTTTTTAGAAAGCACTCTTCCTGGTCCCCTTCTCGGATAAAATCCACTCCTAGTCGAAGCAGGCACTGGATTCTCAAGAAAGACACAACATAAAGCCTTAAATCAGGGGTAGCCAACCTCGGTCCTTGAGAGCTCACGTTTTCCAGACAACCTAGCTGGCGAACAGGTGTATTCATTACTCACCAACACATTTAGAAAGATCCACAGGTGGAGTTAATTATTACACTTGTGATTCTGTGAGGAGACCTGGAAAACATGCACTGTTGGTAACTCTTGAGGACCAGGGTTGACTACCCCTGCCTTAAATCTTAGATCTTACGCTTGAGGCCACTAACTAACTATGTTTTTTTATGTCCCTGTACCGGTTGGGAAATGCTTTTTCTTGTGGAAAGCACTACCAGAAGTCTTCCTGGTCCCCTTCTGGGATGAGAAAATCCACTCCCAGCAGCAGCAGCCATGTTCAAGGATTTTCTATGGCAAGGACTGATGTGACTGTATCACATTTTTTTTGTAAATGCCTCACCTCCCCTTCTCCCTCATAAATTTTATTCTGAATCAAAAAATAAATTAAATTTACTACCAATCAAGCCTTCCTGTCCCTGCCCTGCCTTCAACTACATACATACTCCAACTCCTGCAGGCCATTCTTGAATAATAAAAGTGTTTCCTGACGTGCCATGTTTGAACTGGAACTGCCATGTGTTTGTGCCGCCAACTGCTGCCGCTTAGCTTAGTCATCCAGCTAGCTTGGTGCAAATTTTGGGCCTAAACTGGATAAAAACAATATAGTGAGCTGTGAGGTGGTCAAAATTGACTGGAAACGAGTGTAAATAAATGTTATTGAGGTTAATAATACTGTAGGAACAAAAACAGACCCATTTTACGTGATTTTAGCTGTTTTTATGATTTTTTAAGTAAAAATCCAGATCCAAAACCAAAACCGAAAAACAAAACATGGAGGTGAGGTTTTGGCAATACCAATCCAAATCCAAAACCAGGGGAGATCCAAAACCAAATCACAGGGGTCTGCACTTATCTCTAGCCTTAATAGCAATACTATGGCAGGCCATGCTTAGATGTTAAGCTCCACAGCAGCTGTAGGGCCACTCTAGATAAATACACTATTGAATTTGTCAAAATTGTTAGTAATGCATATTTTTTTCCGGGGGTGGGGGGGGAATTCAAATAATAATCACAGACATATGAGTTTTTTTCTTAAGTTAGCAATTGTTTATAACAATCATAATGTCAACAAATTAAGAGTTCACAAACTAACAGAATAAATGATAATAATAAAACAGGAGAAAAAAATGGGACAATTTCAGATACACGATTTTTTGGAAGAATTTGGAAGGGGTACACACTTGCAGATGTGTGACAAATGTGCTATCACCAAATGTCCTTACTTCACTTCCTCCATAAACAAAATCACCTCCAAATATGTCTGCCACAACTTAAACACACAAATCATATAATTGCAAGATACAAGTTCTAAGTATTAGTAGGATGAATATGCATTACAGAGGCAATATCCAGATTTAATAGTAGGCAAAAGTTCCCACAGCTCATGGAAAGATCTGGTTTGAGCTTTGCAACAAAAATCTTTCTGGGCACTGACACTTCGTAGACGACTCAGTAGAAGAAAAATTCCGGATCCGGGTTGACCGTTGTGTACCCTGGCCATAGCTGGTTCCTGCCAGGGCAGAGCACTGGTCCACCTCCTTCAAGCACTCACTTGGGCGAGAAAGTCGATCTTTTATCTCCCTGAGATCTTAGTTGATTTCCCTTAGAACAGAGGTATGCTCACACATTCTGGTCTGGATTGTTTTGTGCATGTCCTCAATGGCTGCAGTCTGTCAGTCCACTGCCACCCTAAGCCCATTGATGACTTAGGTAAGGGTGGCAGTGGTGCATGGGGGTGACAGATGATGGAGGTTGCGCCCCCCCCATCTGACTCCAACCTTTCAGACTCAACATCTCCTGAAAAAAAACAATTTTGGAATTGACACCTAAAGAGACAGATATAGAGACAGTCCTTTAAAAAAAACTTACCAGACACAGTATGTGGTGCATCAGTGGCAGGCAACACCAGATGTAATAGGTCTGCATCTGCCAACAACCTCCATTCAAAGGTAACCAAAAGTTTTAAATCCTTTCAGTTCAATTGCAAGATCTCAGGGAGGGGACCCCCTGGCCCTTTTTGGTGCTTGATCCAGGATTTTATCTTCGTCCGAAGTCTGCTACGAAAGTCACTCCATCTAATAGGTGTTTTTTTGGGGAGAAAAATTTTAATCATTTTCTCTGTATGTTAAAAGTTGACTGTTTAACATTTATAGCAACACATATTTTTTGTATTATATTAAAATTAGGAACAAAACACTGTTATTTTTTAAATTTACAGGTATGAGACTATTTTTTTGTTTTTGTTTTTTTAGGTGTTATATTGCTGTTTAAAAATTCTTACCTTTTCCGCAGATATGTTGCTGTATAGTCCTGGAGGTGCTCAGAATTTATTTTGTTGCAAATTTCAAGCCAGATCTGTCCATGAGCTATAAGTGGAACATTGGTCCCACTATAAAATCTGGTAAGTGCCTCTTGTATAAACATATTAGTTGCCATCCCACTAACACTAAGATCTTGTATCTTGCCATCTGATGATGTTGAATCATCATCTGCAGTTGTGGCAGACATATTTGGAGGTGATGTGTTTGGAGGAGGTGGAGGAAGAACATCTGGTGTAGCCACAGCCACAGTATTTCCTTCCACATCTGCAAGTGTGTCCAAATGCAGATTTTCATCTGACACTTCTGTTCCAAATTCTTCCAAAAAATTGTGTATCACTGAATAGCAGTCATCCACAGAGTAACACTCCTCCTCCATGACTGCCAAAGTTCTAAATCCAGCTAAGGCTATTTATTGGCATAAGCAAATGCATGGAAAAACGCCGCTTACATACGCAATCAATATGCGTATATCCTAAATTAACATACGCCTATAAAACCATCCTTCCAAGTTAGACCCACTTTCCATCGAATCTCCATTATGCCGCACATGCGTATGACTGCTCTAGCACTGGGTAATGGTGCATACACACGGTAAGATTTTTCTTCAGATCTGTATGATAACGATTTAAAAGATCGTTAAATCGTTCATATCTGAAGGAAAATCTGACATATCTGACATGCCTGAACGATGAACGATGGGCGTTCCCGATGGTCAGATAATGATATCTGACATCTGATGTGTTTGCAGTCAGACTTGGACGATTCCATTCATCTTAATGCAGTCAAAAATCGTTCAAATCGTTCAAATCATTCAAATCTTTGGTAAAATCGTTCAAATCATTCAATCGTTCATCTGACAGATCTGGCAAATCTGACCGTGTGTGTATGCACCATTAGACACTTGCTGTGTGGTGATTGTAATTATATTTGGAGTTATCTGTAACTAGAATAAAACAATAACTACTGTCTTGTCATAAGCAGCCATTTTTATGGGGACAGCCAATCGGATATCACCAGAGTTTATATGTACACTGTATTATTTGTCATTGCCATCATGAGAGACGCAAGCTTCAGTTGCAGGGAGCTGCGCATTCTAGTGCAGGTCATTGACCGGCAACTGGGGCCTGTGGCCCCATTTATTATGAATACCACTAAGGTGTGGGCATATGCGGAGGTGACTCTGCCGCATAGGCTGTGGCCGCACCATCGTCCAGCTGGAGCGGCGGTGGTCTGATCTGAGGCGTTGGACCCCGGACCTCCTGGCCCACTTGCGTTTTTTTTCTTGGTTTGCTGTCATTTTGTATATTTGAGTGGCCATTTTCTTATTTGATGATTATTATTTTAGTGTGATTGTGTGTGTGTAGGTGTGTGTGCAGGTGTGTGTGTAGGTGTGTGTGTTTTAATGGATGCTAGGAGGGTGAAATTTTAACGAATGGGTTAATCAGTGCTGGGTGGGGAAGTCATTAGGTGCTGAGTTAATGGGTGAATATGTTGATGGGTACTGTGTGGGAATAACTTTATGGGAGCTAATAGAGCTGGGAGTGTTAAATAATAATGAAATGGAGAGGAATTGGGGTTTTAATAGGAGGTTAATTGATTCATGGATTATTGAGGGGAATGGATGATGGGTGGGGGAAGGCAATGGTTGTTGACTGAGTTAATAGGTGCTGACAGGAGAATGGGTTGCTGGGGACAAATGGGATTTGTAAATGGGGGTGGAGGTGAATGGGCATATTGGGTGTATTGAGTATACAACAATGTTTAATAAATTTACATACAGGATGTGTGATATGTAGGTTCATGCCAGGTTGATTTAGCATGGTACTGCTCTCTGCCCGGTTTACAGATGTAAAAATACACCCTGACCCTTTTGGAGCACCATGCTGAGCCCCGAATGACAGTTGTTTGGATTGGAGGCGGCTTGTGAGTGAGAGACTGGGGGTTGGGCTTGGATGCCATGCTTCTCATGGAGATCTCACTTTTCTGATGTTTGGCATATTATGTATTGTGGCACTTATGTGTGGCATTATGTATCGTGGCACTTATGTGTGTCATAATAATGTATTGGGGCACTGATATGTGGCATATTATGCATTGGGGCACTGACATATTATGCATTGTGGCACTGAATTGTGGCATTATTATATATTTGGCACTGATGTGTGGCAAAACCACCTTGATAAATAGGCCCCATAGTGCTTTAAGTTTATATGTATATAATGTTTATTCCATTAGGAGACAAAAATCTATATTCGCTTACCAAAAAAATTAGGCTTGGGCCGGCCCTACCAGTGACCCATCTACAGTATGTGATTAGTGGTTTAAGTTTATTTGTCCATTACATTTACCTCTATAAACCAGTCTATAACCACCTCTGCTGCACACCTCATTTTCCTGTATCGTTGCTCTACTTCTACTGTGCCACTGTACCAGTCACTCCACTGGTTTCCTACACCAATCAGAATTACTTTCAAGCTTCTGTCTCTCACCTACAAAGCTCTTAACCTCGCAGCTCCTACCTACATCTCCAGAGTAATTATCACACACATCCACTCCCTCTTTGCTCAGCTAATGATTGTCGTCTCACCTCCTCCCTGATCACGACTTACCACTCTCTCATCCACGATTTCTCAAAGTCTGCTCCTATCCCTTGGAATGCCCTCATTATTTTAAAACATTTCTTTGATGCTTCTCCCTTTTGTCAGCAGCAAAGAATTAACAGAGCTGCTTCTTTTAGATATATGGATCCAATAAGTCTAGCAGATAGGATAAACCTGACACAGGTGTCTCCTGCTCTGCCCTGGGACTGTCTTATGCTGGGAACGTCCTTGTGATGTCACTGCAGTCGGTTTTTCACTTTGATTAAGGTGCCAGATACCGAATGAGGGCTGAATTCAATTAGCTGCTAAAAGCCGAGATCGGCAAAAAGTTTTCAACGATTCGCGTTTTCGCTTGTTTTCAAAGTATCGCCGTATTCAATTCCAGGACGTTTTCACCTAGGCGAAAACTGCATAGGCAAAAACAGGCAAAAAAGTTTTTCCAGCAAAAGGCAGGAGAAAAGAAGTGCAAACTCCATATTTTGTTGTACAAATGTGGAGACTTGGAACCCTTTGGACACCCCCTAATGACTAATTAGGCAAAAAAATTAAAAACATATCTTAAACACATGTCATTTTTGGGGCAAAAATGTAAAAAGTGTTGGAAAAAGGGTAAAAGGTAGTGGGCCTGGTATTTAGGGGGACTAAAAAGGTAGAGACAGGTGTTTTTAGGATTGCAGGAGGCTGCAGCATGTATATTTTTTAGATTTTTTCAAATCTTCAGTTTAGAGACACCAAACTATACTAATACCCAATTACATGTTCCCCAAATTTAACTACGGTAATTATTTTTCTAAAAAACCATTGCTTTATACCATTTTTCCACATTTCTGCAAATATGCATATAACAGCCCTTTGACTCAATATAAGATCACTAAATAAATTTATTACGGCTATTTATACTCTTCTATATTGATTCCCAGGGTCAAGTTAGGATTTTTATGGGGTACAGACTGATTTCCCCGAAATATGCTGTCCTATTCGCTAGTTTCGCTATTAACTACATTGGCCTATCCACGTTCTCCCCTGTTTTGGAATTGAATAGGGCAAAAAGCGGGAAGCGCATGGAGAAAACATTGCCTCCAAACAGCGAATGAGGCAAAAACATTGCGCTTTTCGCCGACCTCGACTTTTCTCGCCGTTAATTGAATTCTGCCCTGAGACGGTAGCTACAACCTCCCTGAATCCTCTGATTGTCATTGACAACTGATACTTAGCTAAATTATTATTATTATTATTAACAGTTTCTTATATAGCGCAGCATATTCCGTTGCGCTTTACAATTGGAAACATTATTAGAACAAAACTGGGTAATAACAGACAGATATATAGGTAGGAAGGCCCTGCTCGCAAGCTTACAATCTATCTCTACCTGCTGCTTTAAAATGATGGGCTCAAGAACTTGAGTCAATGAAGTAGGGAATTATTCCAATTTGCTTAATGATTTAAATCTCCGGTCTAAAAAAATGTAGCACTATCTAGTTGTATATACACATAGGGTTGTCCTTTGTAATAGTTGACAATATTCTTTTCTAAGGTTGACACCAATTACTACACCACCTGCTTGGCCCTGAGTGTGTTTCTTACCTTTGGGAGAGTTCATTTCTCCTGATCTCTGATTGGAGTAATGAGGAAATATTTGTATTGCCCTTTACAAGATCTTTAAAAATAGTTCTACATAAACAAAAGTAGCATTTTCTTCTCTTGCTTGACAGCCACATATCATGCTGTTAACAAGTGCTGATGAAATCTCCACATATAATTATATATTTGTAGGGGTTTTACTGTCTGCTTTATTAAATATTATGGACCATTTTATCTAAATCAGGGGGAAAAAAAAGTTCAATTTTGAAGTATTCTTAAACTCTTTCTAATTACTTTGCTACATTAAATAAAACTGCATCACTATAATTTAGAAAGTAGATATTCTATCTAATCTCTTTGCAATTATAGACAATTTAATTATGTAGTAAACACCATACTGTGCCAGGGCAATTTCATGGCTGTTTCGCACATACATACCATCACTTTACAATCAAATTTTAAGTTGTCGTTATAGTGCTAATTAATTAAAAGCTCTGCACAGCAATAGTAATTGTTTGTACTACATAATTATAGGTGCGTGTAGTTTTCATGTACTCTTGTAGTGCAAGAAAAATATATATATGTAAATGAGGATAAAATTACAGGGTCGGTGGTAATTTTTTGCTGTCTTGCCGTGCAGTAGTACTCTATGTAAAGCTTGTAAACTCTTATTTCTTACATTGGTGCTGGATCCAAACTAGGGTACAGCTGGAGCAGAATATGAATAATGACAGTAGTGTCATAGTTGTCAAAGGAAGGAATTCCAGGAGAGCTCTGGTTTTAATTATATCATAATAGAATAAAGTACATCTAAAAAAAAATAATTAAAGGACAATCCCACTTTCCAAAAAATGGAGCCTAACAATGGAGGGTTTCTGTAGACAAGCACAAGTTCATGTTGCATCATGCTGACACCTGAGCCCGCTAATCAGATATCTCAAAATCCCAGCATAACTATTGGCACTGGAAGTTTCAAATGTTATTACACCACACAGCTGAAGTGGCTCCGCAGATTGTGTGCTCCACTGTGGAGGCCTAATGTTATCAAGGGTACTTACAGGCATAGAGAAAACAGTCCTAGAGGAGGTTTCTTCAAAACAATTTTTTATAAAATGGGATTATACTGTAAAGTGGAGTATACACTTTTGGGCATGTAGTTAGGTCTCAATCCCGACGCTGGAATCCTGACAAGGGAGTTAAGATAGGCGTCGAAATACAGATGCCTATCTTAATCCCGACGCCGGAATCCTGGAGGACGCATGCCCAAACGAAGGAGAGCCAGGGAGCCCTTAGTGTTTGCCCACGGGGCGGGTGTTAAGTTTAGGTAAATTAGTGGGGTTTGCGTTAGGTTTTCGGGGGGAGGTTAGGGTTAGGCACCCCTAGGGGGGAGGGTTAGGGTCAGGAACAAATGGGGTGGGGTTATGGTTAGGCACTAAGGGGGGAGGGTTAGGCACTAATGGGGAGTGTTAGGTTTGGGTGCAGGGTAGGATGGGTTAGACTACAAGAGGTGAGGGTTAGGGGGAGAACGGGGGAGGTAAGTATTGATACCCGACCCCTGTCGGGATACCAGCTATCAGGATGCCGCTTTCTGTATTGTGACAGGGAGCAACCCGACAGCTGGCATAAAATACCCATCCCACTTTTGTGATCACTCTTTTGATGCAATGTTTCTATCAACTTCACTCCTGATCGAAAGTCCAGACCACACTGCTGATATGTGCATACACAGATAT